>JAGDQO010000612.1:605328-1210657 GCA_018342035.1 Solanum appendiculatum | reverse complement strand
ACACAAACCGTTTGTAGTAGCCTGCCAACCACACAAAATTCTGAATCTCAGTAGGAGAAGTAGGTTTCGTCCAGCCCTTAACTACCTTAATCTTGACCGGATCAACCCTAATACCCTCCTTAGACACCACATGTCCGAAGAAAGCCACAGAATCTAGCAAAAACACACACTTAGAGAACTTGGCATACAACTTCTACTCTCTCAATCTGAAGTACCAACCTCAAGTGACGGACATAATCCTCCTCGGTCCTGGAATATATCAAAATGTCATCGATGAACACGATCACAAAGGAATCAAAGTACAGACGGAACACTCCGTTCATCAACTCCGTAAATGTTGCAGAGGCGTTAGTATGCCCAAAAGACATCACCAAGAACTCGTAGTGGCCATAACGAGTCCAGAAAGCTGTCTTAGGAATATTTGATGGCCTAATTTTCAACTGGTGATAACCGGACCTCAAGTCAATCTTACAAAACAACACCGCACCCTAAAGCTGATCAAACAAATCATCAATGCGAGCAAGAGGATACTTATTCTTAACAGTTACCTTATTCAACTGCCTATAATCAATACACATCCTCATAGAGCCATCTTTCTTCTTAACAAAAAGAACTAGTGCTCCCCAAGATGACACACCAGGGCGAATAAACCCTTTTCTCAACAAGTCATGCAACTGATCCTTAAACTAATTCAACTCAGTCGGGGCCATACGATACGGGGCAATAGAGATGAGCTTAGTGCCTGGCTCCAAGTCAATAGCAAAATCAATGTCCCTATACGGAGGAACACCAAGAAGATTAGTAGAGAACACATCAACAAACTCATGAACCACGGGAATGGACTCCATGGAAGGTGACTCAACACTAGTATCCTAAATAAAAGAAAAAAAGGACAAACACCCTCTATCAATCAACCTCTGGGCTCGTATGTAGGAGATAACCTTACTAGGGTAAGAACCACTAGTGCCCTTCCACTCTACCCTCGAAACACCAGACATCGCTAAAGTGACAGTCTTAGCATGAAAATCAAGGATCGCATGGTAGGGAGAAAGCGAATCCATACCCAACATCACATCGAAATCTACCATCCCCAAAATAATCAAGTCTACCCAAATGTCGTACCCAGCAAAAGAAATAGGACAGGATCGATACACTCGATCCACCACAAAGGGCTCACCCACGGGTGTAGAAACAAGCACAGGCACAGGCATACAATCGCATACCAAATCAAACTCAGATGCAAAGTAGGTAGACACATAGGAGAAAGTATACCCTGGATCAAATAATATGGATGCATCTCGATGGCAAACTGGGATGATACCTGTGATGACTGCATCAGAAGACTCAACCTCGGGTCTCCCCAGAACGGCATAACACTGGGCTCCTCTACCAACTCCTGTTTGAGCCACACCTCTACCTTCACGCTGAGCCACAACACCACTACCCGAAGCTCTGCCGCCTCTACCTACTGTTTGACCCTTACCTCGACCTCTAGCCGAAGGCATTGGATCTCTCTAGAGCTGCTTAGTAAGTACGATGGGGCTCTATATGAGTCTGCAGAGGGCACTGTCGCACCAAATGACCCGTATCCCCACAACTTTAAGAAGACCTCGGAACGGTGATCTGCTATGACGAACCAAATGAAGTACCACGTCCACCCTGTCAAGAACTGTGAGACCCACAGGACACCTGTCCACTCTCAGCCACTGGCATGGAAGCATGTACCGGCCTCTAACGCTGAAATGAGCTAGCACCCCTCTGAGAACCCCTGCCTCCAGAGGAGGCACCAGAAAACTAACCACTAGAACGGGCCCTCTTGGGGTCCCCAAACTCCTCTCGAACTAACAACTCCGCCTCCCTGGCGATACTCACCAAGGATTGGAAGGACGAACCCCCACAGGATGATCTGAACACATATGATTTGATGGAGAAAGTCAAACCCCTCAAAAATCTACAGACCCACTCCGCCTCATCTGGAATGAAAGACGTGGCATGGTCAGATAGCTAATAGAAATGTGTCTCGTACTCTGCAACAGACATGCCACCCTGAGTCAAACCCTCAAACCTCAGCCTGCTCTCCTCACGCACACTCCAAGGAATGAAGCAATCTAAAAAAGCAATAGAGAAAGCAGCCCACTCAACCAGAGGAGATCCCACTAGCATGGCCTACACACAAGACCTCCACTACTCCTTGGCTAGCCTATGGAGCTGGAGAGCAACAAAATCGACACCCCTTGCATCCACAACCCTCACCACCTCAAGCATCTCATGGCACATGGTTAGAAACTCATTAGCTTCCTCACTCTTACCACCCTGAAACTGGGGTGGTTTCATCCTCTAAAACCTCTCATAACACTTCTGGTCCTCCGCTGTCAGAACTATATCTGGGGCATCCTGTGCATCGACAGCTGGCGCGGGAACCAATGGTGGCTGACCCATCTGATTCTGGACATCCGGACCCTGATGCATTCTGCTCTTGGGTCTGTACCCTTGCTCTAGTCTGCGAACTCTGTGACGTGTCTGTAGCACCCTGAGTAAAGCTCTTCCTAACTCTAGCATCCTCAATAAGGTCTCTTTAAAGAATAGTGTTGAGAACCCTGGAAGAACCTGGTCCTCACCCACCTTAATATGTGGCTCTGGGGAAGCCTCTCTACCACTTCCTCTAGCAGGTGCCACTCCTAAGGCATGGCCTCTCCCACGGGCTGCTCCACGAGCACGGCCTCCAACTCGGGCCCTACCCCGACCTCTGACTGGGGCCTCAACCACTGCCTCGGGAAGTACCACCCCTCCATCTCTCGAAACAGAAGCTCTGGTCCTCGGCATCTGCCAAAACAATACACGACACTTAGTACAAGCGTTAAGAACCACGGACGATAAGAGAGAATTAAATGAAGGAAGTTTCCTAACAATTTTCATAGCCTGCCGAAGATAAGTACAGACATCTCCGTACTTATCCTCGAGACTATACTTAGACTTGGCTTGTACTCGTGAGACCTATAAAACCTAGGCTCTGATACCATTTGTCACGACCCAAAACCAGATTTGATGGCACTTGTCCTCTCCCACCAGGAAAAGTCAGCCTAAACCCAACAAGACCAAAACAAAAGCGGAAAATAAGCAATTCAAGGAAAATAACAATAAGTGAAAGACTTCAAAACTTAACAATTCTTCCCAAGACTGGTTGTTACATGTACAAGCCACTAATACAGAATTAAAAGGCATAAAGAAAAAAGGCCAAGAGAGATCACAAACATCGAACCGCTACCTCTCAAGTTTCTTCAAAAGCCTCGAAGTAAGAAAAAGAGAGAACTAGATCACGGTCCGGGCTCAAAGTCTACACAAGTGTAGAAGCAAGGGTGAGTGCCAAATAGTACCCAGCAAATCGACTAATAAAGCAAGGTGAATCTAATAAAATCCACGAATTCCCTTAATTCCAACCGAGCCTTTGGTAACTACAACCTGCACAGAAAATCAGCCCAACCTAATAGATTCCAGTTTAGAGTTCGAATAATACATAGGTCAACAACAACTCAAGAGCATCACCGAAATAACTCAAATCAATATCAAGCATACAAATCCCAGAGTCACAAGGCATAAACACAACTCTACAATGACAAGAATGCGATGATGTAGTGCAATGCAATGTCAAGTAGAGGCATGCATGTCTGTCTTACAATACACATCCGTTGAATCTCACAGCGAAACCCGTGGGGGCCATACATTGACGTTGTATCCACCGGAACCATTTCCCATCAGCATAATCATCAATCGTCGAAACCATTTCCCATCTGCATCGCCGGAACCATTTCCCATCTGCATAATCATCACTCGCCAGAACCATTTCTTATCGGCATAATCATCAAAGTGTCTCATCATAGTGTTTCTGAACCAATGTACATAAGCATGTTCACACAAATAATTAGAAAATGATAGTGTGTTCACAATCACAACGCAGTTCATATGAATGCAAATCACGTTACACTCTCAACATCAACAATTATATCATTTACAACAATATCAATTGCCTAGTCTCTGATTGACTACTCCTTTAATCCCAAGTAGGATTAATCACTAAGCAAGAGTTTCAAGTCTAGTCCCATAATCCACAATGAGCAAAAGACATATTCATCAATTTCACAATCACATCGAGGCTATCATAGCATTTCATCAATTACACATCAATAACAAGATCACGACCCATCACACTTTGGACTAACACTTTAGCACACATAGCAATTTTTATTAAACTCGCCTATTAGATTAAATTGATTCATACAAGAATTCAACCCATACCTCAACCCCATTACTCTCCAACACAATCAAGAAAGAGAAATCTGGAATATTACAAGATTCACAAAGTTTTAGAAGTCCACTTGCTTTAACCGAAATGGTAATCAATCAACCATTGGAGCTTTTCCCTTCCGAAAGCACTCCAAAGCAACACAATCTAATCAAATTATGAATAACAATCAAATTTCAGAACCAACAACGAACACAAAATTCGGCAAAGGGGTCCAAATGGCTCAAAAATCTGGTTTCGTAAAACAAGGTTTGAATCCAGAAATTCTATCATCGAAAATATCTTCAAAGCCTTAGGAAATCATTAGAGAAAACCATTTTGAAAACGCAATCCAAACCAGTCCACAATCACCATTTGATCAAAAATTCGGAGTTCATGCAAAACCCACAAAATCTAACTTTAAAAACCTAATATTCAAATTGAAATCATGATAGAATGAATGGGTAATCAAGGTTTTGAGTTAAAATCAGTTACCCACAAGGTTTCCATTAAAATCTCTCTTTCAAATCGCCTCCCCAAACTTCAAAATGGTGAAAATGGGACATTACCCGAGTTTACACTTTTTCAGGCCTCATTTGTTCTCCGTAAAAGCGGCTCACTTAGCCCGCGAACGCGAAGGTTCAATACCCAATCCTCTGCGAACGCGGGACCCCCTCCGCGAATGCAGAGGTTCAACACCCAACCCTTCGTGAACGCAGAGGTTCAACACATAACACTCCGTGAATGCGGGCAACTACACTTCGCGAATGCGGAGGCCAAGGCAACTAACGGCAGATATAGAAAAAATCAACAATTCAACAAGTCTCCGAAAGAACCCTCGGGATTCGTTCGGAACCCCGTACACGCAAACCAAATATGTCACCTTACTAAATTCGACGTTCCGGACTCAATGGAACCGTCAGAATTCGAATTTGAGGTCTCCTTGACCCCGAACCCGATAACGAACAATGAAAATAACATAAGCCTCAAAATCTCAAATCAAGCTCGGGACCACTAAAAATTTAACCAAGGCCACCTCTAGGCCTAAAATCATCCCCCGAATCCAACGGAGTTGTCGGAATCAAATTTTGCGCATATGATCTTTGAATGTTGACCAAAGTCAACTCATTGATCAAAATTTCACAATTCTCCAACTCAAGGCCTCAAATCCACGATACATCCCCAAATCTGATTTCGTCAACTCTCCTAGACCAAATTCTATATTTCGGAGCTGATGGAATCAAGGGAATTCCCATCCGAGACCCGAAACTTCGAATGACGTCAAAAATTACATTTTTACAACGTAAGCCTTTAGAATTCATAACTTTTCAAAAACCATAACTTAACAAGAATTTCACAAAACTAACTTCGGATATCAGCCGAACATGACTCGGGGCAACTCTTGAGAGGGGTAAAACGGTCATTTTACAAAATTACTAAAAATGACCTTTAGGATCATTACATTTCTTCAATTTATTTTTGCTCATTAAGTCATGTACTATAAAGGACTCAAATTATGTGAAGGTGAGTTTGATTCTATTCAAATCTCATTTTCTCATTTAATCTATTTTCTTGGTGCTGAATTTATGGACCATCTCTAACCAATATATGGTTCTTCTTAGTCTAGCAATGTTTGTACTCACTTTTTTGTATTTTTTGAATTTGTGATAGAATTAATTTTTCATATGTTCAGTCCTAGGTTTTGATTGTTTTTTTTGTCTTGTAGGGTTATTTATTCCACAACTTTGTATGAGTATATCTCAATCTAGTTATGTTTGATTAAAGTAAAGCATAATGATGATTGAAAAAAAAAATCCTATTTTGTTCCTTAATTAATGCCCTGCTGTAATTTTATCGAAAGAAGAAAAAAAAAGACAATATATTCTTTCTTGATTCAAATTTCTGGATTTGGTCAAAATTAATTTTATTTGTTTTTCAACTTTTAGCTAATTAGCATGGAGGGAAGATTTAACTTTGTGTAGGCATGAGTTATTAATTCAATAAATTTCCTGATAGATCTTGCCTTTTGTGTTTCACTATCTAAAACATTCAGTATACTTGAATTACTAAAGAAAGAGAAAAAAAGATGCAGATAAGAACCAGAAATCTGAAGAATCGAGAGTGTACATAATTAACAAATTTTGCATCTTACCATTGTCTTATATTAATTATTTTTTAAATTTTACCCTTATCATTAAGTAATTATTATTTAAATTAATTGGAGTACTAGTGGTCGAATTTAAACTTTCAAAGTAACATTAATAAAATTAATTTGGTAAAATAAATACCTAATTAATATTTTTTGTAAGGAGAGTTCAAAATACAAACTGGACAAATATTGAAGCACGAGGGAGTAATTCGAAACATCCGATCAAGGAGAGAAAAAATGCATAGTACTATCACTTGCAACAAGGAGTACTAGAGAGTACAATGAATAGTTCCAATATTATTGACTTTATCATTATGGTAATTTTCATATCTTTTGTTTATCTAATTATGTCCCTTTTTTTTCTTTGTTTTCAATCTATGTATCATCTCTAATTAATTTTGGAATATTATAATTAATAAGATTAATGGAAGCTTGTTTATTTTTAGCCATAGCTTAGAAGTCATTTTTCTTGTCCTTTCGTATTCTTTTCTCTCAAATATAACATATTTTGACTAGTCTCTAGGCACATGCTTCGCACGTATATCCCATATCTATTATCACATAATTTTATAAAAAAAAATTATATTATAAAATGAAATTACATTGCAAGGAATGCATTTATAATTTACTAAATGTCCAACGAAAGTTAGATATTAGTACTCTTTTTTCTTCATAAATATCACTAATATAGTAAGAAAAAAAGAATTAATAATCTTATAAAAGAAAAAGAATAAAATAAAATTAGCATAAAAAATAACTTTAAACAAAATATAATTCAATATACTCTATTAAGAAAATTTATGTTGTACAAATATAGTTGTATTATGATACATAACATGAATCATGTCTAAAATTTAACATCTATCAGGCGTTTAATACAAACGTTAAAAATAACTATAATTAAAAATTAAAGTAATCTAACAATTTCTTAAAGTTCAATAAAGTAGATAGTGTTGCTTGATGAAAATATGCATAAATAATAGTAGACGGTTTCATGAATATTCATAATAAATAATGGAAAAAAACATTTCTGGTAAAGCTACAAATATATATATATGGAGACCTTTTTCTACCTCAAATATGTTTAAAATATAATTGATTACCAACAAAGTAGAAATAAACTAATTAAATAAGGGCACAATAAAACATCCCAAGCTAGACCACACATATATAAGCACATAGGGATTGCAATTGTAGTGACCCGGTTGGTCATTTTGGAAATCTTTGTTAAATTACCATTTCACCCCTCTTGATATTGACCCTGAGTTATTTCTGATTGAGTTTTGAAAGTTGATTGCAATCTTTGAGCATGAAATTCAGAATTTTAGAAGTTTTGATATTGAAAGGTTTAAGTTGCTTAAAAGTGATTTTCAAAGTCTTTTGGAGTTTCAAGTGTCGAAATGAAATTCTGTCAATTCCATTAGTATAGGAATGTAGAAATTGGTCTAAGAGAATTGTTGGTTTCAGATTCAAAGTTTTTTGAGGATTTAAGGTCCTAGGTTGGAATCCTATAGAATTTTAGTCTTTGGGTTGACTTTTGTCAATATTGGGTTTCGATACTCGAATCGGAATTTCGAGAGTTTCGCTGGATTGGGGGGATGATTTTAAGCCTAGGTGAGGTCTTGTGACTTTCACGAGTTTTAGGTCAAGAAGAAAATTGTGTTTCAATGGTTCCATTGTGTCCGAATCGTCGAGTATAGTCAATTTTCTTGTATGGTTTGTGTGTATAGGGTTCTGAACAAATCCTAAGTTCCTTTCAATGATTTTAGAGTTGGCTGATTTTGCTGAGGTCTGTAATCTGCTACCCCTCGCGATTGTGATAGGGTGTTCTCTTTCACGAAGGTTGCGATTGCGAGACCCTGATCGTGAAAGTGAGGGAGGTGGAAATCCATATCTTCACGATCGCGAAAGGCATGTTTGCGATCTCGACCTTCGCAAAAGCGAAGGCCCATTCTTGAAAGCGAGGGCCGAATTATTTTTGGGGTTCGCTTTTGCGACAATAGAGGAGGTTTTGGACCTGTAAATTTTTGGGTTTTAGCCCCATTTTCATTTTTTGAGCTTGGTAAAATTCTTGGATGCCATTTTAAAGGGATTTCTTGTGTTAAATCATTTGGGTAAGCTTTTGTAACCCTAAAACTTCATTTTCCTTTGATTATTTATGGATTTTAACATCAAAACTTGAGATTTTGATTTGCAAATGGCAAGGTTTTTCAAGAACTTGAGTTCTTAACTAAAATGGTGATTGTGAACTGATTTAATACCTTTTTCGAAAAGGTTTTCACCAATGAGTTCAAATTCCCTTGAGTAATATTTTCAAGTAAAGATTTTTGAATTCAAACCTCATTTTTGGAATTGGGTTTTCTAGTTGATTGACCCATATTTACAAATTGTAAGAATTGAGAGTTGTTATTTCTGGAATCTTACTGTGGTTACACCATTGAAATAGAATGTGGGGCTTTGGATATTATTCTGAAAGGGAAGACTCAAGTCTTGGATTGACTAGTTGATTGAATTAAGGCAAGTAATTTTTTAAACTTTGTAAACCTAGTTGATTCATGTATTTCCCTTCATTATGTGTGTTGGAGAGTAATGAGAATGAGGTAAAGGGTTCATTGATTCACTTGATTAATCTTAATGAATAAAAAATGATTAATGAAAAGGCAATGTGTTGATCTTAATACTTGTAAATTGCCTTGTTGTTAACCCTATTTGATTGAATGATGAAATGCTTTGATGGTATTAATGTGGACTTGAATCGATTGAACGATTGTCTATTCTTTATGGTGTGAAAATGCTTAATTGCATTGATATTATTGTTCATAGTGATGAGACATGTGATATAAAGTTAAAGAGAAATGGTTTCGGCTAGTGATAATATGCCGAAGGGAAATGGTTCTGGCAAGTAATGTGATATAAAGCTGAAGGGAAACGGTTCCGGCTAGTGAGGTGACATAAAGCTTAAGGGAAATGGTTCCGGATAGTGATGTGATACAAAGCCGAAGGGAAAAGGTTCTGTCTAGTGATATGATATTAAGCCGAAGGGAAATGGTTCATACTAGCGATATTGTGCCGAAGGGAATTGTTTCCTGCAAGAGTTGACTATTAGGACTTGAGGTATTTTGATACTTGTGATCATTTACTTGTTACTTGAGATTGATATACTTGATACTTGTGGGTGATCTACTTGATACTTGTGATTTGAGACATTTGATACTTGTTGGTTGTTGAAATGTGACTATTGGATTAGATGATTGAGCCTTGTGAACTGTGTATTGTAAAACTGCTAGGTTGGACTGATTTCTATGCAGGTTGTATTGAGGAGATTCGGTTGGGATTAAAGGAGTACTCATTTCTTGCTCATTTTACTTTGTTTATCAGGTTGCTTGTTGAGTACCGTGTTGGTTGGTACTCACTCCTTGTTTTACACCTGTGTAGGTTTCGAGCCCGATTCCGTGTGATTTATCTTATTCTTCCCCTATTTCTGAGGCTTGTTGAAGGACTTTGAGAGGTAGCTGCTTGTCATCCCGGCGGGTTCTCTTTTCCTTTATGTTATGCTTTGTTCTATTTGAGAAACAAAGATATTGAGACTTGTAATTATCTTTCATTTCCACACTTTATGCTTTAGTGGCTTGTAGACGTGACAATCAGGTTTTGGAGTTATTATAGAATGAATAAGTTTTTTGCTTTTATCTTATTCTTGTTTTATTTTTTGCATTTTTTCGTTTCATTGGATTGAGGCTGACTTGTCTTGGTGAGAATAGACAAGTGCCATCATGTCCATTTTTTGATTATGATAGCAATTGGCAGTAATAAGATTTTTTTAATTGAAAAAAATAGATTTACTTGAACTATTTTACTGGAAAATACATATCATTCTAGAGAAAAAGGAAAAGATCCAAATTACTTGACATTTTGGTGTCATACTTATATAATGTGCAAACTAAAAAATATGCACAAATATTATAGTAACAGTAGAAACTCAAAGGACAAGCAAATAATATTGAAAATGTGAAAGATGACAATTATGGATAATTATTACCTTCATTTAAATAATCTAAAATATAATATTCAACTTATATGCGCTTTATATCAGACATTACATCAATTTGGTCGGGATACAAAAATATTATAAATTGCATTATGCATTCTACATGTATATTCATATATGGGTAGTGGAAAAGACTGACTATTAATTATGATTCAATAACTGATAATTACTCAACTTTTCAAATTCGCACAGATTTTTTTTGAATCTGTTCCCATGGGGCAAATAGTCAAATCTGAACTGAACCTTGTCCCTCTTTTTTTTTCTCGTGAGCAGGAAGCACCCTAGCAACGTGTGTTGAATGATTTTACTATTTTATAATGAAATATGAAGGGAAATGTTAATTATATTACAATAACTAAGAGTAAATGTCCAAATTTTGTACAGAAAGTGAATGTGCTTAATTTTGTGTTTTATTATTTATGATAATGTATCTGCATTTTTATACAAAAATGTTAAAGGAATAATTCTTAAGCTAAAGGGTAAAATCATAATCCATCTTTGAAGTAATATATAATGATTGTTTCTTTTTAGATAATTTACTTATTATGAGAATACAAAGCCCCAACTAGTCAGCTTTGTCAAATACAGAGAAAAAATCCCAATTCATACTACCTTCCTAATCTCCAAATTAGTCTAGGTATCTGATTCTAGGAGTGGATCGAACATTTATTTACTTATTATATACACTCTCTCCATTTTTAATTTTTATAAATGGACTCTGTTGGACATAAATTATCCGTCATTTTAGTGTAAATGGTGAGATAAATAATCTTGAAACTAATTATTTGTTTTAAAAGTTAAGAGAATTATTTGCAATATTGTGTTCAGGATTTTAAAACAAACAACCTAATTAAAAATGTACACTCTTTTTGGCACTCCCAATTCTAATCGGATAGGCAAAAGTTTAGCTGTGTAATACCCCAAAAATTTCTAATCTAAGATCTGAACTATTCTTCATTTTCGTATAAGATCATATCGAGTGACTCCTAAATTGAGCTTAGGTCTTAAGGTCAATTCTTTAGTGTGGGAATAAATTTGGAGATGAATTAAGGTCACAACAATCCCCTAGCACAATGTTGATTTGAATGTTTCATACCTATTAAGTTTTTATATAAGATTCTACTTGGGTTGTTTTCAAATGATCATATCTCTTGGAATATGAAGAAGTAGGTGGCCCATAATCTAACAAATTAAAGATATTTGAGTCTTCTTTCCAACGCCACCAAGTTTGCATCATTCGGAGTTCGAAGTAGAGAGGTATGATCATTTTACTAATCTGATGCGTGTAGTGACGTTTTTGCCGACAGGAAGACATTAAAAAGGTTTTTTTTATCTTTTTACCTCTAAGAAAACCCTAAACAAATTTCTTGACTCCTAAAAGGCCCTAAAGAATCAGATTTTCATCTCTTAATTCCCTATTCTCTTCTCTCTCAAACCCCAAGGAAAAACCCTAGTGAAAATCAAAGCGTATTACTTCAATGGAAGAGTCTTTCAAATCTTTTTCAAGATTCTTAATCATGGTGAATCTTTCTCAAAAAATTTCATTCTTTCCAACTCAAATTCATTCATTCAATTATGAATCATTAGTGAAAATCTTAATTCTTGGCCATTAGATTTTCAAGAAACTAATTCTAGAATCTCAAGAAAGGTTTTCTTGATCGTTCTCCTTCCTTCAAGCCAGGGCTTCAAGTCTTCTAGTCAAGTTTTTCTTCAAACTTCTTCAAGAAGACAAGAACGTTGTTCTTCCAGGTATGTAAGGCTGCAATGAGAGCATTCCTTCTGCTCTCATGCCTAAAGTATTTTGATTATATTATGAATTATGTTTAAATCTAGACGTTTAACCCAATCTTCTTCGAGCTGTGATGTTTATGAAAAATTACAGTTTTTATGAAAGATTTCTCATGCATATCAATGAATTACAATGAACTACATATTTTATTATAAGATTATGATTCTCCAAGCATGAGTCAAGATTATTTATGAAGCTATGAAAGCTACTTTTGAGTATTTACAGGTTATGCATGATTTCAAGTAAGTTGTCTCATTTTTAAAATCATATGCATAGAAGTAAAAATATGTTTATGAAAGAGATATTTAAGCACTGCCTCACAACCCTATGATTCATTATTAGTATGAAAGTCGGGTATGCTATCAATGTTTAAGGAGTATGACATCTAGATATGCCATCAATGTTTATGCACTATGACTTCCCGAGTCATCAATGATCAGATCACAATATGATTTCTGATATAGTTTTCATTATTACAACCAAAATATAGGTTATTTCAAGAGTTTTAAGGGAACTTTAATGATTTTGAATGTGTCATTTTTTCATTGAAAAAGAGAGCACTATTTTCATAAAAGTATAAAAACATTTCAGAGTATTTCAGAGAGATTTAGTGCAGCTCCAGTTATCTCATAAAGAGGCTTTTTGAGAAATTATCTCAACCCAGAGATTACTTTTACATGAGCATACAGTTATATTTTGGGACTAGTATTGAGAACCAATTTGGGGTAAGAGTAAAGATAAGTCAAACTCCATAACCTACGCCGCCAACGCAGATAGAACCGTACTGCAAGACTGGCGACTGCTGATCACATGCCTAAAGAAAGCTTGTTAGTGGATCTATCAGTTCAATTGTGTTCTATTCTCTAGCAAGGTATAAAGTAAAGTGTGTGTGTATATATATATATATATATATTTCAGTTCAGTGTTTACTATTATTGCATTCCTACAATAAGAGCTTAAAATTTTCATCATGATTTATGCTATATTTCAATCGAGTTACTTTGTCTTTCAGTTCAGTTATTTGTTTCATTCAGCCCTATTACATAGTCGTACATTCAATGTACTGATGCCATTCGATCTGCATTATTTGATGATACAGATTCAGGTACTTAGGATCATCAACATGTGTTCTGTTAAGATCGCATCATCCGCTCGTTAGCCTTTTGTGAGGCCTCTTTGCTTTCGGAGGACTCCAGTTCTATTATTTGTTAGTAGTAGCATTTTGAGATTTCGTGGATCTTATCCCGACACCTATCTTTATATAGTAGAGGCTTCATAGATAGATAGTTTTGGAGAGTCTTTCAGTATTCAATTTCATTTCAAATATTTTACTTATAACTTTATGTTTCATACTCAGTATTTTCAGATAATTTTAAGATTCAATAAACTATTTTACATCATTTCTTCAGTTTTGATGCTTGTGTATGCTTTAGTTAGTCTTCCGCTTAATAGTCAACCAGGACAAAGGTTCACTTGGGGACAAACAATAGTTCTTGAGTGCCATCCACGTTCAAGGTGTACGCTCAAGGCGTGACAAGCCACCATCAAGAAGATGAATTCTGTCGAAAAAGATATCAATTCCTCAGGAAATAATATTTGAAATATTCTCATGGCTTTCTGATAAGTCATTAATGCCCGTGCATTTTCGGATCTTGTAATTCTCTTCTATTCATTCAAATTTTTTGGATATCTAGAAAAAACAAGAATTACTTATTATATCAATAAGAACACGAACCCGATTACATTTGCAATTGTAATACTCAAACTATTATATTACAACAAAAATATCGAAACCTTAACTAACTAAAGACAGAGATAATAATGGGGATGAGAAACTTAGACTCTTGAGAATGGACATGAGAGGAAACAGACTCTTTACTAAAAAATATGCATAATCCCTGAATCACATACCACTACACCTTTTGATAAAACCGTTCTCATACCTACTACTCAACCCGGATCCCAAATTAACCTGGCCCTTTTGCTTGTTTTCAGCCCAATAGCTCTTTAGAGCCTAATAACAACTTGTATGACATTAGTATCTACTTTGGGTTGGACTTGGTTCATGACAATATCCATAGTTGTCATTCTATGACCCGTACAGGTGGGAAAAATTCCTTCTACATGGAGTAGGAGTATGTTACATTGCTAATCAGGAAAAGAAAGATGGAAAAACCTCTGCTTTTGGCTTTGTTCAAATTGAGAGTTTTGATTAACTCCCCTTCAATTTCCTAGTAGGTTCTCGTTTGAATTGCGTTAATGGTATATTTTGCATTTGGGAACTATTATCTATGCAACTTGCTGCAATTTTAAATGCAGTACAAGAGATGCAAGATTTCTTCCAAACCTAAATGATGATTTTTATCCCATTTACTATTCGTTAGGTTTTGAGCCCGAAGAAAATAAGTATAAAGTTCTTTGCACAACAAATCATGGTAGAGAAAAGTATATAAAAATTGTGTTTTCACTTTAAACATAGACGAATCATGGAGAGAGACGGAAAGCATTCACTCTCTTATTATGGGCAAGCATGCAGTCTACAACAATGGAATTATCTATACGTTTGTTTTCCATGACGGACTTGCTATAGCAACATTTAATGTTAAACTAAAAATTCCAAACTTATTGCATTTGGGAATGCATTGCGTTAGTGGTATTACGAGTTTATAGAGGTGAAGGGTGATTATGAAAAATGGTCATGTGAATATATCCACTTGTGGGTATTAGGAAAAATACAGAAAGAAGAAGAATGGGAGAGTCATATCATTCACTTCCCTTCAATGTGGAAGGACATACAACCCAAAGTCACATCATCATGCACGTCATGTGACAGAGTGAGTTTATTCACCGTGAACTTAAAGTTTGGTACTTTATGTTTGTGTTATGATGTCCCGCCACAAAGTTAGAGAAAACTAGAAATCAAGGAGATTCCTAAAGAGACTTCTGTTGAAAATATTTATAGTTACATATATGTTAAGTCTCTTTCCATTTGAGAAATTTTGCAGTTCTTGTGTTTTGTTTCTTGCATCTCAATATCAAGGCTATAGAATCCTAGCTTTTAGTGTTCTATAGGGCAAATACTTACTCGTACCGGTCAATTAAGTAGTATTCCAATAGAAGTATATGCAGATATTTATTATGGGTAGTTGTGAGTTCTTCTTCCTTGTTCTGTTTTATTATGTCAAATGTTTTCCCGGTACTCCAATGAAACACATGAATGAAATCCTATTAATTCTCTTGTATCGGAGTCAGATTTTGTGGATATCCATAGTTGTTGTTCTATGATGTGTTCAGGGAGTAGATACAAAGTCTTTAACCATTACAGTTTGACCGACAAAATTATTAACATCGATCGGTACATCTACTACTAGCTTTCCCCACAATGTACGGGGACTTATGTACTGGTAAGGATTAACATTGTTCAGTGTATGGACAAAAGACATAATACTACTGTGCGCCACAAGCTAAAATAAAATGTCTTTCACTTCCCTAACTTTCCTGCACTTGGCAAGCAATATTTGTTTGATATGTTCTTCGATAGCATTGTATTGTCTCAGTAGTTCTGCACAATGAGCGGTCAAACGAATTCTTAAGATTACCGAGTCGAGTAATTCATATCTTGGCATATTGTGTGCTCAAGAGAAACTTTCAGTCCTCATGGTGTCCCACATGTATTATGTCACCTAGTACGTTTCTATCTACTTTTTCAACTTTATACAAGTTTGAGTGCCTACTTGTGCAAAACCAAAGATAGAGGGAACAAATGTCAGTTGAGTCATAGTTAAAGGGCACGTTTATGTATAATGCCCTTCCTAAAGAGAGTTGTGTCAGAAATATTTATAGTTTGTAGAAAGACTATAATCCATATTTTGAGTTAAGACCATCCATACCGTGGGGCCACCTCTTTTTATGAAGTGTAATTTTGAGTTTCTAAACTAAAATATCAAACATCCTCTACGCAATTTTCAAATTCTGAGATCTTGGATTTTATTCATCCGTCATTTTTTAATTTATCTTATTCACAATTAATCAATGCGAATAATTCTTATATATTATATAGAGAGAGTAGTTGAAATACAATTCCAAAATGTTTGCTGCTATAGTTAAACTTTCTAGTGATTCAAGGATAACAAAAATAAATTGCATACTAAACTTGTCAGTGAACCAACTAGGCATTTCATTTTGAATTACAGCGGGAGTATCATTTTGAATTCAGATGCCTGAATGTGACGTAAAAAATGTTGGTTCACTACTTAGTAATGATCTTGACCCAAGAAATAAATATTGTGGGTGTAATAAATGAGCATTCAGTTACTCACATCCATGGTGACGATGAAGTATTTACTAAGCACAAAAAGATGACAAAAACTTTAAAAAGCACAAGAAGTCAATGTTGACTTTGCCAACATCGAAGACAATTGTGGAGTCATTTCATTGGTTCCTCTATTTTATAGAACAGTGTGAGTGTTTAGCAGTTAAAAGTTAAAATTGTGCCTTATGTTGTAGATGGACAATCATTTGAATAGAGTTGGCTAGTTAACGGATATCTGTATTACTAGTTCTCGAACATGTCCGTTGCACGTGTATTCTATGTTAATTAGTGCAATTTTATTAAAATAATTAAAACGGAGGAAATATTGAGCAAATGCAAGAATTTCAAAAGACGACCAAGCAAAACAAGTCACGTAATATAAAACAAAATCTTATGATTGAGGATGCAAGCAATGAGCAAAAAAGAGAAAAAGAGAATTGTAACACCTCGAATTTGAAAAAGGAGGACAATGCAGTTTTGGGGTTGCAGACATGATCTACGACTCCCACCTACGATTGGTAGAAGCATCTACGGGCCGTAGGTGGCATCCGTAGGTAGTGGGGAATTTATTTTTAAAAATCAAGTCTCATAACCCTTTTTACGGTTCACCAGGACGGCCCTCAGTCTTTGTACGAGTCGTAGGTAGGTCTTGTAGGTCACTCCCACACATATTGAAATTTTAAGGAAGAAGTTGTGACCTACTATGGCCATGTACGATCCGTAGGTTGACCTACCAGCCGTACATGGGTCCCATAGATTTAAGGTCCAAAATAATAGTTTCTGAACCAACCGACGGTTGACCAGGACGGTCTATAGTAGGACCAACGAATCGTAGGTCGCGTCGGCAGTTAAATTTTAAGGGCTTTTTGGTCTTTTCCCCAATTGATTAATGCCTAAGCTAGGTCATTTTGATCCTAATCCTAGACCTTATATAAGTCCTTTAAGCCTAAAATCTAACTATTCTAGATCATTCTTCAATTTCCCTAAATCCCTCAAAGTTCTTTCCCCCAAAATTTCTCTCACTAAAGATTGAAGAAGAAGACTAGGGTTTCAAGATCAAGTCTCCAAATTCAACATTGATTGTGGGCTTTTGACATCAAGGTATGATATTATTCACCTATGGAGTCCTTTCCTCTAGAGGGTTCCTAAATTCTCTAATTTTACAAGTTAGTATCTCCAATTGAAATTAGGGTTTTTATTCAATCTCATGGGTTCTTATCAATTATGATTCAATTGATTGTTTTATGTCTTTTTATGCATGAATTGGAGTAATTACATATTTTCAAGTACATGAACCCATGCATGATCCATGATTTCTAGACTATGAACATATGATGAGCCTTTTGAACTATGAAAGATGAATTTATTAAGATATGCATGTTTTCTCACGAAGTTGATATAATTGATTTAAGGTTGATTGGAGAGTGAAGAATTGATGTTGTTGTTGAATTGTGAAAGGGTTTCTCACATAAAGGATTCGTAAGGCTAAAAGGTTTTCTCACCTAAGTTGAATCAAGACTAAGGAGATATTCTATTGACCTTTAGCTTTGATTGGATACTTAATTGTGCCTTTCCATGGATAATAAGATGATTATGATTAATGACTATTCTGTGGGATTTATGCTAAGCATTGAGCGGACAAGTGGCGATTACCCATGTCCCATAAACTATGTGCCACCATAGGATGATTGTCTTAGAAAGACATTAGCTAGTGGATCCACTTTAGCTCAAAACTCATGCTCCTTACCTTGGAAAGTAGGACATTATCTTTTCGGTGTGGGATAGACACCAGATTCCATGTTATAGCTCACATGGTCTATGTTGGTTAAGGCTAACTTGCCACAGTAATGAACTAAGGTTACTTTATAAAAGCATCTCAAAGGTATTTTAAAGATGTTTAACTTGCATTGACCATGATTATGCTTATGTTTTCTAACATGTTATTTTATGAATTAGCTTGGTCATGCATGTCATTTAAAGTCCATTTTTGCATGATTTCATAACTCTTATGCACTGCTATCATACTTGGTATATTCCATGTACTAGTTCATATTTGTGCCCACATTGTTTCACTAATGTAGGGCTTCATGAATCTTCTCCCTCCATTTGTGGCTAGTGATTTCATTAGAGAATTGAAGGCTCAGTGATTCCTCATATATCGAGGACGATGTCATTTTTATAGCTTTACATCATTTCAGTTTTAAGACTTTGTATGGGTTACGTCCCAGATTCCTTCTGTTGATGTAGTAGATGGCTTGTTGAGGCTTATGTTTAGACTACCATTTTCGTCAAACCCTTTTAAATGAAATGCTACTTTTTAAACTCTTCTATTTCCATTATCTATTATGATGTATGCTAAGTGGCTTGTGTGGGGCCTCTTAGGGTCCTATACATTAAGTCATGAATAGGGTGCACTTTAGGTCATGACAAACTTGATATTCAGAGCACAAGGTTTAAAAAGGTCCTAGGATGTCTCATAAGCCACTTCAAGTAGAGTCTGATTTATGGGTGTGAAGCGCGCCACACTTATGAATGAGAGGTTATAAGATGTTTAGGATATTTCACTTCTTTTATCACTATAATGTCGTGCAATAGAGTTTAACTCTATATGTCTCTCTCCTAATCCCTATCCGGTCATTTTCAAGATATGGCCCCTCGAAGAGCATATGTTAGAAGGAATGTTGGAGAGAATGTGGAATGAGAAGCATCTCAAGCTCCTCAAGAAACTCCTTAAGTTCTGATCGACCCTTTGGCCGAGCAAGTGACTAATGCGGAGTTTAGGGCTTCTTTTCAAGTGTTGGCCCAAGCCATGACGGCTCAAGCCAATAGAGAGGTTGTGGTTCCCATGAACCCAAATATGGGTACGACAGAAACTAGAGTGACGGACTTCACTAGGATGAATCCTCCAAAGTTTTCTGGTTCCAAGGTTGAGGAAGATCTTCAAGAGTTTATTGATGAGGTATGCAAGGTTTTTATGATCATGGGTGTGATGCCGGTGGACAAGGTAGAATTAGCCGCTTACCAACTCAAGGGTGTTGCTCAAGTTTTGTTCAACCAATGGAAGGAAGGGAGGGCAGATGTTGCGGGACCTCTTGTTCGAAAAAAGTTTAAGATTGCTTTTCTTGATAGGTTTTTCCCCTTGAGATGAGGGAGGCAAAGGTGCTTGAATTCAGTAACCTTCGTCAAGGAAACATGAGTGTGAAGGAGTATGCTTTAAAATTCACACAATTGTCTAGATATGCTCTTACTATGGTTGTCGATCCTAGGGCAAGGATAAGTAAGTTTGTTTCGAGAGTGTCCGAGATAGTAGTCAAGGAATGTCGTACTGCTATGCTTTTCAATGATATGGACATTTCTTGCCTAATGGTTCATGCTCAATAAATCGAAGAGGAGAAATTTAAGGAGAAGCCTAGGGAGGTAAAAAACGCTAAGACCGGTGATGGTAACTTTTCACACTCAAGGTCCGATGGACATGGTCGTTCTAAGTTCAATAAAGGTTTTTCGATCAAGGTTCCTCCAATGCTGTGGCTCAAAAGTTCAACAATGAAAGGGTGTCTAACCATAAGCCTCAAGGAGGAAATTGTGGTGGATCTTCATTGTCTACTTTTGCTAGGTGTGGAAGAAAGCGTGAGGGTAAATGTCTAGCCGAACTCAATGAATGCTTTGGTTTTGGAAAGACGGACCATAAGATAAGGGATTTTCCCTCAGCTGCTAAGAACAAAGGAGATAACCATCGATGGGCTCAACCTTATCCTTCCTCATGTTTAACTGAAGTCAGAAGCAAAACATATTTTATGCACTTCAGACTCGTCAAGAGCGAGAGGGTTCTCGCGATGTGGTTACCTGTATGTTGAAAGTCTTTCAACTTAATGTTTATGCTTTGCTTGATCCCGGTGCTACCTTATCTTTTATGACACCATATGTTGCTATGAGGTTTGATATTCTTTTGAACGTGTTGTTAAGCCCTTTTTCTATTTCTACTCCTATTGGTGAATATGTTGTGGCTAAGAGAGTCTATAGAAGTTCTCCCGTCTCCTTATCCCATAGAGTCACTCATGTGACCTCGTAGAGCTTCATATGTTAGATTTCAATGTTATTCTTGGTATAGATTTGTTACATTCATGTTATTCTTCAGTTGATTGTAGAACCCAAGAGGTCAAGTTTCAATTTCCAAGTGAACCAGTTCTAGAGTGGAAAGGAGTAAATTATATGCCTAAGGGTCAATTTGTTTTTTGTATTCAAGTTAGAAAGATGATGTCTAAGGGTTGCATACACAATATTGTTTGGGTTAGGGATATGGATTCTGAAACCCCTATCTTTTACTTGGTCCCCGTTGTTAATGAGTTTCTGGAAGTGTTTCACGATGATTCACCTGGTGTTCCTCCCGTAAGGGAAATAGACTTTGGCATTGACCTTCTCCCTGATACGCAGCCTATTTCTAGTCCTCCTTACCGAATGGCTCCAACAGAACTTAAGGAATTAAAGGAGCAATTGAAAGATTTATTAGATAAGGGTTTCATCCAACCGAATATCTCTCTTTGGGGTGCCACAATTTTTTTTGTTAGGAAGAAAGATTATTCACTTCGTACGTGTATTGACTACCGTCAATTGAACAAGGTTACCATTAAGAATAAGTATCCTCTTCCAAGGATAGATGATTTGTTTGACCAACTCAAGGAGAGAGTTACTTCTCTAAGAGTGACCTCTGGTCAAGTTATCACCAATTGAGGGTGAAGGAAGACGACATTCCAAAATCGGCTTTCCGAACTCAGTATGGTCACTATAAGTTCTTGGTAATGTCATTTGGTTTGACGAATACTCCAGCCGCATTTATGGATTTGATGAATAGGGTGTTTAGAAAATACCTAGATATATTTGTGATTGTGTTTATCGATGATATCTTAATTTACTCAAGGAGTGAGGATGAGCAAACCAATCATTTGAGGATTGTGTTGCAAGTCCTCAAGGACCAACAACTCTTTGCAAAGTTTGGTAAATGTGAGTTTTGTAGATATCCGTGGCTTTTCTAGGTCACATTCTTTTTGGTAAGGGTATTGAGGTGGATTCTAGGAAGATGGATGTGGTTAAGAGTTGGCCTAGACTTGTATCCCCTTTGAATATTCAAAGTTTCTTGGGTTTAGCTAGGGACTATAGAACGTTTGTAGAAGGGTTTTCTTCGATTGCCTCTCCATTGATGGCTTTGACCCAAAAGAAAGTTAAGTTTGTATGGTCAGAAGTGTGTTAGAAGAGTTTCCAAGAATTGAAAGATAAACTTAACTTCGCTCCGGTATTGACTTTACCGGAAGGGTCCGATGGGTTTGTGGTTTATTATGATGCTTCAATGGTCAGAATAGGATGTGTTCTTATGCAAAATGGAAAGGTTATTGCTTATGCTTCATGGCAACTTAAAATCCATGAAAAGAACTACCCTACCCATGATTTGGAACTAACCGCAGTTGTATTTGCCTTAAAGATTTGTAGGCATTACCTATATGGTGTTCATGCTGATGTCTTTACCGACCATAAAAGTTTGCAATATGTGTTCAAGCAAAAGGATCTAAATCTTCGCCAAAGGAGGTGGCTTGAATTGTTAAAGGATTACAATATGAGTGTCATCTATCACTATAATAAGGTGAATGTGGTGGTGGATGCTCTTCGTCGGCTATTCATGGATAGTGTTGCTCATGTCGAGGAGGATAAGAAGGAGTTGGTTCAAGATGTTCATCGATTGGCCCGATTAGGTGTTCAGTTGGTTGATTCTACTAAAGGTGGTGTTATGATTCATAATGGTTTCGAATCGTCATTTGTGTCGGATGTGAAAGCCAAGCAAGGTCTTGATCACATTTTGGCTAAATTAAAGGAAGCGGTGCTTAAGAAGTACATTGAGGTTTTCTCCCAAGGGGGAGATGGTGTGCTTTGATATCAGGGTCATTTGTGTGTTCCCAATGTTGATGATTTAAGGGAGCAGATTTTATTGGAAGGCCATAGTTCTCGATATTTCTCTCCCGGGAGCCACCAAGATATACCGTGACTTGCGGGAGGTCTATTGGTGCAATGGGATGAAGAAGGATATTGCAGAATTTGTGGCTAAGTGTCCTAATTGTCAACAAGTGAAATTTGAGTACCAAAAGTAGGGAGGTCTATCCCAAGACATTAGCATTCCTACTTGGAAGTGGGAAGATTTGAATATGGACTTTATTGTTGGTTTACCCTGCACCCGATGACACAATTTGGATTAATGTGGATCATATGAAAAAATCAGGTCATTTCATTCAAATCAAGGTTTCTTACTCAGCAGAAGACTATGCAAAGTTTGACCTAAGGGAGATGGTTAGGTTGCATGGAGTGCCTTTATCCATTATATCTGATCATGGTACCTAATTCACTTCTCAGTTTTGAAATATTTCCGAAGGGGCCTAGGTACTCGTGTTAAGCGTAGCATGGCCTTTCACCCTTAAGCTGATGGGAAAGCGGAGCGTACTATCCAAACTTTAGAAGGTATGTTGAGAGCTTGTGTGATTGACTTCACGGGTAATTGGGATGATTATTTTCCTTTGATTGAGTTTGCTTATAATAATAACTATCATTCAAGTATTGGTATTGCTCCATTTGAGGCTCTTTATGGTAGGTGGTGTAGATCTCCTATAGGTTGGTTTGAAGTTGGTGAAGTTGCCTTCATAGGTCCTGAGTTGATACATGAGGCTATGGAGAAAGTTCAGCTTATTAGAGAAAGGTTGAAAATGGCTCAGAGTCGACAAAATTCCTATGCCGATATTAGAATAAGTGATCTAGAATTTTATATTAATTATTGGGTTTACTTGAAAATTTCTCTCATGAAGGGTGTAATGAGGTTTGGAAAGAAAAGAAAGCTTAGTCCCCGCTATGAGGTCCTATATCAGATTTTAAGGCGTATTGGTAAGGTTGCTTATGAACTTGATTTGACTAATAATTTGACATTGATTCATCCAGTTTTCCATGTCTCTTTGTTGAAGAAATGTGTTGGTCATCTGACACCTATTGTACCATTGAAGACTCTTGGCATAAAAAAGAGTCTTTCTTATAAAGAAATTTCGGTTGAGATCTTGGACCGGCAAGTTAAGAAATTAAGGAATAAGGAAGTTTCATCCGTGAAACTCTTATGGAGGAACCAAAGAGTTGAGGGTGCTACTTGGGAAGCCGAGACCAAAATGATGTCCCGTTACCGCCATCTCTTTCCCTCCGATCCTACTCTAGCTAGAGGTAGTTAGTTCCTCATGGTTCATCCTCATGTCTTAGTTATGGTAATGTTACCTCATGCATGCATGCTCATGAAAACTTTCTTATGAGATTTTGAATTGGCTATGATTGAATTCTTCATGATTATGTGCATTTGAGCATGACTTGCATGGATACCTT
Source organism: Solanum appendiculatum (assembly GCA_018342035.1). Taxonomy (NCBI): domain Eukaryota; kingdom Viridiplantae; phylum Streptophyta; class Magnoliopsida; order Solanales; family Solanaceae; genus Solanum; species Solanum appendiculatum. The sequence continues at coordinate 1,186,685 of JAGDQO010000612.1, read as the reverse complement.
ATTAAATGATGTTTTGAATATGTTTGAGCTTGGAGTTGATATTCCTCCTTGGTTATGTGATGTTGATGAAATTGCATTCATGTTGGGCTGTAAGATCTTGTTCCTACCCTCCTTATGTTTCCTTGAGTTCCATTCAAGGATAAATGTTCCCTAGGCGGAGATATTGTACCACCTCAGATTTATAAAAGGAGGAAAATGCAGTTTTGGTGTTGCAGGTATGACCTACGGTTGGTAGAAGCATCTAGGGTCGTAGGTGGCATCTGTAGGTGGTGGGAAATTTATTTTTAAAAAATCAAGTCTTAGAACCCTTTTTACGGTTCACCAAGATGGCTCGTCAGTCTTTGTAAGAATCATAGGTAGGTCTCGTAGGTCACTCCCAGACTTAGTCAAATTTTAAGAAAGAAGTTATGACCTACGGTGGCGATGTAGGGTATTTAGGTTGATCTACCAACCATACATGGGTACCATCGATTAAAGGTCAAAAATAATAGTTTCTGAATTGACCGACGCTTGATTAGGATTGTCCTTAGTGGGACCTACGGACCGTAGGTCAGGTCGGTATTTAAATTTTAAGGGCTTTATGGTCTTTTTTCCTAATTTATTAATGCCTAAGCTACGTCATTTTGATCCTAATCCTAGACCCTATATAAGTCCTTTAATCCTAAAATCTAACTATTCCAGATCATTCTTCAATTTCCTCAAATCCCTCCAAGTTCTTTCCCCCAAAATTTCTCTGTCTAAAGCTGAAAGAAGAAGACTAGGGCTTCAAGATCAAGTCTCCCAATTCACCATTGATTGTGGGCTTTTGACATCAAGGTATGATAGTATTCACTTATGGAGTACTTTCCTTATTATGGTTCCTAAAATCTCTAATTTTACAAGTTAGTATCTCCAATTAAAATTAGAGTTTTTATTCAATTTCATGGGTTCTTATCAATTATGATGCAATTGATTGTTTTATGTATTTTTATGCATGAATTGGAGTAGTTACATGTTTTCAAGTTGAATTCACATGAACCCATGCATGATCCATGATTTCTAGACTATGAATATATGATTAGGCTTTTGAACTATGAAAGATGAATTTATGAAGATATGCATGTTCCTCATGAAATTGATATAATTGATTTAAGGTTGCTTGGTGAGTGAAGCATTGATGTCGTTGTTGAATTGTGTAAGGGTTTCTCACAAAAAGGATTCTTAAGGTATAAAGGTTTTCTCACCTAAGATGAATAAAGACTAAGGAGTTATTCTAATAAACTTAAGCTTGGAATGGTGATGAGTCCGGAATTTTGACTCATTCAGGGCTTGTTAATTAATGAATTAGTGTCCTCAATGTCTATTTTGTGTACATAACTGATGTTAAATTTTTTATGTGCAGCCATGGAGGCTTAGGAACAAGGCAAGGACATTACATCACGAAAAGAAGCGAAAACGTTTGAAAAACTGAAGAAAAGGGAGGTTGGAGCTCACAAAAGCCACTCGGCGACTCGCTAAGTGAGCCTCTAGCTCGCCAAAAGGTCCAGCGAGTTGACTCATGAACTAAGCCAACTCAGTGAACGAAAGAACGTTTTGGTGAATCACTGAATGGAATGGCGAGCTCGATCCAGCTCGCCTAAAGGAACAAAACAACTGGATGCAGAAGTCAAGTCCAAAGGACGAGAAGGCCTGCTCATCGGTGGATCGCCGAGTCGTTCGTTGATCCCGACTAACTTTGCCGATGAGACTTGCGTACTAAAATATTGGGAAGGTTTTGGGAACATAAAAATTGATTTTTGAAGAGAGAAAAAGCGTGGTGGAATACAAACTTTTGACAATTTTTAGATACTCTTACAATATTGAATATTTTGAGAGAGGGTTTTGAGATTAGATATTGGGGTTTTAAGGCTTTAGTCTCAAAGTTTTGATATTAAGCATTCGAGATTTTGACATTCCGGTGGAGAACCTTTTTGGTAACTATTTCTTGCTTTTTGTTATGCTTGGCTAAACCCTTTTTTCTTTAGGGGTGTCAGTATGTAATCAAATACATAAAGTAGCTTGTGGGTATTATTAATTGCTACATTTAATATTATTTTGAAATGGGTTCAATTGTTTATTCATGTTTTCATTTATGACTTGAAGTTGCAAATTCAGTTCTAGCTTTAAATATGTATGCTTGCTTGTGAAAGGTGCTTAGAGTTGAATACTTGATTGATAGTTGTATTGATTCTTTTCTTTACAACCCAGCTTGATAAAGTGGGTTAAATTAAGGATTTTGTTGCTTTGCATTGTTAAGCTTGTTGAGGTTCGATAGAACTCACTTGAATAATGATAGTTGATTGAATCATGGCTATTATAGTTATAATCCATCCTGCCCATTGAGATTCAATGAGTTAAAGCAATTATTCATTACACCAAACAAGGCTGCCCGGCGGTTATGTTTAATCGAAATGATTTCATGGTAAAGATGGCAGAATCATGCAAATACACCCTTGTTGGCAAGTTCTATGGCCCTATGCCAAAAATGGAGATAATTCGAAAGAAGTTTATCACTCGAGTTGAACTCTCGGGCTCAGTCAAGATCACTCATTTTAACTCAAGGCACATCTATATTGATTTGGACAACGAGCATGATAGGGCTACTGTGTTGGATAGCCAAAGACTATATATTGATGGTAAGTTCATGAGGATCCAAGTTTGGACCCCCACTTTCACTCCTAATCAAGAAACTTCTATTGTTCCGGTTTGGGTTGTTCTCCCGAAACTTCCATGGCATTGCTACTATAAAGATTTTGTGACACATCTCCTTGCCGATGTTGGACATGTCCTCTACTTGGATGCGGCTTTCTTACAAAAAACTAGAGGTAGTGTGGCCAAGGCCAAAGTTCAAATGGATGTCACAAAGCCCCGCATACAAAGTGTATGGATTGGCTTTGACCCTGATGATGACATTAACGGAGAAGGTCGCTGGCAAGATATACAATATGAAGACATCCCGCTCTATTGTACTTATTGCAAGCATTAAGGTCATACTCCCTTAGCTTGTGACACAAAGAAAAGAGATGAAGAAAGAAAAAACGAAAGGAGCTTGAAGAGGTAGCAAAAAAACCAAAGGGTCCTTTAGCCCCACAACCAGAACAAACTGATAACTCAGGTATGACTTCCAGCTCTCTTCCTCAAATTGATTATGCTAACCTACAGGTTGCCCAAAGTCTACAGGAGCATGCTTTGCAAAATTCTGAAAAGCAAGTCACAAAAAATCAAGAAAAGCAAGTCCCGCAAAATCCAAATGAGCAAGTCCTGCAAAATCCAAATGATCAAGTCCTGCCAAATCCAAAAAAGCAAGTCCCGCTAAATCCAAATGAGCAAGATATGCAACCTTCAAAACAACATAATAATGCTAATAAAGGTATAGATACACATAAAAAGCATATGACAAGAGCTTCTTCGTCTGAGGACCAGGTTGTTGCTATTACTCCTTCTCCCATTCCCTATGGCTACCCTAATATGTGTGATGCCACTTCCCCTCCCCATGGCTACCCCAATATGTGTGCTGCCACTTCCCCTCCCCATGGCTACCCCAATATGTGTGCTGCCACTCCCCCTCCCCATGGCTACCCCAATATGCGTGTTGCCACTTCCCCTCCCCATGGCTACCCCATTATGCGTGATGCCGCTACCACTCCCCACGGCAACCCCAATATATGTGCTGCCAATTATGACTTGTTGGTTGAAGGAGGTGAGGTTGACGGTCAGGAGGATGTTTGTGGAGGCTCGGATGGTTTTCAGGAGAAGCCCATAGAGCCTGCTAGTACAAGTCCTCCCCACCCGGTTACATCCAAAGTTAATAGCCCTACCCATAAGAGTCAGCCTCAGAATATTGCTACCAGTCCTACACGAAAAGCAAAGCCAAATGCTCAAAAGAGAAAAGCGGCCCAAAATAAGAAAGAAGAATTACATGATCAGAAGATTGCTAGTTTCTATGCTAAGGACTCTCCAAAGATTGTTAGACATGGAGAAACTAGTGATCAGGCTACTCGGTCTTCAGATGATCAGATCTCTACGGCTATTGCTACAGTTGAGGCTGAGAATTAGAGTGCTACTAAAGGGGATGGTCATTTTATTTATGGCCATCCCAACAATCCTATTGATCTCACTCCAATTCAGGCTAGGGATCCTGATTCACAAGATACAGAACCTCCGAATCTTGTTTTTGAGGTGTGTAATTTTAACACTTCCGGTAGTAAGAGTTTTATGGAAGATGACTACAGGAAGGTTGTTTCAGAAGAGGATAATGATGATATTTCTGAAGATGAGAAAGACTCACCAGAACTCACAGATGATGCAAATGCCCTTCAGCTTATTCAGACATTTGGTTCTACTTCTCAGATGCAAAAGCTTGCAGATGAGCAGGGACTTTCACCCAGGGGTACTCCTATGTTTTCATCAGGTTCTGGGACCGGCCCCTCAGCAACCAGGACCAGACAGAAGAAGAAACTCAAACTTCCTCATGATTAGTACACTTATATGGAATGCAAGGGGCATCAGGACCCTTGGTGCTTTGGAGAGAATTAAAGCTCTCAAACAGATTCATAAACTTTCAGTTATTGCCATTCTTGAGCCTTTCTCAAAAAACACTCATATTCATCTCTTCACAAACTACTTGACTATGCGCAAATCTATCTGTAATGGCAATGGAAAAATATGGGTTTTTTGGAACAATGATATTGATGGTGTCCTTCTTAGCTTAGATGACCATCAGATGACTTGTGAGTTCAGACATGTAGACTGTGCAGAGAGCTTCATTATTTCCTTCATTTATGCTAAATGTCGAGATAACCTCCGAGATTCTCTTTGGGATACCCTTAGGTATAGATCAGCTACTACTAGTCCTTGGTGTACAGTTGATGACTTCAATGTTATCACTACCCCGGAGGGGAAGCTTGGGGGTGTTCCGTATAGAATGAGAAAGAGCTATGATTTTCTTCACATGATTGAGCAGTGTGGGTTGATTGACTTGGGTTATCACGGTACTTCTTTTACTTGGTCCAATGGGAGGGGTCCGAATGATGTGGTTTGGAAAAGGCTTGACAGAGCTATGATAAATGACAATTGGCTCAGTCAAATGCCTCTCACTACAGTGACACACTTGCCATTTGTGGGTTCAGATCACTGCCCTCTTCTCTTGGAGATGACTGATCGGCAGTATACTTCAACAAAATATTTCAAATTTCTTCATTGTTGGGCTGATAATCATAATCTATGGATACAGTGACACTTTGTTGGGACCGAGATATTCAGGGCCATCCAATGTGGATTTTTCACCAAAAAATGAAGCGAGTCAGTTCTACTCTTAGCAATTGGTCTAAAATTGAGTTTGGGGATATTTTTGCTCGGGTTAAAGAGTTTGAAGAAGTTGTTAGGCTTGTGGAGGAAAAGTACATCCAAATTAATAGTGAGCAGGATAGATCTTCTTTGTACGCTCTTAATGCAGAATACATCATATTTCTTAAGCTACAAGAGTCTATCTTGAAGCAAAAGACTCAGTTGCAGTGGTTTAAAGGGAGATGCCAACACCAGTTACTTTCATGCCCTTATGAGGGGATGAAAAAGAAAATTGTTCATTCACAAAGTTAGAGACGACACTGGCAGCTGGATTCAGGGTGATGATAATATTGCTAAGGTTGCTTGTGATCATTTCCAAGAGTTGTTTACGGAGCAGAATCACTTTGTCAGAGAGGACCTTTTGGCTTGTATTCCTACACTTGTCACGAATGAGCAAAATGATAATTTGACAGTTTTGCCAGATTTGGAAGAGCTTAAAAATGTAGTTTTCTCCATGAATCCTAACTCTGTTGTAGGGCCGGATGGCATGAATGGAAATTTTTTTCAAGCTTGCTGGGACATCATTAAGTTGGACCTCCTTGCAATGGTTCGATCTTTCTTCTGTGGTTCTTCCCTTCCGAAATAATTTGACAGTTTTGCCGAATTTGGAAGAGCTTAAAAATGTAGTTTTCTCCATGAATCCTAACTCTGTTGAAGGGTCGGATGGCATGAATGGAAAAAATTTTCAAGCTTGCTGGGACATCATTAAGTTGGACCTCCTTGCAATGGTTTGATCTTTCTTCTGTGGTTCTTCCCTTCCGAAATACTTCGCGCATGCATGCCTCGTCTTGATTCCTAAGGTGGAGTTCCCAAACCACCTTTATGAGTTTAGACCGATCAGCTTGAGTAACTTCACCAACAAAATTATTTCAAAGATTATTTCCCTTCGACTTGCTCCTATCCTTCCTAAACTTATTCCTGCAAACCAATCTGGTTTTGTTAAAGGCAGGAGTATCTCAGAAAATATCATGCTTGCACAAGAAATCATTCAGGGCATCAAGCAAAAGAATCTAGGGGGAAATGTGGTTATAAAACTCGACATGGCCAAAGCTTATGACAGAGTTTCTTGGGCTTTCACTTGCCTTGTTCTCCGGAGAATGGGCTTCTGTGAAGTTATTATTGATATGATTTGGAGGACTATGGCTGACAATTGGTACTCTGTCATTGTGAATGGCGTTAGACATGGTTTTTTCCACTCCACCAGAGGCTTAAAACAAGGTGATCCTCTTGCACCTGCCCTATTTATTTTAGGAGCAGAGGTTCTATCCAGAATGATGAACAACCTTCATCATAACTAGTTCTTTAGAGGTTTCTACATGGAAAAAAGAGGTCCACAAGTTAACCACCTAACTTTTGCAGACGATGTTATCATTTTTACCTCGGGTGGCAAACGATCTATTGAGTTGATAATGTAGACACTTACTGATATATGAAAATTGCTCTGGTCAGCTCATCAACAGGAACAAAAGTCACTTTATGGTTTTCACCAATGCACATCCTCCTACTGTTGCCTCACTAAAAGAGATCACGGGCTTTGCACAGAAAGATTCCCCGATTACTTATCTTGGATGCCCGCTCTACATTGGGAGACAGAGGATCTTTCACTTTTCTGGCATTATCTCTAAAGTGGTGGACAGGATCTCTGGCTGGCAGACTAAAATGCTTAGTTACGGTGGTAAAGCTACCCTTATTAAGTATGTTCTTCAGTCACTCCCTATTCATCTTCTTAGCTCAGTTTCACCTCTTCCTACGGTCCTGAAAGAGATTGAAAAGTTGACTGCTGACTTCTTTTGGGGCATGAAAAATGGGAAGAAAAGATATCATTGGGCATCTTGGGAAACCTTATGTCATCCTTGCGATGAAGGTAGGGTCGGTTTCAGGAAAATTCATGATGTTTGCAAATCTCTTCAACTCAAACAGTGGTGGAACTTTTGGACTAAAGAATCACTTTGGAGAGAGTTTCTTTTGGCTAAATATTGTCAACGCTCTATAAAAACCCTAAACCCTAAGAAACCATAAACCCTATATAACCCTAAAAACCCTTTTAAAAATCCTAAACCTAAAAAACTTGAAAAAAATCATAAACCTAAAAAAACCTAAAAAACCCTAAGCCCTAAAAAACCATATATATAAAACCCTAAATCCTAAAACCTAAGAAACCCTAACCCTAACAAACCCTAAACCCTAAACTATAAACCTTAGGGCCTAAACCCTAAGTCCTAAGAAATCCTAAGAAACTCTAAACCCTAATAAATCCTAAACCCTAAACTCTAAATCGTAAGAAACCCTAATCCGTAAGAAATCCTAAATCCTAAAAATCCCTAAAAACCCCTAAAAACCCAAAACCTGAAAAACTAAAAAATCCCTTAAAATCGCTAAAAGCCCTAAAAACCTAACAAACCGTTAAAAATCCTAAACCTTAAAAACCCTAAGAAAACCCTAAGCCAAAAAAAATCCTAAACCTAAAAAACAATCAAAACCCCTAAATAACCTTAAAAGTCCTAAAAACCTTTAAAAATCCTAAATAACCTTTAAACCTTATTTCGTACTGACGTCCCTCGTGGGGACGTTGTGTTTCATGCCGCAGGTACAGGTACTCAAACTAATAGAATATGTCCAATATAAGCACAGGATACTCAACAGCCTTTGGTGAGCTCCATGTCGATTCGGGGCTTGCCGAGTCAATAACGTATTTTTGATGTTATATTATAGTTAAGGGTATGGCGGGGTCTTTTCCTGACTTAAGCTAAGTGTCTATATTTTAGAGGCTTTGTAGACTAAATGTCAAAGTAAAACGTGGTTATATCTTGTTTCTAGTAATTAAGGCCTCGACGGCCTAGTATGTACATTTATTTTGGGCCTATCTATGTTTGTCTTTTATCAAGGTATTTGATCTATACTCATCAAAGATTTATAGTTACCATAGCTGCATGTACGATAAGCACAAGTCATAAGTTGGTTCTCTCGGGCCTTTAGGGCATCGGGTGCCTGTTCGTCTCAATGGGACTTGGGGTGTGACAGTTCAGATTCTTATTGTTAAAGTTCTATATAATTGTCTAAATCAAACTGTTAATTCTGATTGCTCTCTTTCAATTTTTTGTCCGTGCTGCTGTGATTATTGCTCTTGAGTGTGTTCAACCTCCTTCTCTTTGGTAAATGTCACTCTTCTTCTTTCTTTGATTATGTTGCCTAGCTTCTTCTATTTTCCCGTTTATTTGTTATGTTGATTTGTTTTACTTGGTGTATAAAATTGCATGTTCTGCATTTTTTTAGTTGTTTCAGCCTGTGATACGTGGCCGTAAACTTAAAATTCTAACATCATATAACCGTACTAAATGTTTTGATATGTATATATGCAAAGAATATGAAATTCTTTAGTTGAGTTTACTCAAGTATATCAAATGGGTGAAGTTTGCGACCTTTAGTGTGGTGCTAAGATTTTCTGTTTTGAGGTAATTGCTTCTGAAGGATTTATAAGCCCGGTGATTGCAAGTTGTATCGTATCTTTAGTTCATAATTGGCCCAAGATGCCCCTTGTTTTGAATTTTTTTTAAGCCAACGGGTTGTGCATATGAAAAAGATTTAGGTTATTTATAAATATAAAGTTCAACTGGAACATCCTACTTCATAAGATGATTAGAGTCTGCCTTAGTCACTCTTTCTCAACCATTTTCATCCTATCAAGGCTTTAGAGTGAATATGCAGTGTTTCTAAACTACATTTTTTCACCTCACTTGGCTTATTACATTGATGACTCACCTCCTACTATGATCAGACAAATGCATATAGTTGTTGCTGATTGACAGCTAGCTATTAGTTATTAACAACACATTTAGAACTTTACATAACGGGGAGGAAAAAACACAGCTAGCTATTAGTTATTACTGATTGAAAATATAATTACTACAGCAGATTGGTAAACAAATCTATAAATAAAATGAAAAACTGAAACAAATTGTAAGTTATAAACTAAAATTTTCCACTGTAGAATGTACGATGTTGTCCCTTCCAACTTTTTACCTAGAAGCTCAACCACGACCTGTTTTTATGCATTTCTCAAGCACTACACTTGTAGCAAATAGTTTCCATCTTGCACTGCCTAATGTTTTGTGCAACTATTTTGCCCAAATTTAGAAGAGCTTAATTCTGCAATGTCTGCAACTCTGTGAAGTTGTTGCTGCAACACTGCAACTTATTGCTGCATAAGCTGAATGGTTGTTGGACTCAAGGTTTTGTTGGCTCATGTAACATCTGTTGGTTAATATGAATTTTTTTTTCTTAAGGTTGTCTTGAGTGTGTCTTCATGAAGAGATATCCAACTGAAGCATATGATCTTTGTTGGGATCTTAGTCTTCCATATCAACTTTTGTGGACAGTTATCAATACATGTCTTAATTAACTCTTAAGATCAATGCATTAGTTTGTCCTGTAATATTGCAAAAGGTTATTTCCAACTTGAACTTCTCTTTTCTTACAAAGTCATCAGTAGCCATTCAAGTAGATTTCAGAATTTCTACTCAGCTTAATTATGAGATTTTAACATAAAAAAACTACACTTGAGAGAAACCATCAGTAGTTGAAAAAACATAGGCCTCTTCAATGTTCAGACCAATATCCTAAACCATCGGTAGTTGAAAAAACATGAGCTTCTTATGTTACTGCTTTTTAGTCGGACTAATTATGCTCATGTAAATGATGTAGGTTCTTTTGTAGATTTCAGTAGCTCTTTGAGTCTGACTCAATAACGCTCTTTTGTTTTTGATTAGCTCTCTATGTCGTAACGCCTAATGTTGTTGGAGCTAACTATATGCTTAGAGGTTCTGTCGTTTGACTTCATGAACACACCATTTAAGTTACCTAAGAATTTTTCTTCTTTCTTTACATACTGTAGTCTTTGAGGCACCACCATGTTTGAGAATATAAGTGAGTCTCAAATTTTTCATCTACCAAACTTACAGGTGCTGATATTGGGAAATAACCCCTTATTAACAGGCACTTAGACTTATTTCAATTAGATTTTCACTAGAAGTATTCTAGAGTAGGAGTTTTGTTATATTGGTATATTTGGAAATACAGGATTGTATAGGATAATACCTGAGGGTATTTTTCACCTGCCCAACCTAGAAACATTTGACTTACAAAACAATGATCAACTTAGTAGTTATTTTTCAAAGACCAAATGGAATAGTAGTGCATCTGTCATATGGTTAGTTCTTAGTTTTGTGAATTTTTCGGATAATTTTCCCAAGTCTATTCGCTATCTAACATCACTGCATGTTTTGTATCTTCAAAATTGCAATCTTAGAGTGCTTGTTCCTGAATCTCTTTTAAATCTCACTCGCTTAGAATATTTGGACCTTTAATATAACTCCCTGAATGAAACAATACCATCAGGGATATTCTCCCGGCTTCCATCACTATGTCGTTTACTCTTGAGTAATAACCACTTTTCTGGTCAGCTTGATGATTTCAAGTCCAATTCACTATTCTTGATTGATTTAAACAATAATCAGCTGCAATGCCATTTAGATATCTCTTTAAACCATTTATCCATCTAGATTGCAGAATCCATTGACAACCTCACTGCAATCAGAGAATTCACACTTTCAGGTAACAACTTCACTAATAATGTTCCCTAAACTATCTCAAAATTAACAAACTTGTTCGTTTAGGTCTCTTTTCCAACCATTTTTGAGGCTTGATTTCGTAATCCATAGGCAACCTCACTGCAATCACAAAGTTGATACTTTCAGGCAATAACTTTTTTGGTAATGTTCCCTAACTATCAGAATGCTGAACAAACTTAACCACATAACTTTCTCTTCCAATAATTTTGAAGGCTCAATTCGAGACATTCTAATCTGTTAAGTATGTTAGATAATTTGATTCCTTAAGTTGAATAGTTAGATACTTAATTCTCCTAGGTGAATGCTCAAAAGTCTCAGTCCTTCTGTATAAAACACAACAACAGGACTGCAAACCATAAGAAAGACAACAATCCTCCGAGGTGAAAAAAGATATTAAGGACCCTTTTATGATAGATACTCATCTCAAACACTTTACACAAAAAGAAAAACTTTCAAATTTGGAACGATACTCATCCTCCCCTTCATCCTTCTTTTTACAAGACCTTTCATGTGCTTTCTCCTATAGTTCACAAAATCAAACTTTTGGTGTTCCTCATTTGATTAAAAGCTTAAGGCTTTAGAAGCGATGCAAGCTATTTTTATATAGGATAATTGAACAGAACAAGTCAAATTCTAATAACTTATTTTGGAGCAGAGGTACTTATTAACTCTAGGCTACTAGAGAGAGCTACTTCAATATCTGTGGCTTCAGCAGAATCAACCGACTTAGGGAATTGATCAATATTTGTGCTCTCAGCTCGTCTATGATGGTAGCATCATTGATGTGTTTTAGGCATCCTTTCGCTTATTGCAATAGAAACATCATTTTGAAAGAGGTCCCGAAAACCCTAAATCCTAAATCCTAAATCCTAAATCCTAAACCCTAAGAAACCCTAAGAAATCCTACACCTTAAACCATAGGGCGTAAACTTTAAATCCTAAGCCCTAAGAAACCCTAAATCCTAAGAAACTCTAAAACCTAAACCCTAAGAAACTCTAAACTCTAAACTCTAAATCCTAAACCCTAAGCCTTAAGAAACCCTAAACCCTAAAAAACCCTATTACCAAAGAAAACCTTAAAAAGGCCTAAACCAAGAAAACCCAAAAAATCGTTAAAACCCCTAAACCTAAAACACCCTAAAAACCCTAAGACCTAAACCTTTATCTTCTCCTCCAGCAGAAAAGAAACTCTCCAGCTTATCATGAAAACTTTGACTCTATATGAGCAGACCTCGGGGCAGCTTATAAAAAAGAACAAGAGTCACTTCATGATGTCTTCTAATGCACTCCAGGACAATGTGAGTACGGTGAAACGGGTTACAGGTTTCAACAAGAAGCAAAGTCTCATTACCTATCTTGGATGTCCTCTCAATATAGGCAGACAAAGAGTTATGTACTTCACAGAAATGATTTCTAAGGTGGTTAGCAGGATTAGAGGATGGCATTCCAAAATCCTCAGTTATGGTGGCAGGGCCACTCTTGTGAGATGTTCTTTAGTCACTTCCCATTCATCTTCTCTCGGCTATTACTCCTCCCAAGACTACTCTCAAACAGATTGAAAAGGTTACTGCTGACTTTTTTTGGGGGTGGAAAGATGACAAGAAAAAATACCACTGGTCTTCCTGGAAAAATCTTAGTTATCCATACGATGAAGGTGGTATTGGAATGGGACAAATTGCAGATGTATGTAAATCTCTTCAGTTCAAGCAATGGTGGATTTTCATATCAAAATCGACTTTGTGGGGTGATTTCCTTAGAGCCAAATATTGCCAGAGAGCCAATCCCACATCAAAAAATATGAAACTGGACAGTCGCTAGTGTGGAAGCATATGATGTGTAACAAAGCTATTCTCAAACCTCATATCCAATGGAGACTACACTCGGGTTGTTGTTGTTTTTGGTGGGATAATTGGCTCAGAATGGGGCCCTTAGCTAACTTTCGGCATGAAAATGGTAGAGCCAATAATATCAAGGTTTCAGAATTTCTTGTTGACGGCCAATGGAATATTGAGATGATTAATCAGATTGCTCCACCTCAACTGATCCCGCTCATTATTTCTACCAGATTTGAGTTCCAACCAAACACCCCAGATCAAGCTATCTGGAAGTTGAATTCTCATGGAAACTTCACTTGTTCTTCGGCATGGCACCTAGCGAGACATCATAGACCCAAGATTTTATCGGATCACCTTACTTGGTGTAAAAATATTCCTTTCAAGGTTTCCTTTCTTCTCTAGAGAGCTTTGCGGGGTAAGTTGTCGACTGATGAGAAAATCGCCTCCTTTGGCTATGCTCCCCAGATTGTTTTTGTTGTTATAACCCGGGCCCAGACACCATTGATCATACCTTTAATAGCGGCAATTTTGCTAGAAATATTTGGGTTTATTTCTCTACTACCCTTGGGATTATACATGAAATTACTCCTCTCAAGACACGTATTATGGGATGGTGGCTCCGCAAGCATAGCAACGATGTTCATAAGCTCATTCTTCACTCCACCCCTATTTTTATCTGTTGGAACTTGTGGAAGAACAGATGTGCGGCTAAGTACGGGGGGAAAATTTGAATCTTGCAAGAGTAAAGTTTGCTATTTTCAAAGACATCTCCAACCTTCTTAGAGTTGTGTTTCCATAAATTCAGTGGCCTTCTAACTGGATTCACACAGTTGCATACATTGAAAAATGCACACATGAAGTAAAAATCACTAAAGTTCTTTGGATTAAACCCAAACTCGGCCTTGTCAAGCTTAGCAATGATGGTAGTGCTTTGGGTAATCCGTATCATTGGTGCTGGAGGTATTCTGCGTGATCATTTGGGTAATCTCATCTTTGCTTATGCGGTACCACTGGGAGAAGGAACTAACAACCAAGCGGAATTGGAGGCAGCTATATATGGGCTTCGTTGGTGTGTGCAACAAGGCTTCCAACATGTTATCCTTGAAGTAGATTCTGAATTGCTTTCCAAATGGGTTAGACATCAGATGAAACCTCCGTGGAACCTTCATCATCTTACTAAGTGGATAGTGGACATCACGAGAGTGTTCCATTCTTTCACTTGCATTCATGCCTATCGAGAAGCTAACTTCACGGCAGATGCTTTATCTAAGCATAGTCATACACTTACTTCTCTGAGTCATTACACTACTATCCATCAACTTCCTCACAGTGTTAAAGGTTACTACAAGCTAGACAAGATTGGTCTAGCTAGCCTCAGACGAAACAAGACCAAAAGGATCAAAAAGCCACCATGATCGTCACTTTGGGTTGCTCCACAACTTGTGCTCTTATGCCCTCATTTGTTGGCGTTGATAGGTTTCTAGTTTAGGTATAGGCTCTCCTTTCTTGTTTTTTACTTGTAAAGGGAGAGTCTCCCTTATTTATGTTTTCCTAGTTTCTTTGTATCGAGAGGAGTCCTCTCTTTTAGGTGCATAATCTCTAGGTTTCCTTACTAGTATCAGCAATGAGTTGACTAGCCTTGGTAGGATGGTCAACTTATGAAGCACCATAGGATCGGAGGTAAGGTTTATGTCCCCCTCTTTGTATGTTTTTTCTTTTATTAATGTTAAGGCTTGGGGTTGTGTGGCTTAACCCCTGACCGCCACGAGGGGTGAGATCCTTGGGTAAGGTCGTTAAATTAAAAGAAAAAATTCCTAAACCCTAAAAACCTTTAAAATTCCTAAACCTAAAAAACCCCTAAAACCTTCAAAACGCTAAACTTAAAAAACCCTAAGCCTTAAACCCTATACCCTAAAAAAATCCTAAACTCTAAACCTTAAACCCTAAACCCTAAAAAATCATAAGAAATCCAAAACCCTAAATCCTAAGAAACCCTAAACCCTATGAAACCCTAAACCTTAAAAAACCCTAAAAACAAAAAAAAACCTTAAAAATCCTAAACCTAAAAAACCCTAAACCTAAAAAAACCCTATAAAAACTCTAAGCCCTAAACCCAAAGAAAGCCTAAACCTTAAACCCTAAATTCTTATCCCTAAGAAACTTTAAACCATGAAATCCTAAATCTTAAGAAACATACCCTAAGAAACCCTAAATCCTAAAATATCTATAAAAATCCTAATCCTTAAAAACGCAAAATACTCCTTAAAAACCATAAAACCCTAAACCTAAAAAACCCTAAAAAGACTAAGTCCTAAATACTAAACCCTAAAAACCCTAAACCTAATACATTAAACCCTAAACCCTAAACCCTAAGAAACCCTAAGATCTAAGAAATCCTAAGAAACGCTAAACCCTAAACCAAAAGAAACTGTAAACCCAAAACCCTATGAAACCCTAAACCCTAAAAATCTCTAAAAACCTTTAAAAATCTCTAAAAAATTCTAAAAATCTTTTAAAGACCCTAAACCTAAAAACCCTAAACTCTTAAAAACCACCTAAATATAAAATCTTAAACACTAAGAAATCATAAGAGATCCAAAACCCTAAACCCAAAACAAAACCCTAAAAAACATAGAAAACCCCAAACCTAAAACACTCTAAAAAAAAACCTAAAACACACTAAAACCATGAAAAAAAATTTAAAACCCTAAACCTAAAAAACCATTAAAAAACCTTAAGCCCTAAGCCGTAAACCGTAAAAACCCTAAACCTCAAACCCAAAATCTTAAGAAATCCTAAATCCTTAGAAATCCTAAATCCTAAAAAACCCTAAAAAAATCCTTAAAATACATAAGCCCTAAACCCTAAACCCTTAAAAAATCCTAAATCCTAAACCCTAAGATACCTACATCTTAAACCCTAAACCTTTGAGCCTAAACCCTAAGCCCTAAGAAATCCTAAACCCTAAATGCTATGAGACCTTAAATCATAAACCCTAAACCTTAAGAAACCCTAAACCTTTAAAAACCTTAAACCTAAAAAACCCTAAAACCCCTAAAAAAAACCCTTAAAAACCTTTTAAAATGCTAAATCTAAAAATCCTAAATCCTAAAAAATCCTAAACCTAAAACCCTAAATCCTAAACCCTAAGAGACCCTAAACCCTAAACCTTAAGAAAACCTAAACCCTACGAAACCTTAAAAAACCCAAACTTAAAAACGCCAAAAAATCCTAAAAAACCCCAAAGAAAACCTTTAAAAACCCTAAAAAAAACTTAAGCCCTAATTTTTGGGGGGATAATTGCTCGAAATGGAGCCCTTAGCTAACTTTCGGCAGGAAAATGGTAGAGCCAACAATATCAAGGTTTCTAAATTTCTTGTTGACGGCCAATGGAATATTGAGATGATTAATCAGATTGCTCCACCTCAACTAATCCCGCACATTATTTCTACCATATTTCAGTTCCAACCAAACAACCCAGATCAAGCTATCTGGAAGTTGAATTCTCATGGAGACTTCACTTGTTCTTCGGCATGGCACCTAGCGAGACATCATAGACCCAAGATTTTATCGGATCACCTTACTTGGTATAAAAATATTCCTTTCAAGGTTTCCTTTCTTCTCTGGAGAGCTTTACGGGGTAAATTGCCGACTGATGAGAAAATCACCTCCTTTGTCTATGCTCCCTCAGATTTTTTTTGTTGTTATAATTCGGGCCCAGACACCATTGATCATATCTTTAATAGCGGCAATTTTACTAGAAATATTTGGGTTTATTTCTCTGCTACCCTTGGGATTATACATGAAATTACTCCTCTGAAGACACGTATTATGGGATGGTGGCTCCGTAAGCATAGCAACGATGTTCATAAGCTCATTCTTCAATCCACCCCAATTTTTATCTGTTGGAACTTGTGGAAGAACAGATGTACGGCTAAGTACGGGGGGAAAATTTGAATCTTGCAAGAGTAAAGTTTGCTATTTTCAAAGACATCTACAACCTTCTTAGAATTGTGTTTCCATACATCCAGTGGCCTTCTAACTGGATTCACACAGTTGCATACATTGAAAAATGCACACATACAATAAAAATCACTAAAGTTCTTTGGATTAAACCCAAACTCGGCCTTGTCAAGCTTAACAGTGATGGTAGTGGTTTGGGTAATTCGGGTATCATTGGTGCTGGAGGTATTCTGCGTCATCATTTGGGTAATCTCATTTTTGCTTATGCGGTACAACTGGGAGAAGGAACAAACAACCAAGCGGAGTTGGAGGCAGCTATATATGGGTTTCGTTGGTGTGTGCAACAAGGCTTCCAACATGTTATTCTTGAAGTAGATTCCAAATTGCTTTCGAAATGGGTTAGGCATCAGATGAAACCTCCGTGGAACCTTTATCGTCTTACTCAGTGGATAGTGGACATCACGAGAGTGTTCCATTCTTTCACTTGCATTCAATCCTATCGAGAAGCTAACTTCACGACAGATGCTTTATCTAAGCATATTCATACACTTACTTCTCCGAGTCATTACACTACTATCCATCAACTTCCTCATAGTGTTAAAGGTTACTACAAGCTAGACAAGATTGGTCTAGCTAGCCTCAGACGAAACAAGACCAAAAGGATCAAAAAGCCACCATGATCGTCATTTTGGTTTGCTCCAAAACTTGTGCTCTTATGCCCTCCTTTGTTGTCGTTGATAGGTTTCTAGTTTAGGTATAGGCTCTCCTTTCTTTTTTTTTACTTGTAAAGGGAGAGTCTCCCTTATTTATATTTTCCTTGTTTCTTTGTATCGAGAGGAGTCCTCTCTTTTAGGTGCATAGTCTCTAGGTTTCCTTACTAGTATTGGCAATGAGTTGGCTAGCCTTGGTAGGATGGTCAACTTATGAACCACCATAGGATCGGAGGTAAGGTTTATGTCCCCCTCCTTGTATGTTTTTTCTTTTATTAATATTAAGGCTTGGGGGGGTGTGGCTGAACCCCTGACACCACGAGGGGTGAGATCCTTTGGTAAGGTCTGTTTAATTAAAAGAAAAAAAGAAACCCTATACCCTAAAGTCTAAGAAACCCTAAATCCTAAACTCTAAGAAACCCTAAACCCTAAAAAATCCTTAAAACAATAGTAAACCTTTTAAAAAATCATAAACCTAAAAAACCCTAAAAACTTTTAAAATACGAAACCTAAAAAACCCTAAGCCCTAAATCCTAAACCCTAAAAAACTCTAACCTAATCCCTTAAAAACCCTAAATTCTAAACCCTACAAACTCTAAACCTTGAGAAATCCTAAACCCTAAAAACCATTAAAAATCTTACATCTAAAAAACCCTAAAAAACCCTAAAAACCCTAAATAAAACCCTAATAAAACTTTAAAAACCTTAAAGAAACTCTAATCCCTAAAACCTAAACCCTAAAAAACACTAAAGAAACCCTAAACCCTTAAAGAATATTTTCTCTCAAGCAACGGTCACATAACGGTAGTTTCAACGCTACACTCTGCTTTCCACCTGGATGGCTGACTCGCCGCCAGTGGAGCTACTCCGACCGCCAGACAAAGCCAAGAGCGTGGTTTCCATCTTGCCAGACAGCTCCTCGAATCTACGAAGAGACGAACTGAACTTCAATGAACAAATCGCAATGACGAATATTGAGCTGAGCAGGGCACAAGAGCTAAAATCTCAAGAATATAATGAAAGGGGACATTCAATCATGGAGCGGGAAAATGAACTTATGCAGACCATAATCCCCATTTGGAACCCCAACGATATCAGCTCTCAAAATGGAAAATCTCAATCGCAACAACAATGTGTTGAAAATCGTGCTTCCTTGGAGCTACCGGGAAACTCTTCTCCTCTAATAAGTCCGAATGACTTAGACATTTGAGCTGTTGAGATGAGTCAAGGAGAGATCAGCTCTCAATCGACCTCGAATCACAATCGTCAGGATTTGATCAACAAAGAGTTGGCCCCTCAGGTAGAGAGGCAAAATAGTGTAGTTCCAAATATTATGAATGGTGGAATCGCAGAATCAAGTTTGAACAACCACTCTGGAACTCAAGCAATGGTTCAGGGTCATCAAACTAAGGTGAAAGTGACAGCCGGGGAAGAGGAACGTGCAGGTCAAGGGTAGAGCAAACTAAATGAGACTACTTCAACACAGCAAGAGGCAGGGAACCAGGCTACAATGAAGGATGAAGGCACTAGCACCTTGGCCAACAAAGAGATGGATTCTGGACATAAGGACAATATGAACCAAGCACAAGGTAAGTATCATAATCTCAACCAAAATAACTATCCTAAAGTGTCTAGTAACTTTGAGAGGCAAGCACCTAATCAACAAAGAAATAGGCAACCTATGATCCCCCAAGGTAGTTCAAAAGAGCATATGGGTCAGTATTCTCATCAGAACTCTCAAAAAGATTTAGTCCCAGAACCAGCACCTTATACAATTGTTCAGACTTTGGCTGTGAGGCTGAGACTTAATCACGCCAAGAATAAAATACATGTTAATTTAGCACCACCCAAATACACCACTAAGCAGGGGCTCCCTGCTATTATTTTCAATAATGAAGATTATATGGTGAAACTGGCATTCAGATGCAAATATACTTTAGTGGGTAAATTCAGTAACAGTATGCCTAAATTGGAGATCATCTGGAAGAATTTCATTTTGCAAACTCAACTCTCGGGAGGAGTTAAGATAGCACATTTCAATGCTAGGCCTGTCTACATAGACCTTGACAATGAACTGGATTATGTCACAGTCTGGACAAAACAAAGAATGTATATAGAAGGGCAATTGATGAGGATACAGAAATGGACTCCCACATTCAAGGTAGAGGAAGAAACCCCCATCGTTCCTATTTGGGTATCCCTACCGGAACTACCTTGGCACTGTTATAATAAGGAGCTTGTAACAGCCTTGTTAGCTCCTATTGGTAAAATGTTGTACTTGGATGCAGCTTCTGTTCAGAAAACTAGGGGCAGTATAGCTAAGGTGAAGATACAATTGGATTTAACAAAGGAAAGACCCCCTCATGTATGGATGGGATTTGATGAAGAAGACATCACTAATGGGAGGTGGCAAGCTATTAAATATGAAAGTGTCCCGGACTACTACAACTATTGTAAACATCAAGGACATATGATTCATGCGTGCACTATCAAAAGAAGGGATGAGGAACATAAAAAAAAGAAGAGAACAAGAAGCAGATAAGAAAAATAATCCAAAAGAAGATCAAGAAGCAAAGAAAGAGGCCAAAGGACAAGGGGATGAAAATAGCAAGTTACCTATGGATGCAACCCTTGATGTTAACCAACAACAAATTCAAGAAGAAGAACAGAACAAACAAGAAGAACAATGACAAACACAAAGAAGGAAACAAACAAAAAATCAAAGTATAGGCTTTCAGAACAAGGACAGGAGATCTAACTCTCCTCCAAAGCAAAGCGACAGAGAACACCATCAACAGCACATAAGCAAGACAGGTATGAATTCCACCCTAGCTATTCATAGTAACTTTATTGATCATGACATACAGGATCAACCAAATGAGCAAATCAATGAAGATAAACAAGACCCAATGAGCCAAAATACCAATTCAAATCTCAACATTCTAGGGGATCAATTCAATAACCAGAAGAAAAGACCATCCCAAATATCAGAACAACACTCAAATAGGGGAGAACAGGAAATACAGACACCAGACAGAAACAAAATGAAGGAAAATACTCAAGAGCACACTATTTGCGAGGAAAAGGACAATGGCACCAACAATACAAAAACCACAGCTGGGAAGGACCCAAATCAGCAAACCAAAGTGGTAACTTCTGAATTTCAGGAGACTCAACAAGGAGGTGTTAATGCCATGCAACAGACCAGAGAGGAGAACAACTGCTCAGGTATTGACTTTGTGCTCCCAACCCCCGTTACCCCTGCTATAAATTCTATTATTGTTGCTGAGGAAGCTGAAGGAGGTACAGATGGGATGGAAAAGGAGAAAACTACTAATATGCAGGACGGGGAAACTAGGGGAGGGAAAGGGAAATCTATAATGAATCTTAACCTACCTGCAACACCCCAAGCGCAACAGTTTCAAGGCAGTCCTCAGCAAGATATTCAAGCTACTCAATAGAATGCAAATCAAAACCCCACAGACACTAGTCAACAGGTGAATGAGGTGATACGTACCAATAATAAATCCAGGCTCAGATTAAGCAAAAAAAGAAGGGATGCACTCAAGAAAAAGCAACAGCAAAATAAAGAACAAAATCATACTACATCAGCCAACCAGACAGAAAAACAGCAAAGGAATAACAACAACACACCTCATCACATGGTTGATGAATATGAGGTTTCCAATTCCGAGGATGAATTTGATGAGTACACACAATCCATTGGAGAAGAAGAGGAAGATGAGACTGATGAGACAAGTGCTCACCTTATTAGAGCATTTGGATCGACTTTGCAACATGCGTTTCAGGAGGAGCTGCAACAGGTGACTGAACCACAATGCCTATCTCCAAGGGAGAGAAACATCAGAAAAAAAAGCAAGACACAAGATGCTACTTGTTCATCTGCTACTTCTAGCAGACCAAACACTGGGTCACGAAGTAAGGTTTTTAATGATTAGCACATTATGCTGGAACGCCAGGAGCATTAATACTCTTGGATCTCTAGAAAGACTTCAACACCTCAAGAAGCTTCATAATATTACTATGATGGCAGTTCTTGAACCTTTTGTAGACAATTCTCAAATTCAATAGTACAAGCTACAACTAAATATGGAACAAGCTACTTACAATCTGAATGGTAAAATTTGGATATTTTGGACCAATGAGTTTTAGTGTTCTATTATAGAGTCTGATGATCAACAAATTACTGGAGGTGAAACATGGGAACATGACAGAAAAGTTCCTTCTATCTATCATTTATGCCAAATGCAAAAACTACCTTAGAAGACCTCTTTGGGATAGGCTATTGCATTTTTCAAATATTAATATGCCATGGTGTACTATTGGGGACTTCAATGTGATTACTTGTCCAGATGAAAAACTGGGAGGCAATCCTTACAATATGAACAAAAGCTTTGATTTTATTAGTATTATTGAAGCTTCTGGTTTATCGGATATGGGCTACACAGGGCAACACTACACTTGGTGCAACCAAAGAGCGGAAGGTTCAAGGATTTGGAAAAGATTGGATAGGGCCATGGTGACCAATAAATGGCTAGACAAAATGCCTCAAACTATCCTTAATCATTTGCCTTCTGTAGGTTCTGATCATAGTCCACTGCTTATGGAACTAATGATTAGGACTGAAGATAAAGTCAGATACTTTAAATTTCTTAATGTTTGGATAGAACACGAAAAATTTAAGCACACTGTCAACCAATGTTGGGAAAGGCCTATAAGGGGAGATCCAATATGGGTTCTACATCAAAAATTAAAGAGGCTAGGTGCTACCCTTAGTAGCTGATCTAGAAGAGCTTATGGTGATATATTTGCCACTGTTCGGGAGTATGAAGAACAGGTCAAGCATGCAGAAGAAGATATCATAGCAGAAAACACAGAAGCTAAAAGAGCACACCTCCATCAAATTATTGCCAATTACATTAAATATCTCAAATTGGAAGATTCTATTCTTAAACAGAAGACGCAACTCTCATGGTTCAAGGAAGGAGATGTTAACACTAAGCATTTCCGTACCCTCATGAAAGGGAGGAGAAGGTTGTAAATTCACAAAATTTGTATGGGTGAAGATGAATGGGTGCAAGGAGATGATAATATAGCAAAGGCGGCTTGTGATTACTTTCAAGACATCTTTTCAGGTCATGAACACAGAATTAATGATGAGGTGAACCAATGCATTACTAGGATGGTTAACCTAGAGCAGAATCAGTCTCTCCAAGAAATGCCCTCTATGGAAGAGTTAAAACAAGTCATTTTTTCTATGGATCCTTATTAGGCAGCTGGGCCTGATGGCTTTGGGGGAAAGTTCTATCAAGCATGTTGGGAAATAGTGAAATCTGACTTACTGAAAGCTGTCTTCTTTTGTGGTCAACCAATGCCAAGATATTTGTCACGTGCTTGTTTGGTTCTTTTACCCAAAATAGACCACCCTAACAGATTTTCTGAATTCAGACCTATTAGCCTTAGCAATTTTACCAATAAAATTATTTCCAAGCTCTTGTGTTTCAGACTGGCTCCTACGCTTTCTAACCTTATATCAGACAATCAATCTGGGTTTGTTAAAGGTAGGAGCATTTCTGAGAACATCATGTTAGCGCAGGAGATAATTAATGACATCAAAAGACCAATGGAAGGTGAGAATTTGGTCATCAAACTTGACATGGCTAAAGCGTATGACAGAGTTTCTTGGTCTTTCACTTGTATTGTACTCAGAAAGATGGGATTCTGTAAATTCTTCACTGACTTGGTATGGAGGATCATGAGCAACAATTGGTACTCTATTATCATCAACGGGACAAGACATGGATTCTTCAAGTCTACTAGAGGTCTCAAACAAGGAGACCCTTTATCTCCGGCCCTATTTATTTTAGGTGCAGAGGTGTTTACCAGATTACTGAACAGGTTGCATCAAAACCAGAACTATAGAGGATTCATGATGAATCCTAGAGAACCTCAAATCAATCATCTAAGCTTTGCAGATGATATTATTATTTTCACCTCTACCAACAGGCCCTCTATGCAGCTTATTATGGATTTTATTGCCGTTTATGAGGAGGTGTCTGATCAATTGGTCAACAAGGCTAAGTGTCATTTTATGGTGCCACCAAACACTTCCAATGAGGTTGTGGAATCAATTAAGGAGGTGACTCGTTTCAGCATAAAAAATAGCCCAATTAACTACTTAGGATGTCCCCTTCATATTGGAGGTCAAAGGATCATTTATTATTCATATTTGGTGGCTAAAGTGGTAAAAAAGATAAGTGGGTGGCATTCAAGGCTCTTATCTTTTGGTGACAAGGTCACTTTAGTCAAGCATGTTCTTCAATCCATATCCATCCACACGATGGCTGCAATTTCACCACCCAAAACTGTCATAACTCAGATTAAAAAATTGATTGTTGACTTCTTTTGGGGGGTGGAGAGGGACAAAAAGAAGTACCATTGGGCATCGTGGAAGTCTATTGCCCTACCTTGTGATGAAGGAGGTATAGGGGTGAGATATTTGAATGATGTATGCACCTCTCTACAGTTTAAACAATAGTGGCTATTTAGAACCAAGAATTCTCTATGGGGCCAATTCTTAAAAGCCAAATACTGTCAGAGAGCAAATCTTGTTGCCAAGAAATTGGACACAGGAGAATCTTTGGTCTAGAAATACATGATGATCAACAAGCATATTCTCGAAGAACATATCATGTGGAAAATTCATTCGGGCAATTGTTCCTTCTGGTGGGATAATTGGCTTGGAGTAGGAGCTGTTACAAGATACAGTATGCATGTCTCAAGCCTCAATAACATGACTGTTTCACAGTCTTAGAAGATAGGAAGTGGAATGAAAGATTGGTTAGATAGCATGCCCCCACACTTCTTGTTCCTCAAATTCTCAACACCAAAGTGCAGTATCAGGTTGGAGTTCTAGACCAGCCTATATGGGAACTTTTTGATGATGGCCAATTCTTATGTTTGACTGCTTGGGAACTCTGCAGAAGAAAAGGGGAGAAGACCATGATTAGTAAGTGCTTGTGGCATAAACATGTTCCTTTTAAGATCTCCTTTCTTAATTGGTAAGCCTTAAAAAAGAAGCTTCCTACTAATGACAAATTATACATTTTTGGTAAGTCTCCAGCAGTGTGTTCTTGCTGCTTTAATCCTGGTTTGGATGATATCCAACATATTTTTGTTGAAGGGCACTTTGCACAATACATATGGAAGTTCTTTTTTGCCTTTTTTGGGACGATTCACAGCCCAAACTCGCTAAAAATATTTTGTTGGGCTGGTCGAAACTGGCAGCTAAGAATGAGGTGCAGAAAATTGTGTTACAAGTCTTGCCTCTTTTCATAAGCTGGAATCTGTGGAAAAACATATGTTCAGCCAAATATGGAGCCAAAAAGTCCAGCATTGTTCGAGTTAAATTTTTAATCTTCAAGGACATAAAAAATTTACTCAATACAATGTACCCTTATATACAATGGCCTCACAATTGGAGAGACTTAATTGCCATGATCGAGAGCTGTAAACAGGAGGTCAAAATCATTTCTATTAGGTGGAGGAGACCTGAGATCAACATTTACAAGTTAAACACTGATGGTAGTGCCACTACTAATCCCGGAAAAATTGGTGGAGGGGGCATTTTGAGGGACTGGCAGGGGAACATAGTATATGCCTTTTCTATACCACTTGGTATTGGCACCAACAATCAAGCAGAGCAGCTAGCTGCTACTCACGACTTTCACTGGTGCCTCCAACATGGATTCAAAAGAATTATTCTTGAAGTCGATTCCCAACTTCTCACGAAATGGTTGGATCAGAATAGCAAACCTCCCTGGAAATTATTACAAATTATCAAAGAATTGCAGCAATACATCAACCTGCTGGAGTGGTTTCAATGCACACATACTTATAGGGAAGCTAGTGGTACTACTAATTATCTTTCAAAATGGAGCCATCAGTGTGACATAATCCATCACTTCTACACATACCAACAACTTCCTCACATTGCCAAAGGGATCCATATTCTGGAAAAAATGGGCACAATGAATTTTAGAAGGAAAAAGTTGAAGAGAATCAAACAACCTCCCTAATTAAATGTTCTGATTCTTCGTAGATTCCTATATGCTTTTTGGGCTCTATCCTATTCAAGATGGTTATAACCTAGTAATAACCTTTTGAATAGGCTTAGGTTTTATTTTCCTTTTACTCTTGTAAGAGGAGAGTCTCCCTTATTTATGTTTCTTAGTTTCTTTGTATCGAGGGGAGTCCCCTCGTAGGCTTAGAGATTAAGGTTCCTCTTTCTAGTATTGGGGATGAATTTTTTGACCTTAGTAGGACGACCGACTTATGAACCACCATAGGATGGAGGTAAGGTTTATGTCCCCTTCCTTGTATTTTTTGTTGTTGTTTTATTAATGTTAAGGCTTGGGGGTGTTGCTCAGCCCCTGACCCACCCAACGATCATTAGATTAAAAAAAAAAAAACACTAAAGAAACCCTAAACCTAAAACTCTAAACTCTAAACCCTAAACCCAAAGCCCTTAGAAACCCTAAAACCTAAATCTCAAGAAATCCTAAACCCTAAACCCTAAAAACTCTAAAAACCTCAGAAAGCTCTAAACCTAAAAACCCTAAAAACCCTAAAAAAACCATTAAAATCCGTAAACCTAAAAAAATTCTAAGTCCTAAACCCTAAATCCTAAAAAACCCATAAACCTAAAACATTACATCCAAAACCCTAAGAAACCCTAAGAACCCCTAAGAAAGCCTAAACCCTAAACCCTAAGAAACCCTAAACCTAAAATCCTAAACCCTAAGAAAACCCAAAGGAACCCTAAACCCCAAACCCTAAGAAACCCTAAACCTTAAAAAATCCTAAACCTTAAAAAACCTTTAAAAACCCTAAAGAAACCTTTAAAATCAACAAAAAAATCCCTAAACATTAGAAAAACTCATAAAAACCCTAAGCCCTAAACCTTAAAAACCCCTAAATCCCAAGAAATCCTAAACCCTAAATCCTAAACTCTAATCCTTAATAAACCCTAAACCCTAAATCCTTAGAAACATTAAGAAACCGATCTGGAGGATTTTTAAAATGTGGTTTTCTCCATGAATCCTAACTCTGCTGCAGGGCCGGATGGCATGAATGGAATTTTTTTTCAAGCTTGCTGGGACATCATTAAGTTGGACCTCCTTGAAATGGTTTGATCTTTCTTTTGTGGTTCTTCCCTTTCGAAATACTTCGCTCATGCATGCCTCGTTTTGATTGCTAAGGTGGAGTTCCCAAACCACCTTTCGGAGTTTAGACCGATTAGCTTGAGTAACTTCACCAACAAAATTATTTTGAAGATTATTTTCCTCCGACTTGCTCCTATCCTTCGTAGTCTTATTTCTACAAACCAATCCGGTTTTGTTAAAGGGAGGAGTATCTTAGAGAATATCATGCTTGCACAAGAAATCATTCAGGGCATCAAGAAAAAGAATCGAGGGGGAAATGTTGTTATAAAACTCGACATGGCCAAAGCTTATGACAGAGTTTCTTGGGCTTTCACTTGCCTTGTTCTCCGGAGAATGGGCTTCTATTAAGTTATTATTGATATGATTTGGAGGAATATGGCTGACAATTGGTACTCTATCATTGTGAATGTCGTTAGACATGGTTTTTTCCACTCCACCTGAGTCTTAAAACAGGGTGATCCTCTTGCACCTGCCCTATTTATTTTAGGAGCAGAGGTTCTATCGAGAATGTTGAACAACCTTCATCATAACCATTTCGTTAGAGGTTTCTACATAGAAAAAAGAGGTCCACAAGTTAACCACCTAAGTTTTGCAGATGATGCTATCATTTTTACCTCGAGTGGAAAACGATCTATTGAGTTGATAATGCAGACACTTACTGATTATGAAAATTGCTCCAGTCAGCTTATCAACAGGAACAAATGTCACTTTATGGTCTCCACCAATGCACATCCCCCTACTGTTGCCTCCATAAAAGAGATCACGGGCTTTGCATAGAAAGATTCCCCAATTACTTATCTTGGATGCCCGCTCTATATTGGGAGACAGAGGATCTTTCACTTTTCTAGCATTATCTCTAAAGTGGTAGGCAGGATCTCCGGCTGGCAGACTAAAATGCTTAGTTACAGTGGTAAAACTACACTTATTAAGTATGTTCTTCAGTCATTCCCTATTCATCTTCTCAGTTCAGTTTCTCCTCTTCCTACGGTCTTGAAAGAGATTGAAAAGTTGACTGCGGACTTCTTTTGGGGCATGAAAAATGGGAAGAAAAGATATCATTGGGCATCTTGGGAAACCTTATGTCATCCTTGCGACGAAAGGTGGGGTCGATTTCAAGAAAATTCATGATGTTTGCAAATCTCTTGAACTCAAACAGTGGTGGAACTTTAGGACTAAAGAATCGCTTTGGAGAGAGTTTGTTTTGACTAAATATTGCCAATGCTCTCACTCGGTCTCTAAAAAGTATGATTCTGGGGAATCCTTATCTTGGAAGAATCTCATAACTAACAAGCACATAGCGGAAGACAATATCCTCTGGAAGATAAACTCGGGTACCTCTAGTTTTTGGTGGGACAATTGCTTGGCATCGGTTCTCTTGCTACTCATAGAACCTTACCAGGAAGACCCTGCAGGGCGACTGTCACTGAATTTCTTTGTCATGGCCAATAGAGGTTTTCTCCCGACATTGACGATTTGAGTGGGCAAATTTTGTCGAAAGCTCATAGTTCTAGATATTCCATCCACCCAGGAGCTACCAAGATGTATCGTGATTTGCGAGAAATATATTGGTGGAATGGTATGAAGAAAGACATTGCGGAATTTGTGGCTAAGTGTCCTAATTGCCAACAAGTGAAAGTTGAGCATCAGAGACCGGGAAGTTTGACCCAAGACATAGAGATTCCTACTTGGAAGTGGAAAGATGTGAATATGGATTTCATAGTTGGTTTTCCTAGCACAAGGGACACTATGATTCGATTTGGGTTGTTGCTGATAGAATGACCAAGTCAGCCCATTTCATTCCCGTCGAAACTTCTTATTCGGCGGAGGATTATGCTAAGTTGTACATGAGGGAGATGGTTAGGCTGCATGGAGTGCCTTTATCCATTATCTCCGATCGAGGTGCTCATTTTACTTCTCAATTTTGGAAGTCATTCCAAAAAGGTCTTGGTAGTCGTGTTAAGCTTAGCACGACCTTTCATCCCCAAACCGATGGGCAAGCGGAGCATACTATTCAGACTTTAGAAGATATGTTGAGAGCTTGTATTATTGAGTTCAAGGGTACTTGTGATGACCATTTTCCTTTGATCGAGTTTGCTTATAATAATAGCTACCATTCTAGTATTAGTATGGCTCTCTATGGTAGGAGGTGTAGATCTCCCATAGGTTGGTTTGAAATTGGGTAAGTTACTTTGATAGGCCCCGAGTTAGTGCATGAGGCTATGGAGAAAGTTCAGCTTATTAGAGAAAGGCTGAAAATGGCTCAAAGACGACAAAAGTCTTATGCCGATTTAAGAGGAAGAGAATTAGAATTTGATGTTGATGATTAGGTTTACTTGAAAATCTCACCTATGAAGGGTGTAATGAGATTTGGGAAGAAAGGGAAGCTTAGTCCCCATTATGTAGGCCCATATCAGATTTTGAGGCGTGTTGGTAAGGTTGCTTATGAGCTTGAATTGCCTAATGAGTTGGCATCGGTGCATCCTATTTTCCATGTCTCGTTGTTGAAAAAGTGTGTTGGTGATCCGACCTCTATAGTGCCAATAGAGACTCTTAGCATAAAGGATAGTCTTTCCTATGAAGAGGTTCCGGTTGAGATTTTAGACTGACTAGCCCGGAAGTTGAGAAATAAAAAAGTTGCTTCCGTGAAAGTTCTATGGAGGAATCAATTAGTTGAGGGTGCTACTTGGGAGGCCGAGGCTGATATGATGTCGCGCTATCCTCATCTTTTTCCTTCTGATCCTCCTCTAGCTTGAGGTACCTAGTTCCTCATGGTTCATTCTTTTGGTCTCATGTGTCATAGTTGATTTCCATGATTCCTTGATTTTTCTTATGCATGTTCATGAAGAGTCTACTATGATATATGTGCATTGAGTATGAGTTGCATAAAGTCTTCATGAATTTAGTGTTGAGCATGCTTTTTGATGTTTCCTCCTCGGATATGTGCATTTATGTGCTTGCATGTTAGATTGGGTTGTTAGTCCGAGTCTATCACCCTTCTCACGATGTCCAAGTTCTCATTTGAGGATGAATGTCCCTAAGGGGAAGATATTGTAATACCCCAGCTTTCCAAGGAATGAAAAATGCAGAATTAGTTGTAGGCAGTGACCTACGGAGGCCACTTACGGGCAGTAGTCAGGTTGACGGGCCGTAGGTGAGGAGTCGTCAATGGCTCAGTCAATTTCAATAATTCTCTGTCTCTGAAGTGTGATCTACGGAGTAGCAGGACGGATCGTAAGTCAGTTGATGGTCCATAGAAAGTAGTCGTAGATGTCCCCCAGACTTGGTTAAATTCTTGAACCTCAGGCTATGATCCACCGTTGAGGTGTACGGTCCGTAGATGGACCTACCAACCGTAGATTGAAGCCGTCGGTGCGGGGTCCCTAGATACCAACTCTCTGAATCTTTTGACGGTTCAACAGGACGGTTCATCAATGGATGTACGGACGGTAGGTCCTTACCGTAGATGGGCCCCGACAGTTTTTAATTAAGGGCTTTTTGGTCTTTTCCCTGGTTAATTTCCTAATTAACTAAGTCGGTTTTACCCTTAATGAAGGTCCTATATATAGCTCTCTATACCTAAATCCCTTCATTCTAACTCATTCCCTAAATTCACCTCTCAAATATTTTTCTCTCTAAAAGAAATCCTCTCTAGCTCAAGGAAGAAGAAGAAGCTAAGTCCTCCATTGAAGATCATCCAATTTCCTCCAATTTCTAGTGGGCTTTGATAAGGTATGATGGTATTGACCTATGGAGTTGCTTCCTCCATTGGGCCCTCCCTTTTCTTCATGAATTTCAAGGTTCAATTCCTTTCAAGTAAGCTAGGGTTTGATCAATTGTTATGGGTTCTTCGAGTGTGAGTCCAATTACTGATTTTATGCTTTGTAGTGCACGATCTAGCGTGGGTAAAGTAATTTAGTGCATGATCTAGCATGAATTACATGATTATTGTAAGTATTGCATGAACCCCCATGATCCCAAGTAAATTCTCCCCAATTTGATAATCTATGTCTTGATTGTTGGGTTGAGATATGAATTGATGAAATTGATGGTTCATCTATGAAATTGACCATGAATTAGGGTTAAGTGCATGAATTTAGCATGTTCAAGTAAAAATCATGGTTTTTCCTCTTGTATGTGGGCTACTTCAAGTATGAATAAATTGCCTTGATTATGACTTTTAAGAGCTAGCTTGCATTGAGTTGAATGGTTTAAAATAAAGACAATAAGAACCCATTAGCTATGAAGAAAAAGCATGATTGAATCATGAAGAAAGAGGCTTATAGAATCAAGCATGTTTTATATGAACTATATGATATGTTGATGTTGAGTCTTGAAAGGGTTTTCTCATATAATGCTCAACTTAAGCATGTGAAAGGTTTTCTCACATGTAAAGTATTCATAACTTGTTAAAAGGTTTGCTTAACTAGAATTGAATCAAGAGCTTAAAGAAGCTATTCTAGGGGTGTAAGCTTGGACAAGTCCATGAAAGAAGAAACACTCAATGAAGTAAGCTTGGACTAGTCCATGGTATGTGAAGTCATGTTTAGCTTGGATTGGCAACCCCAGTTGTGCCTTTCCATGGATATCAATATGTATGATTGTATAATGGGAATTCTGCATAGAACCGAGTGGACGGGTGACAAGTCCCCATATGTCCTATGCCTATGTACCCCCATAGGTGGTCCTTAACAGGCCCATATTATATCAGCTAAGCTAGTGGATTCACGTAGGCTATGATTCAGGATTCTACCTTGGCAAGTAGAATGGCCCTTTTTTGGTGTAGGGCAGACACCGGATTCCATTTTGAGTTATTCCATGGTCTACATATCGGTTTGAGGGTTTTCCCACACTTCAGCTTGCACAATGGTGCATGGGTTACTAAAAGTAAAGTAAAGAAAAGAAGAGTAACAGAAAGATGATTTAGCTTGCTTTGCCATGGTTTATGCTTTATGTTATTTGCTTATATGCCTTATCATGTTTAGCTTGGCCAATTGCATGTCATGTTTATATCTCAATTTCTAGCATGTTTTATGAGTTTATGTGCTTGTCTATCATACTTAGTACTTTATTGTGCTAACGCATACTCTTGTTGCATCAACTTCTTTTGTGTAGGATGTGGCAGTTCTCCTACTCGTGGCTAGAGCATTGATCTAGAGTTGAGAGAAGACTTGGTGAGTCCTCAACCATCCGAGGACATAGCCTTGTTGGATTTTACTTTGATGTCTTTCCTTATGTTGGATATTATATTGGGATGCGTCCCTATCACTTTTATTTATATTTTATGATATTAGAAAGCTTTGGGACATGAGAAGTAGACTTCCGCTGTTTTGGTTAAAGCTTTGATATAAAATGCTCTTTTGAACTCTTGCTTCTCTATTATCTTGCATGTTATGTATGCTAAGGCCTTGTATGAGGCCTCTCGGGGTCTTGTACGCCATGTTACATCTAGGGGCTACCCTAGGTCGTGACACTGGGACAAGGAAAGAAAGAAATACCACTGGGCCTCTTGGGAAACTCTCAGTTATCCAAAAGATGAAGGTGGCATAGGGGTGAGGCAACTTGATGATATTTGTATTTCCTTTCAGTATAAACAATGGTGGTCCTTTAGGACTAAAAATTCCTTGTGGGGCCAATTTCTATAAGCCAAATACTGTCAAATAGCTCACCCAATGGGCAAGAAATTTGACACTGGGCAATCTTTGGTGTGGAGATATATAATGAGAAAAAAGGTTACAGTGGAAACTCAAATCAAGTGGAAGTTGAACTTTGGAACTTGCAAGTTTTGGTGGGATGATTGGTTGGGAGAAGGGCCTCTAGCTCATCATTACAACAACATCACTAGCCTTAATAACATTGCAGTTTCCCAATTTTTGAGAAATGGACAGTGGAATGAATCAATGGTTAGAAGGCATGCCCCTCCTCTATTTGTCCAAAAGATCCTTAGCACTGAGATTCATAATTGGGAAAGCATACCTGATGAGGCCGTGTGGAAGCTTACTGATAGTGGACTCTTCGCTGGCTCTTCTGCATGGAACCTTATCAGACAGAAGAAGAATAAGAGCAAACTGAATATCAACATTTGCCATAAAAACATCCCCTTTAAAGTTTCTTTTCTGATGTGAAGGGCCTTGAGATTTAAATTGCCCACAAATGATAGAATTACTAACTTTGGAGGGGACCCTGTCAGGTACTCATGATGTAATGATCCTGGATGGGATAATATTGATCATGTGTTTGTGGCAAGTAACTTTGCAAGCTACATCGGGAAATTCCGATGATGTCTGTTTGGAATTATACACAAGCTCTTACCACTTAAAAATCATCTCATGCACTGGTGGGGTTAGGAAGCTAAGAATGAGGTGCACCAGGTTATAATTCAAGTTCTCCACATCATCATTTGCTGGAACCTGTGGAAGAACAGGTGCTCTGAAAAGTATGGGAACAAGCATTCTAGTATTGCCAGGGTCAAATTTCTAATTCTCAAAGATATTAATCACTTCCTGAGTTCAGCATACCCGTATCTCCAATGGCCTAACAGTTGGGCACAATTAGCTACCATAGTTGAAGGATGCTGGCAGGATTTGCAGATCAAGGAAATTAGGTGGATTCTGCCTCCTGATAATGTGATGAAATTAATACAGATGGCAGTGCTTTGGGTAACCCTGGCAGGATTGGAGGAGGGGGAATTCTTAGAGACTCTTATGGTAACATGCTCTATGCCTTCATCATCCCACTTGGCATTGGAACCAACAATCAAGCAGAAACACAAGCTGCCATCCATGGCATTCACTGGTGTTTACAACATGGCTACAAAAGGATAGTTCTTAAAGAGGATTCCAAGCTACTTACCAAATGGATTAATCATAATATCAAACCCCGTGGAACCTTCAACAGTACATCAACTATCTATTCAACCTTATCAGTCAAATGGAGTTCTTCCAGTGCAACCACACTTTCAGAGAAGCCAACAGTACATCTGACTTTTTATCCAAAAAAAGTCACAAAACTGATATGATCCATCACATTTACATTCACCATCAGCTACCAGTTGCAGCTAGAGGAAGTTATCTTTTAGAAAAGATTGGGATGGCAAATTTTAGGAGAAAGAGAATGAGAAGAATCAAACAACCTCCTTAAAGTTGCAGGGAACAGTTTCCCTTGTTTTGTTTCCTCGATTTTATGTACTGAGATGAGTCCTCTCATTTCGGTGCATAGTGCTAGGTTTCCCTTTCTTAGTATCGGGGATAAGTTAGTCAACCTTAGTAGGATAACAAACTCATGTATTGACCTTAGGTTCGGAGGTAAGGTTTAGGTCCCCCTTTATGTACTTTTGTTTTGATTGTTATTAATGATAAGGCTTGGGGGTGTGTGGCTCAACCCCTGACCGCCACGAGGGGTGAGATCTTTGGGTAAGGTCTGTTAATTAAAAAAAACATAACCTCTAAGAAACCCTATACCCTAAAAATCTTTAAAAACCCTAAGTCCTAAGCCCTAAGCCTTGAACCCTATACCCTAAAACCCTATAAAAATCCTAAACCTAAAACCCTAAACCCTAAAAAAATCCTAAACCCAAAAAATCTTAAACCCTAAGAAATCCTAAACCCTAAACCCTAAGAAATCCTATGAAATCTTAAGAAACCATAAACCCTAAACCCTAAAAAAAACCTTAAAACCTTATAAAATCTTAAACCCAATGAAACCCTAAACCCTAAAAACATTAAAAACCCTTATAAAATCTTAATCCTAAAAAACCTTTAAAACTCTAAACCCTAAACTCTAAAAAAAAATTAAAAACCTAAATATAAAACCCTAAGAAACCTTAAACTCTAAACTCTAAACCCTAAGAAACCCTATATAAATCCTAAGAAACCCTAAACCCTAAATCATAAGAAATCCTAAACCCTAAAAACCTTTAAAAACTTAAACTCAAAAAAAATCTAAAGAACCCTAAAATAACCTTTAAAAACCCTAAACTTAAAAATACCCTAAGCCTTAAACCCTAAAAAACACTAAACCTAAAAAAGCACCCTAAGCCCTCCCTAAAAAACCCCTAAACCTATAAGCAAAACCCAAAGAAACTCTAAACTTCAAATGCTAAGAAACCCTAAACCCTAAAAAAATCCTAAAAAACCTTTAATACTCTTAACCTAAAAATCTCTAAAAAAAACTTTAAAAACACTAAACCTAAAAAAACCCTAATCACTAAACCCTAAAAACCCTAAACCTAAAAAACTAAATCCTAAAACTTAAACCTTAAGAAACCTTAAACCCTAAATAACCCTAAAACCTTTTTAAGAAACATTAAAAAATAAAAAACTCTAAGAAACCCTAAAACCTAAGAAATCCTAAACCCTAAGAAGCCTTAAACATTAAGAAACCCTAAATCCCAAGAAATCCTAAACCCTTAAAAATATAAAAATTCCTAAACATAAAAAAAAACACTAAAAACTCTAAGCCCTAAATCCTAAACCCAAAAAAGCCCTAAATCCTAAAACCAAAAAAAGCCCTAAATCTAAAACCCTAATCCTAAGAAACCCTAAACCCTACACCCTAAATCCTAAACCCTAAGAAACCTAAAGAAGCTAAAAGAAACCCTAAGTCCTAAAGCCTAAACCCTAAACCCTAAGAAATCCTAAAAAACCCTAAACCCTAAGAAATCCTAAGAAACCGTAAGAAACCCTATGAAACCCTAAACCCTAAACCTAAAACCTTAGAGACAAAACCCTAAGTCCTAAACCCTAAGAAACCCTAAATCCAAAACTTTAAGAAATTCTATGAAACATCAAACCCTAAAAAAACCTTTAAAACCACTAAACCTAAAAAACTCTAAAAAATTCTACAATATTTTTGAAAATCCTAAACCTAAAAAACCGTAAACCCTAAAACACCTATAAAAGACCCTAAATTTAAAACCCTAAACCCTAAGAAACCCTTAGAAAGCCTGAAAACCTTAAATATAAAAAAACCTAAAAACCCTAAAACCATAAGAAAATCTTTAAAACCCCTAAGAAATCCTAATCCCTTAACCCTAAACCGTAAAACACTTTAAAACCCTAAACCTTAAATCTTAAGAAACCCCCAATCCTAAACCCTAAAATACTTTTAAAAATCCCTAAAACAACCCTAACCCTGAACTTAAAACAATCCTTAAAAATCCTAAGCCCTAAACCCTAAACCCTAAAAAACCCTATGAAGCCCTAAACTCTAAACCCTATGAAACCTTAAATCCTAAATCCTAAACCCTAAGAAACCCTAAACCCTAAATAATATTTAAAAACCCTAAACCTAAAAAACTCTTTGAAGCTGTAAACCCTAAACCCTAAACCTAAAAAACTCTTTGAAGTTGTAAACCCTAAACCCTAGACCTAAAAAACCTTAAACCTAAAACCCTAAACCTAAAGAAACCCTAAACCTTAGGGCCTAAACCCTAAGCCCTAAGAAATCCTAAACCCTAAGAAATCCTAAACCCTAAAAAACCATAAAAAACTTTTTATAACCCTAAAAAACAATAAGCCCTAAAGCCTTAACCCTAAAAAACACCAAAACCTAGAACCCTAAACACTAAACCTATACCCCATGAAACCCAAAACCCTAAGACACCTTAACCCTAAAAACCATTAAAAAACCTTTAAAAACCCTAAACCTACAAAAATCTAAAAAACCCTAAAACACCCTAAAATCCCAAAAAGTTTTTTAAAACCCTAAACCTAAAAAATTTTAAGCCCTAAACTCTAAATCCTAAAAAATCATAAGAAACCTAAAACCCTAAACCCTAGGAAACCATAAACCCTACAAAACCCTAAAAACCCTTTTAAAAATCCTAAACCTAAAAAACCCAAAAAAACCTAAAAACCCTAATCCCTAAACCCTAAAAAACACTATATATAAACCCTAAATCTTAAACTCTAAACCCTAAACTATAAACCTTAGGGCCTAAATCCTAAGCACTAAGAAATCCTAAGAAACTCTAAACCCTAAATTCTAAATCATAAGAAAACCTAATTCCTAAGGAACCTAATCCCTAAAAACCATAAAAACCCAAAACTTGAAAAACTAAAAAATCCCTAAAATTTGCTAAAGGCCCTAAAACCTAACAAACCTTTAAAAATCCTAAACCTTAAAAACCCTAAGAAAACCCTCAAACCTAAACCTAAAAAAATCCTAAACCTAAAAAACAATCACAAACCCTAAATGACCATAAAATCTTTAAAAAAACCATTAAAACCCCTAAACCTTTAAAAAACCAAAGCCCTAAAACCAACAAAAAAAACCTTCAAAACCCTAAGGCTAAAACTCTAAACCATAAGAAACTATAAAAAATCCTAAACCCTAAGAAACCCTAAGGAATCCTAAGAAACCTTATACCCTAAACTCTAAGAAACCCTAAACCCTAAGAAACTCTATGAAACCATAAACCCTAGAAAACACGAAAAAACCTAAGAAACTCTAAACCCTAAACATTAGGGCCTAAACCCTAAACCCTACCCCTTAAGAAACCTTAAGAAATCCTAAACCCTAAGAAATCCTAAGAAACCCTAAACCCTAAACCCTAGAAGCCCTAAACCCTAAAAAACTTTTTAAAACATTTAAAATTCTAAACCTAAAAAGCCCTAAAATATTCTACAAATTTATTAAAAACCCTAAACCCAAAAAAACCTAAAACACCTTAAAAACCTTAAAAAACCCTAAACCCTAAATCCTAAATCCTAAGAAATCCTAAACCCTAAAAAACCTAAACCCTAAACCATACATCCTAAAAAACCCAAAACCCTAAACCCTAAGAAACCATAAAACCTAAATCCTAAACCTTTGGGCCTAAACTCTAAATCCTAAAACCTAAGAAATCCTAAACCCTAAAGTTTAATAAACCCTAAATCCTAAACTCTAAAAACCTTGAAAATACCTAAGCCTAAAAAACTCTAAAACACCTTAAAAACATTTCAAAACCCTAAACCTAAAAAAACCCTAAAAAAACCTAAGCCTTAAACCATAAACCCTTAAAAACCCTAAACCTAAAAAAAACCTTTAACAACACCAAGCCCTAAACTCTAAAAAACCTTGAAAACCCTAAACCTAAACCTAAACTCTATGAAACCCTAAACCTAAACCTTAGGGCCAAAACCCTAACCTCAAACCCTAAGAAACCCTAAACCCTAAACCTAAAAAACCCCTAAATTTAAAAAACCCTAAATCCTACATCCTAAATCCTAAAAACTCTGGAAAAAACCCAAAACCCTAAAGCGTAAACATAGAACCCTAAACCCTAAATCCTAAACCGTAAGACACCCTAAATCCTAAACCCTAAGAAATCCTAAACCCTAAAAACATTAGAAACTCTAAACCTCAAATCCCCTAAAAAAAACCCTAAAACAACCGAAAACCTTTAAAAAACCTAAACCTAAAAAACCCTAAGCCCTAAACCCTAAACCATAAAAAACCCTTAAATCTAAAATCCTAAACTCTAAATCCTAAACCCTAAACCCTAAAACCTTAGAAATCCTAAACCCTAAATCCTTAGAAACCCTAAACTCTAAGAAATCCTTAACCCTAAACCCTGAAAAACCCTAAAAACCCCTAAACTTAAAAAAACCTTAAAAAGCCCAAAAACACCCTAAAACACCTAAAAACCTTCAAAACCCCTAAACCTAAAAAACCCTAAAAAAAACCAAAGACCTAAATCCTAAACCCTAAGAAACCCCAAACCCTAAACCTTAGGGCCTAAACCCTAAATCCTAAACTCTAAGAAACCCTAAACCCTAAAAAGCCTAAAACAATCCTTAAAACATTTAAAAACCCTAAGCCTAAAAAACCCTAAGCCCTAAAAACACTAAAAAAAAACTTAAACCTTAAATCCTAAACTCTAAGAAACCTTACACGCTAAACCCTAAACCCAAAACTCTAAGAAACCTTGAAAACCCTAACCCTAAAAAATGCTAAGAAATCCTAAAACACCCTAAAAACCCTAAAACAACCTATAAAAAAACCTAAACCTAAAAAACTCTAAAAAAACCCTAAGCCCTAAACACTAAATCGTAAAACACCCTAAACCTAAAATCCTAAACCCTAAGATATCCTTATAAACCCTAAACACTAAACCCTAAACCTTAAACTCTAAAAAAATCCTAAAAAACCTTAAACCCTTAAACATAAACCCTAATAAACCCTAAACCCTATACCCCAAGAAACTCTAAACCCTAAAAAATCCTAAAAACCTTAAATCCCCTAAAAATCCAAAAAACACCCTAAAACACCTACAAACCTTTAAAACCTCTAAACCTAATAAACCCTAAAAACCCAAATACCTAAACCCTAAACCCTAAAAAAATCCTAAGAACATTAAATCTAAAATCCTAAGCCCAAAACCCTAAACTCTAAAACCCCAAACCCTAAAACCCCTAAACCCTAAACCCTAAGAATAAATCTTAGGGCCTAAACACTAAACCCTAAACTCTAAGAAACCCTAAACCCTATGAAACCTTAAACCCGAAATCCTAAATCCTAAGCCTTAAGAAATCCTAAACCTTAAAAAACTCTAAACCCTAAAAAGTCTAAAAAAAGATTCTAAAAAACTCAAAAAAAACTTTGGAAACCCTAAACCTAAAAAAACCCTTAAAAACCCTAGGCCCTAAAAATCCTAAACCTAAACCAAAAGACCCTAAAAAAAACCTTAATGTCATTTCTCTAATTTCTCTCTCTAAACATTTTCCCTCCAGGATTATCTCTAACGGCTCTAACGGTAACGAGATCTATTGAGGACACAGTCTATCGGGATGGCTAGTACGCCGCCGGTAGAGCTAGTTCGGCTACCGGACAAAACCCAATCGATGCAGGATTTCAAGACGAACAAAGCCCTTATGGATTCATCTTCTAATTCATCTCACAGTTTCTTGAATTTGCAAAGAGAAGAGGCGCTCGAAATCGCAACTTCGGAGAAGGAACTGGATGGGATGCATGAAAATATGTCCCATAAATGAGATACTTTGATTCATGGAAATGTACAAAGAGAGGTGGATTCCTTTCTATTAGATGCATCGTCGAGAAAAAACCCAGATGATTTCACCATCTCAAATGAGAAATCAAACATGGCGAATATTCAGCGAATCGCCAGAGTTGCGCCCCAAAATTTGGATACCTCTGGAGGAGAATCGAAGAGATTCTATAACTGGGAATCTTCCCCTCACTTAGAAGCTCACCTCAACGATGTTTCAAGTTTTTTGAACAGTGGATTCGCCAAGAAACTTTCAGGCCAAGTCGCTGCAACTCACGCGATGCTTGTAAATCAGAACGCTCAATCTTTAGAGGGTCAGGGAGATAGGAATAGAGGCTTACTTGTGAATACAAGTTCCCATGATCACCAAACAACAAATGATCAGACTAGTTTGGAAGAAGCAAGCTCAAATGGAATCTACAAACGATCTGAAAATGCAAATATAAGTGCCGACCAAGAAGACAAGCAGTACAATGATCAAACAGCAATGAACCAACACAAAGAGACGAACAGTGTTAATTTCTCTTTTGATATTAACAGCAATGGTAACCCACTCACTCCAATACTTGGTCAACAGATACAAAACATGGGACACACACCAGAGGCGACAAACAAAATAGAGGAGGCAACTGAGGTACAAGGAAATAACATAAAAGAGGGTAAAGGATATGCAAGGATTCAAGTGCAAGCAGCCCAACCCAATACTGGTAAACGTGCTAACTCTAATACTAACCATTATGTTGAGACTAACAACACGTCCATTTGCAAGCTAATGCAAATGGGCAAAATAGTCGAGATACAAACAACTTGTCACAGGAAAGGAAACAGGACGCAAACAAGGAGGATCATGCATCAGATAACATCAACAAAGGTAAACATGCTGTGGAAAATGAGAAACCATTGGAAGCTGTTGAGAAAAGAGTTACTCCATCCTCAAATCAATATCCAAAAGTTTCCAACAATTTTGGAAAATATGTGCCCAATCCTCAAGGAAATAGAAATGATCAAAGACAACACCAAATGCAAGGAGTTCAAACCAGTAGGAGCTTCCAAAGCAATGGCAAAAATGAATTAACTCCGGAACCTGCTCCCTACACTGTGGTTCAAACACTTGCTGCTCGTCTGAGGCAAAACCAATCTAAAAATGAGGTACCCATTGATCTTTCAACCCTACTGTTACAACTAAACAAGGAATGCCAGCGGTTATTTTTGAAATGGATGATTATATGATCAAGTTGGCTTCAAGGTGTAGGTTTACTTTGGTTGGTAAAAAATTTCATTCTCCAAACTCAATTGTAAGGAGGAGTTAAGATAGCTCATTTTAATGCTCAACATGTGTATATTGACTTAGATAATGAGTTGGACTACATCACTGTTTGGCAAAAAAAAATGACTATTAAAGGTCAACTAATGAGGATACAAACTTGGACTCCGACTTTTACACCTGAAGAAGAAACTCCTATTGTGCCTATTTGGATTACTCTTCCTGAGTTGCCATGGCATTGCTACAATAAGGAGTTTTTAACTGCTTTAATGAGTCCCATCGGTAAGCTTTTGTATCTGGACATGGCTTCCATTCAAAAAACTAGAGGTAGCCTTGCCAAAGTCAAAGTCAAAATTGATCTTACTAAAGAAAGGCCTCCACTTGTGTGGATGGGATTTAGTAAGGAGGATCTCAATGTAGGGAGATGGCAGGCTATTCAATATGAGAGTGTTCCGGATTATTGTTCATACTATAAACACAAAGGACATCAGATTCATGTCTGCAATACTAAAAAGCAAGATGAAGATTACAGGAAAAGGAAGGAGTTAAAAGTCTAGAAGCAAAACAGAAGCAAAAAGGATCAAGAAGAACAGGAACCCAAACCTTCTCAAAGACAAGAATCCAGCAAGGTTTTTTGAACCTCAGAATTGCAAACAAAGCGAGGGCTAGCACAGAACATGATATCAAACCAGCAGAGGAGCAATGGCATGTCCCAAAGAAGAAAACACACAAACAACAATCAACCCATATTGAAAGGCCTGCCTCACCACAAGAGAAAATGGAAAAGATGCAGCAATAGACCATGCAGTCAGGTAAAATCACTATTTCTACTATTCCTACTCATAATAATTACATTGATTTAGATGTACAGGAACAGTCCAACAGTCAAGAAGGTACAGAAAATCAAAACTCAGAAAATGACACAA
Organism: Solanum appendiculatum; assembly: GCA_018342035.1. Taxonomy (NCBI): domain Eukaryota; kingdom Viridiplantae; phylum Streptophyta; class Magnoliopsida; order Solanales; family Solanaceae; genus Solanum; species Solanum appendiculatum. The sequence goes on along the minus strand of JAGDQO010000612.1, from coordinate 1,144,763 downwards.
CTAAGGAAAACCAAACTGCTCACAAGTCACTCGTTAACTTATCTTCACACAACTATCAGTCACATGAACAGGTAAAGATTGATAAAAGATCTCAACTAGAGGAACAAAGCGAGAAGATCACAGGTATTGACTCAATGCTCCCACGACCCCAAAACCCCTTGGTGTGTTGTTTATATGATTCTGGTGAAGCTGTTGGAGGGAAGGATGGGGGATGTCAGGAGAAAAACACTAACTTGCAGGAAGGGGTAACCAAAGGGGGGAATTTTGTCTATGCTGGGCATGGACAACACAACACTGACCCTAGGATTGACCATAGTGCCCCTGCTACCCCTACTCAAACTTCAAAAATATGTTGAAACAAAAAAATCATGACAATGGGCAAATTACTGGTTCAAGTCCAAATCAAAATATTATTTTAGACAAAGGGGGTAATTTTCAGAATCATCAAAAGGATAGTGTTGGCATCAACAAAGAGCAGACCTGCAATACTCCTACCCTGAATCAGAATGATATTAATGCTCAAGATCAGGTTGGCAGAAATAGACAACAGGGGGAGGAAACTAGTTCGAAACCCACCAACAACAAATCACTGGGCCAGTTGAGCAAAAAAAGAAGAGGCGCTATCAAGAAAAGGCAACAAAAAGAAGCTGAGGCTCAGGGCATAAATGCTAAAGAAGATCAAGTCCCTGGAAACAGATAGCAGGTTGGTAGTTCTAAAACAGGGGCAAAGGTCAATGATGATTATGAGGTTGAGCAATCTGAGGACGAAATATATGTTGATACTCAGTCTCTAGGAGAAGATGCAGATGATGAGGATGATGAGGAAACAAGTACCCATTTCATTAAGGAATTTGGCTCCACATTCCAAAGTGAATTTCAAGAGGAGATACAAAAAGTTACAGATCAACAAGGGTTGTCTCCGAGAGGCAGAAAACAAGTGAAACAGACCAATAAACAGGCTTCCAACATCAATTCTACTAATTCTAGCAGACCAAACACTAGGTCCAGAAGTAGAGGTTTTCAATGATCAAGTCTATTTGCTGGAATGCTAGAAGCATCAACACCCAAGGATCATTGGAGAGGCTCCAAAATTTCAAGAAAATGCACAATTTATCTATTATTGCAATTCTTGAACCATTCGCCAATAATTCCCAGCTTAACAGCTATAGAATCCAATTAAATATGGAGAATGTTGCTTGTAATCCAAATGGCAAGATATGGATCTTTTGGAGTGTTGAAGTGGACTGCACTATCATGGATTCCAATGATCAACATATTACATGGGAGTTACAGCATGTGGGGAAAGATAGATTCATGATCTCCTTCATCTATGCCAAATGCAAAGATCATCTCAGAAGACCTTTATTGGATAGACTCTTTCATTTTTCCAATATGAACATTCGTTGTTGCACTATAGGCGACTTCAATGTTGTTACATCTACGGAAGAAAAGCAAGGGGGCATACCTTATAATATGAACAAGAGCTTCGAATTCATCAGTAATATAGAAGCTTGTGGGTTAATGGACATTGGGTATACGGGTCAACATTTCACTTGGTGCAATAAAAAGGCAGAAGAATATAGAGTTTGGAAGAGGCTGGACAGGGCAATGATAAATAACAAGTGGCTGGAAGCAATGCCTCAGACTACCATCTCTCATCTTCCTTTTGTGGGTTCCGACCATTGTCCTCTCCTTATGGAAATGGCTGTAAGAAATGAAGCTCCTATTAGATACTTTAAGTTCCTTCATTGTTGGACAGATCATGAAAGCTTCATGGATACTGTTAAAGCCAGTTGGGATAAAAAAGTATCTAGAAATCCTATGTGGAGACTACATCAAAAAATGAAGAGACTCACTGCCACCTTGAGTTCCTGGTCCAAAAAAGAGTATGGTGATATTTTTGCTATTGTGAAAGAGTATGAGGAAAAAGTTAGAGTAGCAGAGGAAGAGATCATTATTAATAACACTGAGGAGAACAGAGTTAATCTTCATCAGATCAATGCTCATTACATCAAATATATGAAATTAGAAGCATCCATTCTTAAACAGAAGACTCAATTACAATGGTTTAAGGAGGGTGACACTAATTCCAAATATTTTCATACCATTATGAGAGGCAGGAGGAGAAAATTGTTAATTCATAAGATTTGTTCTGGTGATGACAGTTGGATTCAGGGGGATACTAATATTGCCAATGTGGCTTGTGAATATTATCAGAATATATTTTCTAGGCATGAGAACAGGATTAATAAAGATATTATCCAGAATGTCCCTAGAATGGTTACTGAAGACCAAAACAACACTCTTCAAGCTATGCCCTCTTTGGACGAGATACACAAAGTGGTCTTCTCCATGAATCCTATTTTTTCTTCGGGCCCGAATGGGTCTGGGGGGAAATTTTTTCAAAGCTGCTGGGACATCATCAAAGAGGATTTATTGGAAGCTGTCCAATACTTCTTTTGTGGACATGAAATGCCCAAGTTCTTTCCTCATGCTTGCTTGGTGTTGCTGCCGAAAATAGAGCATCCTAATAAGCTCAATGATTTTTGGCCTATTAGTTTGAGTAACTTCACCAACAAAATTATCTCAAAGCTTCTTTGTATTAGACTTGCTCCTGTCTTTCCTAATCTTATCTCAGATAACCAGTCTGGATTTATTAAAGGAAGGAACATTTCAGAAAATATAATGTTAGCTCAGGAAATTACTCATGGCATCAAAAACCCAATGAAGGAGATAATGTGGTGATCAAGTTGGATATGACTAAGGCATATGATAGGGTGTCTTAGGCATTTATTTGCTTGGTGATGAAAAAAGTGGGTTTTGGTGTGATCTTTATTGACCTGGTGTGGAGAATCATGCGTAATAATTGGTATTCAGTGATAGTGAATGGTACCAGACATGGCTTCTTTCGTTCCACTAGGGGCCTCAAACAAGGCGACCCTCTCTCTCTGACTCTGTTCATATTGGGGGCTGAGGTGTTGTCTCGTACGTTGAATTTTCTTCATCAAAATCAGAGTTATCAAGGTTTTCAAATGGAGGTGAGGGGGCCTTAAATTAATCATTTGAGCTTTGCAGATGATATAATTATTTTCACATCCGATCATAGAAGTTCCTTACAGCTTATAATAAAGACTATCTCAACTTATGAGAGTTAGTTTCGGATCAGCTTGTGAACAAGGAAAAAAGTCATTTCATGGTGCCTGAAAACACTCCTACTGATATTATTGATATGATCAAGACCATCAAAAGCTTCACACATAAGAACAGCCCTATCACTTATCTTGGTTGCCCCCTTTATATTGGGGGTCAAAGAATTATTTATTATTCTAAGTTAGTGGCTAAAGTGGTGAAGAGAATTAGTGGATGGCAATCAAAAATTCTCATCTTTGGCGGTAGAGTTACTCTTGTGAAACATGTCCTCCAATCAATTCCTATTCACACAATGGTTGCCATATCTCCTCCCAAGACTACTATCAAGTACATCAAAATGGTTATTGCTGACTTCTTCTGGGGATGGGACAAGGAGAAGAAAACATATCATTGGGCTTCCTGGGAGACTCTTAGCTTTCCATATGAAGAGGGGGGTATAGGGGTGAGGCAACTCACTGATATATGCACCTCTTTACAGCTTAAACAATGGTGGTCTTTTAGGACTAAGAACTCTTCGTGGAGTCAGTTTCTTAAAGCCAAGTATTGTCAGAGATCCAACCCTGTTGGAAGGAAATTTGATACGGGACAGTCTCTTGTTTGGAGGTATATGATGAGAAACAAAGACATGGCTGAAGCTCACATCTGATGGAAAATCAACTCAGGTACATGCATGTTTTGGTGGGATAATTGGCTTGGGAATGGGCCTTTAGCTCACCAAGCTGCCAACATTACCAGCCTCAACAATTTTACTATCTCACAGTTCCTTGTGAATGGGCAATGGAATGAATCCATGTTGCGAAGACATGCTCCTCCTCCTATGATTCCATAAATTTTGAGTACCATCATACACTACCAGGAAAGCATACCAGATGAGGCAATTTGGGGACTCAATGATAATGGGAAGTTTTCATGTGCGTCTGCTTGGGAGCTCAGTAGGAAAAAAAACATTAAATGCATAGTTAACACCGTCACCTGGCAAAAGAATCTACCATTTAAGATTTCTTTTCTGCTTTGGAGAGCTTTAAGGTTCAAGCTTCCTACGAATGATAAGATCATAACCTTTGGAGGAGAACCTATTAGGTGTTCATGTTGTATCAATCCGGGATGGGATGATATTTATCATGTCTTTGTTAATGGAAACTTCGCAAAGCATATCTGGACATTCTATGCAGCTATGCTAGGGACTGAACACAGGCATCTTTCTCTAAAGAACCATCTGATGAGATGGTGGGGCATGGAATCATTTAATGAGATCCACAAAGCTCTTATTTATTCCCTCCCTATCATTATTAGCTGGAACCTTTGGAAGAACAGGTGTTCGGAAAAGTATGGAGGCAAGAGATCAAGCATTGCAATAGTTAAATACCTTATTTTTAAAGAGACCAACCTCATGCTTAACGCTACATATCCTTATCTAAAATGGCCTTCTAATTGGATTGATTTACTTAAGATGATTGAGGGATGCAGACAGGAGTTTCATGTTAAAGAGGTAAGGTGGATGAGACCCCCGAACAATATTTACAAGCTCAACACCTATGGTAGCGCACTAAGTAACCCGGGTAAAATTGGAGGTGGGGTCATTTTAAGAGATTGTCATGGTGATATGATCTATGCTTTCATTATTCCTTTGGGATACGGCACCAATAACCTGGCAGAAACTATGGCAGCAACACAAGGGGTTTATTGGTGTTTACATCACGACTTTAAGAAGATTATCTTAGAAGTTGATTCCGCGTTACTTACCAAATGGCTCACACAAGCAAGCAAACCTCCATGGAAACTGCAGCAACAAGTTAATTCTCTCCTCCAACTCACCAACCAGCTTGACTTCTTCCAATGCAAACACTCATTCAGAGAAGCGAACAGCACTGCAGATTTTTTGTCAAAGAGAAGTCACAAAACTGATATGCTTCAGCAATTCTACAACTATTATCAGCTCCCTCTTGCTGCCAAAGGAAGCTATTTGCTGGAAAAAATGGGCATGACAAACTTTCGAAGGAAAAGATTGAAAAGGATCAAACAACCTCCTTAATTCCTTTTTTGATCATTTTGGTATAGAGTGCTCTATACAGCTGATGTCTACTTCCTGTTCTAATATGGTTACCTGCTGGCTTATTAGCTTAGATTAGGATAGTAGTTTATTTCTCTCCTTCATCTTGTAAGGGGAGAGTCTCCCTTATTTATGTTTCCTAGATTATTCTATAGAGAGGAGTCCTCTCTATAGGTGAATAGTCTTAGGTTTCTCTTTTTCTAGATTCGAAAATAAGTTTGTTATCTTTAGTAGGATGAGAGACCTATATACTGACCATAAGTTTGGAGGTAAGGTCTATATCCCCCTCCTTGTATTTTGTTTTTTCGGTCTTTTATGTTAAGGCTTGGGGGTGTTAGGCTCAACCCCTGACCGCCACGAGGGATAAGATCCTTGGGTTAGGTCTGTTACAAAAAATACTAAACCTAAAACCCTAAACCCTAAGAAACCTTAAAAAAACTCTAAATCTAAATATGCTAAAAATTCCAAAACACCCTAAAAACGCTAAAACAACCTTTAAAAACCCTAGATCTAAAAAACCCAAAAAAACACTAAGCCCTAAACCCTAAAACCTAAAAATCGCTAAAGAAAATCCCTAAACCCAAAAGTCTAAGCCCTAAGAAACTGTAAACCCTAAATCCTAAAAAACCCTAAACCCTAAAAAGCTTTTAAAAACCTTAAAATAACACTAAACCTAAAAAACCCCAAGAAACCATAAATCCTAAATCCTAAATACTAAAAAACCCTAAAACCCTAAACCTAAAAACTTACACCATAAGAAAACCCAAACCCTAAGATACCCTAAACCTTAAACCCTAAACCTTACGGCCTAAATCCTAAGCCCTAAGAAATCCTAAACATTACACTCTAAGAAACCCTAAACCCTAAACTCTAAGAAACCATATATCCTAAGAAACCCTAAACGCTAAAAAACATTAAAAATTCAAAACCTTAAAAACCCTAAAAAGCCTTAAAACACCATAAAAACCTATAAAAATAAATTAAAACCCTAAAAAACCAAAGCCCTAAACACTAAACCCTAAAAAACCCTAAAGCCTAAAGCCTAAGAAACCCTAAACTCTAAAATCCTAAGAAACTCTAAACCCTTTAAAACCGTTAAAACCTTAAAGAAAAAAATCCTAGGCCCTAAACTCCAAGCCCTAAAAAGCCAAAAATCCTAAGTCCTAAGAAATCCTAAACCCTAAACCTTAGGGCCTAAACCCTAAACCCTAAGCCCAAAAACCTTAAACCCTACGAAACTCTAAACCCTAAACCCTAAGAAACCTTATGAAACACTAAAGCCTAAAAATCCTAAAAAAACCAAAAAAAACCCTAAAAAGCCTTTTAAAAAAAACTCTATAATATTTTTAAAAACCCTAAACACAAAAACCCCAAAAAACCCTAAGCCATAAACCTTATATCCTAAAAACCTCTTAAAAACCCTGAATCTAAAATCCTAAACCCTAAGAAAGCATAAGAAACCCTAAACCCTAAGTAACCCTATACCCTTGAAACCCTAAAGACCCTTAAAAACCCTAAACCTACTAAATGCTAAAAAATCCTAAAACACCCTAAAAACCATAAAAAAAATCTTTAAAACCCCTAAAAAACCTAAGCCCTAAACCCTAAATCCTAAAAAACCCTAAAAACCGTAACCCTAAACTCTAAGAAACCCTAAATCCTAAACCCATAGAAATCCTAAACCCTTAGAAACCCTTAACACTAAAAAAACTTAAAAACCCTTCTAAAACAATCCTTTAAAAACCCTAAGCCCTAAACCCTAAACCCTAAGAAATTCTAAACCCTAAAAAACCTTAAATCCTAAACCCTAAGAAACTCTAAATCCTAAAAAACCTTTTAAAACTGTGAATCCTAAAAAAACCCTAAAAACCTTTAAAAACACCTAAAAACCCGTAAAAACCTTAAAATAACCCTAACAAACTGTAACTAAACCCTAAACCCTAAACCCTAAAAATCCTTAAAAGAACTAAACCTAAAACCCTTAATCATAAGAAATCCTAAACCTTATGGCACAAACCCTAAATCCTAAGAAACCCTAAACCCTATGAAATTCTAACCCCTTAGAAACCCTAAATCTTAAAAACCCTTTAAAACCCCTAAACTAAAATCCCTAAAAACCTTTAAAACACTAAGCCCTAAATCCTAAACCTTGAGCCCTAAACACTAAATTCTAAACCCTAAGAAACCCTAAACCCTAAAAAAACCCTTAACCCTTAAAAAACTTTAAAAACCCTAAACCTAAGAAATCTAAATAATCCTAAAACAAAAAACCCAAAAAATCCTTTTAAAACCCTAAAACCTAAAAACCTTAAGCCCTAAACTCTAAACCCTAAAAAACGCTAAACCTAAAATTCTAAACCCTAAGAAACTATAAACCCAATAAAACCCTTTTAAAAATTATAAACCTAAAAAAATCGAAAAAACCATAAATCTAAAAAACCCTAAAAAACCCCAAGCTCTAAACCCTCAATTTTATAAAAACCCTAAAAACCATATATCTAAAACCCTAAACCTAAACCCAAAGGAATCCTAAACCATAAGAAACCCTAAAAAAAACCTTTAAAAACCGTATACCTAAAAAATCCTAAAAACCCTATAAAAAACCCTAAACCTTAAAAAACCTTAAAAACTTCTAAACCTAAAACCCTAAACCCTAAACCCTAATAAACCCAAAACCCTAAGAAATCCTAAACCCTTAACTATAAACCCAAAACCCTAAGCCCTAAGCCCTAAGAAACCCTAAACCCTAAGAAATCCTAGACCCTAATAAAGCATAAACCCTAAAAACCCTTAAAACCTTTAAAACCCTACATCTAAAAAGTCTTAAAAACCTTTAAAAACCCTAAAACTAAAAAACCCTAAAAAATCCAAAGCTCTAAACCCTAAGAAACCCTAAACCCTAAGAAATTCTAAGAAATCCTAAACCCTAAAAAACCTTTAAAAACTCTAAACCTAAAAAACCCTAAAAAACCTAAGCCCTAAACCCTAAACCTAAAACTCTTAATCCTAAACCCTACAAAATCCTAAACCCTAAAACCCCTACAAACCTTTAAAAACCCTAAACCTAAAAACCCATAAAAAACACTAAGAAACCCTACACCCTAAAAAATCCTAAAAACCTTTAAATCCCCAAACCTAAAAAACAATTAAAAATCTTAAACCCCAAAACACCCTAAATCCTAAAAAATCCTAAAAAAAAACCCTAACCTAAAACCCTAAACCCTAAATCCAAAGAAACCCTAAACCCTAAAAAACCTTAAAACACTCTAAGCTTATAAAACCCTAAAATAGATTCTAAACCTAAAAACCCAAAAAACCGTAAGCCATAAACCCTAAACCCTAAAAAAAAACTACGAAAAACCCTAAACCCTAAAAAATTGTAAGAAATCCTAAACCTTAGGGCTTAAATCCTAAACCCTAAGCCCAGAGAAATCCTAAAACCTAAACCCTAAAAATCCTAAACTCTAAGAAACCCTAAAAACCCTTTAAAAATCCTAAATTTTAAAAACCCTAAAAACCCTAAACCTAAAACAACCTAATAAAACCTAAGCCCTAAACCCTAAATGGTAAAAAAATCCTAAACTCTAAATCCTAAGAAACTCAAATCCCTAAGAAACCCTAAACTCTAAATCCTAATAAACCCTAAACCCTAAAAAACCCTAAACCTAAAAGCCTTAAAATATCCTAAAACCCCTTAAAACCTTTACAAACCCAAAAAACCCTAAGTCCTACACCCTTAACCCTTATTCCTAAAAAACCCTAAACCTTAAACCTTACGAAACCCTAACCCTAAAAAATCCTAAAACTCTTAAAAAAACCTTTAAAAACCCTAAACCTAATAAACCCTAGAAAACCCTAAACCCTAAATTCTAAAAAACCAAATAAATCAAAACCTAAAACCTTAAACCCTAACCCAAAGAAACCCTAAACGCTAAACCCTAAACACTAAGATACCCTAAACCCTAAACTCTAAACCTTAGGACCTAAACCTTAATCCATAAGAAACCCTAAACCCTAGGAAACCCTAAACCCTAAATCCTAAGAAACCCTAAACCCTATGAAAAAATACGAAACACTAATCCCTAACCCTTAAAAAACACTATACCCTAAACCCTAAAAAATCCAAAAAAAATGATTAAAAAACCTAAACCTAAAGAATCCTAAAAACCTTCAAACACCCTAAAAACCTTTAAAACCCCTAAACCTTTAAAACCCCTAAACCTAAGCCATAAGCCCTAAACTCCAAACGCTAAAAAAGGCTAAAAAATCGCATCTTCACTTCTCAATTTGTCTCTCTCTCTACAACATCTCCCTAAGAAAAAAGCTCTCAAGGAAGAGTTTAAGGGCCTTAGGGGCTGTCATGTGGGATGACCCGCCTCCCGATGTCAAAAAATTTCATTCAAAACATCAAGTCGTAGATCTTGATGATACGAATACACCACAAAAAGAATCATCGAAAAAAACCATGTACAATTTGAAAAAGACAACAGCAATCATTGTTTCAACTTCCAAAGAACAAGCTACCATTGATGCTAAAAATATTTTCCATTCTCAATACACTTTCATTTCTGAAATTCCTTCTGTTGGGGATGATAGATCTATTAATGAGCTACAACATATCAAAAATATAGCCAGTTCTTCCTTGTCATGTGCGGGATCTGAGCAAACAAAATTATTGGCGAATTCTGGTGATCTGCGCGAATTTTGCGTCAAATTTCGATCGGTCTATCGGCCAATATTATGGTGACATGATCAGTGGGGTTTGTAGCCCTCTTGAAGGCGCCCATCCACAAAAAAATTCAACCAGTTTTGATGGTGGAAATGCTGACGACGCACTGTTCATCACCGGCACCGAAGCTCCGGCCAACTCCTCCGATCAAAACCAATGCCAAAAGGAGCGCTTCCACGAGCTGAGTTCAACCATATCAAAAGCCCCAATTTCTGATGGGCAAAACTGATCAAATTTGAGTTTGAAGATTGCTCTTCCACTGTCAAATTCTGGTGACGGCGGCGTCGCCACTGTGGACCCCCAAAATTCAAATTACCAATACCAAAATGTGCTAAATGATCCCAATAACACCGGAAATCAAAAAGACCCAATTAATTTGGAGCTAAACAAAGCGAATTTTACTTCTAGGTTCCCGACAGGGATGTCTGCCGGTGACGGAACGGCGGCAGAGGCTGAAACTTCAAATTGGCAATGCCATTCAATGCTAAATGATAAGGCGAGTATGAATCTATCAAAAGCCCCTTGTGAATCTACCCCTATCGATTCGAATTTGCATTTTAGATTTTATGCCACCGGCAGGTGTCGGAGCTTTGGTGGCCGAAAATTGTCAAATTCATTGCCAAAATAATCCTCTACCTTCCACCAACCACCATGACCAAAAATTCCCCTCAAAATACCTCCCAAGCTCTTCGAATTTGGATAATAGGGTTGGCAAAATCACTAGTTTGGACTGTCTAGCCGGAAATGATACACCGTTGATCGGAAAAAATATCTCTCAACATCCCAAATACGTACCCACCCACAAAAATCAGTCGATAGATCCTCCTATGTCCTCAAATTTAGAAAGTCGAGATGAGGAATCCTCCGCTTTGGTTGAGATCGCTGTTCCAGCCACCCGAAAAAATAATTCTCAACTTCAAACCACCCTAAATCATCCCACTAATGTTCCCAACCTTGAAAATAATTTTTTAAAGCTTCCGAACTCCAAACCCAATTTCCCCTATACTAACAGTGAGCCGAAGCAGTGTATTCCCATCAGTGGTTCAACCAATGTCTCTGCTGCTCAGGCCACCAAAATGGATTCTAAAAATACTTCAAAACCTTCTACCAGAGAATTCCCCTACATCTCCTCTAATTTTGAAAAATTTAATCGCAATAAAGCCCAAAACCCGATTATGTCTCTATCTCAAAGCGCGCTTCCAATCAATTTGACAATACCTACCACCAATACAAATCATCCTCCTCCTTCTATTACAAAGCAATCTCTGGCTACAAGGCTTAGAGTTAGACAAATTGTGAATGAACCCAAAATTGATCTTACCCCTCCCAAAAGAGCGATCAAACAGGGCTTCCCAGCTGTCATGTTTAAGAGAGATGACTATATGGTTAAGATGGTTGCATCGTGTAAGTACACTCTAATTGGGAAGTTTTACAGTCCTATTCCTAAAATGGAGGTGATTCGGAAGAAGTTCATCACTCAGACTGAGCTTCGAGGTATGGTTAAGATCACCCACTTCAATCCTAGACACATATACATTGATCTTGATAATGAGCATGACAGATCTACTGTTGGATAGTAAGAGAATGTATATCGAGGGTGTTTTCATGAGGTTTCAAGTTTGGACTCCGACTTTCGACCCAAACTATGAAACTCCTATTCTACCTTTTTGGGTTGTACTCCCAGAGCTTCCTTGGCATTGTTTCTACAAGGACTTTGTTACTCTTTTGCTCTCGGATGTGGGTCAAGTGCTACACTTGGATATGGCGTACATGCAAAAGACTAGGGGAAGTGTGGCAAAGGTAAAAGCTCAAATGGATATCACAAAACCAAGAATCCAAAGTGTATGGATTGGCTTTGATGAGAATGACGACCCAAACGGAAAAGGAAGATGGCAAGATATTCAATACGAAGATATACCGCTCTATTGCACTTATTGCAAACATCAGGGTCAAAACCCTCTTGCTTGTACTATTAGTAAAAGAGATGAAGAAAGGAAAAAGGCTAAAGAACAAGAAGAAGTGGCAAAGAAAAATGAATCACCAGGTTACTCAGGTATGATTCCTACTCCTATTCATTCCTCTAATGCTGAAACTTCTAGGAAACAGGTAGCAATAAAAGAAAATATCACCACAGCCTATGATTCAAACCACAAAGTGAATTCTCAATAATCCAAAGTCGATGTTCTTGAAAATAAAGCTAACGAGCACCTAACCAATCCAAACGGTAATCAAGTCTCAAATGATAAGTGGCAAACTCAAAAGAAAAAACACTTCAAAGGTAATTTGCAAAATACTCAACAGAAAAATGGAAATGGTCAACAAGTGTAAAAGCCAATTTCGACCAAGACCACATGTATTGACTCAATGCTCCCAATCCCCCATGGCTCCCCGAAGATTATTGTTGATGTGTTGTCTGATTCAGAAGTTGTTGGAGGTACGGCTGGGGGGATACAGGAGGAAATCACTAACTTGCAGGATGGGTGTCCAAAGAGGGGATTTGTCTCATGTTTCGCGTGAGAACCAGTTGGATGACCATAGGAAAGACCTTAGAGCTCCTGCTACCACGGTTCAAATTGCTACCTCTATTCCGCAAGCTGTTCAAATTGCTCATAATGAAGCTACTGGATCAGTACAGGGTTTAATGGTTTCAGGTTTAGATCAAATGAAGAACGTGGGTGATCAGGTTGTTTCTCTAGGTAAAATTAGCTTTGGTTCAGATCAGGTTTTGGGTCACTCTTCTAGGCCTACTCAGGTACAAAGAAACAGGGTAGATTTGAGTCCAAAACTGCAGCAAACTTCAGGCTTAGAAGTATGTGGTGCTGATCAAATTGTGCATCATTCGGCTTCAGGTTTGAGTGTTGATAAAACTCAGATTGGTTTGGGTACAGATGTTCAGGTTTGTGGCTCTCAACAGGTTCAGAAAATAGTTCGAAATCAGCCTCAAGTTTAGGAAAATAACATGAGATCAAATCAGAATCCTAAGACGCCAGCCCAAGACTCTAGCATTTATCGATGCATGTTCAGGGTTCAGTTTTGGGTGCTGATCAGCAGCATGCTTTGAGCTCTATTTTAGATCAAAATTAGTCACAAAAGTCACCTCGACATGAGGTTACAGGGATGGGTTTGCAGGTGCATGCATCTTCAGTTTTGACCGAGGAAAATGCACATTTTTCGAGTCAAGACCAGCCCTTTTTTTCAGAGACTGAGACTGTCCAGATACTACAGCCCCATGGCAACATTAATGCATCAGTTCACAAGAAAATTACTACTATTTTGAGTCCGGAAAAAGCTTCTAGTTCGACTATGGGTACGGTTACATGTTCGGTTCCTGATCAGGTCCAAGAGAACCCTTATCAAGTTCAGAATTCAGCCTTCCAACAAGTTCAACTGGGTGCTTTCGACTATGTTCAGCCCTTAGTTCCTTCTCCGATTCCTAAAATGATCTTTGGTTCTTCTAAAAACCATGAGGTTGCTGCCAGTTTGAATGATGAGAAGTCTAAGGACGGCCAAAAAACTACTTCTAGTGCTACCAGTGTGGAATTTTCGGCTGATTCTCCTAATTCTAATCAGATCTCTAATTCTAAGACTATAAAAAGAAAGAAAGCTAGAAAGAGACAACAACAAAAATGAAAACAACAGGAAGCTGTAAATTCTTGCTCACAGTTTGTTCTAGTTGATCAGATTACTCCCATCAGAAGTCCATAATTTGATCGTGAAGACCCGCTCACTGTTACTCCTCTAAACATTCAGTCAGGCCCCCTTGTACAGCCAGAGAAAGATACCAACACCACTTGCTCTCTAAATGCGGCAGCAACTCTATCCCCTGATGATGATAAAGAATATATATTCGGAGGATGAATTTGACAAAGAATTTCAAGGCGAAGTGAATCAGGAAGATGATGAAGAGACTGCTGAACATTTGATTAGGGCACTTGCACCTTCCAAGATCACTACTAATGTTACAAATGATGAGATGAATCAGTTAGCCGGTGCGCAAGGTTTATCTCCTCGAGGCATTCACCACAACCCCATAATTGCAAATATTCCTTCTCCTTCTAGGAGACCAAACACTAGACTACAAAACTTCAGATCCAATCAATGATTAATACAATCGTATGGAATGCTAGAGGTATCAGTACCAAAGGTGTCACAGACAGACTTAAGTCTCTCAAACATATTCACCAAACTTCCATTATTTCAATCCTTGAACCTTTTGCCAATAATGATCATCTCCAAAGTTTCAGAATTCACCTTGCTATGGATAAAGCCGTCTGCAATCCTAATGGTAAGATTTGGATTTTCTTGACTCAGGATATTGATTGCAGAGTTATAGATGTTGACGATCAACAGATCACCTGTGAGATTAATCATGTTGAGCAATTGTTTACATTTCTCATGACATTCGTGTATGGTAAATGCAAAGACACTCTTAGAAGGCCTCTCTGGGATAGACTTCTTCATCATGCTTCTTCTAATCTTCCTTGGTGTGCTGTTGGTGACTTTAATGTCATAACCTCTACTGATGAGAAACTAAGAGGTATTCCGTACAATATGCAGAAAAGCTTTGAATTCATCAGTATTATTGAAACATGTGGACTCACTGATTTGGGGTATCATGGTCTGGACTACATCTGGTGCAATCAGCTGGATATGAATGCTAGAATCTGGAAGCGTCTTGATAGAGCTATGGTGTCAGACAAGTGGTTATCTACGATGCCTCACACTTCAGTTACTCATCTCTCTTCTACTGGATTTGATCACAACCCTTTGCTACTGGAGATGAATGATAGACAGGACACTACTATAAAATATTTTAAATTCTTGAATTGTTGGGTTGACAACCCTACCTTTCTTGACACTGTGAAGTCTTGTTGGGGCAGAGAAATGACCGGGAATCCTATGTGGTCCTTTCACCAAAAATTGAAAAGACTCTCTTCTACACTTAGCAAATGGTCGAGAAAAGAATTTGGTGATATTTTTGCTAAGGTGAAAGAGTACGAAGTAATGGTTAAGGTTGCTGAAGAAAATTTGATAGCTTCCAATATTGAGGAGAATAAGATGAGAGTGCATGCCCTCAATGATGAATACATAAGATTCCTGAAGTTAGAAGAAGCTATTCTCAAGCAAAAAGCTTCAATGGTTTAAGGATGGAGATGCTAACTCTAAGTATTTTCATGCCTTGATCAGAGGTAGAAGGAGGCGATTATTCATTCACAAGTTTACTAATGATGATGGGGAGTGGATTCAGGGTGATGAACCGATTGCTAGAGCCGCTTGTGATCACTTTCAGAAAATCTTTACAGGTGAAGAGGCCTTCGTTCCAGAACATATCTTGAATTATATCCCCAGAATGGTTATAGATGATCAGAATGATAGTCATCTAGCTATGCCTAGCCTTGAAGAATTGAAACATGTTGTATTTTCCATGAATCCAAATTCAGTCACTGGACCGGATGGTATGAATGGCAAATTCTTCCAAGCTTGCTGGGAGATTATTGCAGATGATTTATTAGTCGTGGTTCACTCCTTCTTTTGTGGTCAAGCTATGCCTAAATTCTTTTCACATGCTTGTTCGGTCTTACTCCAAAAAGTAGACCATCCGAATACACTTTCAGACTATAGATCCATTAGCCTCAGCAACTTCACCAACAAAATTATATCAAAGCTCATTTGCCTCAGACTTGCTCCTATACTTCATGGCCTTATTTCACCTAATCAATCGGGGTTTGTAAGAGGAAGAAGTATTTCAGAAAACATTATGTTAGCTCAGGAGATTATTCATAGTATTAAGACACCTACAGTTGGTGAGAATGTGGTTATCAAGCTCGACATTGCCAAAGCATATGATAGAGTTTCATGGTCTTATACTTGCTTGGATCTGCGAAGAATGGAGTTTAGTGAGACCATCATTGATATGATCTGGTGAATTATGGCAAATAATTGGTACTCTGTCATTGTTAATAGGTCCAGACATGGCTTCTTCCACTCTACTAGTGGACTCAAGTAGGATGATCCGCTTGCTCCCACCCTATTTATTTTAGGTGCGGAGGTGCTGTCCCAAATGCTGAATAGTTTGCACAATTATCATCTTTACCATGGTTTCTCTATGGAAGAAAGAGGCCCTCAGATTAACCACTTGAGCTTTGTGGATGACATTATTATCTTCTCCTCTGGCAGGAAAGAAACTCTCCAGCTTATCATGAAAACTTTGACTCTATATGTGAACAGACCTCGGGGTAGCTTATTAACAAGAACAAGAGTCACTTCTTGATGTCTTCAAATGCACTCCAGGACAATGCAGATACAGTAAAACAGGTTACAGGTTTCAACCAGAAGCAAAGTCCCATTACATATCTGGGATGTCCTCTCTATATAGGCAGACATAGAGTCATGTACTTCAAAGAAATGATTTCTAAGGTGGTTAGCAGGATTAGAGGATGGCACTCAAAAATCCTCAGTAATAGTGGCAGGGCCACTCTTGTGAAACATGTTCTTCAGTCACTTCCCATTCATCTTCTCTCGGCCATTACTCCTCCCAAGACTACTCTAAAGCATATTGAAAAGGTTACTGCAGACTTCTTTTGGGGGTGGAAAGGTGACAAGAAAAAATACACTGGTCTTCCTGGAAAAATCTTAGTTATCCATATGATGAAGGTGGTATTGGAATGAGACAAATTGCACATGCATGTAAATCCCTTCAGTTCAAAAATGGTGGATCTTCAGATCAAAATCGACTTTGTGGGGTGATTTCCTTAAAGCCAAATATTGCCAGAGAGCCAATCCCATCATCAAAAAATATGATATTGGACAGTCGATATTGTGGAAGCATATGATGTATAACAAAGCTATTATCGAACCTCATATCCATTGGAGACTACATTCGGGTTCTTGTTGTTTTTGGTGGGATAAATTGCTCGGAATGGGGCCCTTAGCTAACTTTCAGCAAGAAAATGGTAGAGCCAACAATATCAAGGTTTCTGATTTTTTTGTCGACGGCCAATGGAATATTGAGATGATTAATCAGATTGCTCCACCTCAACTGATCCTGCTCATTATTTCTACAAGTTTTCATTTCCAACCAAACACTCCAAATCAAGACATCTGGAAGTTGAATTCTCATGGAAACTTCACTTGTTCTTCGGCATGGCACCTACCGAGACATCATAGACCCAAGATTTTATCGGATCACCTTACTTGGTATAAAAATATACCTTTCAAGGTTTCCTTTCTTCTATGGAGAGCTTTACGGGTTAAGTTGCCGACTGATGAGAAGATCGCCTCCTTTGGCTATGATACCACAGATTGCTTTTTTTGTTATAACCCGGGCCCAGACACCATTGATCATATCTTAAATAGCGGCAATTTTGCTAGAAATATTTGGGTTTACTTCTCTGCTACCCTTGGGATTATACATGAAATTATTCCTCTCAAGACACGCATTATGGGATTGTGGCTCCGCAAGCATAGCAACGATGCTCATAAGCTCATTCTTCACTCCACCCCTATTTTTATCTGTTGGAACTTGTGGAAGAACAGATGTGCGGCTAAGTACAGGGGGAAAAATTCAAATCTTGCAAGAGTAGAGTTTCCGTTTTTGGGCAGTGTCACCTACGGTTGGCAACCTACGGCTCGTCACGAAGATGACGGCTCGTGGGTGCCTTCTGTCATCCAGTATTTAGTCAAAATTCTAGAGAAGTCCACCTATGGGCATGACCTACAGCTCGTAGGTCTAAGCACGACCCGTCCTGTTCAACCGTCATTCAGGTACTGAAACTCCTCCTCTATGAAGTTTTCTACGACTACTCATGTACGGTTTGTAGTAGCAACTACGACTCATCAGTCACCTTTCGTCGCTCACAACTTAGCTCCATTTCTCAGCACTTCAACCCTTGTCTTCCACCTACGGCTCATCTAAGGAATGATGGCTCGTAAGTGAAGTCATCTATCAACAAAATCTTGCTGCTATAACTCTTTTACCAACAACTGCTCCAAAACCTATTTCCTGCAAACTCAAACAAAAATACCATCCCATCTAATAACAAAATGCTTAAGAGGCTTGCAAAATTCTGAGTATAATGCATCAAAAGTACCATAAGTTCATGGTACATCAACACCCTCAACTTAAAATCAATTCTTGTCATCAAGCGACACAACAAACTCTAAACGACATTAGGCAGAAGTAACCCAAAAACTCAAGCAATTGCATGACCTTTTCTAAAAATTCACCCCCTTAATTTATTTCCATCACAGTACAAATCTTCTATTCAACTAAAAAACTAATACATGCGGATCAATACATGACATAGATTTACCAATAGACACATTTACATACACAGACAACAATCACCAAGATACTGATTCTTCAATAATGTAACTTGTGCCCTTACCGCAAAGAAATCCCTTTTTCACACAGAATTTGAAATTTAGTTAGGGACTCAGTATTTAATCACACTCAGAAGTGAATTCAATATAGTTTGTGCTCAATACCATAGGTTGCCCTTATTTTCTATGCTTTGACTTTCCAAACTATTCAATTAGGATCACTATAGGACTTTCTTAGCTTGTAACGTAGGTTTAGGATCAGGTGTGATATATTTGGATATTAAGTGACATTTCTTCCCTCATTGACATTACATTGGCTAGTTTACCTCTTTTACAACCAATTCTGACATCATCTTGCTTTATGCTTTTCTCCTTATGATTCATTGAAGCTTGAGTGTGACTTTTGACTTAATCTTTTGTCAGTTCATATTTTATTCATCTTTTTGTTTAATTTTTTAATTCTTTTTGTTTCTTATAGCTCAGTCACATCATTCTCAACATTCTTGCTCATTTTTCTTTCTCTCTCTACAAATGACTCTTTTCTTACCCTTTTTTTTCTTGTTTTCCTTCATAATAGCCACCCTCAACTTAGATGTTTAGTATGAGTTGAGGTGCACAATGTCCTTGGAAGGACCAGGACTAAAATCAAGGTACAACTTTGCAGTAGCCACCCTAAACTTAGACTTTTCGCCTAAGTTGAGGTCCAAAATCTAAAATAGAGTTTCACAATATTTTTAGGGAAAGTGAATTGGGTGTAATGAAAGAATGGTATTTTTTTAGGATCAAACATTTGGATCAAAGGGAGCTATTTATTCTTTTGGTTGGTTCTTTTAGGCTTAAGTGGACTTATTACCAACAATGGCTTATGATCATTTCCCAGTTCCCAGTTTAGATCATCTTAACAAGACCAAAAGGTCAAGTTCAAGATTAGCACGTACCATATGAATATACAAAACAATTTCACACACACATGACACCTTGTTTCACTATCAAATCATCAATGTATCTGATTCATGTTATAGCTTAAGTCACAATGTCTTATCGATTCCTATCATGACATACAAAGATCCTACATAATCAGCATATCAATTTCACCAACATAGCACATATCAATATCAAATTTTAGAGGTATGTCAATTTTCATGCTCTATTGTCATCATGCTTTTATTTCCAGATTACTTCTACTCATTTACTATCTTAAACATGCCGGTTCAATAGAAATTAAAACATTTCCTTAGACAAGAAGTAAAAGCATAGGGTGAGACAAACCTGTGGCACATAAGTGACGAAGACCACTCAAGAAGTGGGTGTGTCCGGATGCCCCGAACTTGATCTACCAACCTAGGTACCACCCTCAGTGACACCCTTTGTAGTAGTTTGGGGTGCACCATCAGTAATGTGCCCCGAAGCAGAAGCTCCTGTTGCCATCTCTAGGAGACACTGTTGTCACAGCTGCTCATCTATCACGAACTGGAGCTGGGCATTCTCTCGCTCACATTGCTCCCTCTTGCAGACTCTCCGTGCATTCTCTGGGTCCACAAAAGTATCCTCATTAGTCCGGATTTGCTTCCCCACATGAGAAGGGTCACGGGTGTGCTGATCCCCACCAAACAGTGCATTAAGCACCACATCTCTAGCATCAACCTTAGGAGTAGACTCTGGTACGGTAGAGTCAACCGATGCCAATGTATCAATATCAGCACAGAGTTTGGCCAACTCCATCTGAAATGCAGCTATATCAACAATAGGCCTAGGTTGAGGCATATCCTGCATCCGTTTCTCAAAAGCATCAATCCTCCGGTGCACAGCTTATGTCTTTGCCTCAACAGCCTTCTTAGTCCATGCCTCTGATTCCTCTACGGACTTCTGCATCCATGGCATAATATGCTGCAAAGGAGTCGCCATTTGAGTCTCCAATTTGAGGACTCTGGCTAGTGGCAGCATGGCAAACCCTATGGGAGTACGAGCATGTGGTTTGCTCACAGCTGGGCCGGAATAAGTGGAAGGTCGAGTAGTCACATCAGAGTCCTCAGTAGGGGCAGGAATGGTGCCTTCATCTTCCTGATCAATAGCAAGTCCCTCGCCCATAGGTGGTAAATCAAACGGGGTACCCCTCCTTGGAGCTACGGGTTTTGTATCATCCTATATCAGACCGACATTGACTGCCTTGGTCACCTCTATCAACCTATCACATCCCTAAATAGGAACAGTCACCTCTCTACATAGGTAGAAAATTAGGCAAAGGAATGGTAAAGTGGTCTTCTCTCGAAAAGCCTTCTCATGAATCTCAACTAATAGAATCTGAAAGAAATCTATCTCGTGCCCCGCCATCAATGAAGCAAGCATCACTTCACGGTCCCAAGTCACTATGTTATCTGCCATAGTGGGGGAAAGTCTGGCCCAAATAATAGACCACCAGAACTTGACTGCAAAATTGAGAGTCACCTTTTTTATAGGCAACGTCATATCATGAACCCACTCGACATTCTCCCCTGCATCTGCAATGTACCTAGCCATACAGCGTAGCAAGCTCTCTCTATACTCAGTATCACGCATAGTAGCTCTATTCTGCACCACCCCTATCTGGTAGTCAAACTCAACAGTATTAATCGGCTGAGCATGTGAAGGGCCGTAAATAAAATGGTGAAATGTGGCCTCTGATAAGTCGACGGGGATGCCTCACACCAAAGTAGTCAGAAGTGGGAGCTGAGCCAGTGCCTTAGCCCATGGTGAAAAAGCATTCTTCACCGTAGCTTTGTAGGAAGCATAAAACTCCCTAACCATCTCCGGGCTATACTTCCACGGAGTCTCTGCCATCCACTCATATCGGTGCTGCTTGAACAACTCATGAATAGATGGCAATGTGTGTTGGCTGCCTGTTAGCACTCGGTGCTCTTTAATAATGGGTCGGGCTAACTTTTGTTGGTCATTCATGTGTAAGCCATCCCAGAATATCTGGTACATCCCCCGAACGCACCATCTATTTGGCTCAGTAGTCAGGTGTATTGGCTCAACCCTGTCATGAGGAGGATCATGAGCCTCTCCAGACCAAAAAGCATCAGAAGCGGATGCTTGAAGTGAGTCTGAGTCTGAGCCAAACTCAGATTGTGAAGCATGCTGCAAGCCTGTGCCATCCTGGGGCTAGGAATCTTCACTGCCCTCTGGTGAACTCTAGGCTCCTTCGTCAGACTGGGAAGCACCATCCTGGTTATCGGAGTTTGACTTCTCTAATTCCTCAACAAGAGCAAGCTGCCTAGATTGCTGGCGAGTTTTCCGGGGTGACTTAGGTGAGTCAGCCCCCAAGGGAGGGTCATATTCAGACCCACTCTACTCATCATCTGTGGGTTCATTTACAAGATAAAAGCGGGTCGAAGGAGCTGTGGATTTGGCCCTTCGTCTGTATTGTCGAGTAACCTTTGGCGGCATAGTACCTCAGAGAATCATATTAGTACCCAAAATATGCAAAGCAACACACAAAAGAAAGAAAAAAACTATAGAACCAAAAGAAAATTTAAAACTAAATTGCAGGACTCTACTATTTTTAGGACCTACAGTTGGTACTTACAGGCCGTGGAAGATTCTATGGACTGTAGGTGCCAACCGTAGGTAAGGAACTCAAATTTTAGGTCTTAGAAGTTGGAACGACGATTCCCCAGAACGGTCTATCGATGAAACAATGGACCATAAGCCAAACCGTCATTCACAACTTAGGCTACTGGTTTGTACTTTTGACTGACGAATTCTGACCTACGGTCCATAGGTTACCCTACGAGCCGTAGGTTGAGATCGTCAGTAACTACTGTGTCAATCCTCTTCTCATTTTTCATCCATCATCAAACTTTATCATTTAGACTAGCAAAGCTCTTCTAGAACATGCATTTCAACATATTTAAATGTTATTCTATCATTCCTAGGGTTCCAATCGTGCGATTGCACTCAATAGAAAAATCAAACAGAAATCGTAAGTTAAGAACACAACAAAAAGTCAAGTACTCACAAGTTTTCATCAAAACTCTACAATACTCACAGTACTTTCATCCCAAGGGCACATTATAACTATTATTATCAAAGTTAACAAACAATTTATACCTAAGGTCAAGTAACAACTATTGATTTCAACTATAAATGTAATAGTTTAGGTTCAAATTAGTACCTTGTTGGAGAGATTCAAAGTTGTGTGAGTGTGTTCTAGACACCTTAATCAACCAACTTGCTAAACTCCAGACCGCAACTCATTATTTTAGCAGAAGCACAATTTTTGGAAAAGAAATTAGAGAAATGAATAAGGATGGATGAATTGGGGAAGAAGGGGAATATAAAGTGGAGTGTGGGTGATTGAAAGGGTGAAATTTGAAGTGAAGGGGTTTGAATGTGGAGGATTAACTGTATTTGGGAGTTTGTAACAATTGGGGAAAGATGGAAATGGGGAATGGTTTGAAAAATGAAGGGTTTTATTAATTAATGTCGGGGGTCGAGTCGAATCAAAGGTACTGTTTGGACTTACGATTTCCCATCGACGATCTGTAGTGAGAACTACGGTCTTTTGATGGGAGTCATCGTTACCCTCTATACTTAGTCAAATTTAGGAAACATACCTGTGATCTACGGATGCCATTTACGGTCTGTTGACTGAACGATGGCTCGTGTATGGGAACCGTAGATGCTCCTACACTTATAATTTTTCAAATTTCTCTTTCTTTCCTACACATGAAGCATTCATTAAGACTTCCATTTTTATATTTCTTGACTCTTTTTTTGACACGGAGCCTAGACTAACCTAATCTAGACAAAAATCAAACAAAAAAGTGTAAAAATCACTAGAAAACTATAAAACTAGCTAAATACAACTTGGGTTGCCTCCCAAGTAGCGCTTGATTTAACATCGCGACACAATGCTGACCTCTTGACTACTCAGACTTCATCAAGACTCCATTTTTTTATCACCTCTTTGATCTCTTCCGATTGACCCATGTACATCTTGATCCTTTGACCATTGACTTTGAATTTAGTTCCTTCCTTATTCTCAAGTTCAACCGCTCCATGTGAAAAATACTTGGACGACTCTAAATGGTCTCGTACACTTGGACTTGAGTATTTCCAAGAAACAAGTTCAGCCTTGAATTGAATAGAAGAACCAAATCACCGGGGGTAAAATCACGCTTTTCAATCCTTTGATCGTGGCACTTCTTCATCTTTTCTTTATACAAGGCGGAACTTTCATATGCTCTTAAGCAAAACTCATCTAGCTCATTCAACCTTTGACTCAATGCGGCATCCCAATCCAGGTTCAACTTCTTGAGTGCCCACATCGCTTTATGCTCTAGCTCTACAGGAAAGTGACACGACTTCCCAAAAACAAGTTTGTAAGGAGACATACCTATGGGAGTCTTGAATATAGTACGAAAGGCACATAGAGCATCATCGAGCTTTCTCGACCAATTTGTTATGTTCACATTCAGAGTCTTTGTAAGGATTTGCTTGATTTCTCTATTTGAATCTTCAACTTGCCCACTAGACTACGGATGATAAGGAGTTGCAATGCTGTGATGAACACCATACTTCTCAAGCAATGCCTCGAACAACTTGTTAAAAAAGAGCGAACTTCCATCTCTAATAATTGCCCTTGGTGTACCAAATCTGGAGAAGATTTTCTTTTTCAGGAATGGGGTGACACTCGTACCTTCATTGTTTGAAAGAGTGACAACTTCCACCCATTTGGACACATAGTCAACCACCACAAGTATGTACTTCATCCCATTTGAACTCATAAACGGACCCATAAAATCAAGGCCCCAAACATCAAATAGTTCAATCACCAGTATAGGAGTCATGGGGAGTTCTTGTTTTCTTGAAACATCTCCTTCTCTTTGGCACAAATCATAACACTTGGCTAAATCATGAACATCTTGGTGGATAGTAGGCCAATAATACCCACACTACAAGATTTTATGAGCAATCCGGATACCACTATAATGACCACCCACCGGGGACGAATGGCAAGCTTCTAATATACTCGTCATCTCTACCTCAGGCACACAGTGAAGAATAATCCCATCATCATAGAAACAAACAAGTAAGGCTCTTCCCACAAAAACATCTTCACATCAGACATAAATTTTCTTCTTTGGTGGAGTGACAAATCCGAAGGCACTACATCGCTTGCCAAAAAATTGGCAAAATCTGTGAAGAAACCCTAAACCCTAAACCCTAAGAAGCCCTAAGAAACCCTAAGAAACCCTAAACCCTAAATGTTAAGAAACTATAAACCCTAAACCCTACGAAACCTTATAAAACAGTAAACCCTAAAAATTCCTAAAAAACCTTTAAAAATACTAAACCTATAAGACCCTAAAAAACTCTAAATAAATTGTAAAAATCTTTTAAAAACCCTAAACCTAAAAAACCATAAAAAATCCTAAGCCCTAAACCCTAAGAAAACCCTTAAAACCCCTAAATATAAAATCTTAAACCATAAGAAATTATAAGAAACCCTATACCCTAAAGAACTTACATAACCCAAAACCTAAAATACTCTAAAAAAACCTTAAAATACACTAAAAACCATGAAAAAACCTTTAAAACCCCAAAACCAAAAAAACCCAAAGTCCTAAACCTTAAACCATAAAAACCCTTAAAAATACTAAACCATAAACCCTAAGAAATCCTAAACCATAAAAATCCCTAAAAAAATCCTTTATATAACCCTAAAACCTTAAAAACGCTAAACATAAAACCCTAAACCCTAAACCCTTAGAAACCGTACACATTAAACCCTAAACCTTAGGGCCTAAACCCTAAGTCCTAAGACCTAAGAAATCCTAAATCCTAAACCCTATGAAAACTTAAACCATAAACCATAAACCCTAAAAAGCCTTAAATCCTAAAAAACCCTAAACCTAAAAAACCCTTAAAAACCTTTAAAACCCTAAAAAGACGCTAGGTCTTTAACCCTAAACCCTAAAACCCTAAACCTAAAATTCTAATCCCCAAACCCTAAACCCTAAAAGACCCTAAAACCTAAACCTTAAGAAACCCTAAATCCTAAGAAATCTTTATGAACCCAACACCTAAAAAAAGCTAACAAATCCTAAAAAACCCTAAAACCCTAAAAGAAAACCTTTAAAAATCCTAAAAAAACCTAAGCCCTAAACCTTAAAAAACAACTCTAAACTAGGGATGGCAATTGGGCGGGTTGGGTTAAATTTGGGCGGGACAAAATGGGTCAAGAGAATAAACAGGTCAAGACCCAACCCAACCCAAATTTGTTGGGTCAAAATGGGTTGGGTCAAAACGGGTTAGGTAAAGGGTTAGTAACGGGTCATAACCCAACCCGCCCAATTTTTACTAAGTTTTAATAGTTTTATTTGTTATTTTATAAGCTTTTAAAACCTAATAAAATTATTTGTTTTCTTTATTATAACTATGTATAACATATAAAATAAAATAAAAGTTTTTTAATAATATTTTCACAAGATTTCTCAAAATTCAATTCAGGTTACATATCAACCCAATTTTTAATGGGTTGAAATGGGTTGGCTTGAGATAGGTTGAACTTACTAATGGGCGGGTCAATAACCAACCCAAACCAAAATGGGTTGGGTCGGGTTGGCGGGGTGGGCTTAATTTTGCCACTCCTACTCTAAACCTAAAACCCTAAATCCTAAATTCAAAACCCTAAGAAACCCTAAACCCTAAGAAACAAAAAATCCTAAACCCTAAGAAACCCTAAACCCTAATAAATAAATAAAAATCGTAAAAATGGTAAAATCCCAACACCTAAAAAACCTTTAAAAAACCTAAACCTAAAAAATCCTACGAAACCCTAAACCTAAAAAATTCTAAGAAACCCTAAAACCTAAAAAAACAAAACCTAAAACCCTAAACCAAAAAAAACCCTAAGCCCTAAGAAACCCTAAGAAACCCTAAAACCCTAAACCAAAAAAAACCCTAAGCCCTAAGAAACCCTAAAACCTAAACCCTAAACCCTAAGAAATCCAAAACCCTAAACCCTAAGAAACCATAAACTCTAAACCCTAAGAAACTATAATCCCTAAGAAACCCTAAAAAGCCCTAAAAAATCCTAAAACATTTAAAAACCCTAAACCCTAAAAAAAACCTCAACCCTAAACTGAAAACACTATTAAAACCCCTAAAAACCCTTTAAAAATCTTTTAAGAACCTTGAAAAACCCTAAACCTAAAAATCCTAAAAACCCTAAGCCCTAAAACCTAAAACCCATAAAAACACTAAACCTAAAATCCTAAACCCTAAGAAATACAAAATCCTAAACCCTAAGAAACCCTAAACCTTACACTCAAAGACACCCTAAACCCTAAGAAAACCTGAACCCTAAAAACCTCTAAACCTAAAACCCTAAACCCTATGACCCAAATAACCCCTAGACACTAAAAACCCTAAGAAACTCTAAATTCTAAAAAACCTAAAAAAACACTAAAACCCTAAAATATCCTTAAAACCCCTAAATAAACCTTTAAAAACCCTAAACCTAAAACCCTTAAAAAAACATAACTTATAAACCCTAAATCCTAAAAAAACCATTAAAATCCTAAACCCTAATAGACAATCAAAACCTTAAAAAACCCTAAACTTAAAAGACCCTACAAAACCCTAAGCTTAAAAAACCCTATTCTCTAAACTCTAAACCCTAAAAACCCTAAACCAAAAACCCTAAACCCTAAACCCAAAGAAACCCTAAACCTTTAAAAACCTTAAAAAATCCTAAACCCTAAAAATCCTTAAAAAAAACTTTAACATGAAACTTAAAAAACCCTAAAAACCCTAAGCCTTAAATCTGACACATAAAAAAACCCTAAAAATCCTAAACCTTAAACCCTAAGAAACCTTAAACTCTAAGAAACCCTAAACCCTAAATCTTATGAAACCCTAAACTCTAAAAAACCCTAAAGACCCTAAAAGGATCTTTAAAAACCCTAAACCTACAAAACCCTTAAAAAACCCTAAGCCCTAAACCTTAAAAAATCCCTAAACCTAAAACCCTGAACCCTAAACTCTAAAGCATAGGGCGTAAACCCTAAACCCTAAAAAACCCAAAAATCTTTAAAAACATTAAACCTAAAAAACCTTTAAAAAACCTAAAAATTTTAAACAAACCCTAAAAACATTTTTAAAACCTAAACCTTAAAAATCCTATATCTAAAAAACCCTAAGCCAAAAACCTTAAACCCTAAGAAACCCAAAATCCTAAACCCTAAGAAACTCTAAACCATAAATACTAAGAAACCCTATACCCTAAAACCTAAAAACCCTAAACCTCAAACCCTAAATCCTAAGAAATCCTAAGAATCCCTAAACCCTATAAAATCCTAAATATTATTAAAAAATTCTAAACCTAAAATATCCTAAAAAACCTTAAAATCCTAAAAAACCCTAAAAAAACTCTAAATCCTAAACACTAAGAAACCCTAAACCTTAGGAAATCCTAAGAAGTCCTAAACTCAAAAATTTAGGGACAAAACCCTAAATCCTCAACCCTAAGAAACCCTAAACCCTAAGAAAAAAACCTTTTAAAACCCTAACCTAAAATACCTTTTAAAACCCCTAAATCCTACATCGTAAATCCTAAAAACCCTAAAAAAACATAAACCTAAAACCCTAAAGCGTAAAACCTAAACCATAAACCCTAAGACAATACCCTAAACTCTAAGAAATCATAAGAAACCCTAAACCCAAAAAAACCCTAAAAACCTTAGAAAACCCTAAACCTAAAATACTCTAAAAACAACCCTAAAACACACTAAAACCATGAAAAAAACTTTAAAATCCCAAGCCTAAAAAACCCTTAAAACCCTAAGCTCTAAATCGTAAAAAACCCCAAAAGCCCTAAACCTAAAACCCAAAACCTTAAGAAACCCTAAATCATTAGAAATCCTAAATCCTAAATCCTAAGAAACCCTAAACCCTAAAAAAACCTTTAAAACTCCTAAACCTAAAAATCCTTAAAAAACCATAAGCCCTAAACCCTAAACCCTTAAAAAACCCTAAATCCTAAACCCTAAGAAACCTACAACTTAAACCCTAAACCTTAGGGCTTAAATCCTAAGCCCTAAGAAATCCTAAACCCTAAACCCTATGAGACCTTAAACCCTACACCTAAAAACCCTAAAAAAACCCTTAAAAACCTTTAAAAACGCTAAACTTAAAACCCTAAAAAACCTTAGCCCCTTAACCCTAAACCCTAAAAAACCTAAACCTAAAACCCTAATCACTAAACCCTAAATACTATGCTGTAAGAGACCCTAAACCTTAAACCTTAAGAAACTCTAAACCCTAAACCCTAAGAAATCTTAAAAAACCCAAAACCTATAAAACACCAAAAAAATCCTAAGAAACCCCAAAAAATCCTAAAAAACCTAAGCCCTAAACCCTAAATCCACTTTGATTTATGAAATTCCTTCTGTTGGGGATGATAGATCTGTTAATAAGCTACAACATATAAAAAATACAGCCAATTCACAATCTGCAATATCTGAGCAAACAAAATTATTGGCGAATTCTGATGAGCTGCGTGAATTTCACGGCCAATTTTGACCGGTCTCCGGCCAATATTATGGTGGCGCGACCACTGGGGTTTGTAACCCTCTTGAAGGGGCCCCTCCACAAAAATATTCAACCAGTTTTGATGATGGAAATGCTGACGACGCACTCTTCATCATCGGTGCCGGACCTCTGGCCAACTCCTCGGATCAAAACCAACGCCAAAAGAAGCGCTTCCACGAGCTGAGTTCAACAATATCAAAAGCCCCAATTTTTGATAGGCAAAACTATTCGAAATTGAGTTTGAAGATTGCTCCTCCACTTTCAAATTCTAGTAACGGCGGCGCCGCCACTGTGGACCCCCAAAATTCAAATTACCAATACCAAAATGTGCTAAATGATCCCAATAACATCGGAAATCAAAAAGGCCCAATTAATTTGGAGCTAAACAAAGCGAATTTGACTTCTAGGGTTCCGACAGAGATGTCTGCCGGTGACGGAACGACGGCGGAGGCTGAAACTTCAAATTGGCAATGCCATTCGATGCTAAATGATAAGGTGAGTACGAATCTATCAAATGCCCCGTATGAATCTTCCCCTATCGATTCGAATTTGCATTTTAGGGTTTCCAATTTTATGCCACCGACGTACGTCAGAGCTCCGGTGGCCGGAAATTGTCAAATTCATTGCAAAAATTCTCCTCTACCTTCTAGCAACCACCATGAAAAAAAAGCCCCCTCAAAATACCTCCAAGCTCTTCGAATTTGGATAATAGGGTTGGTAAGATCACTAGTTTGGACTGTCTCGCCGGAACTGATACACCGTTGATCGGAAAAAATATCTCTCAATATCCCAAATACGTACCCACCCACAAAAATCAGTGGATAGATCCTCCTATGTCCTCAAATTTAGAAAGTCGAGATGAGGTACCTTCCGCTTTGGTTGAGATCACTGTTCTAGCCACCCAGAAAAATAAGTCTCAACTTCAAACCACCCTAAATCATCCCACTAATGTTTCCAACCTTGAAAATAATTTTTTAAAGCTTCCGAACTCCGAACCCAATTTCCCCGATACCAACAGTGAGCCGAAGCAGTGTATTCCCATCAGTGGTTCAGCCAGTGTCTTTGCTGCTCAGGCCACCAAAATGGATTCTAAAAATACTTCAAAACCTTCTACCAGTGAATTCCCTCACATCTCCTCTAATTTTGAAAAATTCAATCGCAATAAAGCCCAAAACTCGATTATGTCTCTATCTCAAAGTGCGCTTCCAATCAATTTGATGATTCCTACCACCAATACAAATCATCTTCCTCCTCCTATTACAAAGAAATCTCTGGCTACAAGGCTTAGAGTTAGACAAATTGTGAATGAACAAAAAATTGATCTTACCCCTTCCAAAAGACGACCAAACAGGGCTTCCCAGCTGTCATTTTAAGAGAGACGACTATATGGTTAAAATGGCTGCATCGAGTAAGTCCACTCTCATTGGGAAGTTTTACAGTCCTATGCCTAAAATGGAGGTGATTCAGAAGAAGTTCATCACTCAGACTGAGCTTCGAGGTATAGTTAAGATCACCCACTTCAATTCTAGACACATATACATTGATCTTGATAATGAGCATGACAGATCTACTGTGTTGGATAGTAAGCGAATGTATATCGAGGGTGTTTTCATGAGGTTTCAAGCTTGGAGTCCGACTTTCGACCCAAACTATGAAACTCCTATTCTACCTTTTTGGGTTGTACTCCCAGAGCTTCCTTGGCATTGTTTCTACAAGGACTTTGTTACTCTTTTGCTCTCGGATGTGGGTCAAGTGCTACACTTGGATATGGCGTACATGCAAAAGACTAGGGGAAGTGTGGCAAAGGTAAAAGTTCAAATGAATATCACAAAACCAAGAATCTAAAGTGTATGGATTGGCTTTGATGAGAATGACGACCCAAACGGAGAAGAAAGATGGCAAGATATTCAATACGAAGATATACCACTCTATTGCACTTATTGCAAACATCAGGGTCATAACCCTCTTGCCTGTACTCTCAGTAAAAGAGATGAAGAAAGGAAAAAGGCTAAAGAACAAGAAGAAGCGACAAAGAAAAATGCATCACCAGGTAACTCAGGTATGATTCCTACTCCTATTCATTCCTCTAATCCTGAAACTTCCAGGAAACAGGTAGCAATAAAAGAAAATTTCACCACGGCCTATGATGCAAACCACAAAGTGCATTCCCAACAATCCAAAGTCGATGTTCTTGAAAATAAAGCTAACGAGCACCTAACCAATCAAAATGGTAATCAATTCTTAAATGATCAGTGGCAAACTCAGAAGAAAAAACACTTTAAAGGTAATTTGCAAAATACTCAACAGAAAAACGGAAATGGTCAACGACTATACAAGCCAATTTCGACCAAGACCACAGGTATTGACTCAATGCTCCCAATCTCCCATGGCTCCCCGAATATTATTGTTGATGTGTTGTCTGATTCAAAAGTTGTTGGAGGTACGGCTGGGGGGATACAGGAGGAAATCACTAACTTGCAGAATGGGGTGTCCAAATGGGGGGATTTGTCTCATGTTTCGCATGAGAACCGGTTGGATGACCATAGGAAAGACCTAAGAGCCCCTGCTACCACTGTTCAAACTGCTACCTCTATTCAGCAAGTTGTTCAAATTTCTCATAATGAAGCTACTAGATCAGTTCAGGGTTTAATGGTTTCAGGTTTAGATCAAATGACGAACGTGGGTGATCAGGTTGTTTCTCTGGGTAAAATCAGCTTGGGTTCAGATCAGGTTTTGGTTCAGTCTTCTAGGCCTGCTCAAGTACAAAGAAACGGGGTAGATTTGAGTCCAGAACTGCAGCAAACTTCAGGTTCAAAAGTATGTGGTGCTGATCAGATTGTGCATCATTCGACTTCAGGTTTGAGTGTTGTTAAAACTCAGATTGGTTTGGGTACAGATTCTCAGGTTTTTGGCTCTCAACAGGTTCAGAAAATAGTTCGAAATCAACCTCAAGTTCAGGAAAATAACATGAGATCAAATCAGAATCCTAAGACTCCGGCCCAAGACTCTATCATTTATCCGATGCATGTTCAGGGTTCAGTTCTCGGTACTGATCAACAGCATGCTTTGAGGAGGTGGTCGGGCATCATAATTATCTTGAGTGGCTTCCTCTTCTTTCCCAACTTGATCCTTTGGTTTCTCCAGTTCTTCAAATTCTATATCTTCAAGTTCATTTAAACTTTCCACAACTCTAGGCATTGGAGGATCGACGATCTGCTTTCGCCCCATGCTTTGCCCATCATTCTTCAGATTTTGAACATTATATCTTTGAAATGTTCCCTTATGGTGTGGATTTGTGGACGAAGAAAGTTTACCAAACTATTTCTCGATCTGTCGAATAGATATTGCATGTGTGTCACGACCCAAAGTATACCCTAGGCGTAATATGTCTATAGAACTTCCAAAGGCCCTACACAAGCCACTTAGCATACATCATACAAGATAATAGAAAGAAAGATTTCAAAAGTAGCAATCTCATATCATGAAAGAGTTTGACAAAGTGGAAGTCTAACATAGTCTCAACAAGAAATCTAAAACATCAAAAGAAGTGATGGGGATGTAACCCATACATCACATACAATGTCTAAAAACTGTAATAAAGGAAAAAAATATAAAAGTGTCTCGGTCCTTGGAACATGAGGACACACCAACCTTTGAATTCCAAGAGAGACATCAACTAGCCACGAGTGTGAGAGGTAGGAGCGTCGGACCCTACATTAGTGAAACAATGTAGGCACAAGTATACTTATGTACGTGGAATGTACTAAGTATGATCACAATGCATAAATGTTATGAAATCATGCTATAGACTTTACATAACATTCAATGACCAAGCTAAATCATAAGATAAGAAGATTAGAAAATATAAGTCATAATCATAGTCGATGCAAGCTTAACATATTTAAAACACATTGTGAGATACTTTAAAAGTAACATTAGTTCATTATTGAGGGAAGTTTACCATTAACCGACATACACCATATGATCTAAAACATGCAATACAGTGTCTATCCCACACCAAAAAGCGATGTCATTGCTTTCCAAGGCAACAAGCATAACTTCTAGCTCATGTGGATCTACTAGTTAAGACATTCTACAGGGGCACATAGTTAGGGACAAGGAGATTGCTACTAGAGACCCAACCACTACTAATGGGACAGCTTCCATCTCAATATTTTTTAGATGCTATGTAAAATCCCATGAAATAGTGATTAATATATTCAATTCATCATCCATGGAAAAGGACAATTACATTACCAATTTAAGCTAAAGTTAATTACGATAGCTCCTTAAATCTTGATTCAACTTAGGCGAGAAAACCTTCAACCTCATGAATCCTTATGTGAGAAAACCTTTTTAAAATATAATCATAGTAGTATGTGAGAAAATCTTTCACAATAACATTAATACTATCCTCTCAAAGCATCCTCAAATCATTTACATCAATCTCATAAAAACAGGCATATCTTTATAAAATTCATTGATCATGGTTCATAAGATTCATCATGGGTTCATAATCTAAAATCATGGATCATGTATGGGTTCATGTAAATTCAACTCAAAATCAAGTAATTAATTCAATTCATGCATCAAAATATAGAAAATAATCAATAAAATCACAATTGAAGAGAACCAATAAAGATTAAGTAAATCCTAACTTTTGAATTGAGAATCTAACTTGTAAATTGGAAGATCTTGGGAACCCTATGAAGGAAAGGACTCTATAGGTGAACACTAGCATACCTCAATGATCAAAGCTCAAAAGCTATGGTGCATATGAGACCTTGACGTGAAACCCTTCTTCCTCTTCCTTAGCTCTAGAGAGAGAAATATAGGGAAGATTTTTTAGGGAATTTGTGATTTTTTGAGAATCATTTAGAATGGGTAGTTTTAGGACTTACATAACCTATATAGGGCTTAGAATAGGGGTTAAAATGACATAACTTATGTATTAAACACATAGGAAAAGACTAAAATAGCCCTAACTTAAAAAGCTGACGGGTGACCTATATAGACCCCTAAACGGGCCGTACAACACTTAAATAAAACAACAAAACAAGCATAACACAAAATATCATAAAATCCACTTGATTAACTTCGGATCCAAATAAAAGGTCATCTGAGCACGTTAACCTAGAATGTTGACCAAAGTAAAACATTTGACAAACATTTAAGAACTTCTCGCCTCATAGCTAAAACTCACACCAAAGGCTCGGGGACCCAACTGTTACGACCCAGGGTAGCCCCTAGATGTAACGCGGCGTACAAGACCCTGAGAGGTGTCATACAAGCCCTTAGCATACATAGAGAAATAAGAGTTCAAAAGAGCATTTTATATCAAAGCTTTAATCGAAACAGCGGAAGTCTACATCTCATGTCTTAAAGCCTTCTAATATCATAGAATACAAATAAAAGTGATAGGGACGCATCCCAATACAATATCCAACATAAGGAAATACATCAAAGTAAAATCCAACAAGGCTATGTCCTCAGATGGATGAGGACTCACCAAGTCTTCTTCTCAACTCTAAGTCAATGCTCTAGTCACAAGTAGGAGAACTGCCACGTCCTACACCAAAGAAGTTCATGCAGGCAAGAGTATACATTAGCGCAATAAAGTACTAAGTATGATAGCCATGCACATAAACTCATAAAACATGCTAGAAACTAAGATATAAACATGCCATGCAATTGGCCAAGCTAGACATGGTAAGGCATATAAGCAAATAGCATAAAGCAAAAACCATGGCAAAAGCAAGCTAAATCATCTTTCTTTTACTCTTCTTTTTTTTACTTTACTTTTAGTAACCCATGCACCAATGTGCAAGCTAAAGTGTGGGAAAAGCATTAAACCGATCTGTAGACCATGGAATAACTCAACATGGAATCCGGTGTCTGCCCTACACCGAAAAAGGGCCATTCTACTTGCCAAGGTAGAATCCTGAACCATAGCCTATGTGGATCCACTAGCTAAGCTGATATAATATGGGCCTGTTAAAGACCACCTATGGAGTCACATAGGCATAGGACATATGGGGACTTGTCACCCGTCCACTCGGTTCTACGCATAATTCCCACTATACAATCATAAATATTGATATCCATGGAAAGGCACAACTGGGGTTGCCAATCCAAGCTAAACATGACGTCACATACCATGGACTAGTCCAAGCTTACTTGATTGAGTGTTTCTTCTTGCATAGACTTGTCCAATCTTACACCCCTAGAATAACTTCTTTAAGCTTTTGATTCAATTTAAGTTAAGCAAACCTTTTAACAAGTTATGAATCATTTACATGTGAGAAAACCTTTCACAAGCTTAGGTTGAGCATTATATGATAAAACCCTTTCAAGACTCAACATCAACATATCATAGATTTCACATAAAACATGCTTGATTCTATAAGCCTCTTCATTCATGATTCTGTCATACCTTTTCTTCATAGCTAATGGGTTCATACTGCCTTTATTTTAAACCATGCAACTCAATGCATAGCTCTTAAAAGTCATAATAAAGGAAATTTAGTCATACTTGAAGTAACCCACATAAAAGAGGAAAATCGTGCTTTTTACTTGAACATGCTAAATTTCATGCACTTCACCCTAATTCATGCTCAATTTCATAAATGAACCATCAATTTCATCAATTCATATCTCAACCCAACAATCAAGGCATAGATTATCAAATTGGGGATAATTTACTTGGGATCCTGAAGGTTCATGCAATACTTACAATAATCATGTAATTCACGCTAGATCGGGCACTAAATTTCTTTATCGACGCTAGATTGTGCACTACAAAGAATAAAATCAGTAATTGGACTCATACTCGAAAAACCTATAACAATTGATCAAACCCTAGCTTACTTGAAGGGAATTGAACCTTGAAATTCATGAAGAAAAGGGAGGGCCCAATGGCGGAAACAACTCCATTGGTCCATACCATCATACCTTAGCAAAGTCCACTAGAAATTGGAGGAAATTGGGTGATCTCCAATTGAGGACTTAGCTTCTTCTACTTCCTTGAGATAGAGAGGATTTCTTTTAGAGAGAGAAATATTTGAGAGGTGAATTTAGGGAATGAGTTAGAATGAAGTGATTTAGGTATAGAAAACTATATATAGGACCTTCTTGAAGGGTAAAACCAACTTAGTTAATTAGGGAATTCACTAGGGAAAAGACCAAAAAGCCCTCAATTAAAACTGTCAGGGCCCATCTACGGTCAGGACCTACGATTCGTACATCCGTTGACGAACCGTCTTGTTGAACCGTCAAAAGATTCAGAGATTTGGAATCTGGGGACACTGCAATGATGGTTTCAATCTACGGTTGGTAGGTCCACCTACGGACCGTACACCTCAACCGTAGATCACAGCCTGAGGTTCAAGAATTTAACCAAGTCTAGGGGACATTCTACGGCTACTTTCTACGGACCGTCAACTGACTTACGATCCATCCTGTTAATCTGTAGATCACACTTTAGAAACTGAGAATTACTGAACTTGACAGAGCCATTGACGGCTCCTCACCTACGGCATGTCAACCTGACTACATCCCGTAAGAGGCCTCCGTAGGTCACTACTGCCTACAGGTAATTCTGCACTTTTTTCATTCCTTGGAAAATTGGGGTATTACAATATCTCCCCCTTGGGGACATTCGCCCTCGAATAAGAACCTGGACATCATGAAATGGATGATAGACTCGGACTAACAACCCAACCTGACATGCAAGCACATAAATGAACATATCCGAGGAGGAAACATCAACTCCAAGCTAAAGCATGCTCAACACTAAATTCATGAAGACTTTATGCAACTCATACTCAATGCACATATATCATATTAGACTCTTCATGAACACGCATAAAAATCAAGGAATCATGGAAATCAACTATGACACATGAGACCAAAAGAATGAACCATGAGGAACTAGGTCCCTCAAGCTAGAGGAGGATCGGAAGGAAAAAGATGAGGATAACGGAACATCATATCGGCCTCGGCGTCCCAAGTAGCACCCTGGACTAATTGATTCCTCCATAGAACTTTCACGGAAACAACTTCTTTATTTCTCAACTTCCGTACTTGTCGGTCTAAAATCTCAATCGAAACCTCTTCATAGGAAAGACTATCCTTTATGCCAAGAGTCTCTATTAGCACTATAGAGGTTGGATCACCAACACACTTTTTCAACAACGAAACATGGAAAACCGGATGCACCGATGCCAACTCATTAGGCAACTCAAGCTCATAAGCAACCGTACCAACACGTCTCAAAATCTGGTATGGGCCTACATAACGGGGACTAAGCTTCCCTTTCTATCAACCACAACCTAAATCGAATCATAGTGTTGCCTTGTGCGAGGCAAACCTACTATGAAATCCATA
The DNA here is from genome assembly GCA_018342035.1 of Solanum appendiculatum. Taxonomy (NCBI): domain Eukaryota; kingdom Viridiplantae; phylum Streptophyta; class Magnoliopsida; order Solanales; family Solanaceae; genus Solanum; species Solanum appendiculatum. The sequence goes on along the minus strand of JAGDQO010000612.1, from coordinate 1,107,549 downwards.
TTCACATCTTCCCACCTCCTAGTAGGAATCTCTATGTCTTGGGTCAAACCTCTCGGTCTCTGATGCTCAACTTTCACTTGTTGGCAATTAGGACACTTAGCCACAAATTTCGCAATATCTTTCCTCATGCCATTCGACCAATAGATTTCCTGCAAATCACGGTAAATCTTGGTAGCTCCTGGGTGGATAGAATATCTAGAACTACGAGCTTCCGACAAAATTTTCCCTCTCAAATCGTCAACGTCGGGAACACATAAGTAACCTTGGTAACGAAGTACACCATCTCCTCCTTGGGAGAAAACCTCTATGGACTTCTTGAGAACTGCTTCTTTCAATTCCACCAACTTAGGATCAAGGTCTTGCTTAGCCTTTAAATCATGCACAAAAGAGGATTCGAAACCATTGTGAATGGTAACTGCACCCTTAGCGGAATCAATCAACCGAACACCCAATCGGGCAAAACTATGAACATCACGAACCAACTCTTTCTTGCCATCCTCAATATGCGCAACACTGCCCATATACAATCTACTAAGATCATCCGCCACCACATTAGCCTAGCCGAGGTGATAGAGAACACTCATATCATAATCTTTTAGCAATTCAAGCCAATTTCTTTGGCGGAGATTCAAATATTTCTACTTAAAAACATACTGGAGACTCTTATGATCGGTGAATACATCTACATGCTCCATTCAAGTAATGTCGCCATATTTTCAAAGCAAACACCACCGCTGCCAACTCTAAGTCATGAGTGGGATAGTTCTTCTCATGCACCTTTAGTTGCCTTGAAGCATGGGCAATCACCTTTTTGTTTTGCATAAGAACACACCCTAGCCCAATCCTTGAGGCATCACAATACACTACAAAACCATCGGTTCCTTCCGGTAGAGTCAATATCGGGGCCGAAGTATGCCTGTCTTTCAATTCTTGAAAACTCCTTTCACAATCCTCAGACCACATAAACTTAGCTTTCTTTTGAGTCAAAGCAGTCAACGGAGAAGCAATTGAAGAAAACCCCTCAAAAAACCTCCTATAATAACCGGCTAAACCCAAGAAACTACGAATGTCCGAAGGTGATAAAGGTCTAGGCCAATTCTTTACCACTTTGGTCTTCTTAGGATCTACCTCAATACCCATATCGGAAACAATGTGACCAAGAATGCCATGGATCTCAACAAAAATTCACATTTGCTAAACTTCGCAAAGAGTTTTTTATCCTTGAGGACTTGCAACACAACCCTCAAATGACTACCATGCTCATCCTCATTCCTTGAGTAGATCAAGGTAGCACCAATAAACACAATCACGACCATGTCAAGGTATTGCTTAAACACCCTATTCATCAAGTCCATGAATGCAGCCGGAGTATTTGTCAACCCAAACGACATAACCAAGAACTCATAGTGACCATACCTTGTCTGGAAAGCCGTTTTTGAAATACCATCTTCCTTCACCCTCAATTGGTGATAACCTGAACAAAGGTCGATCTTAGAAAAGTAACTAGCCCCTTGAAGTTGGTCAAACAAATCATCTATCCTTGGCAAATGATACTTATTCTTGATTGTAACCTTATTCTATTGGCGATAGTCAATGCACATACGGAGTGAACCATCTTTCTTTCTCACGAACAATACCGGAGCACCCCATGGGGAAACACTTGGTCGGATGAAACCCTTATCCAACACGTCTTTTAGTTTTTCTCTCAACTCTTTAAGTTCCACCGGAGCCATTCTATAAGGAGGAATAGAGATAGGTTGCGTATCTGGGAGAAGGTCAATATCGTAGTCTATTTCCCTCTCGGGAGGAATACCGGGCAATTCATAGGGAAACACTTCTAGAAACTCACTAGCAATGGGGACCGACTTAAGAGTAGGGGTTTTGGAATCTACACCCCTTACCCTAACTAGATGGTAAAAGAAACCCTTAGAGATCATCTTTCTAGTCTTTAGATAAGAAATTAATTGACCTCGAAACATAGAATTTCCTCCCTACCACTTTAGGATAGGCTCATTAGGGAACTGAAACTTGACCACTCTTGTCCTACAATTAATAGCGGCATAACAAGCATGCAACCAATCCATCCCAAGAATTACATCGAAATCTAGCATATCTAACTCTATGAGATCGACAAGAGTAACTTTATGGGATAAGGAAATGGAGCAACCTCTATAAACCCTCTCAACTAAGATAGACTCTCCTATCGGAGTAGACACAAGGATAGGATCTAGCAACATATCCAGTACAATATCAAACCGCATGGCCACATAGGGCGTCACAAAGGACAATGTAGCACCGGGCTCTAACAAGGCATAAACATTAAAATGGAAATCTTTCAACGTACCGGTGACCAAGTCGGGAGAGCTCTCTTGCTCATGACGAGCCTGAAGTGCATAAAATCTATTTTGCTTAGGAGCATCTGAACCCGAACCACTTGGGGTAGCTTGCTTACCCTCTCTTCCTTCAGCCAAGAGAGATGGGCAATCTATCATCTTGTGACCAGCCTTTCCACAAGTATAACAACCATCCGAACCAGCTAGGCATTTGCCTTCATGCCTACTCCCAAATCTAGTACAACTAGGAAAAGAAGATCCGCCACCGTTCCTTCCTTGAGGCTTAGGGTTTGGCACCCTATCATTGTTGGATCTCGGAGGAGCCTTGGAAAAACCTTGATTAGAGAACCTTTGTCGAAATCTAGGATGACCTATCCATCGAACTTTTCATGAGAAAAGTTGCCCTCTCCGGTTCCAGCCCGCTTAGTCTCTCTAGATCTCCCCTTAAGCTTTTCTTCTTCAATTTGTTCGGCATAAACCATGAGGCGAGAAATATCCATGTCATGCACAAGCATGGTGGTGCGGCACTCTTTTACCAACATATCAGACACTCCCGACACAAATTTTCTCATTCTTGCCCTTGGGTCGGCAACTATGGACGGATCATATCTAGCAAATTGTGTGAACTCCAATGCATATTCTTTCACACTCATACTCCCTTGACGAAGATTAATAAACTCAAGAACCTTGGCCTCTCTTTTCTCAAAAGGGAAGAATCTATCAAGGAAAGCACTCTTAAACCTCTCCCATCCTATGGGACCTTCATCAATAGCCTTTTCACTCTTCCATTGATTGTACCAAGTTTGGGCAACACATTTTAGTTGATAACTGGCCAACTCCGCCTTCTCTTTCGGTGTCACACCCATTATCATCAACACTTTATAAACTTCAGCAATATACTCTTGAGGATCCTCTTCCACCTTAGAGCCATGAAATTCTTGGGGATTCTTCCTTGTAAAGTCCCTCACTCTTGATGCCGCTGTACCCACTTTTCAGTTCATGGGAGCCACCACTTCTCTATTGGCTTGGGCCATCACGGCTTGAGCCAACACTTTGAAAGCAGCCCTAAACTCCGCATTAGTAACTTGTTTCGCCAAAGGGTCCGCCGGAACTTGAGGAGCTTCTTGTTCCACATTCTCTCCCATGTTTCTTCTAGCATAAGCTCTTCGGGTCGCCATATCCATAAACGTATCGGATAGGGATTAGGAGAGAGACATATAGAGTTAAGCTCTATGGCATGACTTAGGAATAACAAGAGAAGTGAAGTTTCCTAAACGTCGTGTAGCCTCTAATTCATAAGTGTGGTGCGTTTCACACCCTTGAACAAGACTCTACTCGAAGCGGCTTATGAGACATCCTCGGATCTTTCTAAAATCCTGCGCTTGGAATACCAAGTTTGTCATGACCCAGGGTAGCCCCTAGATGTAACACGGCGTACAAGACCCCGAGAGGCGTCATGCAAGCCCTTAGCATATATAACGTACAAGATAATAGAGAATTAAGAGTTCAAAAGATCATTTTATATCAAAGCTTTAATCAAAATAGTGGAAGTCTACATCTCATGCCTCAAAGCCTTCTAATATCATAGAATACGAATAAAAGTGATAGGGACGCAATCCAATACAATATCCAACATAAGGAAAGACATCAAAGCAAAATCCAACAAGGCTATGTCCTCGGATGGATGAGGATTCACCAAGTCATCTTCTCAACTTTACATCAATGCTCTAGCCACGAGTAGGAGTACTGCCACGTCCTACACCAAAGAAGTTCATGCAGACAAGGGTATGCGTTAGCACAATAAAGTGCTAAGTATCAAAGCCATAAACATAAACTCATAAAACATGCTATAAACTGAGATATAAACATGACATGCAATTGGCAAAGCTAGACATGATAAGGCATATAAGCAAATAACATAAAGCATAAACCATGGCCAAAGAAAGCTAAATCATCTTTCTTTTACTCTTCTTTTCTTTACTTTACTTTTAGTAACCCATGCACCATTGTGCAAGCTGAAGTGTGGGAAAAACCTTAAACCGATCTGTAGACCATGGAATAACTCAACATGGAATCCGGTGTCTGCCCTACACCGAAAAAGGGCCATTCTACTTGCCAAGGTAGAATCCTGAACCATAGCCTTCGTGGATCCACTAGCTAAGCTGATATAATAAGGGCCTGTTAAAGACCACCTATGGGGGCACATAGGCATAGGACATATGGGGACTTGTCACCCGTCCACTTGGCTCTACGCATAATTCCCACTATACAATCATATATATTGATATCCATGGAAAGGCACAACTGGGGTTGCCAATCCAGGCTAAACATGACTTCACATACCATGGACTAGTCCAAGCTTACTTCATTGAGTGTTTCTTCTTTCACTGACTTGTCCAAGCTTACACCCCTAGAATAGCTTCTTTAAGCTTTCGATTCAATTTAAGTTAAGCAAACCTTTGAAAAAGTTATGAATCCTTTACATGTGAGAAAACCTTTCACAAGCTTAGGTTGAGCATTATATGAGAAAACCCTTTCAAGACTCAACATCAACATATCATGGATTTCACATAAAACATGCTTGATTCTATAAACCTCTTCCTTCATGATTCTACCATGCTTTTTCTTCATAGCTTATGGGTTCATATTTCCTTTATTTTAAACCATGCAACTCAATGCAAGCTAGCTCTTAAAAGTCATAATCAAGGAAATTTAGTCATACTTGAAGTAACCCACATTAAAGAGGAAAATCATGCTTTTTACTTGAACATGCTAAATTTCATGCACATAACCCCAATTCATGCTCAATTTCATAGATGAACCATCAATTTCATCAATTCATATCTCAACCCAACAATCAAGGCATAGATTATCAAATTTGGGAGATTTTATTTGGGATCATGGGGGTTCATGCAATACTTACAATAATCATGTAATTCATGCTAGATCATGAACTAAATTACTTTACCCATGCTAGATCGTGCACTACAAAGCATAAAATCAGTAATTGGACTCATACTAGAAAAACCTATAACAATTGATCAAACCCTAGCTTACTTGAAGGGAATTGAACCTTGAAATTCATGAAGAAAAGGGAGGGCCCAATGGAGGAAACAACTCCATTGGTCCATACCATCATACCTTAGCAAAGTCCACTAGAAATTGGAGGAAATTGGGTGATCTCCAATTGAGGACTTAGCTTCTTCTTCTTCCTTGAGCTAGAGAGGATTTCTTTTAGAGAGAGAAATAATTGAGAGGTGAATTTAGGGAATGAGTTAGAATGAAGTGATTTATGTATAGAAAACTATATATAGGACCTTCTTGAAGGGTAAAACAAACTTAGTTAATTTGGGAAAAGACCAAAAAGCCCTCAATTTAAACTGTCGGGGATCATCTACGGTCAGGACTTGAGGTTCGTACATCCGTTGATGAACCGTCCTGTTGAACCGTCAAAAGATTCTGAGAGGTTGAATCTGGGGACCCTGCAACGATGATTTCAATCTACAGTTGGTAGGTGTACCTACGGACCATACACCTCAATCGTAGATCACAGCCTGAGGTTCAAGAATTTAACCAAGTCTAGGGGACATCTACGACTACTTTCTATGGACTTTCAACTGACTTACGATCAGTCCTATTACTCCATAGATCACACTTCAGAGACTGAGAATTATTGAACTTGACAAAGCCATTGACGGCTCCTCACCTACGATCCGTCAACCTGACTATGGCTCGTAAGAGGTCTCGTAGGTCACTGCTTATAGGTAATTCTGCATTTTTTTCATTTCTTGGAAAGCTGGGGTATTACACCAACCCAACCATGCCCCTAGCAAAAAATTAATCTTCTAGATCTGATGGAACTGAAGAAAATAACGTACTACACTATATTATCAAGAAGTGAACCAAAGTAAACTCACTGACTTAAAAGTTCTTAAAATGGGAATACCTACATAACACTTTCCCAACCACATCGAGAATATCTCAACCCAAGGTATACACTAGGTGTAACATGGCATATAGATCTCCGAAATACCCTACACAAGCCACTTAACATACATCACACAAGATAATAGAAATAAAGATTTCAAAGTATCAATCTCAAGTAATAAAAGTGTTTGACAAAGCGAAAGTCTATCATAGTCTACACAAGCCATCTAAACATCAAAAGGGGTTGTTGGGACGTAACCCATACACCACATATATAATCCGAAAACTATAAAGACAAAAAGAAAATATTGTGTCTTGGTCATCGAAACATGAGGAGTCACCAACTCTTGAATCTTGTAGAATGATCAACTAGCCACGAGTGTGAGAAGTACGACCTCGAACCCTAAATTAATGAAATAATGTAGGCACATGTATACATTAGGTCATGGAATGTACTACATATGGGGCAATATGAATAAAGAGACATAATGGCATGAAGAGTTTAAACATGTAAGGTATGTCCAACATTTGAAACATTTAAAGGTTTAAAGAAGCAACAATGCATAAATCATACGATATGGTTAATGCATTGAAAATAAGAGACATATGTATGCTTTGAAGAAACATATTCATTTTGTGAGATATTAGATTTAACTGACACTAAGACCATGAGAGCTATATCATGGAATCCAATATATCCCTCATACCAACAAAAGGGGATTCTACTTGCCAAGGTAGAATCCATATACATCATCTTTCACTAAAGTTGATCCACTAGCTAGGCCATTTAAGATAATCATATGGGGGCACGCAGTTAGGGACTAGAGGTTGCTACTAGAGACTACCCTATTTGAGCCTCCACCTCAAAGCCCTCTCGATGCTAACCTAAATCCCAATGGAATAGATAGAAATCAAATCTCATTATAACGTAGGAAAGGCAATGATCAACACCAATCCACGTCCTTAAAATAAAAATATAGAATAGTTCCTTAAAACACAATTCAACATAGATGAGAAAACCTTTCATCAATGTGAATCCATAGGTGAGAAATACCTTTCACAATCATGATCATAGTAGTATGTGAGAAAACCTTTCACAATAACATTGATACTTTCCTTTCAAAGCATCCTCAAATCATTTATATCAATTTCATAAAAAAAAACATGCATATCTTTATTAATTCATATTTCGTAGTTCATATGCTTCATCATGGGTTCATAATAAAAAATCATGGATCATGCATGGATTCATGTGAATTAAGCTACTACCATGTAATTAATTCAGTTCATGCATTAGAAGATATTAATCAATAAAATCATGAATCGAAGAGAACCCATAAAGATTGAATAAAATCCTGACTTGATCAATTGAAATTGAATTGAGAAATTGAAAGCCTTGGGGACCCCATGGACGAATGGACTCCATGAGTGAATACACACATACCTTGATACTCAAAGCCCAAGATTAATGGTGAATTGATGACCTTGGAGTGAACCCTGTCTTCTTCTTCTTCCTTAGGTTGAGAGGGAATTGGGATAGTGAATTTTGTTAGGTTTTGGGGAATTAGGAGAATGAGTTTGAAGTGGGTTGATTTTTGTCATAAAGCTTTTATATACTGCTTAGGATTATGGCCAAAATGACATAGCATAGGATTAAAGCATTTAGAAAAAGACCCAAAAGCCCCTGAAAATTAACAGCTGGAACTTCCTACGGTTTTGACCTATGGTTCGCGGGGCTTTCTATAGACCATCTTGGTCAACCGTATAAAAGTTCATAGACTTTCCTCTAATAAAAATCTTTGACGGGGCCTATCTACGACTTGTAGGTCTTTCTACAGATCGTAGACATTAACCCTAGAAAGAAACTTTAACTTTAAAATTTCACTAAGTCTGGAACCTACCTACAAGAACCATCTATGACTCGTAGAACATATGATGAGTCGTCCTGTTCAACCGTAGAAGATATACTGAAACTTGATTTTTCAATAAATATATTCCCCTTTCTACGAGACTAGTCTACGACTCGTAGAAAGTTCTACGAATTGTAGGTTGGTCTCATAAACTTGAACCAGTAGCTGCAAATTATGCAGTCTTTTCCCTTTTTGAAATCCAAGGTGTTATCATAGACAGGTCTCGTAGACTTGAACCAGTAGTTACAATTTACGCAATCTTTTCTCTTTTTGAAATCTGAGGTGTTACAATATCTTCCCTTGGGAACATTCACCCTCGAATAGAACTCAAGGCAACACAAAATGGGTAGGGGAAGAGATTCAACAATCCAACATGAATGCATTACATAAATGCACATAGTAAAAGAGAAAAAACTCGAATCCAAGGTAACATATACTTCTAAAGCATCATTTCATAAAACATACATGCATGCATATGGAAACATGAGAACGACTAAGAAACATGAATCCGCCAGAATGAACCATGAGGAGCTAAATACCTGAAGTTTTAGTAGGTTTGGATGGAAAGAGATGAGGATATCAGAACATCATATTGGCCTCGGCCTCCCAAGTAGCACTCTCAGCTAATTGATTCCTCCACAACACCTTACAGATGCAATTTCCTTGTTCCTCAACTTTCTAACTTGTCGGTACAAAATCTCAACCGAAACTTCTTCATAAGAAAGGCTTTCTTTTATACAAAGATTTTCCAATGATACAATATATGTCGGATCTCCAACACACTTTTTCAATAAAGACACATGAAACACCGGGTGTACCGATGCTAAATCACTCGGCAAATCAAGTTCATAAGCAACCTTGCAAATATGCCTCAATACTTGATAAGGAACAACATAACAAGGAATAAGCTTCCCTTTCTTACCAAATCTCATGACACCCTTCATACGTGAAATTTTCAAGTAAACCCAATCATCAATGTCAAACTCAAGATCTCTTCTTCTAACATCGAAAAAGGACTTTTGTCAACTTTGAGCCGTTTTCAACCTTTCTCTAATAAGCCGAACTTTCTCCATAGCTTCATATACCAATTAAGGACCTATTAAGGAAACCTTACCAACTTCAAACAAACCTATAGGAGGTCTATACGTCCTACCATAAAGAGACTCTAAAGGAGTTATACCAATGATTGAATGGTAGAAATTATTATATGTAAACTCAATCAAAGGCAAATGATCATCCCAATTAACCTTAGAGTCAATCACACATGCTCTCAACATATCCTCCAAAGTTTGGATAGTATGCTCCACTTGCCCATCGGTTTGAGGATGAAAGGTCGTACTAAGTTTGACACAAGTACCAAGACCTTTTTGGAAAGACTTCCAAAATTAGGAGGTGAATTGGTTACCACGATCGGAGATAATGGATAAGGGCACTCGATGCAACCTAACCATCTCCTTTGAATACAACTTGGCATAATCTTCCACCAAATAAGAAAACTTGATGGGAAGAAAGTGAGCCGACTTCATCATATGATCCACAATAACCCAAATCGAGTCATGTTGCCGCCGAGTGCGGGGTAAACCAACAATAAAATCCATATTCAAATGCTCCCACTTCCAAGTAGGAATAATAATATCGTGGGATAAAACTCTCATCTTTTGATGCCCAACTTTCACTTGTTGACAATTAGGACACTTAGCCACAAATTCCAAAATATCCTTCTTCATCCCATTCAACCAATAGACCTCCCGTAAGTCATTGGTACATCTTGGTGGCTCCCGGGTGAATGGAATATCGAGAACTATGGGCTTCCGATAAAATTAGTGCCCTAATATCATCAACATTTGGAACACATAACCAACCTTGATTACGAAGAACACCATCTCCCCCATGGGAGAAAGACTCCATGGATTTTTTTGAGACTGACTTCTTCAAGTCAACCAATATCGGATCAAGATCTTTCTTTGCCATTACTTCCGATACAAAAGACGATTCTGAACCATTATGCACAACTACACCACCTTCATGTGAATCAACCAAACGAACACCCAATCGGGCCAATCTATGATCATCACGAACCAATTCTTTCTTATCATCTTAAACATGAGTAACACTATCCATTGATAGTCGATAAAGAGCATCCGCCACTAAATTAGCCTTACCAAGATGATAGAGGACACTCATGTCATAATCCTTAAACAATTCAAGACACCTCCTTCGGCGAAGATTTAGGTCATTTACTTGAATACATATTACAAACTTTTGTGGTCGGTAAAGACATCAACATGGACACCGTACAAATAATTCCTCAAAATCTTTAAGGCAAAAACAACTACCGCTAATTCCAAATCATGGGTAGGATAATTTGTTTGTAAATCTTAAGTTCTCTTGATGCATAGGCAATAAATTTTTCATTTTGCATAAGAACACACCCCAATAAAATTCTTGAAGCATCACAATAAACAACAAACCTATCGGAGCCTTCTGGTAAAGTCAACACCGGAGCGGAGGTAAGACTATCTTTCAACTCTTGAAAACTATTTTCACATGCTTCAAACCATAAGAACTTAACCTTCATTTGAGTTAACGAGGTCAATAGAGAGGCAATATAAGAAAACCCTTCCACAAACCTTCTATAGTATTCGACTATGCAAAATAAACTTTGAATATACGAATGGGATAGAGGTGTAGGTCGATTCTTGACCGCTTCAGTTTTCTTAGAGTCAACCTCAATTCCCTTAACAGGAATAATGTGACCAAGAAAAGCCACAAACCTCAACAAAAACTCACACTTATTGAACTTAGCATATAACTCATGATCCTTAAGAATTTACAACACAATCCTCAAATGATCGACATGCTCATCCTCACTCCGAGAATAAATCAAGATATCATCGATAAACAATATTAGAAACATATCAAGATATTGTCTAAATACTCTATTCATTAAATCCATGAAAGCTGCTAGAGCATGAATCAACCCAAATGGAATTACCAAAAACTCAAAATTACCATATCGAGTTCAAAAAATCGCCTTCAGAAGTCACCTTGTTTCACCCTCAATTGGTGATAATTCGACTAGAGGTCAATCTTAGAAAAATAACTTGCTCCTTGGAGTTGCTCAAACAAATCATCAATCCTTGGTAGAGGATACTTATTCTTCATGGTAACCTTGTACAATTGCCAGTAATCAATACACATGCCAAGTGAATCATCCTTCTTACAAACAAACAAAATTGGTGCAACCTATGGAGAGATACTCGGTCGAATGAAACCCTTATTCAACAAATCTTTTAATTGCTCCTTTAATTCCTTAAGTTCTGTCGGAGCAATACGGTAAGGAGGAATACATCTATATAGGCTGCATATGTGGGAGAAGGTCAATTATGAAGTCTATTTCCTATTCAAGAGGAACACCGGGTAGATCATCGGGAAACACCTCCGAAAACTCATTTACAGCAGGGACTGACTCGAGAGTACGGGTTTCAGAACAAACATCCCTAACCCGAACAAGATGATTTATGCAACCCTTAGAAATCATTTTCCTAGCTTTAAGACAAGAAACAAACTGACCCTTAAGCATAGAATTTCCCCCATTCCACTCCAAGATGGGCATATTAGGAAACTAAAACTCAACCACTCGGTTTCTATAATCAACAAAAGCATAACTGTAATACCCCAGCTTTCCAAGGATTCAAAAATGCATAATTTACCTGTAGGCAGTGACCTACGGAGGCCACTTATGGGCCGTAGTCAGGTTGACGGTCTATAGGTGAGGAGCCGTCAATGGCTCTGTCAATTTCAGTAATTCTCAGTCTCTGAAGGGTGATCTATGAAGTAGCAGGATGGATCGTAAGTCAGTTGACGGTCCATAGAAAGTAACTGTAGATGTCCCCCAGACTTGGTTAAATTCTTGAACCTCAGGTTATTATCCACGATTGAGGTTTACGGTCCTTAGATGGACCTACCAACCGTAGATTGAAAGCGTCTTTGAAGGGTCCCCAGTTACCAACTCTCTAAATCTTTTGACGGTTCAATAGGATGGTCCGTCAATGGATGTACGGACCATAGGTTCTGACCGTAGATGGGCCCCAATAGTTTTTAATTAAGGGGTTTTTGGTCTTTTCCCTGGTTATTTCCCTAATTAACTAAGTCGGTTTGACCCTTAATGAATATCCTATATATAGTTCTCTATACCTAAATCACTTCATTCTAACTCATTCCCTAAATTCACCACTCATATATTTCTCTCTCTAAAAGAAATCCTCTCTAGCTCAAGGAAGAACAAGAAGCTAAGTCCTCCATTGAAGATCACCCAATTCCCTCCAATTTATAGTGAGCTTTGCTAAGGTATGATGGTATTGACCAATGGAGTTGCTTCCTCCATTGGGCCTTCCCTTTTCTTCATGAATTTCAAGGTTCAATTCCCTTCAAGTAACCTAGGGTTTGATCAATTGTTATGGGTTCTTCTAGTATGAGTCCAATTATTGATTTTATACTTTATAGTGCACGATCTAGCGTGGGTAAAGTAATTTAGTGCACGATATAGCGTGAATTTCATGTCTAATAGTAATTATTGCATGAACCCCCATGATCCCAAGTAAATTATCCCTAATTTGATAATCTATGCCTTGATTGTTGGGTTGAGATATGAATTGATGAAATTGATGGTTCATCTATGAAATTGAGCATGAATTGGGGTTAAGTGCATGAATTTAGAATTTTCAAGTAAAAAGCATGATTTTCCTCTTTTATATGGGTTACTTCAAGTATGACTAAATTGCCTTGATTATGACTTTTAAGAGCTAGTTTGCATTGAATTGCATGGTTTAAAATAAAGGCAATATGAACCCATTAGCTATGAAGAAAGAGCATAATAGAATCATGAAGAAAGAGGCTTATAGAATCAAGCATGTTTAATGTAAAATCTATGATATGTTGATGTTGAGTCTTGAAAGGGTTTTCTCATATAATGCTCAACCTAAGCTTGTGAAAGGTTTTCTCGCATGTAAGGGATTCATAACTTGTTAAAAGGTTTCCTTAACTAAAATTGAATCAAGAGCTTAAACAAGCTATTCTAGGGATGTATGCTTGGACAAGTCCATGAAAGAAGAAACACCCAATGAAGTAAGCTTGGACTAGTCCATGGTATGTGAAGTCATGTTTAGCTTGGATTGGCAACCCCAGTTGTGCCTTTCCATGGATATCAATATTTATGATTGTATAATGGGAATTATGCATCGAACCGAGTGGACGGGTGACAAGTCCCCATATGTCCAATGCCTATGTGCCCCCATAGGTTATCTTTAATAGGCCCATATTATATCAGCTTAGCTAGTAGATCCATGTAGGCTATTGTTCAGGATTCTACCTTGGCAAGTTGAATGGCCCTTTTTCGGTGTAGGGCAGACACCAGATTCAATGTTGAGTTATTCCATGGTCTACGGATCGGTTTAAGGCCTTTCCCACACTTCAGCTTGCCTAATGGTGCATGGGTTACTAAAAGTAAGTAAAGAAAAGAAGAGTAAAAGAAAGATGATTTAGCTTGCTTTGGCCATGGTTTATGCTTTATGCTATTTGCTTATATGCCTTATCATGTTTAGCTTGGCCAATTGCATGTCTTATTTATATCTCAGTTTCTAGCATGTTTTATGAGTTTATTTCATGGCTATCATATTTGGTACTTTATTGTGCTAACGCATACTCTTGCCTGCATCAACTTCTTTGGTGTAGAACTTGGCAGTTCTCCTACTCGTGGCTAGAGCATTGACTTAGAGTTGAGAAGAAGACTTGGTGAGTTCTCATCCATCCGAGGACAGAGCCTTGTTGGATTTTTCTTTGATGTCTTTCCTTATGTTGGATATTGTATTGGGCTGCGTCACTATCACTTTTATTTGTATTCTATGATATTAGAAGGCTTTAAGACATGAGGTGTAGACTTCCGCTGTTTTGTTTAAAGCTTTGATGTAAAATGCTCTTTTGAACTCTTGCTTCTCCATTATCTAGTATGTTATGTATGATAAGGGCTTTTATGAGGCCTCTCGGGGTCTTGTACGCCATGTTACATCTAGGGGCTACCCATGGTCGTGACAAACTTGGTATCAGACCCAGGTTTTAGAAAGATCCTACGATGTGTCATAAGCCGTATCGAGTAGACACTTGTTCATGGGTGTGAAGCACGCCACATTTATGAATGAGAGGCTACAAGATGTTTAGAAAACTTCACTTCTTTTGGTATTCCTAAGTAGTGCCATAGAATTTAACTCTATAAGTCTCTCTCCTAACCCCTATCCGATGCATTTCAGGATATGGCAACCCAAAGAGCTTATGCTAGAAGAAACATGGTAGAGAATGTTGAACAAAAAGCTCCTCCTCAAGCTCCTCAAGTTTCGGCCGACCCTTTGGTGGAACAAGTTACGAATGCGGAGTTTAGGGTTGCTTTTCAAGTGTTGGCTCAAGCCGTGACTGCTCAACCCAATAGACAGGTGGTGGCTCCCGTGAACCCAAATGTGGGTACGGCGGCATCAAGAGTGAGGGCTACTTTATGAGGATGAATCCTCCAAAATTCCATGGCTCTAAGGTGAAAGAGGACCCTCAAGAGTTTATTGATGAAGTGTATAAAGTGTTGATGATAATGGGTGTGACACCGAAAGAGAAGGCGGAGTTGGCCGCTTATCAACTAAAAGGTGTTGCCCAAACTTGGTACAATCAATGGAAGAGTGAAAGGGCTATTGATGAAGGTCCCATAGGATGTGAGAGGTTTAAGAGTGCTTTCCTTGATCGATTCTTCCCTCTTGAGAAGAGGGAGGCCAAGGTGCTTGAGTTTATTAATCTTCGTCAAGGGAGTATGAGTGTGAAAGAATATGCATTGAAGTTCACACAATTAGCTAAATATGCTCCGTCCATAGTTGCCGACCCAAGGGCAAGAATGAGCAATTTTTTGTCGGGAGTGTCTGATATGTTGGTGAAAGAGTGCCGCACTGCCAGGCTTGTGCATGACATGGATATTACTCGCCTCATGGTTTATACCGAACAAATTGAAGAAGAAAAGCTTAAGGGGAGTTCTAGAGAGACTAAGCGGGCTAGAACCAGAGATGGCAACTTTCCTCATGCAAGGTCTGATGGACAAGGTCGTCCTAGATTTTGACAAAGGTTCTCTAATCAAGGTTCCTCCAAGACTCCTCCGAGATCAAACAATGATAGGGTGACAAACCCTAAGCCTGAAGGAGATAACGGTGGTGGATCTTCTTTGCCTAGTTGTACGAGATGTGGGAGGAGGCATGTAGGCAAATGCGTAGCTGGTTCGGATGGTTGCTATACTTGTGGTAAGGCTGGTCACAAGATGAGAGATTGCCCATCTCTCTTGGCTAAAGGAAGAGAGGGTAAGCAAGCCGCCCCAAGTAGTTCAGGTTCAGGTGCTCCTAAGCAAAGAAAATTTTATGCACTTCAAGCTCGTCATGAGTAAGAGAGCTCGCCCGATGTGGTCACCGGTACGTTGAAATTTTTCCATTTTGATGTTTATGCCTTGTTAGATCCCGGTGCTACATTGTCCTTTGTGATGCCCTATGTGGCCATGCGGTTTGATATTGTATCGGATATGTTGCTAGATCCTATCCTTGTTTCTACTCCGATAGAAGAGTCTATTTTAGCTAAGAGGGTTTCTACTCAGTAATTCTCAGTCTCTGAAGTGTGATCTATGAAGTAGCAGGATGGATCGTAAGTCAGTTGACGGTCCATAGAAAGTAACTGTAAATGTCCCCCAGACTTGGTTAAATTCTTGAACCTCAGGTTATTATCCATGGTTGAGGTTTACGGTCCTTAGATGGACCTACCAACCGTAGATTGAAAGCGTCTTTGAAGGGTCCCCAGTTACCAACTCTCTGAATCTTTTGACGGTTCAATAGGATGGTCCCTCAATGGATGTACGGACCGTAGATCGTGACCGTAGATAGGCCCTGACAGTTTTTAATTAAGGGCTTTTTGGTCTTTTCCCTGGTTAATTCCCTAATTAACTAAGTCGGTTTGACCCTTAATGAAGGTCCTATATATAGTTCTCTATACCTAAATCACTTCATTCTAACTCATTCCCTAAATTCACCTCTCAAATATTTCTCTCTCTAAAAGAAATCCTCTCTAGCTCAAGGAAGAAGAATAAGCTAAGTCCTCCATTGAAGATCACCCAATTTCCTCCAATTTCTAGTGGGCATTCCTAAGGTATGATGGTATTGACCAATGGAGTTGCTTCCTCCATTGGGCCCTCCCTTTTCTTCATTAATTTCAAGGTTCAATTACCTTCAAGTATCCTAGGGTTTGATCAATTGTTATGGGCTCTTCGAGTATGAGTCCAATTACTAATTTTATGCTTTGTAGTGCATGATCTAGCGTGGGTAAAGTAATTTAGTGCACGATCTAGCGTGAATTTCACGTCTAATAGTAGTTATTGCATGAACCCCCATGATCCCAAATAAATTCTCCCTAATTTGATAATCTATGCGTTGATTGTTGGATTGACATATGAATTGATGAAATTGATGGTTCATCTATGAAATTGAGCATGAATTGGGGTTAAGTGCATGAATTTATCATGTTCAAGTAAAAAGCGTAATTTTCCTCTTTTATGTGGGTTACTTAAAGTATGACTAAATTGCCTTGATTATGACTTTTAAGAGCTAGCTTGCATTGAATTGCATGATTTAAAATAAAAGCAATACGAACCCATTATCTATGAAGAAAGAGCATGATAGAATCATGAAGAAAGAGGCTTATAGAATCAAGCATGTTTTATGTGAAATCTATGATATGTTGATGTTGAGTCTTGAAAGGGTTTTCTCATATAATGCTCAACCTAAGCTTGTGAAAGGTTTTCTCACATGTAAAGGATTCATAACTTGATAAAAGGTTTGCTTAACTAAAATTGAATCAAGAGCTTAAAGAAGCTATTCTAGGGGTGTAAGCTTGGACAAGTCCATGAAAGAAGAAACACCCAATGAAGTAAGCTTGGACTAGTCAATGGTATGTGAAGTCATGTTTAGCTTGGATTGGCAACCCTAGTTGTGCCTTTCCATGGATATCAATATTTATGATTGTATAGTGGGAACTATACATAGAACCGAGTGAACGGGTGACAAGTCCCCGTATGTCCTATGCCTATTTGCCCCCAAAGGTGGTCTTTAACAGGCCCATATTATATCAGCTTAGCTAGTGTATCCACGTAGGCTATTGTTCAGGATTCTATCTTGGCAAGTAGAATGGCAATTTTTCGGTGTAGGGGAGACACCGGATTCCATGTTGATTTATTCATGGTCTACAGATCGGTTTAAGGCTTTTCCCACACTTCAGCTTGCATAATGGTGCATGGGTTACTAAAAGTAAGTAAAGAAAAGAAGAGTAATAGAAAGATGGTTTAGCTTGCTTTGGCCATGGTTTACGCTTAATGTTATTTGCTTATATGCCTTATCATGTTTAGCTTGGCCAATTGCATGTCTTATTTATATCTCAGTTTCTAGCATGTTTTATGAGTTTATTGCATATCTATCATACTTAGTACTTTATTGTGCTAACGAATACTCTTGCCTGCATCAACTTCTTTTGTGTAGGACGTGGTAGTTCTCCTACTCGTGGCTAGAGCATTGACTTAGAGTTGAGAAGAAGACTTGGTGAGTCCTCATCCATCCGAGGACGTAGCCTTGTTGGATTTTACTTTGATGTGTTTCCTTATGTTGGATATTGTATTGGGCTTCGTCTCTATCACTTTTATTCGTATTCTATGATATTAGAAGGCTTTGAGACATGAGGTGTAGACTTCCGCTGTTTTGTTTAAAGCTTTGATAGAAAATTCTCTTTTGAACTCTTGCTTCTCTGTTATCTTGTATGTTATGTATGCTAAGGGCTTGTATGAGGCCACTCGGGGTCTTGTACGCCGTGTTACATCTAGGGGCTACCCTGGGTCGTGACAGTAACAAAAAAAGAGGAAATACATTCAAAGAATAACATTAAAATCCAATATATAAAGCTCTACTATATAAACAAGAGTGACTCTATGGGATAATGTGACAAGACAATTTCTATAGACTCTCTTAGCTACAAAATATTCACCAATAGGAGTAGAGAAAGAAAAATGGTGTAACAATACATCCAGAGAAACATCAAATCTCATAGACACATATGGCACCTCAAAAGACTAGGTAGTACCGTGATCAAGCAAAGAATAAACATCAAGATTAAATACATTAAACATACCATTAACCACATCGGGAGAACCCTCTTGATTATGTCAAGTTCGAAGTTTGTAGAGCTGGTTTTGCTTTGGAGAACGTGAATCCAAACAATCAGGCGGAGCTTACCTACCATCCTTTCCAATGTCAACTCTAGATAGAAAATCCCTCAAGCGGTGACCACTCTTTCCACAACCAAAACAATTATCCGTACCCATCAAGCATTTTTCCGAATGACTCTTGCCACAGTTTTGGCATACGGAAACTGGAGATCTGTTTCCATCATTTGCTCCTTGAGGCTTACGGTTAGACGCCCTATAATTGTTGAACTTTGGAGCCAGAGCATTAGACAAACTTGACCTGAAAACCATTGTAGAAATTTAGGACAACAATATCCATCATACCTTAAATGTGAAAAGTCACCATCACCGGTCTTTTCCCTCTTTGCCTCCCTAGAGCTTTCCTTAAGCTTCTCCTCTTCTATTTGTTGACCATGAATCATTAAATGAGAAATATCAATTTCCTGAATCAACATGGCGGTACAACATTCTTTGAAAACCAAGTCGGAGACACCCGACACAAAATTACTCATCCTTGCCCTAGGATCAATAACAATAGTAGGAGCATACCTAGACAATTGAGTGACCTTCAAAAAACACTCCTTCACACTCATATTTCCTTAATGAAGGTTAATGAATTCAAGTACCTTTGCCTCCCTCCTCTCAAGAGGAAAGAACCTATCAAGGAAAGCAACCTTAAACTTCTTCCCATCAAGAGGACCCACATCAACCTCCCTCTCTTCCTTCCATTGGTTAAACCAAACTTGAGCAGCACCCTTATGTTGATAAGCATCCAATTCCACCTTTTCCACCAGTGTCACTCCCATGACCATCAAACCTTATACACCTTATCAATGAACTCGTGAGGATCATCCTCAACGTTGGAACCATGAAACTCTGAGGGATTCATTCTAGTGAAGTTCCTCACTCTATTAGCCATCGTACCCACATTTGGGTTCAGGGAGAATTAACATCTCTATTGACTTGAGCCGTCATAGCTTGAGCCAACACTTGAAAAGTGGCTCGGAACTCCTTATTAGTCACTTGTTAGCTAAAGAGTCGGCTAAAACTTGAGGAGCTTTTTTATCTACATTCTCATCCTCATTCCTTCTACTGTATGGTCTCTGAGGGGCCATATCCTTAAAAGCATTGGAAAAGGATTAGGAGAGAGACAAATAGAGGTAAATTCTATCGCATGAATTTAGAATTATGAAAGAAGTGAAATTTTTTAAACATCCTGTATCCTCCTATTCATAAATGTGGTGCGCTTTACACTCATGAAGAAGACTCTACTCGATATGGCTTGTGAGACATCTTATGACCTTTCTAAAACTTGTGCTCTGAATACAAAAATTTTCATGACAGAAGGTATACCCTAGGAGTAACATGGTGTATAAAACCCCGAAAGGCCCTACACAAGACACTTAGTATATATCATGCAAGATAATAGAAATAAAGATTTTGAAAGTAACAATCTCATGTAATAAAAGTGTTTGACAAAGCAAAAGTCTATCATAGTTTACACAAGCCATCTAAACATTAAAAGTAGTGGTTGGGACGTAACCCATACACCACGTACATCATCCGAAAACTAGAAAAACATAAAGCAACAAAATGTGTCTCGGTCCTCAAAACATGTGAACTCACCAATTCTTGAATCCTTTAGAATGATAAACTAGCCACGAGTGTGAGAGGTAGGAGCGTCAAACTGTACATTAATGAAACAATGTAGCCACAAGTATGCATTAGGACATGGAATGTTCTAAGTATGGGGCAATATGCATAAATAGACATAATGGCATGAAGAGTTTAAACGTGTATGGTCTGACAAACATTTGAAACATTTAAAGGCTTAAAGAAGCAACAATGTATAAATAATAAGAAATGGTCAATGCAAAGAAAATAAGGAGCATAAGTAAGCTTTGAAGAAATATATTCATTTTGTTGGGTATTAGCTTTAACCAACAATAAGACCATGAGAGCTATATCATGGAATCCAGTATATCCCTCATACAGAAAGAAGAGGATTCAACTTCCCAAATCTGTACACATCATCTTTTACCAATGTGGATCTTCTAGCTAATTTATTTAAGACAGGATTATAGGGGCACGTAGTTAGGGTCTAGAGGTTTCTACTAGAGACTACCATATTTGAGCCTCCACCTCAAAGCCCTCTCGGTGCTAAGTCTAAATCCCAATTGAATAGATAAAAGTCAAATATCATTATACCATAGGAAAGGCAATGAGCAACACCAATCAACATCTTTAAAATCAAAACATAGAATAGCTCATTAAAACACAATTAAACATAGATGAGAAAACCTTTCATCAATGTAAATCCATAGGTGAGAAATACCTATGACAATCATGATCATAGTAGTATTTGAGAAAACATTTCACAATAACATTGATACTTTTCTTTCAAAGCATCCTCAAATCATTTACATCAATTTCATAAAAACATGCATATATTCAAAAATTCATATTTCATAGTTTATGCTTCATCATGGGTTCATAATAAAAGATCATGGATCACACATGGGTTCATGTGAATTCAACTCAAAATCATGTAGTTAATTGAATTCATGCATTAAAAGATAGAGATTAATCGATAAAATCATGATTTGAAGAGAACGCATAAAGATTAAATAAAACCCTAATATGATCAATCGAAATTGAATTAAGAAATGGAAAACCTTTGGACCCCATTGAGGAATGGAATCAATGAGTGAATACCCACATACCTTGCTACTCAAAGTCCAAGATGAATGGTGAATTGAGGATCTTGAAGTGAACCCTAGCTTCTTTTTCTTCCTTAGGTTGAGAGGGAATTG
This sequence comes from Solanum appendiculatum, assembly GCA_018342035.1. Classification (NCBI taxonomy): domain Eukaryota; kingdom Viridiplantae; phylum Streptophyta; class Magnoliopsida; order Solanales; family Solanaceae; genus Solanum; species Solanum appendiculatum. The sequence continues at coordinate 1,086,272 of JAGDQO010000612.1, read as the reverse complement.
GTAGAGTGTATTTTGTTACGTTTTGGGAAATTAGGAGAATAGGTTTAAAGTGGGTATATTTAGGACATAAAGGATTTATATAGGGTTTAGGATGAAGGAAAAAACGACATAGATTTGGCTTAAAACATTTTGGAAAAGCCCCTGAAAATTAACTGACGTAACTTCCTACGGTCGGTAGGACTTTCTACAGAATGTCCTGGTTAACTGTAGAAAAGTTCAAAGAATTTCAAATAAGACCAATATTTGAAGGGACCTATCAATGACTCGTAGGTCTTCCTAAAGTTCGCAGACACCAACCGTAGAAACCAACTTTAACCTTAAAATTTCACTATGTCTGGGACCTACCTACGATACCCATCTACAACTCGTAGAACATATGACGAGCCATCCTGTTCAACCGTATAAGAGATACTAAAACTTGATTATTCAATAATTATATTCCCCTTTTCTACGAGAATGGTCTACAACCTGTAGAAAGTTCTACAAATCATAAACTGGTCTCGTAGACTTGAACTAGTAGCTACAATTTATGCAATCTTTTCCCTTTTTGAAATCTAAGGTGTTACAGCAAAGCATGCCGCCCATTCTGACACTCTATAATCACTACATAGAAACTATGTGAAGGGGAAAAATTGTGAAATCACTCAAAAGCACACAAATGACTATGAAGGTCATTACAAGATCCACTACTAAACGGAATTTTATCCTCAAAAGTAAAAGAAAAGGAAGTACCTAAAGGTTCAAATTGGTGGGGATATCAGGTCTACATGACAAGCACGGTCTCCAAAGTAGCCTCCTCGATTAGACGATAACTCCAATGAACCTTCACAAATGGAATCTCATTTAACCTGAACTTCCTAATCTGCCTATCTAGAATAGCTAAAGGCTCTACCACGAATGCCAACGACTCATCAAGCTGGACCAAATCCAATAAAAGAATATGAGACTCATGAGGAACATATCATCTCACCATACGGATATGAAAAATAGGGTGAACACCTCAAAGAGCCGGAGGTAAGGCTTACTCATAAGAAACCTCTCAAATCTGCCTCGAAATCACAAAAGGGCTAATAAACCTAGGGCTAAGCTTTTCCTTCCTTCCGAACCGTCATCACACCCTTCATGAGCCACATTCATAAAACACATGATCGCCAACCATGAAATCCAAGGCATAAACTCTTCGATAAACATAGCTCTTCTACCTACTCTTTGTAGTATGGAGGCGCTCCTAGATGACTTAAACCCTATTCATAGAATCATGCACAAACTTGGTGCTCCATGACCTAACCTCAAAGTTATAAAACCAGCCCACCGGAGATCGAAACCTCTTTCCATACTACGCCTCAAATAGAGCCATCTGAATAATCGAATTGTAGTTGTTATTACACACAATCTCTACCAAAGCCACGAACTGCTTCCACTAACCTCTAAAGTCAATAACACAGACCAAAAGAAAGTACTCCAAGACCTGAATAGTCCTCTAAGACTTACCATCAATTTATGGATGGAAAATTGTGCTAAGCTCAACTCAGGTACCCAATTCTCTCTTAATAGACCTCTAGAAAGATGATGTGAACTGAGTGTCATGATCTAAAATGATAGGCACCAGCACCCCATGCATGGACACAATCTCTAAAATGTAAATCTGAGCTAACCTCTCTAAACTGTAGGTAGTCTGAATCGACAAAAAAGGGGAAGACTTATTCAATCATTCTATGATGACCCAAATGGTATCAAACCTTCGAAAGGTACGTGGATAACCTAACATGACGTCCATAGCTATGCTCTCTCACTTCCACTCCAAAAGAGGTAGCTACTAGGTAAAACCACATAGCCTCTGATGCTCGTACTTCACCAGCTAATAGTTCAAGCACTTAGCCACAAATGCCGCAATGTCTCTCTTTATCCCACACAACCAATAGTGTTTCCTCAAATCATGATACATCTTTGTCGTACTAGGTAAATAGAATATCTAGAATGATGGGACTCCTCCAGAATCAACCTAACTGAATCTGTAACTCTAGGAACACATATACAACCCTAAATCCTTAAAACATCCTTTAGATCTAAGGTCACCTTTCTATTCTCACCACTAAGCACCTTATCTCGAATCACCCTCAACCGTGGGTCCTTAAACTGTTATGCTCGAATCTTCTCCATCAAAGAAGACCTAGTCTCCACACAAGAAAGAACCTTGTTAGGCTCAGAAATATCAAGTCAAATCATCCAGTTGTCTAAGGACTGATGTGTCGTGGATTAACGGTACTTTTGATGATTAAAAATTAGTATTCGTGTATGTTCTCAAGAACATTTTAGTAGATTTGATGTGTTTTGAAGCTATTTTATAGTAGATCATAGTTCGGGAACTAAGTGAGAAAAGTGGGAACTATTCGTGCATTTTTGGAAATTATGAGAGTAGTCAGGGAGACATGGTTTGAATCATTATCTGTAGATGTCTTCATAGATACAGTTTAATATATTGGTAAAAAAAGAATGAAATTTATGAGTTTGTAGTATGGGTCATAAATGCATCCACGAGTCGTGTACTTGGATTGTAGAGAAAAACTTAAATTTAGAAAAAGACCCTGAATTGCACGAATGAGCAATACAAGCTATAAAAGTATCTAAGAGCCGTAAAAGCTGATTTTAGTCGAGATACTTAAAGTACATTAAAGAGCTTTATTTTTATGAAGGGGAAGCATGAGTAATAAAAGATTCCATGGACCGTAGTTCTTGTCCATGAAAAAAATCCTGAGACTATACCTTGACAGCCATCTACAAGAAGGATTCCATGACCCGTAAAAGAGACCAACAACGCGTAAATATTTTTGTAGAAGTTGTTGAACCTTGTCTTCCGGGTTTGATTTGGATAGATTTTTAATGTCTATAAATAAATTTTATTGGTTTTCTTTCACATGTTATGTTCGTTCTGGTTCTTGAAATAGAATTAAAAAAATACTTTGCTTTAATTCTTGAATTTTCGAGAGAAATTACAATTAGATCTTTTGTTTTTCACTTTGAATTTCAATTAGAGATTTAATATGTCTACATTCATCTTGTAGGTGTATGGTTACATATAATTCATTTATCATTAATTGTTATCATGCAAGCATGAGTAGCTAAATTCACAACTGGTTTTGTGGGAACATAAAATAATTAATGAAGTAGATCTAACATTAGTAATCCTTGAAAAGTGTGCATGCATTTATTATTTTTTCCTTCGCTTTGATTGCCTTATAACATATGAATACATTAGAACACGCTCTTACTTGCTAGACCATAGAGGTAACAAATGGGAAAAGAGACAGCAGAGATTTGAGGCTATAACCCTCATATAATAGTTTGACCTTGCCTGGGAATAGCTTATTTGGTACCAACGATAAGGGTTAGTAAAACAAACAACATAGACAAAACAAGTTTTGTAGTGATATTCACTTATTTAGGGGACCAACAACATAGGTAAACTTAACTTACCAATCGTGCATGCTACACATTCGAAAAGAGTACTAATATCTGGTCTTACATTGTTATGACATTGTAGAGATCACAAAACCCTAGTTTTGTCTTTTATTGATTCAAAACTCATGAAATTGATATGTTGCTACTTGCTAGTTGTGAATATTTTAGATTTTTTTTTGTTACACAACCCCCCTTCGGAAATAATAAGACTAAGAGCACGAATAATAGCAATTGAACTAAGTCCAAACTATATTCCTTGTGGAATCGACTCTAACCTTTATAAGGTTCTATATTTGAAAAATGATCACTTTACACTTCTTTTGGGAGATGTAAAATGGGCGTACCACATTTTGGAATTGTTGCTGGGATATATGGTTTTTAGATTAGATTAAATGTGTTATTTGACATTTAGCCATTATTTCATGGTTTACCTTTTTCTGTTGTTTTGTTTTAGTAGGTTGAGCACTAGTGTATGCCTGATACACAGAGTCAAGGCAAACCGGTAATGCCATTATATGGTGAAATTTAAAGAACCTTGTGAAAGATGGCCAACAACACGGGTTATGAAACAGAGGTAGATACCACAGAAAGACTAAGGGATGAAGAGGATGAACTGTTATACCAAAAGAAGCAACTCAAAGAATTCACAACAACACCAAGCTGGAGGCACTACTGCAGCCCAAGCTAGGAAAGAGGGAAAAGCTCGCCCAAATGCTCTGAATAATAAGCCTAGAAGGATAGCACAATAGCTACCTAGAAATATGCCTTAGAAAGGCATCTTGAATAAATATGATGCTGATCTAGATGATGTTGGGGCTATTGGTAGTATGATGCTACCTATGTTTCTACTAGGACCAAGTTCGATATAACTAGCAGCATGATTTAGATGTTTAGTATAAGAGAATTATTCGCGGACACAACAACTTATGATGCTCATATGAATTTGACAAATTTTGTGAGTGTTTTTTAAACTAATGGAAATAGACATCAACTGAGCCAAGATGTCGTCGCATAGCGGTTGTTCCCATTATCTTTGATAGGAGAAGCAACTCGTTGGCTGTCTAAACTCCTGAATATTTTGATCACTACATAGAGTTAATGAGAGAGGCATTCATGGAGAAGTTCTTTACACCATCTAAGATGTTACAACTGAAAGATGAAATATATAACTTTTTGAAACTACCCGAAAATGCTTTATATCAAACATGAGAGTGGTTCACCAAGAAAATGAGAAAATTGCTAAATAACAGGATACCCAACGATTCACTCCTAGAAATCTTCTACAAAGCGTTGGATGCTAATGGTAAGGTAGTGGTAAAAATTATCACAGGAGCGACGTTCATGAAAAACACTTTTAATGAAGCAGTAGAGACACTCAATAGAGTTATGAGAACCAATAGAGTTTGGCACATAAGGGACACAAAACTCATTAAAGGCACTTTCGTAGTAGGTTCAACCTCAAATTTAATGAGAAATGAATGAGGAATTAAGTTAGGTGGTGGCCTAGATAAGAACTGCATTAACTTTCTCTTGTCCAGTGACCCTAATTTGTCTTAAGGAGGAATTGATCTCTTCTCTAATCATTATCACACTAGATTAGACCCAGCCTTTTGAGGTTATGTGTGATTCTAGTGGATAGGTGCTTCACGCAGTCTTAGGTTAGAGGCTTTAGAAGATTATATACCCCATATACAATGCCAACAAAGCTCTAAATGTGGCTTAGAGGAATTATACAATTACTGAATAGGAATTTCTTGTAGTGATCTTTGCCTTCGAGAAATTCAGATCTTACTTGCTTGGAACCAATGTCATTGTACATAATGGTCATTCAGCACTTCAGTACCTGATGGAAAAGTATAATGCCAAGACGAGACTAATTCGAAGGGTATTTCTATTGCAAGAGTTTGACTTTTAGGTCAGAGAACAAATGGGAATTGAAAATAAGGTAGCCAATCACTTGTCTAGGTAGGAAAAAAAACCAATGAAGAATTTGGCATATGATGTTGAGATAGATGATACTTTCCGAGATGAGTAATTTTTGGCTTCATCACATGATCTTATTTTTTAGTTTACCGACTTTTCTAATTATTTGGTGAATGAAGTGGTACCTTCTGATTTGTCTTTTTACCAGCATCGAAAGTTTATGTCAAATGTGAGAATGTTTTTCTTGGAGGAAGCATACGTGTTTCATTTCTGTGCTGACGGGATTATTCGTCAATGCATAACTGATGTAGAGATGATAAGCATATTTGAGGCATGTCATTCCTCTCTAGTTGGAGGGCCTCATAGTGGTATCCATAAAACCGATGTGCAAGCATGAGCTAAAGCTCCACCAAAGCAGCTGCTCCACCAACTCTTGCAACACGAGTTGGAGCTAAAATTCTCCATGCTCCGTACGAACCCTCGAGATTCATTCATGTCAAATGAACGCAAACCAAATATGCTACCTAATCACAAATAACATTAGGGACTTAACCCAATCAATGAAACAGCCAACAGGGTCGTCTCGTTAGAATGCTTACCGAAGTTAACACTTACACAAAGCAACCAAACAAGCATAACGCAAAATATCACAACATCTACTAAATGACCTAGTGATCCGAATTAAAGGTAATTATATACAAAACTCAGCATTTCAGATCTAATCGCGTTGGTAAAATTCCCATCCGAGAACGTTTACCAAGAATATTGACCAAAGTGAAATAGTAGCCAAACTTTCAAAAACATCTCACCTAATGACTCAATATCAAGCGGAAGGCTTTGCAACCAAAACCAACCATGACATTAGACAAAAATGAACCTTCCGAAGCCGGTGAACTGATGGAAACCTCATATGATATAAGATTCCATGGATGTTGACCAAAGTTAACTCTCTTATTTAAAAGCTACAAAAAGGGGAAAACTCAAACAACTCTCTCCCGACCACCTCGAGAAGTTTGCCACCCATCCCAACACATAATAATCACTACAGAAAAGCTACGAGAAGCGGTAAAACAAGGAAATCACACAAAAGCATGCAAATCACCAGAGGGTCATAAAACCTATTTTTCTCAAAAAACCAATTTATCAAAGTTTTATAGGTGGTACGACTCCTGTCAAAACAAGTTTTAAGAGTAAAAGTGCAAAATCATACTTTCACAAAAATGGTGGAGAAAATCAGTGTGTTTACCGAGATCGTACAACAAAACACATGAAAGTGAGTATCAATGCAATGCATGCCATCACCAGTATAAAATAGTAGCTAAAAACCAAATGTATATTTCTGAAACCACTTGCTCCTAAAGCATCGAAAACTAACCTGGAATCTAGCTAGTATTCGAGAAAGGCCTCAGGCCCACCAATATACTAACATACTCAACAATAAAATCATAAATGATAACCATAACTTAGGAAATGAAGGAATTCACAAAGAATTTGACAACTAAAAGGGTGACTCTAGGAAATCAGCCTTTACCCGAAAGTACTACTCAACGGAATATTGAGAACAACTAATGCCAACCTACGACTATAACAAGCAACTAAGGGTACATAGTCCAACTTGTAATAGGGATCAACATCATGTCCAATGGGTTTATTGAAGGAAAATCCCCATAATGAAAATGTAAACACATGGTCCACACACTAACTTAAAGGAACCATTCCATAGAAATTACTACGAGAAGAAACTACATACTCTAAAGGATCATAAAGAACTCAACCTAAGAGATTTAGGTCACCTAACTATTCTAAAGCCTGAAAAATAAACTCTGAAGAGGCTAACAAAACCTTGTTGAGCCATACGAAGGAAATTTCCAACCTAAGCTAAGGATTATTCAAGGCAATACTAGTTTAAGTCTCCTATGAGAATCAGGAAAATATGAAAACTTAAGTAATCCTAAACCCGTCACATACTTTCCTAATTCATATACAATCTATACTAAACATTATCTTATGAAAAACAATCTAAAGAAAAGTAAACTGTAGTCTACCTGAAGCCGAACTTCAATCTCAAACCATCCACGAGCTGCCTGTGTCTTCTTCACATGCACTAAATGCCATGCCACTATTAGTATCATAAATTACATTTCATTATGAGAAGAACGATATTGATATTGCTACAATATATGTCTGACCCAAAATCGAGTCAAAAATGATCCTATGGGACCAGTTTAGTGAAGTTTGAAATTATAACCGTCGCTAGGTCCCTCATAGATCAAGGAACTTGTTCTCTAAATTTGAGGATCATCAAAGCCCAAAAACTGATCTAAAATAGTCCCACAAATTAATGTTTTAGAATACTTGATTAAATAATGGAAAAGAGGGAAATCATTGGGAATTTACACGATAATCGCAATGTAATACACCTTTATAACGTTCCAAAACAATATACAAATAAATCCCAACAAAGAACATTGAAATTCCCTAAAATCAATCTCTCAAAGTCCTTTAATGGAGAAAAACATATCTAAAAATGGTTGAAAATAGGAGGGGACTAGTCTTAAAGGGCTTGGAAATTATTCATTGCTATCGTGAACCCAATGGGTCGTGATCACGATGAACAAAAGGAGAATTTTCAGAATTTGTTCATCACTATAGGGAGTCCAAGGGTCGTGATCATAATGAAAAAAATAGTTGGCACCAATAAGCGAAAAATCAGCTAAGGCTCAGATGCTCTATTGGATGCTCAGGATTAATCCGGGTTCCCATTGTCGCGATCGGACTATGCTACCCCACTAAATTTGACTTTATGGATTCAACAAAACCATAAAAACTTCCATCGGCAAAAAGCGTCCCCACACCACATAGTCCCATTTTAGCTAAATATCAACAAGGTAGCTAAAAATGAACCCTGAAGTCTCGAGACCCGAACCAAAGATCCAGCTATACCAAATATGATGTTTCGGAGATAATGAAACCATCAGAATCACATTCTGAGGTCGTTTGCCTAATGTTTTGACTATAGCCAACCATTTAAACTTCAAAAGCTCCAAAACACAAAAACATACATAAAAACCAATTGATGGCCCAATGACCGAACTATTAGTCTCAGCAAGTCATAAATGACTTGAGACCACTATAAGAAATCTCTACACAGTGGAAAGCGAGGAAAATGACTTGGAGTGTCTTTACAAGTAGAAGCCCATATGGTTAATAAAGACAAAATCCAAAATTTATCAACTTTCTTTAAAGTAATTTAAAATCAGTTTAAGCCCAAGTAATAAAAAAATTGGAAGAGGGCCTAAAATATCCCTCAACTATTTTAATTGTTATAACACTACCCTCCATCTACTTTTCGGCCTAACAATAACCCTGACGTCAACCTTTTGGCTCAAAAATACCCTCTATTTTAACCCTTTGGCTCAAATTTTCCCTCATTTTAAAATATTCTCCTAAAGTAAAATCATGAAATATTTATGTATTATGTTGTCTGATCTGATTGATCCAAATTCAAACTTTTATCCAATGAATAATGAAAACGATATATTATTCATATTTTGATCTGATTCACAAGAAAATAATATTAAAAATACTAATTTGATGATATCATTGTATTGGCCTATTTTAAATGAACACCCAATTTAATATAACCAAAATCATAGATGGGGATTAAATTAAAATTCATACTCGTCCCGCCTAATTGTCAATGTAAAAAATATTATTATTCATTATTTATATAATATTTTCTATCAATTATCCAATTGTCCTGTTCATTCCATCTTTTTATTCTTTTTTTAATTTCTTATTCTTAATAAGGATATCACAGACTCAAACTTGAAATGACCTTACATGTTCATATTCTTTTACTTTGTATTATTATCATGGTGGGTGGGGGTGGGGATAGGAGAAAAGGTTATTTTCATTCTTTTATTTTGTATTTTGTATTTTGTATTTTGGGTACACAAAAAAGGAAACGTAGTATACGTACATAGTTGCTTGCTTAAATATACTTCTATTGAACGAATTATTTCTATATGAATGTCATCATTGTTTTTCTCCCTTTTTTTTTTCATAAGTTAAAAATATTTAAAATTTATAATGGTGGACAAGATCCAAGAAGATGAAAAAAAAGTGGAAGAGAGAGGAGGTGGGGAGGGGGGGGGGGGTTGGAGGTGAGTGCATAGAGTAGAGGACTAACCCTTTATTTTTTTAAATTACTATGGAACAAAAATTAGGTCAATCATATGAACCCGTATATTTAGTAATTTCAAATTATCTTAAAGGAGAAGGGCCAAAAATGCCCTTAAACTATGATGTTTTGTTCAATATTACCCTCCATCCACCTTATGAGTGTGAGCCGTTAGAAATAAGGGTATTATTGAGCCAAAAAAATTAATGTCAAGGATATTTTGAAGCCGATAGGTGGGTGTAAGGTAATTTTGTACCAATTAAAATAGTTGAGTGCCATTTTAGGTCTTTCGTCGTAAAACAAAACATCAACAAACCTTTTCTTTAGGTTTTAAGAAGAGAACTTATTTCTTTTTAACCCTGTAATTTATCCATGAAAGCAATGAAAAAAAGAGTTCAAAAATCACATTTTTAATATCATATCTATAGCGAAAAAAGTAAATTAAATAAAATCTTATTTTTTCAGATCTGTCAAACAAATGACAAAACATATTTTCTATTTTCCTCTTCCTCTTTTCTTTACTTCCACACTACTAATAGAGATTTTTTTTCTTCTTGTTCTAGATCATTGAAACGTTCAAAAAAAATTGTGTAAAATAATTTTTTAAAACTTTTTTTAGATCTATATATAAAACTATTTTTTTGATTTTCAAAAATTGTTTATTGAAAAAAAACTTATGTTTTTTCGTTTACAGTCTGTTGTGAAAAAATTAGGTATGTTTCAATTTTTTCATATGTCTGGAACTATTTTCAGATCTTCTTGTGATTTTTTTCATTTATAAAATTAATTTTGGATCTAAAAATAATTTAAATACTCATTAAAAACTTTTTCTAAATCAGTATTGTCACGACCCAAAATACACCCTAGACGTAACATAGCGAATAAATTCCCGAGAGACCCTAAACTAGTCACGTGACATAAGCAATACTATGAATTTGAAGAAAATAAGATAATATTCTCAATTAATATTATTGATAACAAAAACAGAGTACAACTCATAATCGGAAAATGTCTAATGTCTAACATAAGCCTTCTAACATCATAGTGTGTGGCTAGGACAAATCCCTAGCTCGTGGAATAGTTGAAACTAAAAAGACATGAAAATAATGCAACATAAGTGGAATGGCACTCAGAACACGGGAGCTCACCAATAGTATTAGGGGTGTCAATGGGACGGTTCGGTTAGTGATTTAAAAAAAAATTATACCATTTCAATTTTTCAAATATTTTATAATGTATAACCAAAATTAGATTTTTTAAATCTAACTCAATAATATCGGTTTCTCTTCGATATTGGTAGGGTTTGGATAATTTTTGGTTTTTTAATTTAAAGTATAACGTCAAAATGTATTATTATAAAAATATTTCGCATGTATGTTCATGAAGAAGCACTTCAATTCTTCAACAAGACATGTAAAACTTTGTTACTGTATTATTTGATCTTAAAAATTTAATAGGAAACTATGTTACTGTATTATTTGATCTTAAAAATTTAATAGGAGTGTTTGCATATGTTTTCCCCTATTATTTGATGAAGTATTTATTATAGTATCTAAAACCTATGTTATATTTATATTTGAAAAATATTACAAAATATATTTATATATTAAATTCAATATATTGTTAATATATAAAATATATTTACATACATGTAAGGTTATTCAGTTTGGTTCGGAAATTTTTTGGTTTTTATTATAAACTAAATAGACCATCCCAATTATTCGGGACGGTTATACACTTAAATAAAAGTCCACAATTTTATTGAGAAATGATATAAATCGGTCGGTACAATGAGGTTCAGTCGGTTATTCATATTCTTTTGACACCCCTAAATAGTATTAACAGCTGATCAATCCACCCTAAGCACGTCCTAATGGAGGAGCGTCAGATCTTATATTATGAACAATATAGGCAAAATGTATGCGTCAGTATAGGAAATGTACCGAGTATTAGGAACATGAATAAACATAAACATGATAGCGTATTGGACGTAAAATATGATATGCATGACCAAGTAAAACGCAGTAAAACTTTTCAAGTGAAATCATAGTCATGAACAAATGTGAAAACCCTTAAAAAGATTACATAAATTTTTTGAAGAAACATAGTACAGTTGTGGGATATTTACCATTAACCGATAATAGACAATGTGAACTATAACATGGAATCCATAGTAGCCCTTATACCAAAAGTGGGGGGTTCTACTTGCAAAGGTAAGGACTCGTAAATTCATTCTTTGCTAGAGTTGGATCCACTAGCTAAGGTCATTTAAGACAATCCTAAGGGGGCACATAGTTTGGGACAAGGGAATTGTTACTAAGGACCAAACCTCTACTAACAGTAAGACCTCCATTCTAAAGTCCTATTGAGGCTAAGTAAATTCCAATGGAAAGGACATAATCATAATCATAGCAAAATACATGGAAAGGCATTTATAAAGGACTACCAATCTAATCATACGTTCATATTAGAATAGCTCCTTTCAAATGTGAGAAAACATTTCACAAATCATTGACACTTTACCCTCAAAGCATCCTTTATTCAAAATCCATAAATTTCATAAAACATGCATAAATCAAATCATAAAAATTTATAAGTTCATGATCGTCTTAGAAGAAATAAGACATCTGATCATATTAAATCACTTGAAAAATATGTAATTGAGTCAAATCTTGCATAATAACGTTGAATATAATAAATTGGATAATAATAAATTGAACCCATGAAGACTTGCACATAATCCTTGACTTAAATGGGTGAAATTAAAAGGAGAAATTGAGCATCTTTTTGGAACCCAATGGATAAAAGGATTTCACGGTGAAGTTACCACATACCACATATGAACCCTAGCTTTTGAATTGAAGAAGGAAGCTTGAAAGTGTCACGACCCAAGCCTAGGGCCTAGATGTGACCGGCGAATGGGGAACCCGAAGGAACCCCAAACAAGCCTCATAGCGTATCATTACACATCCTTGGTCGCGGAAGCAATTAAATGACCATAAACGATAAGCATAATCAAGGGGGAAATCGGGACTAAGGGAGCAAAAAAAAAAAGAAATGATACATAAATACCATAGATGAGTCAAGCTCAAGCATAATACACAACTTGTCCAACACCACCTCTAAACATGAGTACTTAGCGGGGGCCAAGACAAACTACCGGGCTCACCCTCATAGTCAAAACATAACTAGAAAGGAAAAGTTTTATACATAGCAAAAGATCATGAGCAACGTCCCCGAAATGGAGGACTCACCAATAACCACTATAGAAAATCGTACTAGCCACGCGGAGGAGGATGGTCAAGCGGTGCTCCGGTCCCTACATGGTGACATCATGTAGGCATAGAGTATGCGTTAGTACATTTGAATGTACTAAGTATATGGGATGCAATGCAATGCTACATTAGATGGACATCATAGAAAAAAATGCGTAATCATACCCAATAGATAGCATATTAACGAAATGATATGTATAATGATGCTTACATAAAAATCATATTTAGTGGGACGTAGTACATGTGTGGCGAGTGACCATCAATATAGTATTTCCAAGGCCTACCACCCCCTTGGAGAGGCGAAAGAGGTACAAACCCCTCAATATGGTTACACGGGCCTACCACCCCCCGAGCTAGGGACCAAGGTACAAACCCCTCGATATGGTTATACGGGCCTACTACCCCCCGTACTAGGCAACCAAGGTACCAACCCCTCGATACGGTTATACGGGCCTACTACCCCCCGTACTAGGCAACCAAGGTACCAACCCCTCGATACGGTTATACGGGCCTACTACCCCCCGTACTAGGCTTGGTCGACTCACAACACTTATTTAGGAAAATCATATACATGTGTCCATTTCATCATCATTTCAGTAATTACATAACCATCCGACTCATAGGACGTACCTTGGACCTTCCCTTTCCTAAGAATTCTATAAATGGGCATTTTATCAAACACAAGGTGGGCAATTGTTCATGTAAATGAAATCATGTATTTCAAGAATACTAAGTCCAACCAATTCCAAAATCCATATAAATCAGCCCACCAACAACATACATATATATATCAACCTTCATAATTTGATCATGGAAGCATGTAAACCATAAACATCACATAATAATTCCATTTCATGATAATATGAAAATGGACCATAATAGGGTGTGTAGTAGTAATTCCATAATTCAAGAGTTCATAAATAATCATAAGGACCCATAAACTTGAAGTAGAAATAGAGGATAAATGGTTGGACTTGTGGAAAGGAAGGTTTCCACAATCAAACCCACATACCTCAACTTTGGAGAATCCTTGATGAAGATTGGAATGGAGAATCGAAGCTTGAGATTGAGTCTTGAATCCGGAATTAGAGCTTGAGATGTTTGAATTTGGTTGAAGATCTTGGTGGAATTTTTGGAGAGGGCTTAGAGAGTGTTTTTGGAGTTAAGAAAAATGACTAAGTATGGGACATATCCCCTTTTTATAAAAAAAAAAGTCTCCAACCCGCCTAAAAAAAATAGCTCACTGGAAATTGCAAATCTGCACAGACAGGTTTTACGAAAATGGTCATAACTCCCTCATCCTAACTCGGACTAAGGTGAAACCAAGTGCGTTGGAAAGCTAACTCAAAGAGCTTTAATTTGATAGGTTGCAGCCCTTCCAGTTCCTTGTGTGCTAAGAGATATGCCCCTTTAAAGTTGACCCTCCAAATCGCAATTTTTGCGATTTTCGAATTTTGATACGGTTGCTCTAAAATTCGGGTTAGACCCATTTCCCACTCAATTTGACCCCACAAATAAGAATATGAAGTCGAATTTCCGAAATCATGCACGGATTTTGAGATATATGGAAATTACAATTATAGGTGTTTCCGAAGCACATTTTCGGGCATTTTTGGGGTCGTTTCAATATCTCCCCCTTGGGAACATTCGTCTCCAAATGTTAAAGAAACTTACATGAGAGACACAAACATGGCAATTTCAGCCCACATAAGGATGCAACAATGCACTTACACCTTATTTCCAAAACCTCAATATAGTTGTAAAACCACAATGAACTTGTCAACTTAAACATGAATGTATGCAACGACATGGGGGCTGAACTTAAGACCTGAGATTTTATAAAGGGCTTAGATCAATACCTTAGGCTCGAGTGGAGTGGAAAAGATAAGGATATCGCCTTTGCATGTCCGCTTCGGCCTCCCAAGTAGCACTTTCAACTTGTTGATTTCTCCAAAGGACTTAATGGAAGCCACATCTTTGGTTCTCAACCTCTTCACTTGTCTATCTAAAATCTGGACCGGAACCTCTTCATAGGTCAAATTATCTTCCACAACACCCACAACATCAAGAGACACAATGGCATTCGGATCACCCACACACTTCCTCAACATAGACACATGAAATACCGGATGAACCAAATCCATCTCGCTAGGCAATTCCAACTCATAAGCTACCTTACCAATTCTCCTCATCACCTTATAAGGACCCACGTATCTTGGGGTCAACTTGCCCTTCTTACCAAAACGAACCACACCCTTCATGGTGTCACCTTCAAATAAACCCAATCACCAACTCGAAATTCAAGAGCCCTTCTCCTCGCATCGGCATAGGACTTTTGGCGACTTTGGGCCATCTTCAACCTTTCTCTAATCATCCTAACCTTCTCAAGAGCCTCCATAACTAGGTCTGGTCCTAACAAGGCCACCTCACCAACCTCAAAACACCCAACCGGTGATCTACAACGCCTCCCATAGAGAGCCTCAAAAGGAGCCATACCGATGCTAGAATGATAGCTATTGTTATAGGCAAACTCAATCAATGGAAGATGATCATCCCAACTACCCTTAAGCTCCAATACACAAGCCCTAATCATATCCTCAAGTGTTTGGATAGTCCTTTCGGCTTGTCCATCCATTTGCGGGTGAAAGGCCCTAGTAAGCTTAACTCTCGTACCTAGACCCCTTTGAAAAGACTTCCAAAAGTGTGAAGTAAATTGAGTACCACGGTCCGATATGATGGATAGAGGAATCCCATGCAACCTTACCAAGTCATGAATATATATACCTTGCATAATCTCCGCCCATATTGTGTCTTTACCAGGTAGAAAATGAAACCGATTTTGTCATCTAATCAACCACCACCCAAATAAGAATAAAACCTTTCTAGTCTTGGGTAAACCAACTAAAAATCCATATAAATTTCTTCCCCACTTCCAAGTAGCGAATCTCTATGTCCTTGGGTTAGACCACCCGGCCTTTGATGTTCGGCCTTGACTGTTGACAACTATGACAACCGGAGACGAATTTGGCAATGTCCTTCTTCATGCCTCTCCACCAATACACATTCCTCAAATCTCTATACATTTTGGTGGAACCGGGGTGGATGGAGTAGAAAAGAAATTATGAGCCTTCCTAAGAATTTTCTCCCTCAAACCATCAACAGCCAAGGCACACACCAACCTAACCTTGGTACCTAAGGGGCACATCTCTCCTTGGGAAAAACTTCCACCCTTGCTCTCTTCAACCAAGCCTTTCATTCAAACAAGGAAGAATCAAGATCTGTTTTGGCTATCACCTTCATCAAACCAAGGAAGCCTAGCACGCATCAACAACGACACACCACCATTACTTAACCCTCTTCCAACCTAAAAACCCTCTACCTAGCCAACCGATGTACCCCCCTAGCCATTTCCCTATCACCAATATCAACATGAGCTAGGCTACCCATAGACACCCTACTCAAAGCATCCGCTACCACATTAGCTTTACCGGGATGATAATGCACACTCATATCATAATCTTTAAGAAATTCTAGCCACCTTCTTTGTCTCAAGTTGAGATCTTTTGGGTGAAGACATATTGGAGGCTCTTATGATCGGTGAACACATCGACATGTACCACATACAAATAATGACGCCAAATCTTTAAAGCAAACCCACCGCGGCTAATTCAAGATCATAGCGTAGGATAGTTTCTTTTCAATGCACTTGAGTTGTTTAAGAAAGCCATAGGCTATCACCTTACATTTTGCATTAGGACAACAAATCCCAAGCCAACTCTAGAGCATCACCATACACAACAATCCCTCAGCCCATTCCGTAGTGACAATATAGGAGTGGGGCGGGACACAAGTTTATCTTTTTCAAGGTTTGAAACTCCTTTCGCACCTCATCGTCGGTCCACTCAAACTTAGCCTTCTTTTGTGTCAACTTAGTCATGGGAGAAGCAATAGAAGAGAACCCATTCACAAATCTCCGGTAGTAACCCGCTAAGCCCAAGAAGCTCCTAATATCCGACGGGGTCAATGGCCTAGGCCAATTTCTAATCACATCGGTCTTCTTAGGGTCTACCTTAATACCATCCCCCGACACCACATGACCTAGGAAGGCAAACTCCCTCAACCAAAATTCACACTTTTCATACTTGGCATACAACTTCTCTTCTCTTAATCTTTGCAACACAACCCTCAAGTGACCCATATGTTCTTCCTCGCTATGCGAATAGATTAAAATATCATCAATGAAGACCACAACAAAGGAATCAAGGTAGGGTTTTAAGACCCTATTCATTAGGTCCATGAAGGTAGCCGGTGCATTGGTCAACCCAAAGGACATGACCACAAATTCATAATGTCCATACCTAGTCCGGAAGGCTGTCTTGGAATGTCACCCTCCCTCACCTTCACTGAAATGATACCCGACCGAAGATCAATCTTAGAGAAGTGGCTAGCCCCGTTGCAATTGGTCGAACAAGTATCAATCCTAGGAAGAGGATATTTATTCTTGACGGTGACCCTATGAGTTGCCGGTAATCGATACACATCCTAAGGGACCCATCTTTCTTCTTCACAAACAACACCGCGGTGCACCCCATGGTGATTGGCTAGGCCTAATAAACCCCTTCTCCAACAAGTCCCTCAATTGTTCTTTCGACTCCTTTAACTCCGCCGGGGCCATACGGTAAGGGGGAATAGAAATGGGTTGAGTATCGGGGAGGAGGTCTATGCCAAAATCTATTTCCCTTTCGGGAGGAACATCGGGAAGGTCATTAGGAAAGACATCAAGGAATTCATTTACGACATGAACCGACTCTATAAGAAGGGTTTTGGACTCCACATCCCTAACCCTCACAAGGTGATAGAGACACCCCTTAGATATCAACTTACGGGCTTTAATGAAAGAGATGAATCTACCCTTGACTACCACATTTTTGGCTTTCCCACTCAAGAATGGGTTCACTTGGGAATTGGAACTTGACCCTCAAAACGGGCCCTCTTGGCCTCATGACCCCTCCTCTTCCTCAACTTCTCCTCCTCCATTTGTTCGGCATAGACCATCAAGCGGGACAAGTCCATGTCACTAATCAACATTGCGGACCGGAATTCTTCACTCACTAGGTCGGACACACCCATCACGAATTTATTCATTCTAGACCGTGAGTCGGCAACCAAGTGTGGAGCATATCTTGAAAGTTGGTTAAACTTGAGGGCATACTCCCTCACACTCATAGATCCTTGTTTTAAATTCATGAACTCCACCAATTTGGCTTCCCTAAGCTCTAGAGGAAAGAATCGATTAAGGAAAGCCGTTTTGAACTCTTCCCAAGGCACCACATAGTTTGCCCCCTTCTCTTTCTCCCATTGGTTGTACCATATTTGGGCCACTCCTTTTAGTTGGTAGGCCGCCAACTCCGCCTTATTTTCTGACCTCACGCCCATGATAGCTAATATCTTGTGGACTTCATCAATGAACTCTTGAGGGTCTTCATCTAACTTAGACCCATAGAATTCTGGGGGATTCATCCGCACGAAGTCTCTCACCCGAGATGCCGGGGTAGGAGCCTGAGGGGCTTGGGTCCCGTGGTTGGCTTGATTAGCCATAGCAAAGAACAACCGTTAGGGAAGAACTTAATTCAACTCTACAGCACGACTTAGAACATGGAGAAGGGAAACATTTCCTAAAACGTCTCATAGCCTCCTACTCATAGTTGTGGTGCACAACACAACCATGAATCGGACTCTAATCAACGCGGTGTGTTGGACTCCGAGGATCATTCAACCTAGTGCTTTGATACCAAGTTTGTCACGACCCAAGCCTAGGGCCTAGATGTGACCGGCGAATGGGGAACCCGAAGGAACCCCAAACAAGCCTCATAGCGTATCATTACACATCCTTGGTCGCGGAAGCAATTAAATGACCATAAGCGATAAGCATAGTCAAGGGGAAATCGGGACTAAGGGAGCAAGAAGAAAAAAAAAGAAATGATACATAAATACCATAGATGAGTCAAGCTCAAGCATAAAACACAACTTGTCCAACACCACCTCTAAACATGAGTACTTAGCGGGGGCTAAGACAAACTACCGGGCTCACCCTCATAGTCAAAACATAACTAGAAAGGAAAAGTTTTATACATAGCAAAAGATCATGAGCAACGTCCCCGAAATGGAGGACTCACCAATAACCACTATAGAAAATCGTACTAGCCACGCGGAGGAGGATGGTCAAGCGGTACTCCGGTCCCTACATGGTGACATCATGTAGGCATAGAGTATGCGTTAGTACATTTGAATGTACTAAGTATATGGGATGCAATGCAATGCTACATTAGATGGACATCATAGGAAAAAATGCGTAATCATACCCGATAAATAGCATATTAATGAAATGATATGTATAATGATGCTTACATAAAAATCATATTTAGTGGGACGTAGTACATGTGTGGCGAGTGACCATCAATATAGTATTTCCAAGGCCTACCACCCTCTTGGAGAGGCGAAAGAGGTACAAACCCCTCAATATGGTTACACGGGCCTACCACCCCCCGAGCTAGGGACCAAGGTACAAACCCCTCGATATGGTTATACGGGCCTACTACCCCCCGTACTAGGCAACCAAGGTACCAACCCCTCGATACGGTTATACGGGCCTACTACCCCCCGTACTAGGCAACCAAGGTACCAACCCCTCGATACGGTTATACGGGCCTACTACCCCCCGTACTAGGCAACCAAGGTACCAACCCCTCGATACGGTTATACGGGCCTACTACCCCCCGTACTAGGCTTGGTCGACTCACAACACTTATATAGAGAAAATCATATACATGTGTCCATTTCATCATCATTTCAGTAATTACATAACCATCCGACTCATAGGACGTACCTTGGACCTTCCCTTTCCTAAGAATTCTATAAATGGGCATTTTATCAAACACATGGTGGGCAATTGTTCATGTAAATGAAATCATGTATTTCAAGAATACTAATTCCAACCAATTCCAAAATCCATATAAATCAGCCCACCAACAACATACATATATATATCAACCTTCATAATTTGATCATGGAAGCATGTAAACCATAAACATCACATAATAATTCCATTTCATGATAATATGCAAAATGGACCATAATGGGGTGTGTAGTAGTAATTCCATAATTCAAGAGTTCATAAATAATCATAAGGACCCATAAACTTGAAGTAGAAATAGAGGATAAATGGTTGGACTTGTGGAAAGGAAGGTTTCCACAATCAAACCCACATACCTCAACTTTGGAGAATCCTTGATGAAGATTGGAATGGAGAATCGAAGCTTGAGATTGAGTCTTGAATCCGGAATTAGAGCTTGAGATGTTTGAATTTGGTTGAAGATCTTGGTGGAATTTTTGGAGAGGGCTTAGAGAGTGTTTTTGGAGTTTAGAAAATGACTAAGTATGGGACATATCCCCTTTTTATAAAAAATGACTCCAACCCGCCTCAAAAAAACTGCTCACTGGAAATTGCAAATCTGCACAGACAGGTTTTACGAAAATGGTCATAACTCCCTCATCCTAACTTGGAATGAGGTGAAACCAAGTGCGTTGGAAAGCTAACTCAAAGAGCTTTAATTTGATAGGTTGCAGCCCTTCCAGTTTCTTGTGTGCTAAGAGATATGCCCCTTTAAAGTTGACCCTCCAAATCGCAATTTTTGCGATTTTCGAATTTTGATACGGTTGTTCTAAAATTCGGGTTAGACCCATTTCCCACTCAATTTGACCCCACGAATAAGAATATGAAGTCGAATTTCCGAAATCATGCATGGATTTTGAGATATATGGAAAATACAATTATAGGTGTTTCCGAAGCACATTTTCGGGCATTTTTGGGGTCGTTTCACCAATAACCACCAAAGTTAATCGTACACACGTCCGCAACATGTTCTCAAGAATCTTGACACAACCATCAGGATGAATCTTTCCTCACATAACCATGATAAAATCCTGAACCAATACTGGCTACAACCAGAAGTGAACCTGAACCAACCACCACACACTCATAATATACAAACCATCATAGATCTTATCAATATTTCCTTCTCACAACATAAACTTTCCACGAGCTTAAGTTATTAAAATTTGATCTTAAAACATCAGGTACCCATTAAGGGAGAATCAACTTATCTAACCCAAATAAGGAAATTATCAAGTAACCACCCATCGAGCGACACACCCAATCATACAAAACCTCTAACAACACTATCGATTTGTAGATGACCCTTAAGAATGGTAGAACTAGACCCAATGGCCCCCATATTCAACCACACATAATCGAAACATGACCTCGATGACTAGATGCATATTAAGGCTGTCAGACAATTGTAAATACCCATGGTAGCTCTTGTATAAATTTTCATAAGCAGGGTAGTACATGTAGAACCACTCGAATACTTCCACAACTCCAAGACAACACCAAATATGTCATCTAAGATAACTAAATTTTTCCAAATATCCTACCCAATCAAGAGTACATCGTAAAATCGGTATTAAGGATCCACCCACAAAAGTAAAACACGCGTGGGCATAGCTAGTGAATGATATTTCAAATCATGTACATAACGAATAGGTGGTCACATAAGAATGTACTGAACCAAGGTTTTATAACACTAAATGCTTCATCTAAAGAGCCCATATCAAACATTTTCATTCAGTTGACTTCATTTCTTTGATTTTTAGCTACCCACAATCCACCGATCTGGTCCCCATTACGATTGTACCCATACTCTATTTATCAGACTTCACATACTCTTCACATCATTCTACTGAAGCCCACACTCTCAATACTAACAACCATCATAACCACTCCGGTCATTTACCTTACTCTAAACCAACACTTTTAAGTGAAACCCTTCCTTAAGACCTTTAATAATTAAAAGTAACAAACTTTACGATCCAAACCATGTATAAGTCCTTCCAGCTGCTCAATATCCGATGCAATCAATCATTTCTTACCTTACAAATCCATACCATAACAAAACATACCACCACGAGTGTAGACTTAGAATGAAAAATTTGAATTGTGAATCCAATTGTGTAACCCAATCCCCTTATCTATCAACATTAGCTCATACCTTGAATATTTTTATGAATTCATGTATATTAGCATATCATTGATCGTCTCTCCATCGACCTTACCATATTCTTCACTAAAAATCAAACCGTACTCAAATTGGGTTAGTCCTTTGGAGTTGATTGGTATAACTGGGTTTGAGGTGTCATGTTGATGAAAAGATTGACTTCGTAGTGATGGAAAGGGCTAACTGAGCATGATGGTAATAAGAGTTCGTAATGGACTGTGATTGGTATGCAACTATATAATAAGGATTGTTGGTTAAACGAATTTTGTATGGTATTAACGACTTGCGAGTATCTAAGGTTGTGATTTTCTACTATTTGGTGAGTAATGTGGTTGTATGGAAAGTTTTAGGAGATGCTGGGACACCACTCGAATAGAATTTAAAGGAGCTATAATCATAATGAAAAATAAAATAAAATAGTGGGATGTAGTGTAGCCTCCGAAAAGAAGCGAGAGCAAGAATATTTTATTTTTTTCTGATTGCAAGGGCTAAAGAGGTATCTTTAGAGGGGTTGAGAATTTGGTTCAGAGACGTGTGGTTTCATCCATTTTGCTCTGATTATGATAATGGTGTCACGGGTTCATCAGATGGGTTAAAAACTATTGAATAAGACTAGAGAAAGGAGTGTACAGACATTCAGCTCGAGTGTGATAATAAGTTCTTTTATGGTTTTGAGTTTGGTAATGAGTACGGTTTGATTTTTAGTGAAGAATATGGTAAGGTCAATGGAGAGACGATCAATGATATGCTAATATATATGAATTCATAAAAATATTCAAGGTATGAGCTAATGTTGATAGATAAGGGGATTGGGTTACACAATTGGATTCACAATTAAAATTTTTCATTCTAAGTCTACATTCGTGGTGGTATGTTTTGTTATGGTATGGATTTGTAAGGTAAGAAATGATTGATTGCATCGGATATTGAGCAGCTGGAAGGACTTATGCATGGTTTGGATCGTAAAGTTTGTTACTTTTGAGTATTAAAGGTCTTAAGGAAGGGTTTCACTTAAAAGTGTTGGTTTAGAGTAAGGTAAATGACCGGAGTGGTTATGATGGTTGTTAGTATTTAGAGTGTGGGCTTTAGTAGAATGATGTGAAGAGTCTGTGAAGTCTGATAAATAGAGTATGGGTACAATCGTAATGGGGACCAGATCGGTGGATTATGGGTAGCTAAAAATCAAAGAAATGAAGTTAACTGAATGAAAATGTTTGATATGGGCTCTTTAGATGAAGCATTTAGTGTTATAAAACCTTGGTTCAGTACATTCTTATGTGACCACCTATTCGTTATGTACATGATTTGAAGTATGGTTCACTAGCTATGCCCACGCGTGTTTTACTTTTGTGGGTGGATCCCTAATGGTGGATCCCTAATACCGATTCTGCGATGTCCTCTTGATTGGGTAGGATGTTTGGACAAATTTAGTTATCTCAGATGACATATTTGGTGTTGTCTTGGAGTTGTGGAAGTATTCCAGTGGTTCTACATGTACTACCCTACTTATGAAAATTTATACAAGAGCTACCATGGGTATTTACAATTGTTTGATAGCCTTAATATACATCTAGTCATCGAGGTCATGTTCGATTATGTGTGGTTGAATATGGGGGCCATTGGGTCTAGTTCTATCATTTTAAGGGTCATCTACAAATCGATAGTGTTGTTAGAGGTTTTGTATGCTTGGGTGTGTCGGTCGATGGGTGGTTACTTGATCATTTCCTTATTTGGGTTAGATAAGTTGATTCTCCCTTGATGGGTACCTGATGTTTTAAGATCAAATTTTAATAACTTAAGCTCGTGGAAAGTTTATGTTGTGAGAAGGAAATATTTATAAGATCTATGATGGTTTGTGTATTATGAGTGTGTGGTGGTTGGTTCAGGTTCACTTCTAGTTAGCAAGCTAATTCACCAATACTTTTCCTTTCCTCATTGCCTCAGAACATTTCCAATCTATCAAGTATACAATATTTGTAAGTAACTGAGTCCGTAGACACCCATATTACTATATGTTTAAGCCTAGACTAAAAATTTACACAAAAATCCTAAAGCATGAATCTATAATCAAGTTTCTAATCTTGATGTCAATTAATATATCATGTCTCGTATTTCTCAAATTTCAAGCCTAGGGTTAAGTCTTAACTCGTCCAAATAATATAATCTAATGATATTCATATATTACAATATACCTAATATTAATTACCTATCTCAATATATCAAAACTCGATTTATTATATGATATCTTACAATAAAATACATAGACCATACCTACAACACCTCGTATAGCCTATGATGGATAACTAAAGGTGGTGTTGTTCATTAGTAATTCTGATCAAAAGAGAAATTTGAAATTTCAAACAAAAAAAACAAAAAGGAACGAAAACAAAATTATATGTAGGACTTTTCCAATTAGCAATTCATCCTTTCTATCCCTCCTTAGCTCATCATTATCCTAATCATTAACTTCTTATACAAAGATTCCCCTAGTTATCTTATCATTCCACTATTTCTGTTAAAAAATGTAACAACCACAATCATGTAATTGGTTAGTTTATTTTCATTAAAAGATATAATAATAAAATGTATGTGTGGTATTAAACAATTAAATAGCAAAGTTGAAAGAGTTGGAGCTCCAATTAGACCTCACCTGAAGAAGCGTCCTTCTTTCTTTACAGTTCGTGCGCATAGCCGATTCAAGAATATCAAACCCTTTTCTTTTCTTAATTTGATATTACACCCGGGCTAAGTAGTATTAGGCATTAAATAAATTGTGATCTTATCCCATTAACCATCAACTAATAATAAAAAATTAACCATTTAATAAATACTCACCAACTAAATAACTGTAGTTAAATGAATAGTTCAAAATTCTCATTTAAAATCTATCGAAAGAGTCGAAATAGTTCTAGTACTCAAAATGATCTAACGGATCGTTACATCAGATACCAATTTAACCATCGTTCCTCCTTGAATGATCAAACAAGGCGAGGGTAAGAAAGGTTACCTGAATCGACAAAAAGGCGTGGATATCTTCGGTTCATATCAGCCTCAGTCTCCCAAGTGGACTCCTCAATCATGCGATTCTTCCACTGAACCATCATAGATGCAATCTCCTTTGATCTCAACTTCTGGACCTCCCTATCTAGAATAGCTACATGCTCCTCCTCATAAGACAAATTCTCATCAAGCAGGACCGAAATCGAACGAATAATGTAGTTCACATCCCCATGATATTTCTTTAGCATAGACACATGAAACACCGGGTGCACTTCTGACAACCCTAGAGGCAAAGCCACTTCATAGGCTACCTCTCCCACACTCTTAAGAACTTCAAACGGCCAATATACCTCGGACTAAGCTTACCTCGCTTACCAAACATCATCACACCCTTCATGGGTGAAATCTTCAGCAACACTTGTTCTTCCTCCATAAACTCTAAGTCCCTGACCTTCCGATCTACATACTCCTTCTGCCTACTCTGAGCTGCTAGAAGCTTCTCCTGAATGCATTTCACCTTTTCTAACGATTCCCTCAAAAGATCAGTACCCCAAGGTCTCATCTTAAATTCATCAAACTAATCAATGGGAGATCTACATCTTCTCCCATAAAATGCCTCAAATGGGGCCATATCAATACTCGAGTCGTAGCTATTATTGTATGAAAACTCTGCGTAGGGTAAGATCTGATCCCAATGACCACCAAAATCTATCACGCATGTACGGAGCATATCCTCCAGCACTTGAATTATCCGCTCAGACTGCCTATCGGTCTGAGGGTGAAATGCGGTACTAAGATCCAATCTAGTACCTAACTCAGCCTCTGAGGTCCTCCAAAAGTTTGAAGTAAACTATATACCTCTTTCTGATATGATAGAAACCAGAACTCCGTGCAATCGAACAATCTCACGGATATAGAGACCGACTAACTTTTCTGCATTATAAGTCACCTTGACTAGAATAAAATGTGTTGACTTAGTCAACCTGTCAACAATCACCCATATCGAATCAAACTTACCCAATGTCTTTGGAAGACCAACCACGATGTCTATTGCAATCCTTTCCCACTTCTATTCAAGAATGGGCATTCTCTGAAGTGTCCCTCCAGGCCTCATGTGCTCATGCTTTACCTGATGACAATTCAGACATTGGGCAACAAAATCAGCAATGTCACACTTCATTCTAATCCACCAATAATGTTGTCTCAGGTCACGATACATCTTGGGTGCATCAAGATATATAGAATACCTCAAACTATGAGCCTCTGTAAGAATAGTCTGAGTCAAATCATCAACACGGGCACACATACCCGCTCATTAATCCTCAAGAAACCTTCCTCATCAATCACAGCCTCCTTAGCCTCTCCTCACAAGACCATATCATGAATTCAGCTTAGCTTCTCATCATCAAATTGCTTTCTCTTAATCTTGACAAGAAAAGAAGATCTAGCCTCCACGCAGGCCAAGAATCCTCATTTCTTAGTTACTTCCAGCCTCATAAGGTCATTAGCAAGAGTTTGAACGTCTCTAGCCAATGGAAGTCTAGAAACTTGCAAATGGGCTAAACTCCCCATGCTCTCTGCATTTCTACTCAAGGCATCAGCCACAATATTAGCCTTTTTCTAGGTGATAAAGAATAGTAACATCATCGTCTTTCAGCAACTCCATCCACCTCTTCTGCCTCAAATTCAAGTCTTTCTGAGTGAACATATATTGTAACCTGCAATGATCTGTATACACTTCGCACTTGACCCCATATAGATAATGCCTCCACTGCTTCAATGCAAATACAACTGCAGCCAACTCCAAATCACGAGTGGGATAGTTACGTTCATGCACTTTCAATTGCCTTGAGGCATATGCAATTACATTCCGCTTCTGTATTAGCACTGCACATCAGAATAAGATGTATCACAATAAATGATGAAATTCTTACCTTCCACATGCAATGGAAGGATCGGTGCAGTAATCAACAAAGTCTTGAGTTTCAGAAAACTCTCTTCACACGCATCTAACCATAAAAATAGAACATTCTTCTTGGTCAAATTGGTCATTTTGGAAGCAATGGAAGAAAATCTCTTGACGATTTGACGGTAGTAGCTAGCTAAACCAAAAAAACTCCTTACCTCTGAAGCATTAGTAGGCCATACCCAACTCTTCGCTGATTCAATCTTTCTAGGGATCCACCATCACTCCATCCTTAGAAATCACGTGCCCAAAAAGGACACTGAATCGACCAAGAACTCACACTTGGAGAATTTAGCATAAAGCCTTTTCTCCCTTAACAATCCCAGTACAATTCTCATATTCTCTTCATGTTCTTTCCTGCTCTTTGAGTAGATCAGTATATCATCAATAAATACAATAACGAAGAGATCCAGGTATGGCTTAAAAATTTCGTTCATCAGGCTCATGAAAGCAACAGGGGAATTCATAAGCCCAAAAGACATTACTAAGAATTTATAATGCCCATATATTGTTCGGAAGCAGTCTTTAGCACATCCGTTGCCCGCATTTTCAGCTGATGATAACCAAACCTCAAATAAATTTTAGAAAACACACAACCACTTTATAGCTGATCGAACAAGTCATCAATGCGAGAAATGGGGTACTTGTTCTTAATAGTCACCTTATTCAGCTGCATCTAGTCTATGCACATCCAAAAGCTATCATCCTTCTTTTTTACAAATAAAACTGGAGCACCCCAAGGAGAGGCACTCGATCTAATAAAACATTTACCTAATAACTCCTGAAGTTGGGCCTTCAACTCCCTCAACTGAGTCGGGGCCATTCTATAAGGGTAAATGGGAATGGGGCGAGTCCCCAGCTCCAAGTCAATACAAAAATCAATATCATTGTTTGGTGGCATACCAGGTAGGTTTGTAGGGAAAATATTTGCAAACTCACGCACAATCGAAACATACTCAGTCGAAGGCATTTTGGAAGTATCATCCCTGCGATGTGTCAAGAAAGCTGAACAACCCTTACTCATCAACACCCAACCCCATGATTACAACCCTAGATCTTAGGGTTTTAGCCACCCAACACAAAATGTAAAGAAATTATACCTTTCATGAAAGCAGTCACGGAAAACATGAAATTAAGCAATTACAAGCAATACGCACTTAGATTCCAACTTCAATTTGTCGAATTCAAGAGCAAAATTGAAAACCCCAAAAACTAAAAGTGTTCTTCACAAAGTAAAGTATTTCTCTCTCTAAAAAATTCAGAAATGTCTAACTTTTTTTGGACTCTCTTTTTCATTCTCATTTGGGCTATTTATAGTTTCCCAAAAGTTTTCCTAAAAACTCAATGTGTGACAATTAGGGGACTTTAGTCGAGCTTGCCAAGCATATTCAGTTGATCGCCATTTGCTCTTTTAGCTCGCCTTTGTTTTTCTTCAGGCTTCAGATATTTAAACCTCAGTCGGCATACTCGTTCGTGTCTACCTTTCACATTCGGCGGATCACTGAGTTTCACCTTTGTTCGCATTCTTAAGATTTCAATTTTTCTCCAAGTCTGTCACCTTCGATGAGGGTCAGCATGTTCTCCTTTCTCAATCGGCATGCCGCCATTCCTCTTTGAGTTCGCCGACCTACCTCAATTAATTCAAGTGCTGAGCACTGTCACATTGGGTGAAGTTGTGCCAATTGGGCGATCCGGCCTTCTTGTTAGGCAATCAATAGTGTGGAGTTTACACTTTTTTCATGTTTTTGGCCATTCTTTCAAACATTCATCCTTGCCACATCCTTTAGCCTTCATAGCTGCAAATCATCAAAATATCATTAGAATAGGACGTAATTAGGCATTGAGGACATTAATTCTTGAGCTAAATAGGCCTCAAATGAGTGTAAATCTACCACTCATCAACACCTCAAACTTAAACTTTTGCTTGTCCTCAAGTAAATCAAAAACACAACTCACTCAACAAGGTTATCTACAACAGTTCTACTCTATGAGAGCTAACATGCAAGTGTCATTACAAGACTACTCTCAACAACACGCCTCACTCCATCATGATTAAAAACCTTCAAATGAATACTAGCCAATTTCAAACCAAGCTCAAACTCACTATGGCTTCTTTTCTAATGCAAGACCATGCTTCAACAAATGTATTCAAGGGCCCTCACATCAAGAACAATTATATGCTCTCACAAAGAAAATCAATAAGAAAGATAGGAATCAACACAACTCTCACTCTCCCAAAATAGAAATACATGCAAGCTTCATCTCATAGGTTTGCCCATATTTTTCAATCATCACACAACCTGGTTTATCCAAGATCCGAAGGGTCTTTTTAAGCTTTTAATGGGGATAAGGGTCAAGGTATGGTCAATTTGGCTCAGTGATCTCACATTTTCAAAGCATTGTTGCATTCCTTTTCACCTCTTCTCGAGTTCTTTTCATTCTTTTTCATTTGAGAACTCAAACTTTGACTTGCCAATCATTTTATTGGGAACCCTTTTTTATTTCACCAAATTTTCTTTTTCATTGCAATTTTTTCAAATGTTGTTCATCACTCTCTTTTCTCTTTTTTTTATCTGGAGGGGTTCCTTCTTTTTGTAACACACTCCAAATTTGAGTCTCATCTCATTTTTCTTTTTCTTTCCCTAGGCTTTCCTTCTTCCTTCCTTTCCACACTCCAGCTTAGGCTTTTTCCCTAAGTTGGCTCTTCAAACAAATCAATGCTTCGAAAAGGATTTTGGGTGAGAAGTTAGGGGCAATTTGACTCAAGAAGTTTTAATGTAGTTGTCAACAAATAGTTTAGGCTCAAATGGTGCCAAAATGGTTGCACACCCTCACAAGGTAGTCAAAAAAAGATATGGAAATTTGGGTTCCCTCTTAGAATTTCTGCCAAAGATCATGCTTTACACTTTCCAAGGTTTAGACAATTAGACTAACAAGGCAAATTCTAGAATTCCACACACATGCTTTCAAGTAAACGCTCACCACACAAGGCACTTCAAACACACTCATTCAACACAATCTCATAAAGATCAAAAGTTTACGTGCGATGTTCATTGCAAGGCTCACATCAAAATGCAGCTAGTCAACACAAGATTCAAGAAGATCACTCAAAAGTGAAACCACATCGATTTCTTCCTTGCAATAAAAATACTATACACCATGCTCATCATGAGTACTATTCAAGACATCGATATTAAACACAATATATCCTCGAATCATTATCAATGAAAACTCAAGCATTTCACGATTTTCAAAACTTATGGAGCAAGAGAAGAAACGATTTAGAAAGAGATACAATTAGCTAAACCAAGCAAGAACTATAATAGAAACAAAATAAAGTACTACAATCATCCAAAAACTAAAAAAATAACAAAATACAAAGTAAAGGGGAATATTGGCACAAGTGCCCTCACCCCACAAAAAAGTGAATGTAGTGTCCTCAATGCAATAGTAAAAGGGTGTAACACCTCAGTTTTTCAAAAGAGAAAATTTCCTATTTTGGGCCCAGAGTCACTTCTACGGGCGCAGTCTGCGGGTCGTAGATCAGTTGACGAACCGTAGAATGCATCCATAGAAAGAGGGTAAAATATTTTGAAAATCAAGTTTCTAAAGTCGAGTTTATGGGCTTGCAGGACGGACCGTAGAAAGATCCCGTCAAGTGTTTCAGACTTTGTCAAGTTTCTGAGGGTCAAGTTGGGTTCTACGGGTTGGACCTACGGACCGTAGAATGGTCTACGGGCTGTAGATCAAAGTCGTAGAAAGTGTCCTGAAAGTTGAGTTTTCTGAAGTTTTCTACGGTCCAACAGGACGGTCCGTAGGAAGCCCTACGATTCGTAGGTTGGGACCGTAGACTTCATCCGACAGTTAATTTCCAAGGGTCTTTATGTCTTTTTCCAATTCTTTTAAGTCTTTTTAATTACGACTTTGCCCCTAAATTGACCCACTATATAAGTCTTTTATCCCAAATTTCCCTTCATTATTCTCATTCTCAAATTCTCCAATTTCCTCAAAAATTTCTCTCTCTAGAAAGTTCTCTCAATTCTCAAGGAAGAAGAAAGGCTAGGATCCTCCATTGAAGGTCATCAATTTAGCAAATTTCTTGTGTGCTTTTTTGAGGTATGTTAGCATTCACCATTTGGAGCCCTTTCCTCCAATGGGTCCCTAGTTTTCTTCAATTTTCAAGGTTCAATTTCCCCAAGTTGAGTTAGGATTTTGATCAATTCTTATGAGTTCTTCAATTATGACTCCAATTGTTGATTTTATGAATCGTAGTGCACGATCTAGCGTGATAAAGTAACTTAGTGCACGATTTAGCGTGATTTATATGATTTGATATAGAAATTATATGAACCCATGCACGAGCCATGATTCCTAGTTATGAATTCATGATGAAGTATGATCCATGCATTTATGAAGTTATGAAATTGATGAAAGTATGCATGATTCTAGTTTATTGCATGATTCTAAAATGAATTTACATGTACCCATACTAGATCATGATTTATGAGTGTATGAATAGCTGGCATAAGAGATGCATGTATATGCATAGCTTGCATAAGAGATGCATGTATATGAATAGCTTGCATAAGAGATGCATGTTTCATGAGAATTATGCTTATAATTGCTAGGGTGCATATAGATGATGGCATCCATGAGTTGTGAAAAGGTTTTCTTGACATTAAGCAAAGCATATGAATGTGAAAGGTTTTCTCACATAAATTAGGGTTCATATGGTTGAAAGGCTTTCTCACCTATGAATCAATCACGAGCTATTCTAAAGACGTAAGCTTAGGCAAGCCCATGGTAGTTGAAACTTCTTGTAATGATCTTAGCTTGGATTTGGTAACCTTAGATGTACCTCTTCCTTGGTTAAAATATGAATAAGCTTAATTGACTATTCCTTGGGATTTTGCTTAGCACTAAGCGAGCTTTTGGGATGAAGCTTTCCGTTTAGCGTCCATGGACCTTTAGTAGCAATCCCTAAGTCCCATAACTACGTGCCTTGTATGTTTTGTCTCAGAGAGACACATAGCTAGTGGATCCACGTAAGCTACAGATTTATTGTCGTTACCTTGGAAAGTAGAACACCCCTTCTAGTGGTGTGGGGTCGACATCACTCCCCTTTTCGGTGTGGGGCAGACACTAGATTCCATGTTATAGCTCGTATGGTCTATGTCGATTAAATGTAAAAATCCCATAATACAGAACCAGGGTACTAGAAGTATCTCACAAACTTATGATATGACTAGCTTGCATTGACCATGTTTTTGCATTAAGTTTCTAACTTTTTTGTGACATGATTTAGTTTGGTCATTGCATGTTCATGATGATATCTCATTAGCATGATTTCCTATATGAAAGCATCTCATTAACATGATTTATGTGATTATATGCATCTGCTTCATACTTAGTACATTCCATGTACTAATGCATACTTGTGCCTACATTCTCTTATAATGTAGGGTCAGACAGTCATCCTTCACACTCTCATGGTTAGTTGCTTTCAAAGTTCAACCTATCAGCCTTGGTGAGTCCTCATGCTTTGGGGACTAAGAGACTTTATTGTTTTTCTTTATTTTCAATTTCAGAGTTGTAGATGATGTACGGGTTACGTCCCGATCATTCTATTATATTAGATGGCTTTTGAGACATAGTCAAAACTTCTGCTTGTAAACTCTTACTTTTATGAGATTGCCTATTATATTCCTGATTTTCATCTTTACCTTATGTATATGTATGCTAAGTGGCTTGTATGGGGTCTCTCGGGATCCTGTGCACCATGTCACACCTAGGGGGTACTTTGGGTCATGACAAACTTGGTATTCAGAGCACAAGGTTTAGAAAGGTCCTAGGATGTGTCAAAGCCGCGTCTAGTAGAGTCTTGTTCACAAGTGTGAAGCGCGCCACATTTATGAATTAGAGGCTATAAGACGTTAGGAAATTCCACTTCTTTCATATTCTAAAATCGTGCTTTAGAGTTTTAACTCTATACGTTCCTGTCCTAATCCATGTCCTACGCTTTTTAGGATATGGCACCTAGAAGAGTTTTTGTAAAGAGAAACGCAAATGAGAATGGGGAGCAAGAGGCTAACCAAGTTCCGGCCGCTCTTTTGGTCGAAGAGATTACTAATGCAGAGTTCCGAGCCACTTTCCACGCATTGGCCCGAGCCATGACGACCCAAGCCAATAGAGAAGTTGCGGTCACCTTGAACCCACATGTGGGTACGACAGCCGCAAGGATGAGATATTTCACGAGGGTGAACCCTCCGAAATTCCATGGCTCCAAGGTGGAGGAGGATTCACAAGAGTTCATTGAAGAGGTTTACAAGATTTTGATGATCATGGGAGTGACACCAGAAGAAAAAGCGGAGTTGGCTGCTTACCAATTGAAGGGTGTGACCCAAGTATGGTTTAACCAATGGAAAAGTGAGAGGGCAAGAGATACGGGTCCTCTTGAATGGGAGAAGTTTAAGGAAGCTTTTCTTGATCGATTCTTTCCTCTTGAGATGAGAGAGGCTAAGGTCCTCGAGTTCATTAACTTGAAGCAAGGTGGTATGAGTGTCAAAGAATATACATTGAATTTCACTCAATTGTCAAAATATGCGCCTTCCTTGGTGGCCGATTCAAGGGCCAAAATGAGTAAGTTTGTGTCGGGGGTATCCGACTTAGTGGTCAATGAGTGTAGGACTGCCATGCTTATTAAAGAAATGGATATTTCAAGGTTGATGATACATGCACAACAAATCGAAGAGGATAAGCAAAAGGAGAGGTCCAAAGTGGCAAAGAGGGCTAGGACTAGTGATGGTGACTTCTCAAATCAAAGGACCGGAGGACATGACCGTTCTAAGTTTTTGCAATGGTTTTCGAGCCAAGGATCTTCAAATGCTCATATGCCTAAATTTGACAAGAATAGGGTGTCTAACCCTAAGCCTCAAGGAGGAAATTGTGGTGGTGATAGGACTCCGATTCCGCCATGTAAAAAGTGTGGGAGGAAGCATGAGGGGAGATGCTTAGCCGGATCGGATGGTTGCTTCACTTGTGGCAAGAGTGGTCACAAAATGAGGGATTGTCCAATGAGTGTTACAAAGGGGAAAGATGGTAAACAAGGTTCTCCTAGTGGTTCGGGTTCTAGTGCTCCCAAGCAAAACCGATTTGATGCACTCCAAACTCGTCAAGAGCAAGAAGGTTCGCCTGATGTGGTTACGGGTATGTTGAAAGTCTTCCATCTTGATGTGTATGCCTTACTTGATCCAGGTGCTACTTTATCTTTTGTGACGCCATATGTGTCTATGAGATTTGTTAATGCCCCGGATGTGTTGGTAGACCCCTTTTGTGTCTCTACTCCTATTGGTGATTCTATTGTGGCTAAAAGAGTTTATAGGAAGTGTCCCATTTCCTTGTTTCATAGAGTCACCTATGTTGATCTTGTAGAGATAGATATGATGGACTTCAATGTCATTCTTGGGATGGATTGGCTTCATTCTTGTTATGCCTCGGTTTATTGTAGAACCCGAGCGGTTAAGTTTTAATTTCCTAATGAACCCGTCCTAGAGTGGTAAGGGGGAAATTCTATGCCTAAAGGCCAGTTTGTTTCTTGTCTTAAAGCTAGAAAGATGATCTCCAAGGGTTGCATTTATCATCTTATTCGGATTAGGGATATAGATTCTGAAACCCCTAGTCTTGAGTCGGTTCCCGTGGTGAATAAGTTTTTTGATGTGTTTCCCGATGATCTACCCGGTGTTCCTCCCTAAAGGGAAATAGACTTTGGTATTGACCTTCTTCCCGATACGCAACCCATCTCTATTCCTCCTTACCGTATGGCTCTGGCGGAACTTAAGGAATTGAAGGAGTAATTGAGGGATTTGATGGACAAAGCTTTCATCCAACCGAGTATTTCTTCATGGGGTGCTCCGTTGTTGTTTGTTCGTAAGAAAAATGGCTCTCTCCGTATGTGTATTGATTACCGACAGTTGAATAAGGTTACCATTAAGAAAAAGTACCCGATTCTGAGGATAGATGATTTCTTTGACCAACTTCAAGGTGCTAGTTTCTTCTCTAAGATTGATCTCTGGTCGGGTTATCAGCAATTGAGGGTGAGAGATTGTGATATTCCAAAGACCGCTTTTCGGACAAGGTATAGCCATTATGAGTTTGTGGTTATGTCTTTTGGATTGACTAATGCTCCGACAGCCTTTATGGATTTGATGAATAGGGTGTTTAGACAATACCTTGATATGTTCGTGATTGTATTCATAGATGATATTTTGATTTACTCCCGAAGTGAGGAAGAGCATGCTGATCATTTGAGGATGGTATTGCAAATTCTTAGGGATCGTGAGTTATATGCTAAGTTCAATAAATGTGAGTTTTGGTTGAGATCTATGGCTTTCCTTGGTCAAATCGTGTCCGGTAAGGGTATTGAGGTAGATCCTAAGAAGATGGATGTGGTTAAAAATTGTCCTAGACCTCTATCTCCTTCGAATATTCGTAGTTTCTTGGGCATGGCCAGATATTGAAGGAGGTTTGTGGAAGGGTTTTCTTCTATTGCCTCTCCATTGACCTCGTTGACTCAAAAGAAGATTAAGTTTGTATGGTCAGAGGATTGTGAACGGAGCTTTCAAGAATTGAAGGATGGGCTTACTTCTGCTCCAATATTGACATTGCCAGAAGGTTTCGATGGCTTCGTGGTTTATTGTGATGCTTCAAGGGTTGGTCTAGGGTGTGTTCTTATGCAGAATGGGAAGGTGATTGCTTATGCTTCAAGGCAACTTAAGGTTCATGAAATGAATTATCCTACCCATGATTTAGAACTCGCGGTGATTTTCTTTTCTCTAAAGATTTGGAGGCACTATTTGTATGGTGTCCATGTTGATGTGTTTACCGACCACAAAAGTTTGCAATACGTCTAAATCTTCGACAATGTAGATGGCTAGAGCTCTTAAAGGACAATGACATGACTTTCCTCTACCACCTGGGCAAAGCTAATGTAGTGGCCGATGCCTTGAGTCGGTTATCGATGAATAGTGTTCCACATATAGAAGAAGCTAAGAAAGAATTGGTTTGGGATGTTCATAGACTAGCTCGACTAGGTTTTCGGTTGGTTGACTCCAATGAGGGAGGCGTGATTGTCCAAAATGGGTCGAAATCGTCCTTTGCGGTGAATGTTAAGGCTAAGCAAGCACTTGATCCAATACTAGTTGAGTTGAAAGAAGCGGTTCTAAAGAAGGGCAATGAGGCTTTCTCCCAAGGGGGAGATGGTGTCCTTAGATATCAAGGCCATTTGTGTGTGCCTAATGTTGATGGCCTAAGAGAGAAAATTCTAGAAGAAGCTCATAGTTCCCAATACTCTAATCATCCGGGAGCCACCAAGATATACCGTGATTTGAGAGAAGTCTATTGGTGGAATGGAATGAAGAAAGATATTGCATAATTTGTGGCAAGGTGCCCAAATTGTCAGCAAGTTAAGGTTGAACATCAAAGGCCGGGACGCTTATCCCAAGATATAGCCATTCCTACTTGGAAGTGGGAAGATGTTAATATGGACTTCATAGTGGGTCTACCCCGTACTCGCCGGCAACATGATTTTATATGGGTTATAGTAGACCGTATGACAAAGTCGGCTCACTTTATTCCCGTCAAGTTGTCCTTTTCGGTGGAAGATTATGCTAAGTTATACATTAGGGAGATGGTTAGGTTGCGTGGAGTGCCCCTATCCATTATCTCCGATAGAGGTACCCAATTCACTTCTCAATTTTGGAAGTCTTTCCAAAAGGGTCTTGGTACCAAGGTTAAGCTTAGCACGGCTTTTCATCCCTAAACCGATGGGCAAGCGGAGCGTACTATCCAAACCTTAGAGGATATGCTAAGAGCATGTGTGATTGATTTCAAGGGTAACTGAGATGATCATTTGCCTTTGATTGAGTTTGCCTACAATAATAGTTACCAGCAAGTATTGGTATGGCTCCGTTTGAGGCTCTCTATGGTAGGAGATGTAGGTCTCCTATAGGATGGTTTGAGGTGGATGAAGTTGCTTTGATGGGTCCCGAATTAGTGCATGAGGCTATGGAGAAAGTTTTGCTTATTCGAGAAAGATTAAAAATGGCTCAAAGTTGACAAAGGTCCTATGTCGATGTTAGGAGAAGGGATCTTGAGTTTGAGGTTGATGATTGGGTCTATTTGAAAATTTCACCCATGAAGGGTGTCATGAGGTTTGGTAAGAAAGGGAAGCTCAGTCCCCGGTTTGTAGGCCCATATAAGATTTTGAGACTCATTGGCAAGGTTGTTATGAGCTTGAGTTGCCCAATAAGTTAGCATCGGTTCATCCGGTTTTCCATGTGTCTCTTTTGAAGAAGTGTGTTGGAGATCTGACATCCATAGTGCCTTTAGAAAGTCTTGGAATCGAAGAGAGTTTATCTTATAAGAGTTTCCGGTTGAGATTCTAGACCGACAAGTCCGGAAGTTCAGAAACAAGGAAGTCACTTCCGTTAATGTGTTGTGGAGAAATCAATTATTTGAGGGTGCTACGTGGGAGGCCGAGGCCGATATGATGTCCCATTATCCTCATCTCTTTCCTTCTGAGTCTTCCCTAGCTTGAGGTATTTAGCTCCTCATGGCTTGTTTCTAGGATGCATGTGTCTTAGTCATTTTCATGTTTCCTTATGCATGCATTCATTAAGTGTTTATAGCTTGACATTTTGTGATAAAGCATGCTTTATCTTGGAGTTGATTTTCCTCCTAGGATATGTGCATTATGTAGTTGCATTCATGATTAGAATCATAGAGTTATTGTTTCCCCTACTCTTGTTGTTGCTAGCTGAGTTCCATTCGAGGACGAATGTTCCGAAGGGGGAGATATTGTAACACCTCAGTTTTTCGAAAGAGAAAATTTCTAGTTTTGGGCCCAGAGTCACTTCTACGGGCGCAGTCTACATGTCATAAATGAGTTGACGGACCGTAGGATGCATCCGTAGAAAGAGGGTAAAATATTTTGAAAATCAAGTTTCTGAAGTCGAGTCTACGGGCTAGCAGGACGGATCGTAGGTCTTTTCACGGACCGTAGAAAGGTCCCGTCCAGTGTTTCAGACTTGGTCAAGTTTCTGAGGGACAAGTTGAGTTCTACGGGTTGGACCTACGACCGTAGAATGGTCTACGGGCCGTAGATCAAAGTCGTAGAAAGTGTCCTGAAAGTTGGGTTTTCTGAAGTTTTCTACGGTCCAACAGGACGGTCCGTAGGAAGCCCTACGAACCATAGGTTGGGACCGTAGAGTTCATCCGACAGTTAATTTCCAGGGGTCTTTATGTCTTTTCCTAATTCTTTTAAGTCTTTTTAATTATAACTTTGCCCCTAAATTGAACCACTATATAAGTCTTTTATCCCAAATTTCCCTTCATTATTCTCATTCTCAAATTCTCCAACTTCCCCAAATATTTCTCTCTCTAGAAAGTTCTCTAAATTTCACGGAAGAAGAAAGGCTAGGATCCTCCATTGAAGGTCATCAATTCTTAGCAAATTTCTTGTGGCATTTGTTGAGGTATGTTAGCATTCACCATTTTGAGCCCTTTCCTCCAATGGGTCCCTAGTTTTCTTCAGTTTTCAAGGTTTAATTTCCCCAAATTGAGTTAGGGTTTTGATCAATTATTATAGGTTCTTCAATTATGACTCCAATTGTTGATTTTATGATTCGTAGTGCACGATTTAGCGTGATTTATATGATTTGATGTAGAAATTATATGAACCCGTGCATGAGCCATGATTCCTAGTTATGAATTCATGATGAAGTATGATCCATGCATTTATGAACTTATGAAATTGATGAAAGTATGCATGATTCTAAGATGAATTTACATGTACCCATACTAGATCATGAGTTATGAGTGTATGAATAGCTTGCATAAGAGATGCATGTATATGAATAGCTTGCATAAGAGATGCATGTTTCATGAGAATTATGCTTATAATGGCTAGAGTGCATATGCATGATGGCATCCATGAGTTGTGAAAAGGTTTTCTTCACAATAAGCAAAGCATATGAATGTGAAAGGTTTTCTCACATAAATTAGGGTTTATTTGGTTGAAAGATTTTCTCACCTATGAATCAATCAGGAGCTATTCTAAAGACGTAAGCTTGGGCAAGCCCATGGTAGTTGAAACGTCTTGTTATGTTCTTAGCTTGGATTTGGTAACCCTAGATGTGCCGCTTCCTTGGTTAAAATATGAATTAGCTTAATTGACTATTCCTTAGGATTTTACTTAGCACCGAGCGGGCTTTTGGGATGAAGGTTTCCATTTAGCGTTCGTGGACCTTTAGTAGTAAACCCTAAGTCCCATAACTACATGCCTCATAGGTTTTGTCTTTGATACACACATAACTAGTGTGTCCACGTAAGCTACAGATTTGTGGTTATTACCTTGGCAAGTGGGACACCCCTTCTAGTGGTGTGGGGTACACATCACTCCCCTTTTCGGTGTAGGGTAGACACTAGATTCCATATTATAGCTCGCATGGTCTACGTTTGTTAAATGTAAAAATCCCATAATAAAGAACCAGGGTACTAGAAGTATCTCACAGACTTATGATATGACTAGCTTGCATTAACCCTGTTTATGCATTGAGTTTCTAACCCTTTTTTTACATGATTTAGTTTGGTCATTGCATGTTCATGATGATATCTCACTAGAATGATTTCCTATATGAAAGCATCTCATTGACATGATTTATGTGATTCTATGCATCTGCTTCATACTTAGTACATTCCATGTACTAATGCATACTTGTGCCTACATTCTCTTATAATGTAGGGTCAAACAGTCATCCTTCACACTCTCGTGGTTAGTTGCTTTCAGAGTTCGAGCTATCAGCCTTGGTGAGTCCTCATGCTTCGGGGACTAAGAGACTTTATTGCTTTTCTTTACTTTCAGTTTCAGACTTGTATATGATGTACGGGTTACGTCCCGATCATTCTATTGTATTAGATGGCTTTTGAGACATAGTCAAGACTCCCGCTTGTAAACTCTTACTTTTATGAGATTGCCTATTATATTCCTTATTTTCATCTTTACCTTATGTATATGTATGCTAAGTGTCTTGTGTGGGGTCTCTCAGGATCTTGTGCGCCATGTCACACCTAGGGGGTACTTTTGGTCATGACAAAGGGTACAAAAAGAAGGATTAAAAGATCCCCCTCACAAGCTATGCTTGTGGAGTGCTCTCATCAAGAGTCTTGGGAGGAGTGGCATCATCAAGGGCATCAGTGCTCGGTAATAAGATCACAAGAGGCAGAGATGTAGCATCATCCAGGTTATCAGTGCCCGGCACAGTCTGGTGCCCACAACGGAGGTATCCTCAAGAGACGTCTCCAATATCCCCTAGACCAACGTCTCCTCTATATCCTGCAGCTGTGTCAGGGTCACAACAATCCTCTACTCATCCTCCTCTCTCCTCAACTCATCCTCATCAGTCTCCTTGGCAAATTCATTATCAGCCCTATAATCCTCTTGCTCAATATAAACAACTATAGCTTCATCAACTCTCTCAGCATCCCTACTCAATTGTATACTCAGAAAAGGCTCACTGCTAGGCATGGTCGGTGGCACAGATACAAGTGCATCAAGTAGGGGAACATCACCCCAAAGAATTGAAATATCCATAGACCTCAGGTTGTCTACATGCATCAGCCCTCAAGGCACCTAACTCAGCCCTCATCATATCTAGGGCATCAAAACTACCCTCCACCTCCTCTCGGGCCTCTTCCTAGCAGTGAGATCATCTAACTGCACCTCATGTGCCTTAATTGAAGCCTCACACTGAGTCAACCTTACTCTCATTAGAGTAATAGCTCTCTCAATAACCCTATCAATCAAGGAGGGCATATCCTTCTCAACACTCGCAACCCTCACATCCACAGACCACGCAAGATTGTCAATTTGATAAATCATGGCTTGGGTCAAGGTGGCATGGGAGACAGGAGCGGGGGCAGGTGCAGCAGCAGTAGTAGTAGAAGTGGAAGTGGAAGGTACAGAGCAGGGCTGGGGTATACCTGACTACTCCACAGACGGAGAAGATGGAGTGGTCTCAGGGGCAATGCTGGCAGGATCAACCATGGACGTAGTGTCTGGTGGTGGCGGCTCTCTCCAAGCTGCATCATCGTGTAGATAGTTAGCCTCAACCCTTCGAATGTCATTGGAGGAGGTCGGGGTGACCTAACATCTTTCTTCCCCTGAAAGGGAACTCCTGTATCCTCACACAATTGTGTGATCAAGAACGGAAAAGGTAAGGAGGTTTGCTCCTATCTAGCTCTCAATAACATCTTCTCCACAATAATCGACCCAAACCTTGGGATACCGAAGATGGATTCATTCTACGAAGGCATGATATTACTGCTAATGAACCAAACCAGTATCGAGCCCCAACATTTAGATCCTTCTTCTCCATTCTGACATTGTCAGCCATCCAAGGTGGAGAGGTGTCAGATATCGGTGGTGCCAACAATCCTTCCAGAGAATCAAGGTCACGCTGCATCCGGAGTGTAAGCATCTCGGTATAATTTCCCAGAGTACCCGAGGTCATGTTGATTTGACCGGCATGGCACTGACCATCTTGCCACTCACTGTAACTTCATCAAAGGGTTTCAAACTTTGCCCTTCCTCTTCTTTGGTAAGGCATGAGCACAGGCTGTGTAAAATTCTCACACCTAAGATGGAATATAACGGTTTTGAGGTTTAGTGAACCCCTTGAACTTGTGAAACTTGATGGTGTCTGAAATAGCAGGGTAATCACCCATGACACCATCTGTGGAAAGTATTCTCTCCTCTAATATCATTTGTTCTCTTGCAGCCTTGAGCCTATTTAGGGCTCTTGGAGAGATTATCAAGCGAACTCTAGAAACTATAGCTTGAGTGGAGGAATGTGGCCCCAATTTGGACTTGATGTCTGTTCTTTTTCTTTCAACCACCTTCTTGGGTTGCGCACGTCCACGTGTAAGGGAGTGTGGAGTTGTTTGTTGTGGTTGAGGAGCCTCAGATGGCTCGTTGATCAATATACCCCTGTGCTTTTTCAAAGGGGAAAGAGGATTAGAGTCTCTATCGGATTTCGTCTCTGAGGTGACAACCTGTTTACCCTTGGTTCTAGCAATAATCTGCAAAGCACAATCATTCAAACAGCGAATTGGTGAAGGTTAGTTGAAATCAAAATAAAATGAAAACAGTGTTCAAAAATGTTCTGAGGCTCGCCTAATAAAAAAGCGGTCCGCCTAACAGGTTGGGTTAACTCAGGTGAGCTCGCCTAAATGGACATAACACAATTTCAAAGAACTAAGGCATGATGGGCAGAGTCAACTCCAACTCGGTGATTCACCTAGTTTGTTTTGGCGGGCTAAGACAAGTCCACCAAAAGTGACAGTGCAAAATTATAAAGAATAAGCATGAAAGACGATGTTCACTCCCACTTGGTGATACGCCGAGTGGGTGTCGGCGGACTATGACAAGCTCAATGAATTGAATAGTACCAAGGTCATATATTAAAAAAAGGAAGGCAATCTATGTCTTACTCGGTGATTCACCTAACTTCCTTGGCAAGATAAGACAAGCTTGTCGAACGGGCAGTGTTCAACCTAGTGCCTATTTTTTTTATTTTAACTATAATACTCAACAATACCTAATTCCCAATAAACTTTACAATCTACCCATATGCTTTTCTACCCATGGGTACTCAGACTTCCCCCAATTATCACAAATTATTGCTCGAATTGATGATTTGCCCTTAAGAAAGTCGTCACTTCATCTCTCATTGAGAAAAATCATGCAATAGGGTCAACACAGGGCTAATCAGACTTCACCCATACATAATTCAACCAAGACCCAGCAACTATCAAGATTCAATTTCAACAATCAACCAACACAATCAATTTTAGCAGTTCTAGATACAGGCTTAAATTCTAACTCGTGACACAGTTCAATACCACCCATATATCATTATCCAATGAAATTAACTAACAACAAGCATCAAATGGTGTCAAGCCCATACACAAAACACAATTGTTAGCACAAATCATAAGATAGAAATCGAACACCAACATTAGGAAGAAGTAAACACTAGCAAATGAAAAAGGATAGGGTTTAGGTCGACTAATCACGCAATAACACACACTCCAACTACTTTAAAATTACACACAAGGACACTCACACACCAAAATATAGTATTGAAAGTGAAAGGAAGAAAAGGATCTTAGAGATAGCAAAGGATTTTCTTTTTGAAAATGAAAAGACCCTTGGCCTTTTTATATCAGGCATAGTCGACGGTCACGACTAAAGTCGTCAAGTGCATTCGGTGGATAGTCAATTGGAGTTGAAGCCCACTAAAGAGGCATGAATGAATACCAAACCTAAAGGATGATTCGGCAAACTCGATGGAGTTCACATAGTGTGCTTCGGTGGATCGCCATTTGGAGCTCAGGTCACTTAAGTTGACAGTACACTTTTTTCACATTTTCCAGCTCAAAAGGCGGACAAGAATGAGTCCGCACTTATGGATGTGGCATCGCCTACTGTGTCATTTGCAATACTTTCACTTCCTTTCAGTCTGCACTCACAACACATGTGATTGAAAGCAATAAAACAAAAGTAAAAACTTGGGGTGCCTCCCAAGAAGCGTCTTATTTAACGTCGTGTCACGACATAGTTCTCACTTCCTCAACATTCATTTTTTTGGATTTGGGAC
Source organism: Solanum appendiculatum (assembly GCA_018342035.1). Taxonomy (NCBI): domain Eukaryota; kingdom Viridiplantae; phylum Streptophyta; class Magnoliopsida; order Solanales; family Solanaceae; genus Solanum; species Solanum appendiculatum. The sequence goes on along the minus strand of JAGDQO010000612.1, from coordinate 1,042,635 downwards.
TATGACACTAGGCAATGTTCCCTTTTGCCTTGGATTGAGTTGAGTAGAGATTTGGCACATCTGAGTCTCCAGCTATTTGATAGATACCGAATGAGAGGTTACTGTCTGAGATAAAGTGAAAATGTCATTTTTCAATTCTTTCAACACCTTGATGGATCCTTCAACCTTGTTAAAGATCCTTGTGAGCATTTTTCTCGATTCGATTTCATTCCAAACCAGCTATTTCTTTTGGTCGTGGACAATCATGGGGAGAAGTATATCTATCTTTGTCAATCTCCCTATATCTCTAATTTTCACTTCTCCAATCTTTCAAACCATTATCTCGCTCCTTGTTCCAACCTTGGTTCCTACCTTGTCATTGGTTGTTTGGGTGAGAACCCCCCACTTGGTTTCTCAAATATTGTACTTCCTCGTTATATAATGCCTCAAACTTGGCATCCTCCGGGCATTGCCCACTACTTGTTTCAACCGCATTCACTGATTTAAAACCACCTCCCATGACATGTTTAGACAACATATCGAGTTGGGTAATCACTTTATCAATGTTTTATCTCGCTCATTATCCTTCTCAATTTGTTCTTTACTCATACACAGTTGTTGAGTAGACACTTGGTCCTCTCTAGTATGCCATGCTTGGTTGACCTTGGTCATATCATCTAGCAACAACACTGCAACTTCATACGGTTGCCTCATTAATCCTCCATGGACCATCTGATCAGCCACACCTTTATTGACTCAATAAAGGATACAATAGAAGTATTGCAGTAGTAAATTGTCCGGAACTCCATGTGTTGGACATTGCAAGAGTAATTTCTTAAACCGCAGCCATGTCTCATGTATAGGTTCACCTCCAATTCTTTTGAAATTTTAGATTTGAATCATAAGCTTCACCATCTTCGAGGGGGGAAGAATCTCTACAAGAAAGCTTCAGTCAACTCCTCCCAAGAATAATAGAATCATTTGGCAACTCCGCCAACTATCTTGTAGCTTCTCCCGTCAAAGAGAACGGGAATAACATCAACCTTACGGACTGTTTTTTAACACAAATGGCCCACACACTTCCATAAAATTCTAAAGGTGTTCATGGGGATCCTCATTAGCTAATCCCCCGAATAGTCCTCTCAATTGGAGCAATCGTAGCATTGTTCCGGTCACATAAAAAACTTCCCTCCTTATTGTTGGAGATATCTGAATGGCTCCCGTGGTTTGAATGATGTTCACATGCATATCATTCGAATCACCCATGTTGTCGTTCTGCCCGTAGTGACCATCGTTGTCACTACCGTGGTCACTCATGTTCTAAAATGCAAATCAGCAAACCACAACACCAAGCAACAATCTACTACAACTAAACAAATCTACAAACTAATTTCTCAAATGAAATTTCTAGCCATCATTCCCCGGCAATGACGTCCTTTTTGATAACGCTCAAACTACTCATTAAAACTAATTAAAAGAGTAAGAGATCATCGTCAATAGAAATATCCAACTAAAATTCAGGGTCGAATCCCATAGGGAATGATACAAGACAAGGAATTCTATCTAAAAATTGAGATTGTAAATTAATTCATTTGCTGCAATAAGAACAATGGATGGGTGATACCACAAAATTTATATGAAAAGATTTTGATGTCAAAAGTCACAATTAAACGAAGATTTCATAGATTCAATCAATTAATAAGTAATCTAGGGGTGCGAGGATTGGAAATCGATGTCACCTAGGGGTAATTGTGCTGCACTATAGTTATGAACATTCATAGATATGCTGGGTCATCTTCAATGACACTAGTCTTCTTTTGATCTCATAGCATCAATTTATAGAATCATTTTTCGATCTCATGTATGTGCATTACTGTCACGACCTGATTTCTCTAGTCATGATGGTACCTACTAAAACCCACTAGTAAGCAAGCCAACCCGTATCTCGAAACATACAAGTAATGGGATTGAGGGTAGAAACTAAACTCAAACTAAATGGTAACACAAATAACAGAATCACAGAAGAGGAAGCGGAAGCAAGCCAAACATATATAAAAATGAAAGAGCCCTCCCAGAACCTAGAAGTCACATATACAGAGCTACTAACAAAATGAGTACAAGTCTCAAAAGTGGACCACAGAAACAAGGTTGTCTCAAAAAGCAAAAGAAACGTCAATATATATATATATACAGAAGGAGACGGGTAACCTCAGAATGTTGTGTGCTCACCCTCGCCACTGAATCTGACCACAGCTGGCTCAATATCAACATTGGTAGCTGGTGCTCAGACCTGCATCCATGAAAATAGATGCAAAGTGTAGCATGAGTACCAACACAACAGGTACCCAATAGGCATCATAGGTCAACACAGCAAGCAAAAGCAAAAGCAAAATGAAATGCAAGAATACAAACTACACCCAGAACCCGAATAGAGAAATCTAATAGGTATGCACACGAGTGTACTAGCACAAAAAGACAAGGAGGACAAGAACTAAATCCTACCGAGCTCCCATAAGCCCGACGGGTACACTCGTGCACAAGCTAAAGGTAAAACCCGAGCGGACCCCATAAATCGGATAGGTACACAAAATAATTAGCAATGAAATAAGAGAATCTGATGAAGTACCCAAGATTTCCAGAACCACCATCGGACTTGAACCGACTCAAGATGATAGAATCTGGGACTCGAACCCACCACATTAGAACCTGGGCCTCGAACACAATCATGATAAAACCTAGGCCTCGAACCCAATAATGATAATACCTAGGACTCTAACCCAATAATGATAAAACATGGGCCTCGAACCCAATCATGATAAAACCTAGGCCTCGAACCTAATAATGATAAAACCTGGGCCTCAAACCCAATAATGAAAAAACATAGGTCTTGAACCCAATAATGATTAAACCTGGGCCTCGAACCAAATAATGATAAAATAGGCCTCTAACCCAATAATGATAAAACATGGGCCTCGAACCTGTCACGACCCAAGCCTAGGGCCTAGATGTGACCGGCGAATGGGGAACCCGAAGGAACCCCAAACAAGCCTCATAGCGTATCATTACACATCCTTGATCGCGGAAGCAATTAAATGACCATAAACGATAAGCATAATCAAGGGGGAAATCGGGACTAAGGGAGCAAAAAAAGAAATGATACATAAATACCATAGATGAGTCAAGCTCAAGCATAATACACAACTTGTCCAACACCACCTCTAAACATGAGTACTTAGCGGGGGCCAAGACAAACTACCGGGCTCACCCTCATAGTCAAAACATAACTAGAAAGGAAAAGTTTTATACATAGCAAAAGATCATGAGCAACGTCCCCGAAATGGAGGACTCACCAATAACCACTATAGAAAATCGTACTAGCCACGCGGAGGAGGATGGTCAAGCGGTGCTCCGGTCCCTACATGGTGACATCATGTAGGCATAGAGTATGCGTTAGTACATTTGAATGTACTAAGTATATGGGATGCAATGCAATGCTACATTAGATGGACATCATAAAAAAAATGCGTAATCATACCCAATAGATAGCATATTAATGAAATGATATGTATAATGATGCTTACATAAAAATCATATTTAGTGGGACGTAGTACATGTGTGGCGAGTGACCATCAATATAGTATTTCCAAGGCCTACCACCCCCTTGGAGAGGTGAAAGAGGTACAAACCCCTCAATATGGTTACACGGGCCTACCACCCCCCGAGCTAGGGACCAAGGTACAAACCCCTCGATATGGTTATACGGGCCTACTACCCCCCGTACTAGGCAACCAAGGTACCAAACCCTCGATACGGTTATACGGGCCTACTACCCCCCGTACTAGGCAACCAAGGTACAAACCCCTCGATACGGTTATACGGGCCTACTACCCCCCGTACTAGGCAACCAAGGTACCAACCCCTCGATACGGTTATACGGGCCTACTACCCCCCGTACTAGGCTTGGTCGACTCACAACACTTATATAGAGAAAATCGTATACATGTGTCCATTTCATCATCATTTCAGTAATTACATAACCATCCGACTCATAGGACGTACCTTGGACCTTCCCTTTCCTAAGAATTCTATAAATGGGCATTTTATCAAACACAAGGTGGGCAATTGTTCATGTAAATGAAATCATGTATTTCAAGAATACTAAGTCCAACCAATTCCAAAATCCATATAAATCAGCCCACCAACAACATACATATATATATCAACCTTCATAATTTGATCATGGAAGCATGTAAACCATAAACATCACATAATAATTCCATTTCATGATAATATGCAAAATGGACCATAATAGGGTGTGTAGTAGTAATTCCATAATTCAAGAGTTCATAAATAATCATAAGGACCCATAAACTTGAAGTAGAAATAGAGGATAAATGGTTGGACTTGTGGAAAGGAAGGTTTCCACAATCAAACCCACATACCTCAACTTTGGAGAATCCTTGATGAAGATTGGAATGGAGAATCGAAGCTTGAGATTGAGTCTTGAATCCGGAATTAGAGCTTGAGATGTTTGAATTTGGTTGAAGATCTTGGTGGAATTTTTGGAGAGGGCTTAGAGAGTGTTTTTGGAGTTAAGAAAAATGACTAAGTATGGGACATATCCCCTTTTTATAAAAAAGGTCTCCAACCCGCCTAAAAAAAAAGCTCACTGGAAATTGCAAATCTGCACAGACAGGTTTTACGAAAATGGTCATAACTCCCTCATCCTAACTCGGACTAAGGTGAAACCAAGTGCGTTGGAAAGCTAACTCAAAGAGCTTTAATTTAATAGTTTGCAGCCCTTCCATGATGATATAGTTTGGGGGGATCATCTCCTGCTTGCCCTTGAAGTTTGAAGTTAAATGTAAGGTTCTAAGAAAGAATCTTAAAGGTAGGATTTCTGATTCTAATTTTTCTCAAACTTTGTTCCAACGTAAAAAAAATTATTCTTTGCAACTCATTTATCCATTAAAAGTCTTTACTCAAAAAATTCAAAAAAATATCCTTAAACCTTATTTCAATCATTCAATAGGTGCCGACTTTATCCTATGGCGTTAAACTTTTGACCTCGTGTAATGTATTGATTCTCTTCGACTTTAACGAAATTATGATTTATACTATTTTCAATCCAATTGCTGGAGTGCATCAATAAATACCATACCAAGATTCTACAAATAAATTTGGTAATACATGTCTAGATATTGATTACCCGAACTCAAATCAATATATATTTTGAAGTAAGAGTACACCACTGGATTTTGTGGAAGAAAAACTAATAATAATTTGATTTAGTGTAATTCCAAACTTATTTGTAGACTCTTGGTATGGTATTGATTGGTGCAATCCAATTATCAAAATTAAAGCATAGTAAATTATACTTTCGTCAAAGTCAAACAGAATCAAACCATAACATGAGGCCAATAAGATCAATGCCATTGGGTAAAGTTGTCTGACATTGAGTAATTGGACAAAATTTGAGGAGATTTTATAGAATTTTTTGAATAAATAATTTGATGGATAGATGAGTTGCAAAAATAATCTTTTTAACGTGGAACAAAGTTTGAGGATATTTAGAATCAAAACTCCTACCTTTAAGATTTTTGCATAGAACTTCACATTGAATTATTGTCACACCCCTTTTTTCATTAGGTTTTTCCAATTGAAGTGACGTTATTGAATAGAGTATTTCATTTATTCAGAGTCGTTACTTGAAATTTAGTGATGGTGTTTTAATTCACCTTTTTGAATCCAAAATCAAAATGAAATGACTCTTTTTAATGATCTGCGAAAAGAAAAGAACTAGTAAGGAATTATGTTGACTCAGGGAAGGTATGAGTGTCACGCCCTAAAAATGGGTTCGATGGCACTCGTCTTATCCCACCAAGACAAGTCGGCTTAAAACTCAAACATACCTATAGAAGTGCATAAAATAAACTATAATAACATAGATGCAAATAACTTAGTCAGTTTCATAAATACTCCAAAACCTGGTTGACACGTGTACAAGCCTCTACTATATTACAACTGATTTGAAAGAAAATACAAGTCTCAAATGTCGTTGTTACAAAAGTTGAACAAGAACATAATAAAGTAATACGAGGGCATGCTAAAATGATAAGCAACCTCGCAAGTCTCCACAGAAAGCCTCGAACGAAATAGAGAAGTAGAAAAATCACACGGATCGAGGCTCGTAACGTACACAAGTGTAGAAGCAAGGAGTGAATACCAAACAACACGGTACTTAGCAAGAAAACTTCTAAACACAAGGTAAAGCAAAATAGAATACAAGTACTCCTTTCATACCCAACCAAACCTCCACAAACTACAACCTGCACGGAAATCAGATTAACCTAACAATTTACAATTCATGAAGCACATAGTTCAATAATAACACTTCAAAAATACGAATTATCAATATCAACATCAAGTTCATCAATCACAAGGTCATCAAAGAAGTATTCACAAGTTCACAAATGATAAATGAGGTGTAATACGCAATGCAATGTCAGGTAAGGTGATGTATGTATGTCCTAACGATCAAATAATACAGACACGGGTCAATGGAAGACTTGGACGATACCTGTAATAACTGCATCAGAATTCACAGCCTCTAGCCTCCTTGGAAATGCGTAACATTGGCCTCCCCTATAACCTCCAGTCTGGGAGGTAACTCTACCCCTACTTTGCTATGCAGCAGTCCCACTACTAGAAGCTCTACCACCCCTACCTACCTGACCCTTGCCTCGACCCTGATCCTCTCACTGGAGTAGAATACATGCACTGGGGCCCTAAATGAGTCTGTAAAGGACACTATCGTATCATGTGACCAGGATCCCCACAACCATAACAAGACCTCAGTGTGGAGGACTACTGCTGTAGATTTGATGGGCTACCATAACTGCCTAAACTTATGGGCTGCTACTGTGACAAAGATGAACCCTGACTAGTACTATAGGATACTCGAAGTGTCAAACCATCGTCATATGCTGGCACGGATGCATGTTGTAATACCCTAGATTCAAGGGTGGAAAAGTTTTAAATTTTTTGGGTTCTGGTGCTAGTGATGGAGGTCACCTACAGACCGTAGATGGACTGATGAACCGTAGGTGGGAACCGTAAGTGGCAAGCCCAAGTTTTAAAAATGTCAAGTTCCAGAACCCCAATGACGGCCTGCCAGGACGGCCCGTCGTCCAATCAACGAGTCATAGGTAGGTCTCGTAGGGCCCCTCCAAACATGGTCCAATTCTTAAGCTGCAAGTCTTGACCTATGGTTGCCATGTAAGGTCCGTCATTTGACCTACGAGCCGTACATGGGGCCCGTCATTGCAGGGACCAAGTTTGCAGTCTCTGAACCTAACAACGGTTGACCATTGACGGTCCGTGGATGGACCTATGGACCGTAGGTCAGACCGTCAATGGGGCCTGGCAGTTATTTTTAAAAGGGTCTTTTGGTCTTTTAACCCAATGATTTATTTATTACTTTTAAGTCAGTTCCCCTCATTCCCTAACATTATATAAGCCTATTCAATCCTAAAATCTACCCTTTCCAACCATTTTACAAAATTCCCCAAAGCCTCCTCTCTCAAATATTTCTCTCTAGAAGATAGAAGAAGAAGAAAGAGAAGGCAACCTAGGGTTCAAGAAATCAAGCTTTTTTCATCAAATTGCTTAAGGAATTGAGACCCTAAGGTATGATAGAGTTCATCCATGGAGTCCTTTCCTCCATGGAATCCCTAAATTCTCCGATTTTCAAGTTAGAAGTTCTCAATTGAATTAGGGGTTTTCTTCCATGTTATGGGATCTTTGTAATGTTGATATAATTGATTGATTTATGAACTATGAAACATGAATTGAGTTGAATTTCATGATTTGAGATGAATCCCCATGAATCCTCATGAATCCATGCAAATTTCCCCCAATTTAAAAAATTAAGCTTTGATTGGTGGGTTGAATTATGAAGTGATGAATGAATCCATGCATGAATTATGATTCCTAAGCTAAGACTTCTCGTGAATGAGATTATGAATTACCAAATAATGGTTTTATGAAAGCAAGCATGTTCAATCAAAAAGTATGATTTTACTTTATTATGTGGGTTCCTTCAAGAATGGTCGAATTGACTTATCTATGGCTTTCTAAGCATGAGTTTGAATTGAATTGCATGAATTAAGAGAAATTCTCATGAACCTATGTGATCCCTATGATTTATAAGTTATGAGCATGATGAACTATGTAAGAATGTAGTCTATGAAATTATGCATGTCTCATATGAAGTTAATGATGAATTAAGGGCGATTTGAGATTGAAGCATCAAAGTTTATGATATGTTGATGTTATGGTTGAGTTGTGAAAGGGTTTCTCACGTAATGCTCCCACTATGAATTTGAAACGAACAAGATGTGATTACCCATGTTCTTAAGGAGCTATTCTAATGAAGGGACAAGAGGCAATCACCCATGTTCCCTAATGTAGACAAGAGGTGACTACCCATGTCTACTAATGATGAACTTAAGACTAATGATACACAAGAGGCGACTACCCATGTCTACTTATGATAATTGAACTATGTCTAATCCGTGGAAATTATGCTTAGCACCGAGTGAACAAGTGGCGATTACCCATGTCCTATAAACTATGTGCCACCATAGGATGATAGTCTATGATAGACACTAGCTAGTGGATTCACGTAAGCTATATGTTAAGTAAAGAATTCTACCTTGGCAAGTAGGAAGGCCCTGTCGGTGTGGGTTATACACTGGATTCCATGTTGATAGCTCACATAGTTTATATGTCGGTTAAGGCTATTCCCCACAACTAATGAACAAAAGTGTTATGATGTTTCTCAAGTGAAGTAAAGATGTTTAGCTTGATTTGACCATGGTTTATGTTTTATGTTTTCCAACCCATATCATGTTAAGCTTGGTCATTGCATGTTATGAAAATGTCCCATTTTAGCATGTTTTTAAATGATTTTGTGCATTTCTATCATACTTGGTACCTAATAGTACTAACGCATACCCTTGCCTACATTGACTTGTTGATGTAGGGCATGACGATTCTCCATCCACTCGTGGCTAGAGCTTAGTAGAAGAACTGTGAAGACTTGGTGAGTCCTCATCCATTCGAGGACATAGCCTAGTTGTTCTTACTTTTATGTTCTTTCTTTTGACATTGTATTGGGTTACGTCCCAAACTTTATTTCTCTTCTTATGATTAGATTGGCTTGAGAAATGAGATGTAGACTTCTGATATTTTTGTTAAAAGCTTTGATATGACATTGTCTTTTGAACTATTAATCTCTATGATCTTGTATGTATGTATGCTAAGTGGCTTGTATGTGGTCTTTCGGGGTCTTGCATGCCATGTCACGTCTAGGGGGTACCTTGGGTCATCACAATCTTAGTATTCAGAGCACAAGGTTTTAGAAAGATCCTAGGATGTCTCATAAGCCGCGTCGAGTAGAGTCTTGTTAATGAGTGTGAAGCGCGCCACATTTAGGAATGAGAGGCTATAAGACGTTTAAGAAACTTCACTTCTTTCATTACTCGTAAGTCATGCCATAGAGTTTAACTCTATATGTCTCTCTCCTAATCCCTATACTATGAGTTTCAGTATATGGCTACCCGAAGAGCTTATGCTAGAAGAAATGTGGGAGAGAATATGGATCAACAAGCTCCTCATCAAGCTCCACAAGTTTTGGTTGACCCTTTGGCCGAACAAGTATCTAATGCGGGGTTTAGGGGTGCTTTTCAAATGTTGGCTCAAGACGTGACGGCTCAAGCCAATAGAGAGATTGTGGCTCTCGTGAACCTAAATGTGGGTACGATGGCATCTAGGGTAAGAGATTTCACAAGGTGAACCCTCCAGAATTTTATAGTTCTAAGGTGGAGGAAGATCCTCAAGAGTTCATCGATGAAGTGTACAAGGTATTGATGATCATGGGGTGACATCGGAGGAAATGTTGGTTAAAGAGTGCCGCACCGCTATGCTTGTCAATAACATGGATATTTCTTGCCTCATGGTGTATGCTCAACACATAGAAGAGGAAAAGCTTAAGAAAAGGTCTAGAGAGACAAAGAGGGCTATGACCGGTGATGGTAACTTTTCACATTCAAGGTCCGATGGACATAGTCATCCTAGATTTCAACAAAGGTTTACCGGTCAAGGTTCCTCAAATGCTCCTCCCAAGTCCAACAAAGATAGGGTGTCTAACCCTAAGCCTCAAAGAGGAAATGGCGGTGGCTCTTCATTGACTACTTGTGCTAAGTGTGGGAGAAAGCGTGAGGGCAAATGTCTAGCTGGTTCTAATGCATGCTTTGGTTGTGGCAAGATGGACCACAAGATAAGGGATTACCCCTTAGTGGCTAAGAATGAAGGGGATAACCGTCGACGCACTCAACCTCAAAATCCATCAAGTTCTAGTGGGAATCAAAAGTAAAATCGGCTCTATTTACTTCAAGCTCATCATGAGCAAGAGGGTTCTCCCGATGTGGTTATTGGTATGTTGAAAGTCTTTCGCTTTGATATTTATGCTTTGCTTGATCCCGGTACTACCTTGTCTTTTGTGACGCCATATGTGGCTATGAGGTTTGATGTTGTTCTGGATGTGTTGTTAGATCATTTTTATGTCTCTACTCCGATTGGTGAATCTATTGTGGCTAAGAGAGTCTATAGAAATTACCCCGTCTCTTTATCTCATAGAGTCACTCATGTCGATCTTGTAGAACTTGATATGTTAGATTTTGAGGTTATTCTTGGGATGGATTGGTTGCATTCTTGTTATGCTTATATTGATTGTAGGACCGAATTGTCAAGTTTCAATTTCCAAATGAGCCTATCCTAGAGTGGAAGGGGGCAAATTCTATGGTTAGAGGTTAATTCGTTTCTTGTCTTAAAGCTAGAAAGATGATTTCTAAGGGTTGCATATACCATCTTGTAAGGGTGAGGGATATAGATTCCGAAACCCCTACTCTTGAGCCGGTCCCCGTTGTTAATGAGTTTCCGGGAGTATTTCCCGATGATTTACCTGGCATTCCTCCTAAAAGGGAAATAGACTTCGGTATTGACATTCTCCTGGACACACAACCTATCTCTATTCCTCCTTATAGAATGGCTCCGACGGAACTTAAGGAACTAAAGGAGCCATTGAAAGACTTGTTGGATAAGGTCTTTATCTGACCAAGTATTTCTCCATGGGGTGCTCCGGTCTTGTTTGTAAGAAAGAAAGATGGTTCACTTCGTATGTGCATTGATTACCACCAACTGAATAAGGTTACCATTAAGAATAAGTATCCTATTCCAAGAATCGATGACTTGTTTGATCAACTTCAAGGGGCTAGTTACTTCTGTAAGATCGACCTTTGTTTGGGCTATCACCAATTGAGAGTAAAGGAAGATGATATTCTGAAAATTGCTTTCCGGACTAGATATGGCCATTATGAGTTCCTACTAATGTCATTTGGGTTGACAAATGCTCCGACCACATTTATGGACTTGATGAATAGGGTGTTTAGACAGTATCTTGATATGTTTGTGATTGTATTTATTGATGATATTTTGATTTACTCAAGGAGTGAGGGTGAGCATGCTGATCATTTGAGGATTGTCTTGCAAGTCCTCAAGGACTAACAACTCCTTGCAAAGTTTAGTAAATGTGAATTTTGGCTATGGTCCGTGGCTTTTCTTGGTCACATTGTCTCCGGTAAAGGTATTGAGGTAGATCCTAACAGGACGAATGTGTTTAGAAATTGGCCTAGACCCCTATCACTTTCGGATATTCATAGTTTCTTGGGTCTAGTCAGTTATTATAGGAGGTTTGTTGAAGGGTTTTCTTCGATTGCTTCCCCATTGACGGCTTTGACACAAAAAAAGGTTAAGTTCACTTGGTCCTAAGCATGTGAGAAGAGTTTTGAAGAATTGAAAGACAGATTTACTTCAGCTCCGATATTGACTTTACCGGAAGGGTCTGATGATTTTGTGGTTTATTGTGATGCCTCGAGAATTGGGCTAGGATGTGTTCTTATGCAAAATGGAAAATTCATTGCTTATGTTACAAGGCAACTCAAGGTACATGAAAAGAACTATCCTACTCATGATTTAGAATTGGCAGCTGTTGTGTTTGCTTTAAAGATTTGGAGGCATTATTTGTATGGTGTGCATGTTGACATCTTCACCGACTATAAGAGTTTGCAATATCTGTTAAAACAAAAATATCTAAATCTTCGCCAAAGGAGATGGCTTGAGTTGTTGAAAGACTATGACATGAGTGTCCTCTATCACCCCAGCAAGGCTAATGTGGTGGTGGATTCTCTTAGTCGGTTATTTATGGGTAGTGTTGCTCATGTTGAGGATGGTACGAAAGAGTTGGTTCGCGATGTTCATAGGTTGGCCCAGTTGGGTGTTCGGTTAGTTGATTCCACTAAAGGTGGTGTTATGGTCCATAATGGCTCTGAATCATCCTTTGTGCATGATGTGAAGGCTAAACAAGATCTTCATCCTAATTTGGTCGAGCTGAAGGAAGCGGTGCTCAAAAGGTCCATAGAGGCTTTCTCCCAAGGGGGAGATGGTGTGCTTCGATATCAAGGTCGTTTGTGTGTTGCCAATGTAGATGAGTTAAGAGGACAAATTTTATCGAAAGCCCATAGTTCTCGATATTCCATTCACCCGGGAGCTACCAAGATGTACCGTGATTTGCGGGAGATCTATTGTTAGAATGGGATGAAGAAGGATATTGCGGAGTTTGTGGCTAAATGTCCTAATTTTCAACAAGTGAAGGTTGAGCACCAAAAGCTGGGAGGTTTGACCCAAGATATTAGTATTCCTACTTGGAAGTGGGAAGATGTGAATATGGACTTCATTGTTGGTTTACCACGCACCCAGCGACAATATGATTCGATTTTAGTTTTATTGGATCGTATGATGAAATCAGCCCATTTCATTCCCGTCAAAGTTTCTTATTCGATGGAGGATTATGCTAAGTTGTACTTGAGAGAGATGGTTAGGGTGCATGGAGTGCCTTTATCCATTATCTCCGATCGTGGTGCACAATTTACTTCTCAATTTTGGAAATTTTTCCAAAAGGGTCTGGGTACTCGTGTTAAGCTTAGTACGACCTTTCATCCTCAAACCAATGGGCAAGCGGAGCGTACTATCAAAAATTTGGAAGATATGTTAAGAGCTTGTGTAATTGATTTCAAGGGTAATTGGGATGATCATTTGCCTTTGATTGAGTTTGCTTATAATAACAGCTACCATTCTAGTATTGACATGGCTCAGTTTGAAGCTCTCCATGGGAGGAGGTGTATATCTCCTATAGGATGGTTTGAAGTTGGTAAAGTTACCTTGATAGGACCCGAGTTGGTGCATGAGGCTACGGAGAAAGTTTGGCTTATTAGAGAGAGGCTAAAAGCGGCCCAAAGTCGACAAAAGTCCTATCCCGACGTGAGAAAGAGAGATCTAGAATTTGATGTAAAGGATTGGGTTTACTTGAAAATTTCACCCATGAAGGGTGTAATGAGATTTGGGAAGAAAGGGAAGCTAAGTCCCCGTTATGTAGGCCCATATAAGATTTTGAGACGTGATGGTAAGGTTGCTTATGAACTTGATTTACCTAATGATTTTGCATCGGTACATCCGTTTTTCCATGTCTCATTATTTAAGAAATGTGTTGGCGATTCAACGTCTATAGTGCCATTGGAGAATCTTGGCATAAAGTATAGTCTTTCCTATGAAGAAGTTTCGGTTGAGATATAAGACTGGCAAGTCCGAAAGTTAAGAAATAAAGAAGTTGCTTCGATGAAAGTTCTTTAGAGGTATAAATTAGTTGAGGGTGCTACTTGGGAGGCTGAGGCCGATATGATGTCATGATATCCTCATCTCTTTCCCTCCAATCCTACTCTAGCTTGAGGTACCTAGTTCCTCATGGTTCATTCTTTTGGTCTCATGTGTCTTAGATATTCTCATGATTCCTCATTTATGCATGTTCATGAAGAGTCTAAATGTTGTGAAAATGAGTTAACTTGATTGATTTCTCTATGATTATGTGCATTGAATATGAGTTGCATAAAGTCTTCGTGAAATGATGTGTTGAACATGCTTTAGCTTGGAGTTGATGTTTCCTCCTCGAATATGTGCATTTATGTAATTGCATTCTAGGTTAGGTTGTTATTTCTTGTTCTTACACTCCTTATGATATCTTGATTCTCATTCGAGGACGAATGTTCCCAAGGGGGATATAATGTAATACCCCAGATTCAACGATGGAAATATTTTAAATTTTCTGGGTTCATGTACCAGTGACGGAGGCCACCTACGGACCGTAGATAGACAGACGAACCGTAGGTGGAAACCGTAAGTGGAAAGCCCAAGTTTTTGAAATGTCAAGTTTCAAAACCCCAAAGACGGCCCGTCGTCCAATCAATGAGTCGTAGGTAGGTCTCATAGGTCCCCTCCAGACTTGGTTAAATTCTTAAGCTACAAGTCTTGACCTATGGTTGCCATGTACGGTCCGTCATTTGACCTACGAGCCATACATGAGGCCCGTCATTGCAGGGTCCAAGTTGGCAGTCTCTGAACCCAACGACGGTTGACCATCGACGGTCTGTCGGTGGACCTACAGACCGTAGGTCAGACCGTCGATGGGGCCTCATAGTTATTTTTAAAAGGGTCTTTTGGTCTTTTCACCCAATGATTTATTTACTACTCTTATGTCGGTTCCCCTCATTCCCTAACACTATATAAGCCTGTTCAATCCTAAAATCTACCCATTCAAACCATTTTACAAAATTCCCCAAACCCTCCACTCTCAAATATTTCTCTCTCTAGAAGATAGAAGAAGAAGAAGGAGAAGGCAACCTAGGGTTCAAGAAAACAAGCTTTCTTCATCAAATTGCTTAAGTAATTGAGACCCTAAGGTATGATAGTGTTCATCCATGGAGCCCTTTCCTCCATGGAATCCCTAAATTCTCTGATTTTCAAGTTAGAAGTTCTCAATTGAATTGGGGGTTTTCTTCCATGTTATGGGTTCTTTGTAATGTTGATATAATTGATTGATTTATGAACTATGAAGAATGAATTGAGTTGAATTTCATGATTTGAGATGAATCCCCATGAACCCACGCCAATTTCCCCCAATTTCAAAAATTAAGCTTTGATTGATCGGTTGAATTATGAAGTGAAGAATTATGTGAAATCTCTATGAATCCATGCATGAATTATGATTTCTAAGCTAAGACTTCTCATGAATGAGATTATGAACGACCAAATAATGGTTTAATGAGAGAAAGCATGTTCAATCAGAAACTATAATTTTACTCTATTATGTGGGTTCCTTCAAGTATGGTCGAATTGACTTATCTATGGCTTTCTAAGCATGAGTTTGCATTGAATTGCATGAATTAAGAGAAATTCTCATGAACCTATGTGAACCCTATGATTTGCAAGTTATGAGCATGATAAACTATGTAAGAATGTAGTCTATGAAGTTATGCATGTCTCATATGAAGTTAATGATGAATTAAGGGCGATTTGAGATTGAAGCATCAAAGTTTATTATATGTTGATGTTATGGTTGAGTTGTGAAAGGTTTTTTCACGTAATGCTTCCACTATGAATTTGAAACGAACAAGAGGCGATTACCAATGTTCTTAAGGAGCTATTCTAATGAAGGGACAAGAGGCAATCACCCATGTTCCCTAATGTAGACAAGAGGCGACTACCCATGTCTACTAATTATGAACTTATGAATAATGATAGACAAGAGGCGACTACCCATGTCTACTTATGATAATTGAACTATGTCAAATCTGTGGGAATTATGCTTAGCACAAGAGTGGACAAGTGCCGATTACCCATGTCCCATAAACTATGTGCCACCATGGATGATGGTCTATGATAGACAGTAGCTAGTGGATCCACGTAAGCTATATGTTAAGTAAAGGGTCCTACCTTGGCAAGTAGGATTGCCCTGTCGGTGTGGGTTTATACACCAGATTCCATGTTGATAGATCACATAGTCTTATATGTCGGTTAAGGCTATTACCCACAACTAATGAACAAATTGTTGTTATGATGTTTCTCAAGTGATGTAAAGATGTTTAGCTTGCTTTGACCATGGTTTATGTTTTACGTTTTCCAACCCTTATCATGTTAAGCTTGGTCATTGCATGTTATGAAAATGTCCCATTTTAACATGTTTTATAAATGATTTAATGCATTGCTATCATACTTGGTACTTAATTATACAATCGTATACTCTTGCCTACATTGATTTGTTGATGTAGGGCGCGGTGATTCTCCATCCACTCATGGCTAGTGCTTAGTAGAAGAAGTGTGAAGACTTGGTGAGTCCTCATCCATTCAAGGACATAGCCTAGTTGTTCTTACTTTTATGTTCTTTCTTTTGAAATTGTATTGAGTTACGTCCCAAACTTTATTTCTCTTCTTATGATTAGATTGGCTTCAGACATGAGTTGTGGACTTCCACTATTTTTCTTAAAAGCTTTGATATGACATTGTATTGTGAAGTCTTAATCTCTATGATCTTGTGTGTATTTATGCTAAGTCGCTTGTATGAGCCCTTTCAGGGTCTTGTACCCAATGTCACGTCTAGGGGGTACATTGGGTCGTGACACATGTACGGGCCCTCAACAATGGAATTAGCCACTACCCCTATGCGATCCCTTGCCTCCAAATGAAGTGCCAAAAACTTACCGGAGGAACAAGCCCTCTTAGGGTCCTGAAACTCCTCACTATCCATCAGTTCCACCTCATTGGCAGTGCTCACAATGGAGTGGAAGGAAGCCCCCTCTAGAGCTGCTCTGAACACATACGATTTTATAGAATAACTCAGCCCTCTCACAAACTTGTGGACCTTCTCTGCATCATCGAGAATAAGAGATAAAGCATGTCTGGACAACTGACATAAATGGGCCTCATACTCTATCACGGACAAGTTATCCTGTCTCAAGCTCTCAAACCTCAAACGGCTCTCCTCCCTCACACTCCAAAGAATGCAACGATCATAAAAAGCAATGGAGAATATCTCCAAAGTCATTGGGGGAGACCCAGCTGTCCTAGGCCCTGAATACATCCTCCACCAATCTAGAGCTGGTCCGTGAAGCTGAAGTGAAGCATACCAAACCCCATGTGAATCAGCAAAACCCACTGCCTCTACCAACTCTCTTCAGGTGGTCAAGAACTCATGAGCATCCTCACTCTTTCCACCCAGAAACTGGGGTGGATCCATCTTCCAAAACATCTCATATTGGTGTTGCTCATCCTCTGAAAACAGCATTATAAGAGCACCCTGGACCCCAACTAATGGTGCAGGGTCACCATCAACCACAAGAACTACTGTGGGTAATCCACCAGATCCTGAACCACAGGAATCTGATGCTGCTCTGGGTCTGGGCCCCTATTCTGGTCTGTAGACCTTGTGGTGTGTCTGCCACACTACCCTGAGTAAGGCCCTCTAAAACACCAAACACTCTCAATAGGTGATCTTCAAGCAAAGGTGTGGCGTCATACTCTGGTGGAACATGGTCCTCTTTAACATCAACATGTGGCTCTAGAGAGACCTCTCTAGCGTAGCTTCTAACTGGTGCCACTCTACGAGCACAACGTCGAGTTGGTGCCACACCACAGGCATGGCCTATATCTTGGGCCCTACCTCTACCCCTAATTGGGGCCTCAAGAACTTGGGGAATGTCTCTCCTTTACCACCACCAGTAGTAGCTCTGGTCCTCGCCATCTACCAAAATAACACGCCACAACTCAGAACTAGCGAAGGTAACCAAGCACGATAACAAAGAATGAATTAAAGGGAAATTTCCTAACAGTTTTCATAGCCTCTCGAAGATAGGTACAGACGTCTATATACCTATCCTCCAGACTCTACTTAGAGTTGTCTTGTATACACATGAGACCTATGAAACCTAGGCTCTGATATCATTTGTCACGACACAAAAATGGGTGTTATGACATTCATCTTATCACACCAAGACAAGTCAGCCTAAAACCCAAACATAATGACAGTAATGTGGAAAATAAACTATTAATAACATAGATGTGGATAACTTAGTCAATCTCATAAATACCCCAAAACTTGGATGTCACGTGTCTAAGCCTCTACCGTATTATAATATATTTGAAAGAAAATACAAGTCTCAAATGTCTTTGTTTCTAAAGTAGAACAAGAACATAACAAAGGAATAAGAGGGCATGCTGAAATGATAAGCAACCTCTTAAGTTTCCACAGAAAGCCTCGGATGAAATAGAGAAGGAGAATAATCACGTGGGTCTTGGCTCATAACCTACACAAGTGTAGAAACAAGGAGTGAGTACTAAATAACACGCTACTCAGCAAATAAACAACTAAACACAAGGTAAAGCAAAATAGAATACGAGTACTCCTTTCACACCCAATCGAATCTCCACAAACTACAACCTGCATGAAAATCAGCTCAACCAAACAGTTCATAATTAACGAAGCACATAGTTCTATAATAACACTTCAATGATACAGATTATCAATATAAACATCAAGTCCTTCAATCACAGGGTCACCAAAGAAGTATTCACAAGTTCACAAATGATAAATGAGGTGCATTACAATGCAATGTCAGGTTAGGTGATGCATGTCTGTCCTAACGATACACATCTGTTGAATCTCATATCAGAACCCATGGGGAATATACAAGGTCCATGACCTGCCAGAACCATTTCCTTCAACATATCTCACTCGCCGGAACCATTTTCCTTCGACATAATCATCACAATAAACCTAATCAAGGTATTTTAGAACTAATGCAAATAAGCTTGTTCACATAATAATGATGAGATGACACATTCCATATCAATTCACAATTTATAACAACCCAATCATAGTGTTTCATCAATAATACATCAATTTTATCACTCTAATCATTCACCACATTATACACATCAAATTATCATCACGTTTCCTTTTTCATTATCCCTATTTTATCAGTAAGATCAAACAAAGTGAACAATTCAGCCCATCACCAATTCCCATAACCTCCCAACATATAAACAAGGAATACAAGATTCTACAAGCTTAACAAAGGTCTAGAAGTTCACTTGCCTCAATTTAAGCATACAATCACTCTGTAACTTGGGTCTTCCCCCTTTGAGTCTCCAATCAACACAAGCTATTCAAATACAAAATCACAATAAAAATTTGCAACTATCAATACCCATATCAATATTTTTATAAAATAAGGTAAAAATGACCCAAAATCCACATACCGGAAACGAGGGGTAAATCTAAAATTTAATATAAAATTGTGTTACAAAACACATTTGGAAACTACCAGTGAAAATCATTTCGAAAATGGAGCTCAAATAGACCTTAAATCACGATTTTACCAAAACCTTAAACCTTTACAAAAACCTTCAAAGTTTGAAACTAAAATCCATGTTTAATCATTGAAATAACTAATGGATAAAAGAGATAATAGGTTAGAAATTGTTACCCAATCAAAAAAACTCGAAAAACCCTTTTGAAATTGCCTACAAGAAGCTGATAGATTTCAACAATAGTGGAAATGGGAAGAAATCTCGATTTTGAGAAAAGTTTATGTTCATGTAAAAATTACTCTTCGTGATAGCGATGACCGGGGTCTCACGATCGCATTGAGTTAAAAATGGTCAAATTTTTTAATTTGACCATTGCAATCACGATAGCCAGCCATGCAATCGTGATGATTAGCGAAACAGTTCTTCGCGAAGATGATAGCCATCCAAGAGATCATGATTTACAAAAATACACAAACCTTCACAATCACGTGGCTTGGCCCATGATGGCAATGAACAAATATCAGTGCACTAGATGCAGAAAACCAGCAATTCTCACAAGACATAAAATTCACCGAATGGACACTCGAGATTTGTTCGGAACCCTGAGTACACAAACTAAATATGCTATCAAATTAAAATCAACGTTCTAGACTCAATGAAACCATCAAAATAGGAATCCGAGGTCTTCTTGACCCGCAACTTGTAAAAATCGTAATAAACTAACTTAAAGCTCAAAAAGACCAAACTGAGCTTGGAACCTCTGAAAAATCAACCAAGACCTCTCCTAGGCCTTAAATCATCCTCTGCATCCAACGGGACTGTCAGAAATCTGATCCGAGCATTCGAACTCTGAATGTTGACCAAAGTCAACTCAAAGGCTAAAATTCCATCAACATCCAACTTAAGCCCTCAAATCCATGAAACAATTCAAAATCTGAAACTGACAACTCTCCTAGACTAAATTTCACATTGTGGAAATGTTGGAACTGATAGAATTTCATTTTAAGACTCAAAACTCTAATTGACAACAAAAACCACTTTTAATCAACTTAAGCCTACCAAAACTAAAAACTTACAAAAAACAAAAGGTTTTACTCAAATTTCAAAACCAACTTCACAAACTGAGCAGAAATGACTCGGAACAACTATCGAGAGGGGTAAAATGGTAATTTTATGAAAATTTCCAAAAATGATCTCGTGGGTGATTACAATGAGTCAGACTTTAGTCCCGTAGTTCTAACACAATTGCTTTTATCAACTAGTACTTGACTTAAATCAATCTTGGATAAATCATTTTTGTATGGTTCATTTTAGTTTTAAATTTTATTAGTCTTAACTAAATGCCTAGTGGCGACCTCAATTTTGCATTACACTTATCAAGATGCATAAACAAACTTCATGGCTAATCCATTACTATTTAGCTAGTAACTAACAGAAATTTATCGCTACTTCATCACTTACTAGGATTAGCGATTAATTTTGATGTTTGGCTACAAAATTTATTCGTCGTTAAATTCAATTTTTTTAAGTAGTGTCTCATATCTCGTATTTAGGATTAGCCATTACTATAGTTTCTTCTTCCCTAACCATATCGTTTCGCAACACTCATCTAAGGTGAAGAAGATGAGTATTGCGTCCAATTTTTCTTGATCCTTCACTAGGTCCTCTTATTGTTTTATAGTCTAGGTTTAGGATAAAGTGTGGTGTATTTTTAGGGTCTAATCTTTCTAAACTATCTTTATGAATTTTGGTTAAGATCAAAAAGTTTGGAGAAAAGAGTGGAATATTCTCCTCTCCCATGGAATATGCTTTTAATAAATATTGAGATAAAATGTATCACGTGGAAACATCCATTGGATTTGATCTTTTGATTTTTCTTTTAAAAATAACCTACAATAAAATACTACCGAACTGGTAAATATAAGAAAACTCAAATACCATACATTGTGTAATTTTCTTTTTTCTCGCAAAATCAAAAATAAAAGTATTAACTTAAAACATGACTTTTTTATGATTTTCAATTTTGTCAAATAGAATCTACTAAATATGAAATAAAGATAAAAGAAATATTAGATTTGAAAATAGATATTTAAATTTAAAAGACATGATGCATAAATATACACATTAACTTGGCCTCAGATCACATTTATGCCCTCCAACTTTGGATGTGCACAAGTAGACACTTAAACTCGTATAAAGTTGAACAAATTGACACACATGTCCTACATGTGTTATGCCATGTAGGACTCATGTGTCTATTTGTTCACATTTATACAAGTTTAAGTGTCTACTTGTATAGATATACACACACTCACTGGTAAAGACCTCGGCATCAATCACAATATATCTCATTACGGTGCACATAAATCAATGAAAATAAGCATAAGGATGAGACAATAACTCAAGCAATTCAAATCCACAATAATGCCATCAAAGCATTTCATCAATCAATAAATTAGGGTCCACAACAAGGCAATTCACAAAGCACAATTATCAATACGTTGCCTTTTTCATTAACTCCCTTTTTATTCATGAAGATCAATCAAGTGGAATAATTGAACCCATCACCTCATTATCATTACTCCCCAACACAAACAATTAAGGGAAATACAAGATTCTACAAGTTTTACAAGGTTTAGATAATCACTTACCTCAATTCAATCAAAAGTCAATCCAAGACTTGAGCCTTTCCTTTTCGAACAATATCCATAGCCACACAATCTGGTTCAATCAAGTAATCACAATAAGATTCTAGAAATACAACTTCGAATTCATACATTTTGAAAAATAGGTCAAATAAACTCAAAAACCCAATTCTAAAAATGAGGTTTGAATCTGAAAATCTTTACTTGAAAACATTATCCAAGGCATTTGGAACTCATTGGTGAAAACCATTTTCAAAAAGGAGTTAAAATTAGTTTACTATCACCATTTTATCAAGTTCTTGGTTCTTGAAGAAACCCCCAAATTATCATTCCAAAACCTCAATTTGAACACTTAAATTCATTAATAATAATGGGTAATTGAAGTTTTAAGATTAGGAACCTTACCCAATAAAATTCTTCTCAAAAACCTTGTTCTAATTGCCACACCAAAGCTCCCAAAACTCAAAAATTATTAAATGGGGTTGAAACCCCAATTTTTGAAAAACATTCTGTCCAGAGGTCCTCTGCGAACGCAGACCACTGTTCGCGAACGCGGACTTTAATGAGTCGACCCTCCGTGAATGTGGTAGGGCTCTCCCGAATGTGGAGGTCAACTACTTGACCCTCTGCGAATGCAATTGAGCCTCCACAAATGTAGGGGTCTGCTCAACTTACCCTTCGCTAATGCAGCCACCAGCTCCGCGTACGCGAAGGGTTTGATTCCAGAAGTCCAAAACCAGCAATCCATATAAACTTCGAAAGGGTCCCCGAGATTCGTTCGAAACCCCATAAAAACAAACAAAATATTCAAATTGACTAAACTCGATGTTCCATACTCAATGGAACCATCAAAAATGAATCTCAGGTCTCCTTGACCCGAAATTTATGAAAGTCATAAGAATTGAACATAATGCCTAAAAGGCTAAGTCAAGCTCGGGACGTGTGAAAATTCAATCAAGACCTCACCTAGACCTAAAATCATCCTCCGAATCCAATGGAACTCTCCAAATTTCAATCCAAGCATCCAAACCCTGAATGTTGACCAAAGTCAATCCAAAGGCTAAAATTCCATATATTTCCAACTTAGGACCTCAATTCCACGAAAAGACACCGAATATGAAACTAACAACTCTCTTAGACCAATTTTCACATTTTGGGACTGATGAATCGACAGAGTTCTATTCCGACACTCGAAACTCCAAAAGTCACCAAAAACCACTTTTTAACAACTTTAGCCTTTTGAAACTAAAAACTTTCATAATTCATAAATTTTTACTTAAAGTTTGAAACCAATTTCAAATCCATTCATAAATAACTCAGGGTCAATATCGGGAGGAGTAAAACAGTAATTTTATGAAAATTTCCAAAAATGGCCTTCCGGGTCATTATGTTATTCACCACTAAAAATCATGTTTGTCCTTGAGTATAAAGTAAAAGATAGTACCTGAAGCCTCAAAAAAGCTGAGGATATATAGCAGGCATATCTAACTGTCTCCCAAGTCACCTCACCAACTGAACTGTGCTTCCACTACACCTTCACAGAAGCAATCTCCTTGGTTCTAAGCTTTCACACCTACCTATCAAAGATGGCTATAGGCTCCTCCTTAAAGGAAAAGTATGGGCCCAACACAACTGAATCAAGTGAAAGCACATGGGACTCATCCAGCACGTACTTTTGAAGCATGGAGACATGAAACATAGGATGCGCAGCTGACAAGCTAGGTGGCAAAGCCAACTTATAGCCCACCTCTCCTACTGAGCTCAAAATCTCAAAAGGGCCAATGAATCTTGGACTAAGCTTTCCCTTCTTTCTAAAACTCATCACACCCTTCATGGGTGACACTCTAAGCCAAACATTATCACCCTTCATAAACACTAAGGCTCAAACTCATCAATCCACATAACTCTTATATCGACTCTGGGCTGTCTACAATCTACCCTGAATCATATGGACCTGCTCTGTAGCATCTCTAAGAAAGTCTGTATCTAAAGAGTCCATCTTAGATGAATCAAACCAATCGATCAGAGATCTACACCGTCTTTCATACAACGCCTAGAATAGGGCCATCTGAATACTGGAGTGATAACTGTTGTTGTAGGCAAAAACTACTACGATCAAATGTTGATCCCATCGACCACCAAAGTGAATCACATAAGATCAAAGCATGTCCTCCAATACCTGAATCGTCTGCTCAGACTGACCATCTGTCTCAGGGTGAAAAGTTGTACTTATATCTAATCGAGTACCCAAACCATGTTGTAAAGCCTTCCAGAAATGAGAAGTGAACAATGAACCTTGATCAGAGATGATGGAAATAGCCACTCCATGAAGTTGGACAATCTCACTAATATAAAGCTGGGCTAACTTCTCCGTCGTAAACTTCACCCGAACTAGGATGAAGTGGGCAGACTTGGTTAGCCTGTCAACAATTACCCCAATAAAACCATAACCACCCACGGTGGTAGGCAAACCCACAACAAAGTCCATAGCTATTCATTCCCACTTCTAAGTAGGAATAGGCATACTCTGAGATACACCTCCAAGCCACAGGTGCTCACACTTGACCTGTTGGCAAGTCAAGCATCTAGAAACAAAATCTGCAACGTCCCTCTTCATGCCACAACACCAATAATGTTTTCTCAGGTCAAGATTCATCTTCTCCGCTCCTAGATGAATGGAACATCGAGAACAATGGGCCTCTTCAAGAAGCAGTCTAATCAACTCGCCTACCTTGGGCACACAAATCCTTCCCCCGATCCTCAATACACCATCACAATCAAGGACAGTCTCCTTGGCTTCCCCTCTCAACACTTTGTCTCAAATGAGACACAATTTCTCATCATCAAACTGGTGCTCACGGATCTATTCAACTAAGAAAGACCGAGCCTCCATGAAAGCAACCAAACCTCCACTCTCCTCAAAAATTTGTAACTACAAAAGATTGTTCGCTAACCTTGAACATCTCTAGCCAACGGTCTCTCCTCAACACTAATAGCGGCAAGACTCCCCATACTAGAAGTCTTCCTACTCAACGCATTGGCCACCACATTGGCCTTTCTCAGATGATACAAGATGGTGATATCATAGTCCTTCAGTAACTCAAGACATCTACGCTTTCTCAAGTTTAGATCCCTCTAACTGGAATTGTATTGAAGACTCCGATGATCCGTGATGACCTAACAATGTACCCCATACAATAATGCCGTCATAGCTTAAGCACAAATACTACCGCTGCCAACTCAAAATCATGAGTAGGGTAGTTCTTCTCATGGGTCTTCAACTATATAGAAGCATAGGTGATCACCTTCCCCTTTTTCATTATAACACCACCCAACCTGACTCCAAAAGCATCACAATATACAATAAAGTCCACACCATCCTCGGGTAGATTCAAAATAGGAGCCGAAGTCAACAAGGTCTTGAGCTTTTGAAAGTTCTCCTCACACTCATCAGACCACTAGAAGCTCACACTTTGTCAAGTCAATCTGGTAAAAGGAGATGCTATAGTAGAAAAGCCCTAAACAAACCACCTGTAATAACATGCTAGCCCCTAAAACTATGAATCTCAGTAACTAAAGTAGGCCCTATCAAACTTCTAACTACCTCAATCTTTGTTGGATCCACTCAAATACCCTCCTTGGACACTATGTGTCCCAAAAATAAAATAGACTCAAACCAAAACTCGCACTTCGAGAACTTGGCATACAACTCTCTTCTCTCAATCTCTGGAGGACAATCCTCAAATGCCAATCATGGTCATCCTCAGTCTTAGAGTAAAGCAAGATGTCATCGATGAAGACTATCACAAAAGAATCCAAATACTATCAAAACACCTCGTTCATTAACTCCATGAATGTTGTAGAGGCGTTAGTCAAACCAAAGGACATCACAAGAAACTCATAATGCCCATAACGAGCCCTGAAAGGTATGTTAGGTATATTTGATGCCCTAACCCTCATTTGATGATAGTTGGACCTCATATCAATCTTAGAAAATAAAGACCCTCTCTGAAGCTGATTAAATAAATAATCAATGCGAGGAAGAGCATACATGTTCTTCACTGTCACTTTGTTCAACTGTCGTAGTCAATACACATCCTCATAGTACCATATTTCTTCCTCACAAAAAAATAGTAGCACCCTAGAGAGAAACAGTAGGGTGAACGAACCCCTTACTCAACAAGTCCTGCTACTGCTCCTTCAATTCCTTCAACTATGATGGAGCCATAGGATAAAGAGTAATAGAGATGGGCCTGGTGCCGGGCTCCAAGTCAATAATAAAATCAATGTCTCTGTCCGGAGTAACACCTAGAAGGTAAATAGGAAACACATTCGAAAACTCTCGAACCACAAAAATAGAATCCATGGGAGGTGGCTCAAAATTAGTATCTTGAATAATGGAAAAATAAGACAAACACCCTCTATCAACCAATCTTTGAGTTTGAATGAAGGAGATAACCTTGCTAGGGTAAGAACCACTAGTACCCATCCACTCAATTGTCGGGACAACCGGCATCGCTAAGGTCACAGTCTTAGCATAACAATCAAGAATAGCATGATGCGAGTGAGCCAATCAATACCAAAAATAATATCAAAGTCTACCATCCCTAGAATAACCAAGTCTACCCAATTATCATACCCAGCTAAAGAAATAAGACAGGATTGATAGACTCGATCTACCACTAAGGACTCACCCACTAGTGTAGAAAAATGAATAGGCACAGGTATGCTATCAGATATTTTATCAAATCCAGCAGCAAAATAGGTAGCCACATATGAGAAAGTAGACCCAGATCAAACAATATAAATGTAGGTCAATGGAAAACTGGGATAATATGTGTAATCCCAGCATTAGAAATCATTACCTCTGGCCTCCCTGGAAAAGCATAACATTTTCACTCTCGACCACCTCCAGTCTGAGTAGTACCCCGACCTCTGCTCTGTTGAGAAGTAGCACCTCTACTAGAAGCCCTGCCACCTCTGTTGGACTAACCTCTACCTTGATCCCTGGCTGGAGATGCTGAATCTCTAGCTGGAGAAGTTGAATAAATACGTTGGGGTCCTGAGTGAGTTTGTAAAGGACACTACAGAATCATATGACCTTGATCTCCACATCAAAAACAAAACCTCGGTGTGGATGACACTTGTTGTGAACCGGATGAGCTACCATGACCACATCGGCCCCAACCATAAGACCCTCGTGATGTCTGACCGCTCTCAGCTGCTAGGATAGTTGGATGAAAAGGCCCACGATGCTGGAATGAGCTACCACCTCTATGTGAATCTCTTCCTCCATATGAGGCACCAGAAAATTGACAAGATGATCAAGCCCTCTTGGGGTCCCCAAAATCCTCTCTAACCATCAACTCCGCCTCCTTGGCGGTACTCACAATGGATTGGAAGGAACCCCCTCTCTAGCTGCTCTGAACACATAAGATTTGATAGAGAAACTCAATCCTCTCACAAACCTGCGGACACTTTGCGCCTCATCCGGAACAATGGTCATACCATGCCTGAATAACACACAAAAGTAGGACTCATACTCGGTCATAGACAGACTGCCCTGCGTTAAGCCCTCAAACCTCAATCGACTCTCCTCCCTCATGATCAAAGGGAGAAAGCGGTCCTAAAATGCATTTTAGAATGCATCCCACTCTGCCAAAGGAGATCCAACTGGTCTAGACCTCACATAAGTTCTCTACCACTCCCTAGAGGGTCTACGAAGTTGAAGTGCAACAAAATGAACACCGTGAGCATCAACTTAACCTACTACCTCTAGCATCTTATGGCACAAATTCAAAGACTCATGAGCATCCACATTCTTACCACCCTAAAACTAGGGTGGTTTCATCTCCAGAAACCTCTTATAACACAACTGATTATCAACTATCAGAATAACATCAAGAGAAATATGTCCACAATAGCTGGTGCAGGAACCACTGGTGGCTAACCCACTTAATCATGAATAATAGGATCATGTTGCTAACCTGGGGTCTACGCCCCTACTTCCGTATGAGAACCATGTGTTGTGCCTGATGCACTACCCGGAGAAAAGCTCCTAAGCAAAGTGTCATGAAACAAGGGAGTTGTAAATGCAGAAGGAGCCTGGTCCTCAACAACCTCAACCTATAGCTCAGAAGAGACCTCTCTTGCTCGTCCTCTAGTTGGTGGTGCTCCACGGGCACAACCTCTAGCTGGTGCTACTCCAAGAGCATGGCCTCTAGCTCGAGCCCTACCCCTACCCCTAGGTGGGTTCTCAGTAACTACCTTGGGGATGGCCTTCCCTCTACCATTTGAAACAGAAGCTCTTGTCCTCGGCATCTACCAAAACAACATACGGCAACTGAACACTAGCGAAGGTAACCACACACGATAAGAAAGAATGAATAAAAGGAAGTTTCCTAACAGTCTTCATAGCCTCTCAAAGATAAGTACAGACGTCTCTATTCGATCATCGAGACTCTACTTAGACTTGGCTTGTACACATGTGAGACTTATGAACCTGGGGCTCTAATACAATTTCTCATGACCCAAAAAATAGACGTGATGGTACTCATCTAATCCCACCAAGACAAGTAAGATTCAACCCAATAACACAAAAGATAATGCCAAAAGAAAGTCAAGAAAGACATGAAAACAACTTATTCGTTCTAATATAACCTGAAAACCTGGTCGTCACGTGTACAATCCACTAATATAAATACAGAATTGAAAGATAAGTACAAGTCTTAATGTCTTTGTCTCTAGAATAGAACAAAGCATAAAATAAGGAACAAGAGGGCCCACCAGGGTGACAAGTAGCTACCTCTCAATATATCTTTTAAAAGCCTAAGAATAGATGAAAAAGAAAATCACAAAGGTCCGGGCTCAGTACCTACACAAGTGTAGAAGCAAGGAGTGAGTACCAAACAACACGGTACTCAATAATCAACCTACTAAACTAAGCAAGACTAAGCTAAAATATGAGTACTCCTTTCATCCCAACCGAACCTTTTCAAACTATAACCTTCATAGAAATCAGCTCAACCCAAGAATTTTACAATACACAGTTCTTAAGGCTTAAAAATTACTGTCCAAAGTTACTGTTCAATAGTTAACATGTATCAAGGTCATCGAGCACAACAATCAACTATACCAAACACAAGTATCAATATTATCATGCACCAATATCAATCGAGACTCATGTGAAACACAGATAATCTAAGTACTCACTGACAAAGACCTTGGTATCAACACAATACTCACCAGCAAAGACTTCGGCATCAATAACACTCACCGGCAAAGACCTTGGCATTAACAATACTTACCGGTAAAGATCTAGGCATCAATAACACTCACCGACAAAGACCTCGACATTAATAACACTCACTGGTTGTCATGACCCAAAGTATATCCTAGGTGTAACATGGCATATAGAACCCCGAAAGGCTCTACATAAGTCACTTAGCATACATCATACAAGATAATAGAAATAAAGATTTCAAAAGTAGCATTTTCATATCAAAAGAGTTTGACAATGCGGAAGTCTAACATAGTCTCAACAAGCCATCTAATACATCAAAATAAGTGGTTGGGACGTAACCCATACACCACGTACAAATATGTGAAATTGAAAGAAAGAGAAGCTATAAAAGTGTCTTGGTCCTCGAAGCATGAGGACTCACCAACTCTTGATCTTTGAATCATCAATTAGATTAACTAGCCACAAGTATGTGAGGTAGAAGCACCGGACCCTACATTAGTGAAACAATGTAGGTACAAGTATGCATTAGTACATGAAATGTACTAAGTATGATAGCAATGCATAAAAGGTATGAAATCATGTAAAAAGGGCTTTACATAACATGCAATGACCAAGCTAAATCATAAGATAAAAGGGTTAGAAAATAGAAGCCATAATCATGGTCAATGCAAGCTTAACATATTTAAAACACTTTGTGAGATACTCGAAAGTAACCGAGTTCATTATTGTGGGATGTTTACCATTAATCGACAGAGACTGTGTGAGCTAAAACATGGACATCGGTATCTATCCCACACCAAAAAGAGATGTCATTGCTTTCCAAGGAAACAACCTTAAACTTCTAGACTAGGTGGATCCACTAGCTTAGTCACTTAAGAGTATCCTACAGGAGTATGCAGTTAGGAACTAGAAGTTACTACTAGAGATTACCCTATTTGAGCCTCCACTTCACTCATTGCTAAATAAAATCCCAACGGAATAGATAAGTCAATTATCAAAGCATAACATTAGGAACGACAATAATCATAATACCAATTCAAATCATAAGTCATCACAGAGTAGCTCCTTTAAATCTCATACATATGTGAGAAAACCTTCTCAACCATGATTTCATAATATGTGAGAAAACCTTACACAATTTCATTGACACTTCCATCTAAAAGAATCCTCAATTCATAAACATCAATCTCATAAAAGCATGCATATCTTCGTAAAATTATAGTTCATAGTTCATAAGCTTTATCATGTGATCATAGTCAAAAATAATAGATCATTCATGGGTTCATATGAATTCAACTCAAAATCATGTAAATACTTCAATTCATGCATTAGAAGATAGAAAATAGGCAATTAAATCCTAATTGAAAAGAACCCATGAAGATTGGAGAAAACTCTAACAATGATCAATTAAATTTAACTTGGAGAATTGGGATCTTTGGGGATCCAATAGAGGAAAGGACTCCATTGGTGAATACTAACATACCTTGATAATCAAACCCCAAAAGCTATGGTGAAGTCGAGACTTGACCTTGAAACCCTAACTTCTTCTTCTTTAGATTGAGAGAGAATTGGAAAGGATGAATGTAATTGGGATTTGGGAATTAGGAGAATGATTTTAGAATGGGTAGTTTTAGGACTTAAAATAATTATATAGGACTTAGAATAGGGGTAAAAATGGCATAGCTGTCGCATTAAACATATAGCGAAACGACCCAAAAACCTCTTAAAATAACTAATGTACCCTTCTACGGTTTCATCCATAGAAAAGTTTAGAAGCCCCAAATTCAAGCCAACTTTGACGAGAGTGGTCTACGGCCCATAGAAATTTCTTCGGTCTGTAGACCCCAACCATAGAACTCAACTTGACCTTAAAATTTCACTAAGTCTGGGACCTTTCTAGGAGACCTATCTACGACCTGTAGAACATTTGATGGACCGTCCTAGTCAATCGTAGACTCAATTTCAGAAACTTGATTTTTCCCAAAACTCTACCCACTTTCTACGGATGTCTTCTATGGTCCATTTCCTCCTTGAGGCTTAGGGTTAGACACTCTATCTTTGTTGAACTTTGAAGCCGGAGCATTAGAATAACCTTGACCAGAAAACCTTTGTCAGAATCTGGAACAACCATGTCCATCGGACCTCGAATGTGAAAAGTTACTGTTACCAGTCTTTGCCCTCTTGAACTCCTTAGACCTTTCCTTAAGCTTCTCCTCTTCAATTTGTTGGGCATGTGTCATCAAACAGTAAATATCCATTTCCTTAATGAGCATGGCAGTACGGCATTCCTTAACCACCATTTCAGACACACCCGTAACAAACTTACTCATCCTTATTCTGAGATCGGCAACCATAGAAGGAGCATATTTGGACAATTGTGTGAATTTCAAAGCATACTCTTTCACACTCATATTTCCTTGATGAAGATTTATAAACTCAAGCACCTTTGCCTCCCTCATCTCAAGGGGAAAGAACATATAAAGGAATGCAACCTTAAACTTTTCCCAATCAAGAGGACCCGCATCAACCGCCCTCTCTTCCTTCCATTGGTTAAGCCAAACTTGAGCAACACCCTTAACTTGATAAACAACCAATTTCACCTTTTCCACTGGCTTCACTCCCATGATCATCAAAACCTTATACACTTCATCGATGAACTCTTGAGGATCTTCCTGAACCTCAGAACCATAGAACTCCGGAGGATTCATTCTAGTGAAATTCCTCACTCTTGTTGTCGTCATACTCACATTTGGGTTCATGTGGGCCACCACCTCCCTATTGAGTTGAGCTATTATGGCTTGGTCTAAATCATGAAAAGTGGCTCGAAACTCCGCATTAGCCACTTCCTCGGCCAAAGGGTCGGCCAGAACTTATGGAGCTTCTTGTTCCACATTCTCATTCGCATTCCTTCTCACGTAAGCTCTTTTAGGGGCCATATCCTGAAAAGGATCCAACACGATTAGGAGAAGGATCCTTATAGAGATAGACTCTATGGCACGACTTTAGATTAATGAAAGAAGTGGAAATTTCTAATCATCTTATAGCTTCCTATTCATAAATAAGGTGCGCTTCACACTCATGGACAAGATTCTACTCGACGTGGCTTGTGAGACATCCTAGGACCTTTCTAAACCTTGTGCTCTGAATACCAAGTTTTTCACGACCCAAAGTATACCCTTGGTGTAACGTCGCGTATAGAACCCTAAAAGGCTGTACACAAGCCACTTAGAATACATCATACAAGATAGTAGAAATAAAGATTTCAAAAGTAGCATTTTCATATCAAAAGATTTTGAAAAAGCAAAAGTCTAACATAGTCTCAACAAGCCATGTAATAAATCAAAAGAAGTGGTTGGGATGTAATCCATATACCACATACAAATGTGTGAAACTGAAAGTAAGAAAAGCTATAAAACTTTCTTAGGCCTCGGAGCATTGGGATTCACCAACTCTTGATCTTCGAATCATCAATGATCAACTAGCCACAAGTATGCGAGGGAGGAGCGTCGGACCCTACATTAGTGAAACAATGTAGGCACAAGTATGCATAAGTACATAGAATGTACTAAGTATGATAGAAATGCATAAAAGGTATGAAATCATGCTAAAAGGGCTTTATATGACATACAATGGCAAAGCTAAATCACAAGATAAAAAGGGTAAGAAAACACAAGTCATAATCATGGTCAATGCAAGCTTAACATATTTAAAACACTTTATGAGATACTCGGAAGTAACCTAGTTCATTTATGTGGGATGTTTACCATTAACCGACATAGAACATGTGAGCTAAAACATGAAATCCGGTGTCTATCCCACACCGAAAATAGATGGCATTGCTTGCCAAGGCAATAACCTTAAACTTTAAGCTTACGTGGATCCACTAGCTTAGTCGCTGAGGACTATCCTATGAGGGCCCGTAGTTAGGAACTAGAAGTTGCTACTAGAGACTACCATATATGAGCCTCCACTTTATAGTTCGCTCGGTGCTAAGTAAAATCCCAATGGAATAGATAATTCAATTATCAAAGCATAACATTAGGAACGGCAATAATCATAATACCAATCCAACTCATAAGTCATCATATAGTAGCTCTTTTAAGTCGTGATTCATACATATGTGATAAAACCTTTCAAAACCATGATTTCAAAATATATGAGCAAACCTTTCAAAATTTCATTGACACTTTCATCCAAAAGCATCCTCAAGCCATAAACATCAATCTCATAAAAACATGCATATCTTCATAAAATCATAGTTCATAGTTCATAAGCTTTATCATGTGTTCATAGTAAAAATCATGGGTCATGCATGGATTCATATAAATTTAACTCAAAATCATGTAAATACTTCAATTCATGCATTAGAATATCGAAAATAGCCAATTAAATCATAATTGAAAAGAACCCATGAAGATTGGAGAAAACCCTAACTTTGATCAATTGAATTTAACTTGGAGAATTGGGATCTTTGGGGAACCAATGGAGGAAAGAACTCCATTGGTAAATACTAACATACCTTGATGATCAAAGCCCAAAAGCGCTGGTAAAATTGAGACTTGACCTTGAAACCCTAGCTTCTTCTTTCTTAGATTGAGAGAGAATTGTAGAGGATGAATGCAGTTGGGATTTGGGAATTAGGAGAATGATTTTAGAATGGGCAGTTTTAGGACTTAAAATAATTATATAGGGTTTAGAAAGGGGGAAACAACAAAGCTTTACTATTAAACACATAGGGAAAGGACTCAAAAACCCATTAAAAATAACTGTCGGTCCCTTCTACGGTTTGGACCAACTTCCTACGGACCGTTCTGGTCATCCACATAAAAGTTCAGAAGCCCCAAATTCAAGCCAACTTTGGTGAGACTGGTCTACGGCCCATAGAACTTTCGACGGTCTGTAGACCCCAACCGTAGAACTCAACTTGACCTTAAAATTTCACTAAGTCTGGGACCTTTCTATGAGACCTATCTATGACCCATAGAACATTTGACAGACTGTCCTGGTCAATGGTAGACTCAACTTCATAAACTTGATTTTTTCCAAAACTCTACCCACTTTCTACGGATGCCTTCTATGGTTCGTAGAAGCTTCTACGCTCCGTAGACTGGAAGTCCAATCCGTAGCCAAAAATGTTTTTTTCCTTTTTCCAAAATTCGAGGTGTTACACCAATAAAGACCTCAGCATAATCACACTCACTGGTAAAGACCTCGACATAATCACACTTACCAATAAAGACCTCGGCATCAATCACAATTATATCATCATGGTGCACATAAATC
Source organism: Solanum appendiculatum (assembly GCA_018342035.1). NCBI lineage: Eukaryota > Viridiplantae > Streptophyta > Magnoliopsida > Solanales > Solanaceae > Solanum > Solanum appendiculatum. The sequence continues at coordinate 1,008,168 of JAGDQO010000612.1, read as the reverse complement.
AATGCAAATAAACAATTCCACACCATTAGGAAGATACTATTGCTTAAGCAATTCAAGCCCGCAATAATTCCATCAAAGCATTTCATCAATCAACAAAGTAGGGTCCACAACAAGGCAATTCAGAAAGCACAATTATCAAGATATTGTCTTTTTCATTAATCCCCTTTTTATTCGTTAATATCAATCAAGTGAAATAATTGAACCCTTCATCTCATTTCCATTACTCCCCAACACACAATGAAGGAAAATACAAGATTTTACAAAGTTTATAAGGTTTAGAAGATCACTTACCTCAATTCAATCAAAAGTCAATCCAAGACTTGAGTCTTTCCTTTCCGAACAACGTCAAAGCCACACAATCTAGTTCAATCAAGTAATCACAATAAAATTTCTGAAATAACAACTCCCAATTAATACATTTTGAAAGATGTGTCAAATCAACTCAAAAACCCAATTCTAAAAATGAGGTTTGAATCCAAAAATCTTTAATTGAAAACATTAGCCAAGGCATTTGGAACTCATTGGTGAAAACCATTTTGAAAAAGGAGTTAAATAAGTTTACAATCACCATTTTATTAAATTCCTGGGTTCTTGAAGAAACCCCCCAATTATCATTCCAAAAACCTCAATTTGAACACTTAAATTCATTAATATTAATGGGTAATTGAAGTTTTAAGATTAGCAATCGTTACCCAACTGATTCTTCTCAAAAACCTTGTTCAAATCTCCACACCAAAGCTCCCAAAATTCAAAAATGGTGAAATGGGGTTGAAACTCTGATTTTTTTAAAACATACTATCCAGGGGTCCTCTGTGAACGTAGACTCCTATCCACAAACATGGACTTTAATGAGCCGGCCCTTTGAGAATGCGATAGGACTCCTGCGAACGCAGAGGTCAACTACTTGAACCTCCGCGAATGTGGTCGAGCCTCCACAAATGCGGGGGTCCCCATGACATACCCTTCACAAACACGGCCACTAGCTCCACGAATGCAAAGGGCTGGACACCAGAAGTCCAAAACCAGCAATCCACAATAACTCTGAAAGGGTCCCTAAAATTCGTTTGGAACCCCGTAAGCACAAACCAAATATGTAACTTGACAAAGCTCGATGTTCCGAACTCAATAGAAGCATCAAAATACGAATTTGAGATCTCCTTGACCCAAAATTCATGAAAGTCGCAAGAAATGAACATAAAGTCTAAAATGGCTAAATCAAGCTCGAGACCTCTGAAAATTCAACCAAGATCTCACCTAGTAAAAAACTCATCCCCCGAATCCAATGAAATTCTTGAAATTTTCATCCAAGTATCCAAACCCCGAATGTTGACCAAAGTCAACCCAAAGGCTAAAATTCCGTTAATTTCAAACTTACGACCTCAAATCCATGAAAAGACTCTGACTCTTAAATCAAAAATTTTCTTAGACCAATTTCCATATTCTCGGACTGATGGAATCAATGGAATTTTATTCCGACACTCGAAACTTGAAATGACACCGAAAATCACTTTTTAACAACTTTAGCCTTTTGAAACTAAAAACTTTCATAATTCACAACTTTTTACTCAAAGTTTGAAACCAATTTCAAATCCATTTAGAAATAACTCAGGGTCAATATCGAGAGGGGTAAAATGATAATTTTATGAAAATTTCTAAAAATAACCTCCTGGGTCATTACAGTGTGAGATGTAAGCACTTGCAATTAATAATTGTATTTGAATGAGATTATTCATGCATATTTATACAAAATAGTAATAGCAACATACTCAACGTAATCCCATAAAAAGGATTTTAAAAGGGTTAAGATGTACGTGAAATTTACTCTTGTATTCTAGGATAGAGTTGTTTTCGATAGACCCTCGACTCAAAAGAAAAGTTTTCGAAACAAGGTTGCAAAACGGAAAAAAGGAGAAAATAAAAGGAAAAATCAAGCATTTAATAATCTTGTTACTAGTCTTCCGATATTTATTAGGAATGGTTTATAAATTCAGAACCAGGACACTTGCTAAATTGAACTATCAATTTATAGGTGAACATAAGGGAAAAAAGTGGAGAAACAAAACAAGATTTGATTAAATCAAACACACCATCACCCAGTCCAACTCATTCATTGTAAGACAATAAAAGGCAAAAATAGATTGGACAAAATGAAGAAGCAAATTAATAATAACCATTTCAATCACGTTTGTATGTTTCCTCTTGGTTGTTAATCTATTTTCTTAAAAACTCAAATGTAACACCTCACAACTCTATTGTTAGAATTCGAAACTTCCATCGTAAGTATATAAGCTTGAACCGGGATATGTTCTACTTGTGCTTATGTGTTAAGGTCCATTCCTATGTGTGGGAAATGTATTGGAAGTGATTTAGGCTCATAAGAGACCTCTAGTACTAAGTCAAGTTCAAAACATTCCTACCGGCTATGTTTTTCGCATTAGTTCAAGCAAGGGTCAACTTCAAACGACCATATCTCTCATAATATAATCCATTAGGTAGATCATGACTTATCAAATTAAAGGTCTATGAGACTTTTTTCCAAATCCACAAAGTTTGCATCATTTCGAGTTCGAAATAAGATGTTATGACCATTTTATCATAGACTACCACAGCAGAGTTTTTAGAGTCTGGTAACTATGAACCTCATTTACGGGTTGTAAATTGAAGTACGACCCATACTATGAACTCATAAAATCAACTTTAGAAAGTGATTCTTTTGGTCTGATTTTCACAGAACCAATTATGGGTCATAAAACCATCTACAAGCCATAATTTGGGCCCGTAGAATGAACTTCAAAAACTCATTTTTTAGCTTGTCTTTCACGAATTCAACCTCGGGTCATAAACTAATCTACTGGTCATAAATTGGGCTCGTAGAATGAAATTTTGAGACTTAAAATTTTAGCTTGAGTTCTATGGATGGGATCTACGGTTCGTAGACCAAACCACGGACAGTAGATGGCTCTCGTGGATTGATTCCCGATAGTTTTCATTCATGGTTGTTTTGGTTTTTTCCATTCTTCCTAATCCATGACTCTTTAACTTATATCAGGGGAATATATTCTATCAACTATCAAGTACTCTGTTTTCTTTTATTTCTACGCTCTCAACTCCCTAACTCAAAAAAAATCCACGAGGAAGATAAAAGCTAGGGTTTCAAGGCTTCCAAGCAAGTTCTTCTTTCGAGCTTCATTCTATCAGGTATGTAAGGCGTCAATGAGAGTATATCTTCACTCTCATGCCTAAAGTATTTTTAATTCTCAAGAATTTCACACGATTGGTAGAAGTAAAGCTAGGATTTTTATAAAATTATGATCTTTCTTCAATAAGATATGTTTTCATTGTTTCACTTTGATTTTGAAACCTTATGGTACTTATTTAGCATGATTCTTATGGTCATTCAAATTCCTATGGATTTTAAGCATGAAAACAAGCATGATATGAATTACAACCTAAATACAGGTTATTTTAAGATATGACTTTTGAGCTTAGCCTCATCTATGATTAAAGATGATAAGAGGTTTATATATCTATGAGAATTATATGAATATATATATTGTTTTTGGAGGAATATTTAGTACTGAGAGGATTCGGATTTAGAAAAATCAAGTCCCATGATTACGCGCCAACGAAGGATTATATTTCATCCCTTTGTCGGTTGACCTTATGGCCTTGAGAGGCTCAGATTAGTGGATCAACATATGATAAGATATGGTTCTATACTCTGGCAAGGTATAGGGAAGCCCATCAAACTGGGATTATAAGGTGGGCGTCATGAGCTCAAATGACGTATGTCAGTTATAAAGAATTCTCCAATTATGCATTTTTATGATATGTTTTTAAGTCTATATGATTCATTTTAAGTATGTTACTTTATATATATAATCATGTAAGGTTAGTGGATTAGACTCATCCATATATATGTTTTTGAACAAAGGTTTAAATAATAATTATGCATGAACTTTGATTGTTTTCATTACACTTCTTTTCTTATGTTTATGATTTTGGAAACCTTATTTCATTATTCTTACATATGCCTTATAATATGATTATGTTAGTGTTCCTTATATACTCAGTACATTTCACATACTGACACATACTTTTTCTACGCTACATCCTCTTACGATGTAAATTTTTGTGCTTGTTCTCATACTTGTGGCTAATGCGATTGCAGCAGTATTGGATAGCAGTTGGTGAAGACTCCTCATCAAGGAACTTCATGGATTTCTCTTAGCTAGGCTTTAGTTTGGTTCTTACAATTTGTCATTAGTTTTGAGGTAGATGGGGGACCATATCCCGGCAGCCTTATATTTTCATTCTGACTAGTAAAGGCTTATTTCAGACATTAGAAACATGGTCTCGTGGATTTTTAATTTTCATTATTCAATCATAAATTTCTGCTTCCGCTTTAGTTTCTTTACGATATGCTTTGATATATATGCCAAGGGTTAGCCCGGGATCACTTGTGGTTCCAAGTACCGCGTCTCGACTGAGGTGTAGATTTCGATCGTGACATAAAATTAAGTGAAGAAACAAAATAGCATCGCCTATCACCTATATTGGTTCAAATGTCTACTCTTGGCCACTTAGATATGTTACTGAAAACCTAAAATTAAAATGAAGAAGTGAATTAGTTAGTGTCTCACATTTTATATGTGCACTTTTGGTTGCTGAGTTATCCATTGAAAATTGCGCTCGTTCAATTTTGGCATTTCAAATTTATTATTTTACAAATAAGGATGAGAAGGGCTTTTAAAGTACAACGACGAGAACAATATAGAGTTTAAAATCAATTGTTGCAAATAACTCCTTTTATTGGTGTGGTGATAACGCTATTTTAACATTAATTGAGAAAATTTCATAAATAGCTAAGAGATGAAACATAATGAGCCTCCTTAGCTACAGTTTTCCTATTTATGTAGCATAGCTACTGTATATCTCGCTGGAAATTTAATTTTTTTATACAAATGGGACTCTTAACTTAATTAATGAGGCAGTAATTTAAGTTATTAAAAAGGAAAACAATCCCACAAATTACGATTATTGTATCTGATTAGAATTTTTTACCAAATATGACTTCTGCCTAACAAAGAAAGATGAATTTATCTTCCTAAACAAACATGTCAAAAATGACTTAATAAATATACACACACAATTGATTGAAAAATACAAATAAGTTAATGTATACAAATACTGAAATTATATAAATAAATACCTAGAACGTATACTTGTTGATAATATACCAAAATAAAAAAGTAATTGTATATAAGTGTTGAAAATGTACAAATAAGGACTAAAAAGTAAGAAAGTTGCAATAAACATTGATACACTAAATCTATAGAATTGTATACAACATAATATGAAATGTATTAATTAAAATAAAAATCACAAAAAATATACAAAACAAATTATACAAATACCTCAATAATGCTGAAATTGTACAAACAATAGCTAGAACGTATACTTACTGATAATATACAAATACAAAAGAAGTAAATGTATATAATTGTTGAAAATATAAAAATAGGGTCTAAAAAGGTATAAAATTGTAATAAACATTGATACGCTAAATCTATAGAATGTATACAACATAATGTGAAATGTATTGATAGAAATACAAATCACAAAAAATATACAAAATAATTGTACAAAATGCCTCAAATTTTTCACCATCATTTTGGTCCATTGACCCAGATTCATCATATCTTCTTCTTCAGATGTTTTTGATTCAATGTTGGTAGATACAATTTCTTTTACTTGAATACCTCAGTGTTTGTCCATTTGAATATCTCGAGTGATTCTCTTGGAAGGAGTTTGTTCATTCTTGATTTGTATGTATCTATGGAGATAACTGAAAAACTAGAAGAAATCTTAGGGATATACAAATACAAATAAAAACAATAGATTGAAACCGCTGGAAGAGAAAAAAAGAAAAACTGCAAGAGGTTGCCTAAAATCGTGGGAGCACGATTTGAGAGGGAGACACAAAATTTTTGAATTTCGAAATCTGATTATGCTTGAGCAAATTGAAGAGAAAAATTAGTAAAAAGATTGTGAAGAGAGAGAAAGGCTATTTGTATAATTGGGGAAAACTGAATATTATGTAGTATATAAATCCGAAAGTTGTTACTAGTAAATAGAATTAAACGTTAGTGGCAAACTGTAATTATTTATAATTATAGCTATGATAAATAATTAAGTAGTATATGCTTGCTTAGTCGCGTAATTTTTCCTTTAAAATATATTATTTATTTCTTTACTTTTGGCATTTGATGTATTTTGTAATTTTCATGTTATTTAATTATGAACATAATACGTGACAATTCTAGTTTATGATATTTTTAAGATGATAGATTTTCTATAGAAATTGTATTTGATGTGTTTTTCTAGCTACTTCTTCACAATTGCAACACAATATACTTCTCTTTTTAAATTTATTTACTCGTCTTATTTCATTTAGTGATTAAAATTCACATACAGTTAGTAGATTTTATAGGAGAAAATTTTATGATTTATGATATTAATGTTTATGCTAATTCAATATGTGACTACAATTTCTTGACTATGATAAATTGAATTGAAATAGTTCTCAAAAAGTTAATCAGATTTATTTTTAGCAATCAGCTTCATTACCTAATTCAATAGGTGTGTACCGTTCTAAATATTGACCAAATAAATTTAAATACTTCTCACAAAGTGTAATAGCCCTCAAGTTCATTTCTATGTTTTTTGTGTACTTTTACTATTTTGCCCTTTCTCGTAGCTTTCTTATAGCTTTTGTGTAGTTCTGGGTTGGGTGGCATGCTTCCCGAGGTGTTTGGTTGAGTTTGGTGCGAGTTTTTGAGTTTTGAAAGCTTAAAGCTTGAAAGAGTTGACTTTAGTCAACATCCAGAGATTCTGAAGTCGGACCGGAATTCTGTTAGTTCCATCAACTCCGAAAGGGTCTCTTTGGTTTAGTGCGATGATCAGGTCAGGATTCGAGGCTTCCATTTGGAGTTGGTGCGATTAGGCATTTTAGCTTTTGAGTTTAGCCAAAAATTTGACTTTGGTCAACTTTCTTAGTAAATGCACTCAAAATTGAATTCCATCAGTGTGGTTAGCTCTGGAATGCCATGTTTAGTCTAGAATGACCTTTGGTTCGGTTCTCGAGGGTATCGTGATGGGTTTTTAGATTTTAGTATTTTGATTATGTTTCTTTGTTAAGTGTTGATTTTGGTCAACATTTTGATGAAACGACCTTGGTTGGTTGTTTTGTCAATTTCGTTGAGTCCGAAGTGTCATTTTCAAGTGGTTTGCACTTTTTGTTTGTTTCGTTTGGACTTCAAATAAATTTCGAGGGCTTGTTCGATGTTTTGGAACACTTAGCCTTTTTGTTGGTTTCAGGCTTCTGGTGCCTCGGCTTTTGCAAAACCTTGATCGCTTAACCAAAGTTGGCTTAAGCGACCAATGGGTCGCTTAAACGAAGGCATCAGGAGGGCGGTAGTCACTTAAGCGACCAGCCTTTTGCTATAGCGAAGGCTGCTTTTGCGACCAAGAGGCCGTTTAAGCGACAGGTGCCTCTTAGACGGGGGTCACTTTTGTGAGGCTACGTTGGCATTAGCGATGTTCTCTTAAGCAAACTTTTGGCGGCTTTTGTGAAAATTTATCGGATTTAATCCCATATTCCCATCAGTTATTCCATAGTCGAACACCATTGAAATTAAGCTTGGTTCTTGGCAATTTTATGAGATTCTTGACCATTTTCAATGCTTCAAAGGTGAATTTCTTCCTCTCACTCTTCTCTATTCTTTTATGGCTTCAATTCCATAATGCAATTTTGTTTTCGACCTCAAAGTCTTTAATTTCTAACCTTTAAAGTTTGGTAATTTAGCCAATTGAGGTCTGAATTGAGCCCCATTTTTGCCCATCTTGCGGGCTTGTAACCCTCTCTCCGAGAAGAGCATAATGATGGGTTCCTTTTCGTAATTTTGTAACGTCGATTCGTGGGTAAATTTTTTACCCAATTCCGGTCCAAAATTTATATTATTGATATGGGTGTCATTAGTCCCGTATTAACTTGCTCGTTCTATTCTTGATAACTCGGCAGCAGTCTGAGGCTCTCCGAAAAGGAAAAGCACCCGAGTGAAGGTTCGTGTGTTGTTTCGGGCTCGAGGTAGGCTACGACTTACTTTCTTAGACTTAGCACTTTTCAATTGAATGTATGTTGAGTAGTATTTTGCATGACTAGGTTGAAATTTTAAGCTTGACTTAGGTTTTTTATCCTTGGTTGATTTATGGCCATTATTGAATTTTCTTAGGTAGTTTTAGCCGAAAAAGCCCTAGTTTAGGTTGATCTTTATGCTTGTTTGACTAGTATCCTTAAAAATCGCTCGTAAGTGGCGTGAAACTTAGGTTGTTGTGTGTTTTGGATTGGTTTGGTTGCTTTCGTGAGTACTTTGAGTTATGATCTTATTTATTATTGAATTATTGGGCCCGAGGCCGTGAGCTTGGTAGCAAGAGTTCCAGGTTAGCAAGAGTTCCAGGTTAGCTAGAGTTCCAGGTTAGAGTTGATATACCGCTCGTTCCAGGTTGTTGAAGGTTTAAGGAGAATTGTAACCATAGCAGAAAATAGTACTATTATTTACCCTCGAGCTACAACAACAACATCATATTGTTGACACCCAATTTTTGATCCATCTTCCTTCAAATTACATTTGTTTTTGTTTAAGCTTCTAAGTTATTACAAATTAAATACATCATTTCTCATTGGTATTAGTATTTGCTATTATACTTATTATAATTATCATCATTGTCACGTTTTTAGAATTACTAATGCAATTACATTTTGGCATAATACATAAATATGTCATTTAACTTCGCCTCAACTCACGTTTATGTCCTTCAAATCTAGGTGTGCACAAATAGACACTTAAACTTGCATAAAATTGAACAAATAAACACACGCGTCCTACATGACAATTTGTGTCTTACATGATGTCCTATGTACATTATGCCACATAGGACTCCTGTGACCACTTGTTCAATTTATACAAGTTTAATTGCCTACTTGGTGCACACCCAAAGTTGGAGGGCATAAATATAAAATGAAGTCTAGTTGAAGGGTACATTTATGTATTTTGTCTTACATTTTTTTCAAAGTCACTTCTATCACTTTACGCCTCCTTTTAAAATAATTGATTGTCGTCACTTTATTTCAAGTTTCGCTGTGCATGACGAATTAAAGATATCAATCACCTAGCTTTTTTTGTTGGTGTGGAATATACTAATTATATTAACTTAAATAGCATTGGCCCAAGGAATTTTGGGAGAGACTGGCCAGTTACGGGACAATGGGGAGGACCCAGAATCTGATCATTACAATAGGAGGATGTTGGGGGGGGGGTACTAGTACTAGGACACATGCTTAGTTAATGCGTCTGCAGCCTTATTTTGCTTCTTGTACGTGTGGGGATTATCTAGCAAGAACCTGCAATCAAAGGTAATTTAGCATATTGTAGTGTATGTAGAGGTAATCGTATCCAGATTAACGTCAAGAGGCTTTAAATTAAACTAAAAGGGTAATCTAAGAATGGAAAAATAGAGGAGGGAATCAACCTTCAACAGTAATAGTCGTGCAACCAACTCAGAACCTCCAACAAGTCGGTCACTATGAGAAGCCTGGGCCTTCTCAATCGCCTCGACAGAGGGCAAAATTGTAGGAAGTTATAAAGGATATTGCTACTATACATGTAAGCCCAGAGCTCAATAATGTAAATTTTCCCAAGCTGGCAAGTTTCCAGAAGACAAACATTGAGTGGGCAGGAGAAGCAAAGAGACAAGGCCGTATCTCCACCCCTAGATAGAGGAGGTATGGCTTCAGGGATATAAATGCATTGGTTATTTTGGAATATAAAGGGCGTAAATAAGAGATAAACAAAAGGATCTTAGAAACTATATGGCTACCAATAGAATAAAACTAGCAAGAATAATTGAAACAAGAGTGAAGGAACATAAGTGCACGAGAGTACACAACAACATCAACATCACTAGTAACAGGGGATTGCACACGAACTACCAGGTTGCAAGTAATGGGAGAATTTGGTTAACCTGCGATACTCTTGCTATAATGTACAATTACATAGGGCCTAGATGGTCATACCATTTCCTGTGAGATTACCAGCAGATCAGGCAAGATAGATTGTTTGTTGACAGTCATTTACGTGTACAGTACAGTGGAACAAAGAAGGGCCTTATGGGACACTCTACAAATAATAGCCCAAGGAGTAGTCAAACCTTGGCTATTGTGTGGGGATTTTAATGCAATACTTCATCCTCAAGACAAAATGCAAGGAAATTTTATTTCCTATAATGAGATAAAAGATTTTTCTGAGTGCATACAAGATTTACATAACTCAGAGCTAAACTGGAGGGGGACTACTATACTTTGACCAATAGACAACATGGAGCAGATAGAGTTTGTAGTAAAATTGTTAGGGCTCTGGGCAATTATGAATGGATGCTTATCTGAGAACATATATGTAGTGACTAATGACTATGCCCTCCCAAACATTTTTGACCACTCACCTATGATCCTAGTAATAGAAGATGTGCATAGCAAACTAAAGGTTCCTTTCATGTTCTTTAATGTGTGACAGAGCACAAACAATTTACTGAGTTGGTTCAAGGATTGTGGCAACAACATCACTCAACTGATAACCTGAGAGACATGTGGAGGAAACAACAGGAACTAAAATATGATCTGAAGAAGCTCAACTCAGAAGAATTTAAGGGCATTCTCAGGGGATCACCAATGCTAGACAGGAACTGCAGATCGTATAAGAATAACAAAGGAATCAGTTCATTGATGGTTGTGTTAGATGAAGAAAAGGAAACCATTCTCAAAATAGAGAAGTGGTCCAACATTGAAAAGATTGTTCTAAAACAAAAGTTTAGAGCTCAATGGATCGGACTAAGGGACACAAACTCCAAATATTTTACTATAGTGATTAAGGAGAGGATACATAGAAAGCAAATACTACAGCTCAACTCTCAAACAGGGACTAGATTAACATATGGGAAAGAGATCAGACACGAGATTGTGAAGCTCTACAAGAATCTAATGGGAACTGCTAACACTAGCCTTCCAGCAGTAAATAAAATGATCATGAGAAATGATGCAACCTTGTACACCATCAGAGAATTGACATATGTCCTAAGGTGTTTGAGAAGGAAATTTTTAGTGCTTTGTGCTCAATTGGGGAAGACAAAGCCCCTGGTGGGATGCATACGATTATTGCTTTTATAGGAAAGCCTGACCAATAATTAAAGATGATATGGTCAAAGCAGTCTAACATTTTTTTATCACAGGTATGCTCTTCAAATCTTATAACTGTACATCAATCACTTTATTGCCCAAGGTTGCCAATCCCTCTACAGTGAAAGATTTTCGACCAATTGCTTGTTGTACTGTGATTTACAAAGCAATAGCCAAAGTCATAGCAGCCAGAATGCAAGGGATTATGACCACCATTATAAGCCAAGCTCAATCTGGATTTAAACCTGGTAGGAAGATAGCAGATAACATCATTTCGGCTCAAGCATTAGTAAAATGATACACTATAAAACATGTATCTCCTAGATGCATGCTAAAAACTGACCTCCAGAAAGCCTATGACTATATGGAGTGGGCTTTCCTATAACTGGTTAGGCTTTCCAACCTAATTTCTTCCATGGATTATGGCTTGTGCGAAAACTGTCCATTATTTTATATATGTTAATGGAGAACCCTATCCCCCCCCCTTTGCTGCCAAGAAGGTACTCATAAAAAAGGATACAATACCCCCCACCCTAGCTACCAAAAAGGGACTCCTACAAGGGGATCCTATCCCTCCACCTCCCCCCCCCGCACCTCTTTAATCCCCCCGCACCTCTTTACTTGTTTGCCATTGCAATGGAGTATTTGAGCATGCTACTCAATAGACTGAACTCCAACCAGAGTTTCAATTTTCATCCTAAGTGTAGGAAATTAAACTGGGGATTACTCTTATGTGTTTTGCAAATGACTTGCTACTCTTTGTTAGAGGTGAGTAAGATTCTGAGGATGTTTTATACTAGTCTTTCAATACTTCCTCTGCTGCATTAGGACTTCAAGCTAATATTGGGAAGAGTTGTAGTACTTGGGAGGGGTACTATCTGTTGACAAACACAACATTGTCAACCACCCTAATAGAGACAACATTGCCATTCAAATATTTGGCCATACCCTTGTCAACCAAGAAGTTGTGTCTGGTCTAATGGTTACCTCTCTAAACATTCTTATTTATCATATTTTCTATTATTCCCTACTATTTCAAAATATTAAAAAAATTCTTCTTTTTCCTCCAAAACCCCACTGTTCGGATACATAACTCCTAAACACCCAAGCACACGTTTCTCTTCCTATTTTCACTCCCTTAATCTATTCCTATTTTCACTCCCTCAATCTCTTCTTATTTTCACTCCCTCAATATTTACTTCCTTCATTATATTTTTAAAAATTTCAAATTTGTTCTCTCTTCGGTCAGTTGATTTCAACTTCCTCAATAAGTATGTAATTATCATTTTTTTTAAAAAAAATAGCTTTTTCATCTACAATTTTCTGATACATATGGATTCTGCTCTCTCTCTTTTAGTATTGAGCTTACCCAATTTGATTCTGAGGATGAAAACTTTTATGAAAATAGATCGCAACAACGAAACGATCCATTAATCATGAAGAATTTGATAGCGGAGAGGTCGAAGAAGGATGCATGCTCGAGTTCTAAATCTACTGTTAAAAAAACACCCAAAAAAGAAGGAAAAAAGTTGGATCTACCATTACATGTCCATCACTACCAAAGATATAGATTTTCAATGTATCTCATTTATTTTGATTCTTAAATTAGTCTTTGTTAGTGTTATCACTGATCTGATACATCACTGTTACAATAGCATTTATTTTATGCAATGTATCATGTTCGTATTTCAAGTATTGATACATAACTTTAATGTTGTGAAATCTTCGATTAATGTTTATCATGCTCAATATAAATGTACTTGATACATAAACACTACCTAATGTATCATTTACATGTATCAAGTTATATAATGTATCTTCAATCTTGATACATAAATCATAACTTTCTATAACTGGAGCACTGTGTTTCAGATCAAACAGTAGGTATATTATACATATAAATGGCAATCTTTTACTACAAGATACATACACCCAAACTTATTCAACTAGATGGCTATATGTCTGTACGCATTACCCAATAAATACACTTGATACATAAATACTAATGTTCTATAGCTAAAGCACTATATATCAAAGTAATTGATATGTACATGATACATAATATTTATCAAATTCAATAGTTTTCAAACTTTATTACATGTATCATATACATATAAACTGATCACCATAGTGTTATGTATCACACAAAAAAATATTATTTAGAACAATTACATGTATAATGTATTTTTTCAATAAAATACAATATTTCTCAAATAAAATAAGATACATAAATAGTAATGTATCATGCACTAATTTTTTAGTCATGATACGAAAATTTGAATTTATACAAAATGTATCTGATATATAGCAATTACTACACAGTAATGTATCGATCTCAAACCTAACATCTTATGGGCAAAAATTACTTATTTAATGTATCTAGTAGAAATACAATACTTATCAATTTAAACAAGATACATAAATAGTAATGTATTGATAAATCTATCTATCTCGAAGACACAATTCAAAAAACGATTACACAACATTATAAAAGGATGGATGATCCATCAAAGCTACGTATCTCTTCAGCCTTTTTGTCTGTTGTATTAATGCATAGCGGATACATTGAAAATTCAGGCTCTTGTTTCTTCACCTCAATGATGTATCGGATATCCAAATTTTTCCTCAACTCATCAATCTCTAATTCAACTGCAATGGTTGATTTGAGATTCACAAAAAAATATTTTGACCAACAACAATTTCATCACTTTTGTATCATTCATACCTCATCTCACTTTTCCAAATTCTAAAATGTATCAACAAGATTGACAGGTTCATGTTGTATCAGTACAATTTTGATTCAAAAGTTGAGAGTTTTTTTTGAAGAATGGAAAGAAGAATTTTGAATTTTGAATTATGCTAACCTATTATAATTTGCCAGGGATTGAATCCCATTGCTAACCTCTTATAATTTTTCAAGTTGTTCCTCATCTCATCGATCTTCTGCAATGGTGGATTTGAGAATCATAAAAGAAATTGTTTGTCCAACAACTATTCATTATGTATCTTATCAAATTTTCAGTAAATTGGAATCTAATTTGAATGGTTCTTCGATGAACCGGGAAAACACTGAATAGGGAGAAGAAATTTTAATTTTGAATTTGTTGGTTCTGTTAGGATTTGCGTCTGACTAATTGACAGTAAGAAGAAACATGTAAACGTAATTTATGGAATTTTAATATGTTTTTTCTATTTTTTCCCCTTTTTAGCATAACAGTTTGATACATAATGTATCAACATTAATGTATCCGGATAGTGAGATCTTTATTAGGATTGTGTAAAAATTAAAGGATTATTGTAATTAAAAAAAGAGTAGGGATAAGATGTAATTTACTCCTTACACTATGAGATTTATGTAAGTTATACTCATTTAATCAACTTAAGCCTTTAACTCTACCATTTTCTCAAGCCCAACACTTAAATTTTAGCCCAACTATTACAACCCTAAGTACAAGTCCATTAAAATCCATTGCTTTAGTCTTTGCCTACCCTACCTCACATAAGATAATCACACTTTCTCTTAATTGAATCATTTTATTCGTGTAATAATAACTCTAGTATTGCTTAATTGAATCCATAATAGCTTTCATATGGATTATCCTAGGTGTCTGTGTCTATCGAGGTACGTATGTCCTCAAAAAATTTATTACTTTCAAATCGAAAAAATCAAATAAACGAACCAAATAGAAAAATAAAAAATACCAAGTATAATTAACTAAGCTACCCTTATTTATTAGATGTTTTTTTAGAGAATTAAGCAATATTAAAAAGGATTTCTTGTTTAATGTTAAGGGTATGATTGAAAACAATATCAACTTTGGTCTCAAAGTTTTCTACAAGCACAGGCACTAGGAGCCACTAACAAATACATTTAAGCTTGGAAATAATAACAATTTTAAGTATACAACTCACCCTTATGCGACTTCGATTTGACTTTGATTTCCTCAAGAATCGCAAAGTATATATACTTGGGCCACGTTATTTACATGCTATATCCATACTGTTTCATCGTATCTGCATTAACCAGCCAAAGCTATGTTTCCAGAATGAGAGAAAGAGGAAAGAGGCACTGCAACTAACATAACAGCCAGCAGGAAAATGTTAGCTAGCAAAGCTGGCGCGGCTATCGTTTTGTCTGGTAAGAGGCTTGAACCTCTAAGCTCAGTGCAGAAGGAAGAACTATCAAGTATAGAGAGTCATATACAGGAGACAGAAAGTACCTAAAGTTGATCATCATATGAACTAGGAATTCTTTTGCCCTTTCCTCATCTTCTTTGGGTGGGGATACCACTGGAGGATGTGCACAGTTTGTTGTTCTGCAACATAATATAAGAATTCTTGTAAAATAGAAACCTAGGGTGAAATATATTTCATGAAATTATGAATCTGCAATAGTTCACTTGGTTGTAAACGAACCTCATAAGAAAATGATGATACTTGGAGGTGGCAACATGCATAAATCATTAATAATTGTCATATTCTCTCAGACCAATAATCTGTTGTACTATAAAAACTAGAGGTTGCTATTGTAGAAAACGGTTTTACTTATTGTCAAGAGGATTTCATGTCTTCTCTTAAACCAATACTATACCAACTACTAAAACCAAATAGAAAAGAACAAAACCAGAATTTCCCAGACTCACCTTAGCATTAGATATAGTTTACCTTCTCATTTGGGCATCCAAAATAAGACGTAATCTCAAAATACACTCCACGCTGCAATAAAAAGAAATCAAAACTGTCAATCATCCAGAAAACAATAAACAAATAAACTTAGACGTGGTTCAGCTAACTTCGAGCATACACCATCTTTGGATGCCACTCATTTTTTCCTCCAGATTAACAAGTTCCTTCAACGAATTAGTTTCAGTTAGAAAGTTATGATTTACGCATCTTAGTGGTTAAGATTTAGCATACCAAAATTCCAGCACAGAAATGAAACCCATCTGTCTTTAAGGGAATCAAATAATAGCCAAATCAATACCAAAATCCAACAAGATTTACTTGAAATAATGACAATTCATCAACATATAGCTCCTTAAGTATGGACTTTTTATTATTATAACCTCCTAATATTCATGATATTATTTGGTATTCTATATTGTAGTCCTATAAATAGAGATATTTTAACACTTTGTTGAAATGAACACATTAACTTTTAAAATTATCATATTTTTAATACTTATTATGTTGATGCTTTGGTTCTTGAAGAATTAGATAAAGACTGTTGAATGGTGATTATGACTTGTGGAAGTGAATATCGACAAGAGCTCGGAAGATTATATATTGATTTCAAATTTTTTTAATGTTTTAATGATTAAGATCATTAGAATGATGTAGTATTATTTATTTATTTATTTTAGTTCTCTCATGATTTCTCTTTATTTTGTATTTTGTATAAAGTTTTGATTGTTGTAAATTTATAATTTCATTTGGTTTAAAATAGTAACTTATGACTTTGTTGGACATAATTATCTCTTTCCTTTTTATGGCCATTTACTTTCTCAAAAATATCTAGATATAATTTTTTTCCCATTAATTTTCAATTATAAATACTTCATTAATGTCTTGAATCTCTTGATTTTTCATCTTTATTATAATCTTCAGCTAAGAATTCTGTTTATTTTCTTATATTTTTTTTACAAATTTATTTTTTATCGTAGAATAATAAATATGTCAATTAACTGTTCATTCATATTCTTTAATGCAAAACTTAATGGTCATTATTTTTATTAATCCCATAATTTTATTATTATTATCTCTAAATAATTAATAGTTATATTCATGACATTATTTTTTATTCATATTATAGTCCTGTAAATAAAAGCATTATAAAACTTTAGAGAATGATCACATTAGCCTTATAAATTGTTGTGTTTCTGGTACTTATTTTATTCATTCTTTAGTTTGACGTGAAGAATAAAATGAAAGCTATTGAATGGTGATCGGCTTGTGGAAATATGGATGTCGACAAGAGCTCAAAAGATTTTCTATGGATTTTGTATTTTTTCTTTTAATTTTTAATGATTAAGATTATAAGAAGGATAAGAATAATGTTGCATTTTTTTTGTAGTTCTCCTCATGATTTCACTTTGTTTTGTATTTTATATAATTTTTTTATTGTCATTTATATCAATTCTATATCTGAATAAATGTATAATGGCATTTTATCATCTTTCATAACCACGCAAAGTGCGGATAAGTTCACTAGTTTTGAGTATAAGGAATCATGGTGTGCCATTTATTCTTTTTAAAGCTAATTGTCATTTTATGTTCAATAGATAAAGATTCGTTAATATTAAAGTGTCTAATAGGTAATAGTCCTAGTTGAGGTGTCTAAGTGAATTATGCGGACAACTTTAAAGGGTCGTCAATTTCTTAAGCAAAAAATAAAATATTCATGGTTCTTAAATATATATATATATATTACTATAAGTGGGAAGAGCTTAACCCTAAAGTTGAATTACCCTTTTGCCCTTACACTATTACTTAAATATTATTTTATTAATATTTTTATTTACTGATAATCTGAACCTTATTTTAATTCTCCATATACGCTTATTTGCTGCTCAACTTCCCTCACTGTAACAGCCCTTTCCCAACGCTCAAGTTCCATTGATCCTATTATCATCTGTTCCAAAAACTTTTCTGATTCTTGACTGATCTATATAAATGTCTCCAACATGTCATTGTCCCATTAATTTGTTTCTCTTTTCTCTGCCTCAATAAAATACATCATTGCCAGGTAAAAAAAAAATTCTCCTCTTTATTTATCAAGATTTGCTATGTTTTTCCTGTTTACTGTGTTTTCCTTTATCCAGCTTAATTTGTTTCCTTCTCTTTATAACGAGTTGCTCTATTCTTCATGTTGTTATTTGTGTTATCTCACGTAAAAAAAATCTTCTTTATCAAGAGTCGATCTGTTTGAGAAGATAGATCGGATACATTTCTGTTTTCTTTATTTGCATAGCTTACTAATCACATAATAAACGAGATGCCTTCAACAGTTTTTTTGAAACTTCGTTGTCAAGTTATAGAACTAAAATGAATGGTAGATTGGTTACATGCTTGTTTTCTGCTTCTTGTCTGTAAAACCTACTTATTTATTTGCTTGCTCTGTTTTCCCTGTTTACGGCATTTTTTTTTATCTATCTTATTTCTTTATCCAAGTTATTATGTTTTGTTGTCTTTATCATGAGTCGCTTTGATTTCCATGTTGATATTTGTGTACTCTTTTGGTTGCCTTAATTCTTACTAATAATTGGGGCAGCGGAGGTTTCATGTGGATGAATATATCACCAAATATTTTGCGACATTACTCCTTCCCAAAACAGCAAAGTTCTCCAGAAAATCTTATGTAGTACTTACATTCTCAATAGTAGTTGTATAGTGCTATTCATATTCTCTGTTGACTTTGTTTGTTTCTGCCTTTTAAGAAGCTAGACTCATCATAATGATCCGACCCTCGAATAACTTCATAGTACGAGATCCTCTTATGGGATTGACCAATCTAATATGATATAGGAAGTTGGCTGCCTCTTTTTCAGTATTTCTGAAACCAACGATGAAATAGTTCTGAATTTTGATATTTCATCATATTGAAGTTGAAATTGAGGTGCATTAGGCCGACATAGTGTATGCTCCCTTTGTGGAAAGGTTTTGAATCTTCTTGAAAGAGGAGTTTAATTATGATATCACATCTGGACAGCCATTCTATTAAGAAAAATGTCTGCAGTTTCATCAGCCAATTGATCTGCATCTTTATTGGAGCCTCTATCTTGATAGTTAGTCCACAATAAGATCCACGTGTTCATTTAGTTCATTGGCGTGCCTCCGTCTTCATCATCATTCTGTTCATTATAATCTCCACGATCTTCATTATTAGGACCCTGTTCGTTAGGGCTTCATTTTGAGCATGATCCTGTTCATTAGCATCTCCATGTTGATCGACATTTTGCTCATTATGCCTCCATTTTGATCATGATCCTGTTCATTAGCGCCTACATCTTGATCATGATCCTATTCTTCTGCACCTCCATCTTGATCATTAGTAGCATGTTCATTGTCGCCTCCAGAGAGAAAATCAAGCAAGTTACTTCGTTCCAGCAAGTATGCTCGTCCCTGCCACAGTATACTCATTTGAATTACAACCTTACAAGTCATATGACATATCTGTACAATCTCAATTTGCAAATTCCTAATTAGAAACTTACAATCTCAAGCAGAATCCTCCTTCTCTACAATACCTAGACGGTTCAGACATTTAAAGGAACACCTTTAGATTTTGCTTCTTCAAAAAGCATGTAGGCTTCATCAAGTCTGTCCATATTAGCAAGCCCATCAATGATAGAACCATATGTTACTACAGTTGGCTCATAACCTTTTACTTTCATCTCCTCTAGCAGCTGATAAGTTTTATTAACTTTACATGATTTGCAGAATCCATCTATAAAAGTATTAAAAGCAAAAGTATCCAACACATACTCCTGTTCCTTCATTGCATAGAACAACTCATATGTTTCACGAGCACACCTGGCTTTTATGAGGCCATGGATTAGTATAGAATAGCTCCTGACATCTGCAGTGAATCCTCAAGTTTTGATTTCTTCAAACAGACACTTACCTTTCTCTGTCTCACCAGCTTTGAAAACACAATACATATAAGTATTAAGGAGGGTAAGGTCTGGAGAAGCTCCTTGGTGCACCATATCCTTGTAAATTTTGTGACCATCTTCCTTTCACCAACACATGAAAAAGTTCCTGATGAGAGATGCATAGATAATTTTTTTTGGGTGAGATGTATAGACAATGGCAGTAGGAGTAAGATCAAAATCCAACATTTGTTCATAGAGTCTGTATGCATCATCGACTCTCCCTCGTCTACCCAATCAATCTATGAGAGAACAAAATGTGAATTCATTTGGTCTACAAATTTTATGATCAATAGCTTCGAAGATAGAACATGCTTCATCAATCGTCTTGTAATGATGAAAATCAAATCATCATTAGTATTAGTATCTTACAGCCTCATCGAAGTCCATATCGTTGAACACAAACATCATCTTTAGAATTTGATCATCACAAAGATTTCCTTGTACTGCCACTTCAAAAATATTATCAAACACTTTCTTGAAGTTTGTGCTCGCACCCAGTACATATTCCTGCCAAACTCGATTTTCTCAGTTAGAGTATATACAGATCAGGCGACTCATTGGATGTGATCAATTTTACCTTCCATGGTTCCTCACTCAATTTTGAAACCAAATTAGTTGTGACTACTAATGCTACTGCAACATCTTGACATCTCGACTATATTTAGTGTCCTTCAGTTTTTCATCGAAGTTTCTTATAATATTGGACAGAGATGAACTTAACTGGAGCCAAAGAAGTTGGCTTCATCAAAATTGTCCGTGCCCTCGTCTCACTCTGCTCAACTTGATGGTTAACTTCTTGGAAGGTGAACTCTTAACTCTTGATTTCTCCAAACTCTATCGACTTGCCATACCACTAACAATTCATCCAGCCTCCAAGAACATGGTCATCAGATTCTTAGAAAGCCCACTCACAAGTCATACATCATTCTCTTTTTCAAAAACATGAGACGACCTTCAATCTCGAAGGCTCCAAAAAATAACCTCGGGCACATTTGTGTATCCCTTTCTCCACAAATTCTCCACTAAGTACTTGATAGTCTTCACTGAACACAAACACCTTACTTACCATTTGTTCGTCCCTGAGGTTTCCTTGTACCGCCACTTCCTAAAAATTAACAAACACTTTCTAGGTGTTTGTGCTCGCCCCCCAGACCATATTTTTGCCAAACTCAATTTTCACAGTTAGAGTATCCCCTTCAACATTCTCCAGGTCAGACAACTCATTGAATGTGATTAATTTTGCCTTTCATGGTTCTTCGCTCAATTCTGACACCAACACACTAAGTGCCACAGAGACCTCCATCGGTCTCTCACACATACTCACAGAAACATCACATACCGCGATACAATCACTTAATTTTATCCCTTATTACAAATATCATCAATCATTCATTACAACTGAAGATCAACTACTTCTCCACAATCTCCATCATTCAATGTCCCAATAATCTCATGAGGCATTAAAGCTCCAACGCCCTCTCCTCTTTCTCCTTTTTCCTCACAAATGGTCCATCTAGAATTCTATACAAAATTTCGCTGCATTGGAATCTAAATCAAGCTGTCTTAAAGAAGAAAGATTGCAAAACAACTTGGTATTTCACCTGTAACATGATCTTCACTCAAGTCAAGTAGAAATAAGACCTCCATATTGCATAAGTTCCTTGGTCTGGTACCATTTATTATATTTTTTTAATATCTCATCTTTAGCAATTTCCTCATGTTTCCCAATTCATGAGGAATATAACCACTCAAACCATTCTGTCCAATGCTTAACTACATCAAATCACACAACTTACTGAGTTCAATAGGGATTTCACATGTGAGGTCGTTTCGACATCTTTAGCAACATGATACCTACCTGACATTCTGTAAAGAAATTTACTAACCATATCGTGGAAAAAGGAGATGTTTGCCATTTTTATCCTTTAACTAATCCAATCAGTAACTAAGACTTTTCCGTTTGGAAGTCGTTTCATTTGTAATACTTCCATTAAAGTAATTCATTTTTTAAATTAATTTAGTTCAATTTGAAATTACATTTACTATTTGTTCGTGTTGTAATACTTTTAATAGGATTCTTCTGCACCACCAAAATTGGTAACACTTCTCCGCCTTGTATTTACTTTCTTCAATTAACATGATATTTATACTATTGTTAGTTGAAGTTTTTTGCTTCTAAAATAAAAACAGAAGAATTAGTATATGTTTGGTGAATATTATATTCTTCAGCAGCTTTATTATATGACCTTAAGCGTACTAATTATATAGCAATAAATCACTTTTACGTCACAAATATATATTGTGCTAGTACATCCTAGCTACTACAGGCATACAATGAAAAGTGTAGAAGAGCTAGAGAATCAATGCCTACCTATTAGCAAGTTGAAGAAATATGCAACAGAATGGGTGAATAAAGTCTTAGTCATTCGACGGAGCTTAACAAAAGAGAACAAAAATGCAAACAGTGAAGGTATTCGTTGGCAACTAATATTCGTCGATGAAGAGGTAACTCTGTTTTAATATTGTTTAGATTCATTAGTTAATATGTTGAATTATTTTGAGAGTCTAATGATTATGAGTCTTACCACAGGGAACAAAAATACAAACAACTCTTTTCAATAAAGATGCTCATGTATGGAACAACTCTTTTGAACTTAATCAAAGTTACTACATTATAAATGGAAAGTTAAATGGAGCTAAACAAAACTTCTTATCTGTGCATAAGGACCTGGAAGTAGAATTCATGAACAACACAGAGGTTGTAGAGGACAAAGGTCAATTTAAGACTCAACAATTTTCAAATGGATTTATTTCCTTCGATGAAGCTGAAAATATCACTAATGGGAGTTTCTTTGGTAAATTTCACTAAATATTTGTTGTGTATTACACTCATATATAAAATCTGTATTTAATAATACATTTTTATGTTTAGATATGGTGTGTATTTTACGCAAAGTGAAAGCACTAAATGGAGAAGGACGAAGCATACGGCGAGAAGTAATCGTTACAAACGAAAGGTAACTTTATACTTACTATGCATCCTTGATATAAATAGTTTCACGTTATTAAACTTTTATCATAAAGATATCCATTTTTACATATATAGAAATGATAAAAAAACTATGACTTTGTGGGGAGACTTCACTAAAATCAAGGGACAAATGTTACAGAGCCTTAAAAGTGCAAACTAGTGCTTGCCTTTTGTGATGTGAAATCCTCCATTTACCAAGGTATAAATCTCCTCAAATGATATATGTGAATCAGGTTTCACGCTACATAAAAGTATCACTAAATTTATTACTCCTGGCAAAATAGGGGATTTTGTATTTCCACGACTCCTATTAGTAGTTTGCTAATCAATCCACAATTTGAAAAGGCCAACAATCTCCAACAATGGTAAACAATACATCTTTCTTAGCACTTATTCATAGCCTCCCCACATGCTACGTCATTGATGTTTTTAATTGATTACTTTTAAATTATAGGAATGACAACATGAAGGCACAAAAGATTGACATAAGTTTATGCCAAGCAGATAATGCAAACAGCCCGCCAAGTGAAAATTACTGATATTTTAAACAGTTCACTTGCCGTTGTGAAGATACTTTCCTCTGCAAAATCAAATGCATACTCAAATTATATGTTAAAAACGTAATTAACTGATTTTCCTAATTTACGTATAGGACATGTGTCACAATCCGATTTCTCGAGTCATGATGGCGCCTACCACCCCACCAGTAGGCCAGCCAAAACCCTATCCCAAAACTTAATAGTAATGGGACTGAAGGTGGGAACTAACCCCAACTAAGCGGAAGCATAAAATAAGAACACACAAGAGAAGGCGGAAGCAAAACCAGAACTATATAAAGACAAGACTCCTCCCAGAACTTGGAAGTCACAGGTACAGAACTACTAACAAGAGTACAAGTCCCAAAAGTGGACCACACAAACAAACTATCTTGAAAGCTAAAGACAAGTCAAAATATAAATACAGAAGGAGACAAATAATCCCAGAACGCCATATGCTCACCTTCGTCTCCTGAAGAGACAGTTGCATGCTCAAACTCAACGCTGAGAACTGGTGCTCGGACCTGCATCACGAAAATAGATGTAGAGTGTAGCATGAGTACCAAAACAACAAGTACCCAGTAGGCATCATAGACCGACTGAGCAAGAAAGGTAAAAATGAGCAGACAAGATAGAATCTAAAACAATAGAGGCCAACAGAACAGGAATAGGATAAACGAAAAGTAAAGCTAAGAATACCAGAATTAAATCCAGCTGGGTTCCCCATAAGACCTGCTAGGCACACTCAAGCACGGACAAACAAGAACCCAAACGAACCCCTATAAGCCTGACGAGTACACAGAAAAACTACAACTACGGAAACAATGGATCCCAACTCCAAGCCTTAACACCCTGGGACTCGAACCTAATAAGATAGAACTTGGGCCTCGAACCCAAACCATATGGGCCTCGAACCCAAGTCATCAGTCTTAGGCTGGAAATAACGGACTCTAATCGTGTAACGTCAGCCTCGGACCGGAGATAACTCCCCTACTCAAAAATCTCAAGCTGGAAATAACGAACTCTAACTTTGTAACGTCAGCTGCGGATTGGAGCTAGTAGCCTACGCTCAATGGCTAGCGCTAGAAATACCAGACCTCAACCGTGTAACATCAGCTGCGGACTGGAGCTAGCCGCCTCAAACCGAATAAATCAACCACCAACCAACTCAACACAAGGCTAGACACCGCGGGACGCTGACCCCACAAGGATATCAACCGAAGGCTCCCAGCCTAACACCACCCAACCGTCGATCGGCGCAATCGCTAAATCTTTCGGCGGCACCCACGAATCGCAGAGGTAAGAGAGAAAGAATAGAAAGATCCAAAAAGCCACGAAAACTCCTAAACTAAGGCCTATGCTATCAGACCCAAGTCTGTTATACCAGTGTACAAGGATCTAGTCCATCTGAATCAACATCGGATACACACTCAAGTCAATCAGGTGCATGGGACTAAGGCAACACTGTCATAACCTATTCTAAGGTCAAAAATCACAGCAATAAAAAAAACACAAGAAAATTACCCGAACCCATGCATGCAACAACAGATAACCACCCAATAGATAACCCATAACAAATCAACAACAGCCCAAGTCAACAACCCACAGTAAAGCATGGTACTAACCCCGAACAGCCCAGAAATCAACTCTAAACGAAGGAAACCAGAGAAGAAGAACAGAAGTACTAACTACCCAACCCAGATTCACATAAGTCGACAAGTAATCACACATTCAAGCTCAATCTAGGAAGAAGGGAAGCCGTAAGCTAACAGAAGGCAGATCACGCGCGCTCAAAGTCACTCTGCCGGAGCTTTCCCCTTCCAAACGACCTCAGACAGCTGCCACCCTGTCAAAAATAGAGTCATGGCGTCATTACGATCGTTTAGACACTAAAATCATCAAAATCGAAGACAGACCAATTTTGGAGTCAAAATTAGGAAATATGGGACCCGCTCCAGATTTTCCTGAATTAACTCCTTGAAGAGGTTCCAAACCCTCCCCCAAATTTGTATTCCAAAATGGAACACTTATCGGGGCTCGGATCAGCTCCCAACAGCCAACAACAAGAAACGCAAAACATTACAACTACAGGCCAAGGATAGCAACTTACACCTCGAATTCATGAAAATCGAGGAACACCCAACGCAAACCGAGCCAAAACCTACACTGCCAATGGGAATCTGAATGCCTGTGACTTTGAATCACTGGAAACCGATAAAAGATGAGGGAGATATGAATTTCTAAACTTTTCTCCAAATGAGCTCGACCTCACCTTTATAGCCACTGCAACCCGCTGACCTCTGCGAACGCAGCCAAGGCCCCGCGAACGCAGACAGTAGGAACTCAGACCTCCGAGAACACGGAACCCTATCCACGAATGCAGAGAGGAGACTCCCCAGGCTCCCCAGACCTCCACTAACGGGGAGAAGGAGATCACCCCACCCCACAGACCTCCGCGAATGCGGAGCAACCTGTGCGGATGTGGAGAACAACACCTCACAACTCTGCAAACGTGACCTCTAGCTAGCAAATTCGGAGTAGACACCCCTACACCTCCATGAATGCGGAGCCTATCCCGCGAACGCGGAGAGATAGAGTGTCTACAGACACCAGCAGCACCAGCTGTGTTTTGGGCCTTCCCAAAACTCCGACGGGGTGCTAAAAATTCATTCGGAACCCCGTGCACGCAAACGAGATATGCTACCCCATCAAATTTGACGTTCTAGACTCAATGGCGTAGTCAAAATTTTCATACGAGGTCGTTTCAATGAAAAGTGGGTCCCACACCCAATGGGCCATTTTAGCCAATTTCTACCCGAGGCCTCGGAATTGGATCGGAAGCTCCCAAAAGTTCTCGAAGGGTCATTCTAGACAAAACTCAGAAATCAAGAACTAACCGCGCTGACGGAATTCTCATCCGAGTGCGTTTACCAAGAATGTTGTCCAAAGTCAACTTTAAAGCCAAATTTCGAAGGCTAAAGAGCTAACTGGCCCCAAAATCACACCGGGAGCCTTGAGACTCAGGGCAACCATGCTTTAAGCCTAATTTGGCAGGTCTAGAGCTAATGGAACCGTCTGAATTCCCATCTGAGGGTGTTTACCTAAAGTTATGACCGAAATCAACTTTTCAAGGTTCAAAAGCTCCTAATTAGGAAAATAGACATAAAAACCAAACGAATGACCAGGCAACCAAACCTACAGTGCCAGGAAGTCACAAATGACTTGGGGTCGCTACAGAAATGCTCTAACGACATAAATGAGGCACAAACATGCAAATTACCTGATGGGTCATTACAACATCCACTATTAAAAGGACTTTCATCCTCGAAAGTAAGAGTCAAGAAGTACCTAAGGGCTCAAATAAGCTGGGGAACTGCTCCCACATCTCCTGCTCGGTCTCTTAGGTAGCCTCCTCAACTAGACGGTGCTTCCAACGGACCTTAACTACAGGAATGGCTCTCGACCTCAGTTGCCTCACATCTCTGGAAAAAATAGCAACTGGCTCCTCAATATAGGTCAGGCAATCATCAAACTCAACGGCATCATACTGGAGTACATGAGACTTATCTGGGACATACCGACGTAGCCTCGAAACATGGAAGACTTGACGAACAGCTGAGAATGCTGGAGGTAAAGCTAACTCATAGGCCACCTCGCCAACTGCCCTCAAAATCTCAAAAGGCCCAATATACCTAGGGCTAAGCTTGCCCTGCCTCTCGAATCTCATCACGCCCTTCATGGGCAATACTCGGAGGAATACTCAGTCACCCACGGCAAATCTCAACGGTCGATGCCTGCGGTCTTCATAACTCTGTTGTCTACTCTGAGCCGTCCTGAGCCTATCCTGAATCAACCTCACATGCTCCAAAGTCTCCTAAAATAGGTCTGTATCCCTCGGCCTAGACTCCGTAGACTCAAACTAACCAATTGGAGTGCAAAAAAGCCTACCATATAAGGCCTCAAACGGGGCCATCTGAAAGCTGGAATGGTAGCTGTTGTTGTACACAAACTTTGCCAAATGCAAGAACTGGTCCCACTGGCCTCAAAAATCCATAACAAAGGCCCACAGCATATCCTCAAGAACCTGAATAGTATGCTCCGACTTGCCATCGGTCTCCGGGTGAAAAGCTGTGCTAAGATCAACACGGGTGCCCAACTCCTCCTGAAGTACTCTCCAAAAGCTGGAAGTGAACTGTGAACCCCAGTCTGAAATGATAGAAACAGGCACATCATGCAGGCGGACTACCTCCCAAATGTAGATACGGGCTAACCTCTCAGCACTGAAGGAAGAATGAACCGAAAGGAAGTGTGCTGACTTGGTCAATCAATCCACGATGACCCAAATACTGTCAACACCTCTAGAAGTCCATGGTAATGCGTTGCCACTTCCACTCAGGAATGGGTAATCTCTTCAACTCTCCACCAGGCCTCAAATGCTCGGCCTTCACCTATTGGCAACACAAGCAATGAGACAAATAGTCTGAGATGTCCCTCCTTATACCTCTCCACCAGTAATGCTACCTCAAATCACGATAAATCTTAGTTGTACCCGGATGGATAGAATATCTTGAATCATGGGCCTCGCTAAGGATCAGCTAGATCAAATCACCAACTCTAGGAACACACAACCGGCAAACCTCAAAATACCATCTGAATCTAGAGTAACCTGCCCGGCATCACCTGCCAAAACCCTGCTTCTGAGTGCCACCAATGCCTCATCCTCGAACTGACAACTATAGATCTGATCAAGTAGAGATGACTGAACCCCCACATAAGCTAACACCCGACTGGAATCTGAAACATCAAGCCTGATCATCTGATTGGCAAAGGACTGAATGTCCAAAGCCAAGGGCCACTCCGAAACAGAAAGGAAGGCTAGGCTATCCATACTCCCTGCCCTCCGACTCAAGGCGTCTTTTACTACATTTGCCTTGCCCGGGTGGTAGAGAATAGAGAGATCATAGTTCTTCAAGAGCTCAATCCATCAGCGCTGCCTCGAATTTAGATCCCTCTGGCTCCTAATGTATTGAAGGCTCTGATGATCAGTATATATCCCGCAACGAACTCCATAAAGGTAATGCCTCAAGATCTTAAGCGCGAACACTACCGCTGCAAACTCCAGATCATGAGTAGGGTAGTAGCGCTCATGCAGATTAAGCTGCCTCGACGCATATGTAATAACCCGGCCCTGCTGCATCAGAACACAACCTAACCCAACGCCGAAAGTGTTGCAATAAACTGTGAAGCCCTCGCCCTCAACTAAAAGAGTCAATATAGGAGCGGTGGTAAGCAACTCCTTGAGCCTCAGAAAGCTCCTCTCACACTCCTCCGACCACACAAAAGGGAACATCCTGGCGAGTCAACCGAGTCAGAGGTGCTGCTATAGTGGAGAAACCCTTGACAAAGCGCCTGTAGTACCCTGCCAATCTGACGAAGCTCCAAACCTCAGTCACAGAAGTGGGCCTAGCCAAATCATGGATAGCCTCAATCTTCACTGGATCCACCATAATACCATCCTTGGACAACACGTGCCCCAAGAATACTACAGACTCAAGCCAGAACTCGCACTTTGAGAACTTGGCATAAAGCCGATGATCTCTCAAAGTCTGGAGCACTATCCCCAGATGCTGCTCATGCTCACCATGGCTCCGCGAGTATACCAAGATGTCTTCAATGAAAACTGTGACGAAGGAGTCCATATACGACTTGAATACATGAGTCATCAAGTCCATGAAAGCGGCAGGGGCATTAGTCAAACCAAAAGACATCATTAGGAACTCATAATGGCCGTAACGAGTCCTAAATGCTTTCTTAGGGATGTTCGCTGCTCTAACCCTCAACTGATTGTAGCCAGATCTAAAGTCAATCTTTGAAAACACTACGGCCCTTGAAGTTGGTCAAACAGATCATCAATACGAGGCATGGGGTAACGGTTCCTCACCGTCACCTTATGCAGTTGCCTGTAATCAATACACATCCGCATGGTACCATCTTTCTTCTTCACAAATAAAATTGGGGCACGCCAAGGTGATACACTAGGCCGAATGAATCCTTTACCTAAGAGGTCCTAAAGCTGAACACTGAACTCCTTGAGCTCTGCAGGGGCCATATGGTACGGTGGGATAGAAGTAGGACGAGTACCTAGATCCAAATCAATGGCAAAGTCAATATCTTGCTCTGGGGTAGGCTAGGAAGGTTGGCAGGAAACACATCTGCAAACTCTCAGACTATAGGCACGGAATCCACTGTAGGGCTCTCCCTACTAACATCTCTAACACACGTAAAATATGCCAAACACCCACTATCCACAAGCCTCTGGGCATGAATAAAAGAAATCACCCCAACAAGTGTGTGATTGCGAGAGCCCTGCCACACCACTGGCAGAATACCAAGCATGGCTAAAGTAACGGTCTTGGCATAGCAATCAAAGACGGTCCGGTGAGGGGATAGCTAATCCATGCCCAGAATCACATCAAAATCCACCATAGAAAGCACAACAAGATCAACCAGAGTGTCTTGCCCCCGATGCGTCACCACACAGGATCTACAAACCCAATCCAATACTAAGGAATCCCCTACTGGGGTCGAAACACGCAAAGGCATAGATAAGGACTCAGGACTCACTCCCAATCGAGGCATACAATAAGCTGACACATATGAATAAGTAGAACCAGGGTTAAATAAGGCTGAAGCAGGCTGATGGCATAAAAGAACGTACCTGTGATCACATCATCAGATGCCTCAGCCTCTGTTCTAGCTGGAGCTGCATAGAAATGGCTATGAGCACCTCTACCTCGCGCATCCACTCTACCGCCTATCCTGCCTCCCCGGGGACCTCCCCGAGCACCCTACAGCTGACCTCCTCCTCTAGCTAGAGGTGCTACCGCTGAAATCGGTCTCGCCACCTAAGGAGCTGATAAAGCCAATATGGAGACAGGGCACTCTCTAGACCATTGACCAAGCTCCCCACAAGTAAAGCAACCCTGTGAAGATCCGCTCATCGCTAAAGGCCGGCCACCCCATCCTGATGAACCTGCCTGGAACCCACCTCGGCCCTGACTTAAGCCGGCACTAAGCCCACTCTGCGGATGCTGGTCACCCTATGAGATCTGTAATGAATCCTAGAACTGGCGACTGGGCAGATCTTACTAGAACCTCTGATGTCCCTGATCTCAGGTACCCTCGACCTACGATGGGTTCCGCTGAAACTATCATCTGGCCTGGCCCTCTTGCCGTTGCCCCCGTGGGCCTTGCGACTAAGCTGCTCAATAGTATGGGTGTGGTCCACCACATCTAGAAAAGAACTGCCCACAGATAACATAGACTGTGACTCAAACCTCAACTGCAGCCTCAAGCCTCTAACAAAACATCGGACCCGCTCCTCCTCTGTAGGCAGAATCATGGTGGCATGACGGGACAACTCAAGAAATCTTTCCTCGTACTCTAATACTACCATGGAGCCGTGTTCCAACCTCGAGAACTCATCACGAAGTCGATCTCGGACACTACGTGGAATAAATCTGGCCAGAAAAGCCTCTGAAAACTTCATCCATGATACCGGTGGTAATCCAGTTAGCCTGGTCCCGATGAAGGAACGCCACCACTGCCTCGCTAGTTCGTCTAGCTGATATGCCATGAAGTCATCTCCCCTCGACTCCACTAGGCCAAAAGTCTGCAGTCGCTCCCGGTAGGTGGTAATAAACTCATGGGCGTCCTCTCCTGCAGACCCAAAAAAATTTCGGCGGTGAGAGCCTGAGAAACACCCCGAGAATCTTCTGCTCTTGGAGTTGCATGACCCCATCCAAAGGGTCCGGCTGAACCAAGGCCAGTGCTGGGGCCGGCTGCTACATACCCCCGATAGCAGCTAGGATCTGGGCAAGCATGCCCTGAAGATCAGGGGCGGCATCTGGTGCAGGCGGTTGTTGGGCTGGTCCCTGCCCACCAGCTGAGGAGGAATTTGCTCTCTACGAGGCATCGGCTTCGTTTCAGGAGTCCTCGCTCTATTGTGGCCTGCTACCGCAGCACCACCTCGACCTCGGGGTAAACCTCAGGTCAACCTCTACTGCACGTGCGGGCCATCCTACAACAGAGTGAAGTAAATGAGATTTCATGAAACCAATCAGACTACGACGGACGAACATGAATCAAAAGAAGAAAACCTCCTACAGACACCCTATAGCCTCTTGAAAATAGGTCACGAACGTCTTCGCACTGATCCGTAGGACTCTACTAGATGTTAGCTCCGTACATGTGAGACCAATGAACTTGGGGCTCTGATACCAACTTGTCATGACCTTATTTCGCGAGTCAAGATGGCGCCTACCACCCCACTAGTAGGCCTGCCAAAACCCTATACTGGAACTTAACTGTAATGGGACTGAGGGTGGGAACTAACCTCAACTAAGCGGAAGCATAAAATAAGAACATACAAGTGAAGGCGGAGGCAAAACCAGAACTATTTAAACACAAGACACCTCCCAAAACTTGGAACTCACAAGTACAGAACTAATAATAAGAGTACAAGTCCCAAAAGTGGACCACAGAAACAAACTGTCTTGAAAGCAAAAGACAACTCAAAATATAAATAAAGAAGGAGACATATAATCCCAGAACGCCATATGCTCACCCTCGTCTCCTGAACAGAGAGGTGCAGGCTTGAACTCAACGCTAAGAACTAGTGCTCGGACCTGCATCACGAAAATAGATGCAGAGTGTAGCATGAGTACCAAAACAACATGTACCCAGTAGGTATCATAGGCTGACTTAGCAAGAAAAGTAAAAACAAGCAGACAAGATAGAATCAAACACAACAAAGGCCAATAGAACAGGAATAGAATAAACGGAAAGCAAAGCTAAGAATACTAGAACCAAACCTAGCTGGGACCCCCATAAGACCCGCTAAGCACACTCAAGTACGGACAAACAAGAACCCAAACGGACTTCCATAAGCCCGACGAGTACATAGAAAAACTACAACTATGGAAACAACGGATCCAACCTCAGAGCCTTAACACCCCTGGGACTCGAACCCAACAAGATGGAACCTGAGCCTCGAACCCAAACCATATGGGCCTCGAACCCAAGCTATCAGTCTCAGGCAGGAAATAACGAACTCTAACCGTTTAACGTCAGCCTTGGATCGGAGATCACTCCCCTACTCAACAATCTCGAGCTGGAAATAATGGACTCTAACCGTGTAACATCAGCTGCGGACTAGAGCTAATAGCCTACGCTCAACGATCTCGCGCTGGAAATACCGGACCTTAACCGTGTAACATCAGCTGCGAACTCCTAGCCGCCTCGAACCGAATAAAGCCACAACCAACCAACTCAACACAAGGCTAGACACCGCGGAACGCCGCCCCTACAAGGATATCAATCGAAGGCTCCCAGCCTAACACCACCTAACCATCGATCGGTGTAATCGCTAAATCTTCCGGCAGCACCCAGAATTGCAGAGGTAAGAGAGAAAGAATAGGAAGATCCCAAAAGCCATGAAAATGCCTAAACTAAGGCCCATGCTATCAGAACCAAGTCTTTTATACCAGTCTACAAGGATCTAGTCCATCCGTATCGACGTCGGATACATACTCAAGTCAATTAGGTGCATGGGACTAAGGCAACACTATCCTAGCCTATTCTAAGATCGAAAATCACCGCAATAAAAAAACAAAAGAAAATAACCCGAACCCACACATGTAACAACAGATAACCCATAACAAATCATCAACAGCCTAAGTCAACAACCCACACTAAAGCATGATACTAACCCCGAACAGCCCAGAAATCAACTCTAAACGAAGGAAATTAGAGAAGAAGAACAGAAGTACTAACTACCAAACCCCGATTCACACAAGTCGCCAAGTAATCACACATTCAAGCTCAATCTAGGAAGAAGGGAAGTTGTAACCTACTAGAAGGCCGATCACGCGTGCTCCAAGTCACTTTGCCGGAGCTTTCCCCTTTCGAACGACCTCAGACTGCTGCCATGCTGTCAAAAATAGAGTCACAGCGTCAATACAGTCGTTTAGATACTAAAATCATCAAAATCGAAAAGAGACCAATTTTGGAGTCAAAAACGAGAATGTGGGACCCGCTCTAGATTTTCTGGAATTGAGTC
Source organism: Solanum appendiculatum (assembly GCA_018342035.1). NCBI lineage: Eukaryota > Viridiplantae > Streptophyta > Magnoliopsida > Solanales > Solanaceae > Solanum > Solanum appendiculatum. The sequence continues at coordinate 974,537 of JAGDQO010000612.1, read as the reverse complement.
CCTGAAGAGGTCCCAAACCCTCCATCGAACTTGAATTCCAAAATGGAACATTTATCGGGGCTCGGATCAGCTCCTAACAGCCAATAACAAGAAACACAAAAATTTACAACTAGAGGCCTAGGATAGCAACTTACGCCTCGAATTCCCAAAAATTGAAGAACACCCAACGCAAACCGAGCCAAGATCCACACTGCTAACGAGAACCTGAACGACTGGGACTTTGAATCACCAGAAACCGATAAAAGATGAGAGAGATATGAATTTCTAAACTTTTCTCCAAATGAGACTCGACCTCACCTTTATAAACACTGCAACCTGCTGACCTCCGCGAATGTGGAGGGAAAACAAACTCTACTCCGCGAACGCGGCCAGGGGCCCGCGAACACAGAGAGGAGGAACTCAGACCTCCGCGAACGTGGAACCCTATCCTCGAACACATAGAGAAGACTCCCCAAGGCTCCCCAGACCTCCGCGAATGCAGAGAAGGAGATCACCCCACCCCTTAGACCTCCGCAAATGCGGAGCAACCCACACGAATGCGGATAACAACACCTCACAACTCCACGAACATGGCCTCTGGCCTGCGAACGCGAAGTAGACACCCCTACACCTCCGTGAACACGGAGCCTATCCACGAACGTGGAGAGATACAGTGTCTGCAGACACCAGCTGCACCAACTGTGTTTTGGGCCTTCCCAAAACTCCGACGGAGTGCTCGGAATTTGTTCGGAACCCTGTGCACGCAAATGAGATATGCTACCCCATCAAATTCAACGTTCTGTACCCAATGGCGCAGTCAAAAATTTATATATGAGGTTGTTTCGATTAAAAGTGGGTCCCACACCCAATGAGCCTTTTTAGCCAATTTCTACCAGAGGCATCGGAATTGGATCGGAAGCTCCTGAAAGTTGTCGAAGGGTCGTTCTAGACAAAACTCAGCATTTTAAAACTAACTGCGATGACGGAATTCTCATTTGAGTGCGTTTACCAAGAATATTGTCCAAAGTCAACTTTAAGCCAAATTTCAAAGGCTAAAGAGCTAACTGGCCCCAAAATCACACCATGAGCCCCGGGACTAAGGCCAATCATGCTTCTAGACTAATTTGGCTGATCCAGAGCTGATGGAACCGTCAAAATTCCCATTTAAGGTCGTTTACCTAAAGTTATGACCAAAATCAACTTTTCAAGGTTCAAAAGCTATAAAATAGGAAAACAGGCAAAAAAACCAAACGAACGACCAGACAACCGAACCTGTAGTGCCTGCAAGTCACAAATGACTTGGGGTCGCTATAGGAACACTTTAACGAAAGAAAAGTGTCACAAACACACAAATGACATGAAGGATCATTACAACATCCACTACTAAAAGGACTTTCATCCTCGAAAGTAAGAGTCAAAAAGTACCTGAGGGCTCAAATAAGATGGAGAACTTCTCTCGCATCTCTCCCTCAGATTCCCAGGTAGCCTCCTCAACTGGACGGTGCCTCCAACGGACCTTAACTACAGGAATGGCTCTCTACCTCAGCTACCTCACATCTCTGGCAAAAATAGCAATTGGCTCCTCAATATAGGTCAGGCGATCATCCAACTCAATGGCATCATACTGGAGAACACGAGACTCATCTGGGACATACCGACGCAGCATCGAAACATGGAAGACTTGATGAACAGTTGAAGTTTCCGGCATTGACAATAACACTGACCTATGGTATCATGCTTGCAGGAAATGCTACAGGTGAGTTACTATTATAAACAGTAGTGCAACTTGTACCTACTGAAGTAGTGAAGATATTAATTATGAGGAGAGGTAAACTACACAAAAGACAATCAAAAAATATTACTTACTCCACCAAATAAATGAACAGTTAAGGATTTAATATTGAAATGAGTTTAAGATATAGCTATCAAACAAATGAAGACTTACATATTAAATCTTCAAATGTGTTTTAGATATTGGTTAAACATTGATGTCACAGCTGAGGATCAATTTCTAAGGATTATATTGTTTGATGCGGCACAATACTATTTTGGTTGCGCCGTAAAAGACTATGTTCACTCTATCTGAAAAAGTAAATCACGTAATCTACAAAATATCAGCCCATATAAATAACGTTATCCTATTTTTAGTGAAATACTAATATATAAGGGTTTTCTATTCTACAGAAAGAAGAATATGAATACTATTGCAAGTTGGTATTGAGTAAGGGAAAAGAATTCAGTATCTTTGTGAAGGTTGATCGTAACTTTCCAAAGGTGGAGACAAACATGAATGTGATAGCTATGGAGATACATGAAGTTCCAAAGAAATTTGCAGCAGATGAAACCAAGGTCGAAACCCCGATTAAAAAACAAGGAAGCCAGAGGATCAAGAAACTTAGAGATAATGAAAAGATGAAAGGGATAGCTGCGGAGATACCTCAAGTTGAAAAAACTATTGCAGCTGTTGAAGTTGAGATTGCAATCCAAATAATAACACATCGATGCAAGAGGAGCAAGAAAGTTAAAGAAGCCACTTCAAAGGAGCATCCAATGAAAGTGAGGATACGTGAGGTTGAAACACACAATGTACCAGATGAAAGTGAGGATGAAACCCCAATAATTCAGCTACAAAGAAAAAGGACCTGGAAGCTTAAAGGAAAAAACCTCGTGCCACATCTGATGGAGAATAAGCTCAAAGTGGAAAAAAGCTAATATATGGTTGATTTAAAAATTTCTTATGTTTAACTACCAATGCATATTATCTCCATAATACTAATATTTAAAAGTTACTTTACTTTTCTCAACGAGCAACTTCACCTAACATCGCTTTTATTATTAACTTAATTTCTCTTACGTCAATGAATTTGGTTAATTGCTTTACTAAACATTCAATATATGTACATTATTACTTCCAAACAGATCAACTACACTCTTCTGCAGCAATCTAAGCCTCATACAACTTAAAAGGTATCTATGCATTCTACACTATACGTATTTCTTAACTATATATGGAAAAATGAAAACTACAAAATAATAGATGTCTATGGCCTATATATATACCAAATTAAACACTTCAAAGACTAACAATTATTATTAATGATTTCGCTATGTTCTAGATCACTGCAAAATTACATATGCCCATTGGGACAAGAGAAGAGAAGTGTCACACCAACGATCAAAACTTTGCCGCCACCAAATCAACAAATGACACACAACCAATATCGAGGTATATCTAATATGTTAAATACTTATCATAGTTCAAAATTAAATCTAACCCTTCTGTTCAATTCACTTAACAGGTGATAAAGGCAAATCCATTGCTTCTGGACATAAAGTTGATCAGCATGCCAAAACAACAATAGATCAGACACACTATACATGTAAGATCTCAGACAATCCCCTAAAAAAATCCATCGTTCAACAATGCGTATCTTGTCTCTCTTTAAGAACCACTACTTAAGTAACTTATATTTACATTTGATTTTCACAAATTGATGTTTTTAAATACACTTTTCATGTATGTACTAAATATAATACTGACTCTATCTTACTTTAGTAACCATTGCAAACTATTGTCTTGCCATGTCAAATCTAACAGGTGATAAAGGAAAAACCATTCCTTCTACCAGTAAAGGTGATCGTCATGACAACCACACAAAAAATGATATAAAACGCACAGGTAACAGCTTAGATAATTATGTATAATTCTAGATACATAAAGAGTCCCTACAGGGTGAACACATTTGCATACACACATACATAAGTATTACATGCTTTGTCTAAATGTATAAAACGTGATTCCTCTTATAGAGAAAAGGCAATTGTACAACGCATTGCGAAAGGTGGAAAAGTATATATTAGCCAGCTAAACAATAGCACATCTAGAAGATGAACATCCACGTTTGAAGAAGCAACCTAAAATAAATTGGCTATTTAGAGTATTATCTGAAAAGTTTGAAGCTGGAGGTACAGAGGAAAAAACCTACTCATATCCAACATAATTTGAACATTCAATACCTTTATGAAATTAGAGTTTTAACATATCTCTCCCACCATATTTATATATGTAGGAGTTGTTGCTTACAACTTATCTTTATCATATCCGCACATGTTAAAAGCGGTCCCAGAATGCATTTATTGTGCTGCAAAAAGATTTGAACATGAACCTCCAACATTCCGTTGTGCAAGAGGATATATCAAATTGGCAACCACTGAAGGTCCGACAGAACTATATGAAATGTTTTTGGCTTCTACGGCAGGCGCTATAGAGTTTCATAAAAATATTCGCGCATATAATAACATCTTTGCTTTTACATCTTTGGTGTTAACCTGGATAAGAAAATAACTTCTGCAAGAAAAGGAGTGAACACATTCAGGGCATAAGGTCAAATTTATCACGATCTACCATCATTGGTACCGCATGATAAAAATCCCTGTTACTTCCAACTATACTTCTTTGATACAGACAATGAGTTGGCCAACAGGATATCAAAGGTGAAAGAATGAATTCTTTCAGACAGAATCGCAAAAAAGATCAAAAAAGTAATGGAGGGAAACCCATATGCGCAAATCTTTTGCCAACTAAAAGACCAATCAAGTTTCCACAATTTCCAACTTCGAATTGATGCAAATGCCTCTTTGGATCAACTAGTCTACAACGCACCCTCACTAAATCAAGAAGCAGCAATTTGGATAGATGGAAACAATCCAAATATACCTTTTGAACGAGAAATATTTGTTCATGAGCATTTAGGGTACAAGCATAGAGTCAAACACTATTTCAGCTGTTACGACCCTCTCCAATATCCTTTGATCTTCCCAAGAGGTGAAGGAGGATGGCATCAAAGAATAAGAAAACAAAACAAAAGAAAACATCACACAAGAAGTGGCCACTCCTCAACTCTGACCAATGATATTCCAACATTCATATCATCTGATGCAATATTAGCCAACGAGGATAAATGTAACGTGTATCACCTTCTTCCCTCTTATAGTAAAAATTTACTAACATTCTTCACAAGTTAGATACTGATAAAAAGCACATACACAATATACCATAATGATGAAACCTCATAAAAGTCTTTTACCAATAAAGGTTAGTACCAACAACGTATTATGATTAAGAGTTGTGGCATGACAAATAGGACTAACTAAAATTTACTTAAATACCACCAAATATTAATTACCTCCCCTCCTAATCTTTACACTTTTAGTAAACCCAAACTTATGTGTATACTATCAGCTTACATTAGTGTCGTTTCTAGGTATATGGTGTATTACACTTACTTACCACATTAAAATAAAAATGCAAAAATGCCACTTCTTTAGGTGCATTTAAAAAAGGCTATTGCAATGGTTTCCCCCACGTTAAATATTATATACACTATTTTCATGTATCCAAATACTGCTATCAACAATGTACAAAATACAAATATTTTAGGAAAAATTCTCATGTTAAACACTATTGTACATTAAAGCCATTCCAACGACATAGTACCCATAACACACTAAAAAAGGGACATCAGAGAATAGGACATACCTTTAAAATTATCATACATTACACTTTTCATTTATACCAATATTGTAACTAACATGAAATAAAAAATAATATTAATATGATTGCTAACACTAGTAGATGTCCATCGCGAGACAAAGGGAGATGTTTCTTGCAGAGAGTACTATTGTTATAAACTACAAGTACGAGAAGCAGAGAGGTCAGTATTACTACTATGTGGAAGATTACTACAGCAATTTGTGGTTGACATGTACATAAAATTGGAAACAACAAAGCTAGAATATTTCATAAATGAACAATCAAATTTTAGAAGAGAGGTTTATCAAGGTATCGTTGATAGTGTCAAGGCTGGAGAATACATGGGAGATAGAATTGGGCAAAGAATACTACTTCCATCATATTTTATTAGGCGGCCACTGTCACGACCCAAGGTACCCTCTAGACGTGACATGGCATACAAGACCCCGAAAGGCTTCATACAAGCCACTTAGCATACATACATACAAGATCATAGAGATTTAAGAGTTCAAAAGACAATATCATATCAAATCATTTAAGAAAGTAGTGGAAGTCTACATCAAATGTCTCAAAGCCAAGCTAACATAAGAATGAGGAATAAAGTTTGGGACGTAACCCAATACAATGCCAAAATGAAGAACATAAAAGTAAGAACAACTAGGCTATGTCCTCAAATGGATGAGGACTCATCAAGTCTTCAATAAGTCCTTCTACTAAGCTCTAGCCACGAATAGATGGGGAATCGCCAAGCCCTACATTAACAAGTCAATGTAGGTAAGAGTATGCGTTAGTACAATCAAGTACCAAGTATGATAGCAATGACCAAAACGGGACACTTCATAACATGCAATGACCAAGCTAAAACATGATAAAGGTTAGAAACATAAGTCATAAACCATGGTCAAGCAAGCTAAACATCTTTACATTACTTTGAGAAATACCTTGAAAGCAACTTAGTTCATTAGTGTGGGAAGTAGCCTTAACCGACATGTAAGACCATGTGAGCTATTAACATGGAATCCGATGTCTACCCCACACCGAAAAGAGGTGTCCTACTTTCCAAGGTAAGACCATAAACTTCTAGCTTACGTGGATCCACTAGCTAATGTCTATCTAGACAATCATCCTATGGTGGCACATAGTTTATGGGACATGGCTAATCGCCACTTGTACACTCGGTGCTAAGCATAATTCCCATGGACTAAACATAGTCCATTTATCATAAGTAGACATGGGTATTTGCCTCTTGTCTATCATTAGTCATAGGTTCATTATTAGTAGACATGGGTGATCACCTCTTGTCTACATTAGGGAACATGGGTGATCGCCTCTTGTCCCTTCACTAGAATAGCTCCTTAATCATCGATTCAAGTTTAGTTGAGCAAGCCTTTGAACAAGTTATGAATCATTACATGTGAGAAAACCTTTCACATTCATAGGTTGAGTGATATATAAGAATTCCGTTCACATCTCAACAATAACATCAACATATCATAAACTTCGATGCTTCAATCTCAAAGCACCCTTAATTCATCATTAGCTTCATAAGAGACATGCATGATTTCATAAACTTCATCTTTACATAGTTCATCATGCTCATAGCTTTGCAATCATAGGGTTCACATGGATTCATGAGAATTCCTCTTAAATTATCAATGCAAACTCATGATTAGAAAACCATAAACAAGGCAATTTAACCATAATTGAAGGAACCCACATATTAGAGGAAAATCATAGCTTTCCATTGAACATGCTTACTTTCATAAAACCATCATTAGATCATTCATAGTATAATCATGAAAATCATAGCTTAGGAATCATAATTCATACATAGGTGCACATAGACTTCATGCAATTCATCTCTTCACAATTCCAAGCCACCAAAAAAGCATAAATTTCAAAATTGGGGGAAAACTCATGGGTTCATGGGGATTCATCTAAATTCATGAAATTCAACTCAATTTATACTTTAAAGTTCATAAATCAATCAATTAAATAAGCATTACAAAGAACCCATAACATGGAAGGAAACCCCTAATTCAATTGAGAACTTCTATGTTGAAAATTGGAGATTTTAAGGATTCCATGGAGGAAAGGGCTCCATAGATGAACACTATCATACCTCAATGCAAGACCTTGAAATAAATGGAGGATTAGGAGACTTGACTTGAAAACCCTAGCTCTTGCTTCTTCATCTTCAAGCTTTCTAGAGAGAGAAATGTTTGGGAGAGGAGTGTTTTGGGAATGATTAGGAATGGGTAGAATTAGGCTTAAAAGTTTTATATATGGCCTAGATTAAGGGTCAAATTGACTTAGATTAGGAGTTAAATATTTAGGGAAAAGACCAAAAAGCCCTTTAAAAATAACTGTCGGGCCCTATCTACGGTTGGACCTACGGTCCGTAAGTCAACCTACGGACCGTCCTGTCCTATCGTAGATAGATTCAGAGACTGTCAACCTTGGACCTTGCAACGACGGATCCTATGTATGGCACGTGGGGCAATCGATGGACAGTACATGGCAACCATAGGTCTGAACTTATGGCTTAAGAATTCAACTAAGTCTAGAGGAGACCTACGAGACCCATCTATGACTCGTTGAAAGATCGACGAGCCGTCCTGGCAGATCGTCATTAAGGTTTTGGAACTTGACATTTTAAAAACTTGGGCCTGTCACCTACGGTTCCCACCTACGGCCCGTAGGTACACCTACGATCCGTAGATGGCTCCCGTAGGAGCTGGCACCAGGCGAAAACCTGAAATTTTTTCTTCTTTTGAAATCCGAGGTGTTACAATATCTCCCCCTTTGGAACATTCGTCCTCGAATGGAAGTCAAGATATCATAAGAAGAGTAAGAACTCAAGATCTAACAGCCCAACATGAATGCAATCACATAAATGCACATAGCAGTGGAGGAAACATCAACTTCAAGCTAAAGCATGTTCAAAACATCATTTCATGAAAGCCATATGCAACTCATACTCAAATGCCCATAATCATGGACAAATCAATCAAGCTAGCTTATTTTCTCAAAATTAGACTCTTCATGAACATGCACAATCAAGGAATCTTGAACATAACTAAGACACATGAAACCAAAAGAATGAACCATGAGGACTAAATACCTCAAGCTAAAGTAGGATCGGAGGGAAAGAGATGAGGATATCGGGACATCATATCGGCCTCGGCCTCCCAAGTAGCACCCTCAACTAATTGATTCCTCCAAAGAACATTCACGGAAGAAACTTCTTTATTCCTTAACTTTCGGACTTGTCGGTCTAAAATCTCAACCGGAATTTCTTCATAGGAAAGACTATCCTTTATGCCAAGACTCTCCAATGGCACTATAGATATTGGATCACCAACACATTTCTTCAATAATGAGACATGGAAAACCAAATGCACCGATGCCAAATCATTAGGCAAATCAAGTTTATGAGCAACCTTACCAACACGCCTCAAAATTTGATATGGGCCTACATAATGGGGACTAAGCTTCCCTTTCTTCCCGAATCTCATTACACCCTTCCGAGCTAAGTTGCAGGATCTAAAAGACCAAATTTTTAAGAAAGAAATATTTGGAATTGTAGCTGCTCATGTATTTGTGATAGAGTTCCAAAAACGAGGACTACCACACATACACCTCCATCTCATATTAAAAGAAGGGTACAAGATAAAATCAAGAGATCAGTACGATAGGTTTATCTCAGCAAAGATTCTAGATAAATGTGAGTATCCCATCTTGCATGAATTAGTACTCAGGCATATGATGCATGGTCCATGTGGGAACAAGCGGCCAACAAACACGTGCATGCAAAATGGACAATGCAAATATCATTATCCCAGGCCATACAACAACAAATCAATTCAAACAAAGGATGGATATCTAATTTATAAAAGAAGAAGGGATGGAAGGATAGAGAGTGTTTGTGGAATGAATATGACTAATCAATGGATGGTACCTTATAGCCCTTATCTTCTTACAAGATACAATTATCACATTAATGTTGAGGTCTGCTCAGGAGTCAAAGCAATAAAGTATCTATACAAGTATATAGATAAAGGTCATGATCGGTGTGTCGTTTATGTTCAGTCTGATGATGGTGAAAAAGTTATTGATGAGATTCAAACTTTCAAGATGCACGGTGGGTTTCACTGCCTGAAGCACTATGGAGAATATATGAATTCAACTTGAGTGAAATGTAACCTCTAGTCATTAACCATCAACTACATCTGCCAGGAAAAAATTCAGGTACACATATTTATGCATAAAAACACAATTTCTTTAAAATAATAAATATAATCCTTACAATACAAATACTAACTCTAAACGAGCTCACAGTATTTTACTGGAAAAACCAAAATTTGAAAAATATCATCGCTTGGGATGGTGTCAAGCAAATAATGTTGACCGAATATTTCAGGATGTGCTCAATTGACACTGAAGCACATGCATACCTTTATAGAGAATTTCCTAAGTATTATGTTTTGAATCCCAAGGTAAAGACTTGGACAAAAAGGAGAACAAGATCTGTAATTGGTCATATTGCAATTGGTAAGGCAGATGTAGTAAACTATCACTTCATACACATCGATAATTGTTAAACTTATTACTAAACCATCATTACATTCTACAGGTAATCCTTGAGAAGGGGAAATGTATTATGAGTGGTTATTACTAAACCATCTAAGAGGACCATTATCATTCAATGACTCACTCACTGTCAACGGCAAGCAATGTGAGACCTTCAAAGAAGCGGCAAAAGAAAGAGGGTTACTGGAGTCCGACAACAACATATCAGAATGATTAGGAGAGGCTGTTATCTTTAAAATTCCATCAGCTCTCCGAAGTTTGTTTGGTACAATTTAGTTCATTGTAACCCAACGTATATTTAAGAAATCTGGGGTACTTATTACGAGGATATGTCTGAGGACATCAGAAGGCTATATGGCAACTCACAAAATCCTATACTACAGTGTACCCTAAATAGTATTAATCAATGTTTGGAAAGTATGGGCAAGAGCATAGACATATATGACCTTCCTCAACTAGATCACCATTTGCTCGAAGTTGATCCATCAAAATTTAGAGAAATAAATGAAGAAATGTCTGTGCAAATACCTACGTAATATTTTGATGCATAATCAAAATTAAATTAAGAACAAGAGCAGGCTTTTTTAAAAATAGTGCAAAGAATCGTTACTGGAAGAGCTAGAATATTCTTATCTATGGACCTGGGGAACTGGGAAAACATACCTATACCGTGCATTGCTTGCCAATGTTAGATCAAGAGGTATGATAGCTTTAGCAACAGCAACCACTGGCGTAGCAGCTTCAATTTTACCTAGAGGATGTACAGCACACTCGAGGTTTGAGATCCCCCTGCAAACAAATGAGTCAACTACGACAAACATGTCAAAGCAAAGTGGTGCTGCCAAATTGATTAGAAAAGCAAAAGTGATTATATGGGATGAAGCGCCAATGGCAAAGCGGCAAACAATAGAAATAGTCAACAAGAGCTTTAGAGACATAATGGACATCGATAAACCGTTTGGTGGAAAAGTCACGGTTTTTGGAGGAGATTTTTGGCAGGTGTTACCAGTAGTTCCAAAATCAACTAGAGCAGAAATTGTTAATGCAAGCTTGGTGATATCATATCTCTTGCCTTTGATGGAGAAGATTCAATTTACTAGAAATATGAGAGCAAGAATAGATCCAACATTCAATGAGTTCTTACTTCGCGTGGGTAACAGAGATGAACCAACAATAACAGATAATTTAATCCTTCTTCAAGAATAGTTGACTGTCAAGCATTGTAGGGATGGAATTCCAGAAGAATCCATAATAAAAGAGATATTTCCAAACCTACAAGAAAATGCTCCTACGACAAAATATGTCACTGAACGAGCTATCTTAGCAAGAAGAAATGAGCATGTGGATAATCTTAATGACAAGTTAATATCCATGTTCCCAAGTGAAAGCAAGACACTCAATAGCTTAGACTCAGCAGAAGATGACACCAAGAACTATTATCAAGAAGAATATCTAAATACTTTAACACCAAACGGTCTCCCGCTCCACAGGTATTCAAATAAATACATTACGAATACAATCATAAGGAGGCGGCAACAAATATCAATATGGATATACTTTGATATATCTTATTAAAGGCAGGTTAGAATTAAAGGAAAATGCACCCATCATGCTGCTAAGGAATTTAGACCCTTCGAATGACTTATGCAATGGCACCCGAATGATATGCCGAGACTTTGCCAAGAATGTCATCCATTCCAAAATATCAAGTGGTCATTGTGCGACGAAGCATGTGTTTCTTCCCAGAATACAACTTTCACCACAAGAAAATGAAGGTTATCCATTCAAATTCGTTCGGAAGCAATTTCCAGTACGCCTTTGCTTTGCAATGACTATAAATAAAGCGCAAGATCAAACAATTCCAAACGTTGGTTTGTATTTTCCCCGACATATTTTCTCATATGGTCAATTGTACGTTGCACTCTCAAGAGGGATATCTATGTTGTCACGACCCAAGGTACCCCCTAGACGTAACATGGCATACAAGACCCCGAAAGGCCTCATACAAGCCACTTAGCATACATTCATACAAGATAGTAGAAATTAAAGAGTCCAAAAGATAAAATCACAACATAGTTTAAGAAAAACGTCAGCGGAAGTCTACATCTCATGTCTCAAGACATCTAACATAATAGAATAGAAATGAAGGTTTGGGACGCAGCCCAGTACAATATCCAAAAGTATAACGAAAATCATGAAAACATAACAAGGTTAGGTCCTCGGACATAGAAGGCCCCACCAAGTCTTCACTATCACTGGAACTGACTGGCCACGAGTGGGATGAGAAGAACCGCCAAATCCTACATCAATAGAATCATTGTAGGCAAGAGTATGCGTTAGTACAACCAAGTACCAAGTATGATAGCAATGCACAAAGGGCATATAAAACATGCTAGAATGACATATAATCATGACATGTAATGGCCAAGCTAAATCATGATAGAATATAAGAAACATGAAGCATAAACCATGGCAAAGACAAGCTATTCATCTTTCCTTTACTTTACTTTAGATCATCATCATAACACGTGTTCATTAGTCGTGGGGAAATAGCCTTAACCGACATATAAGACCATGTGAGTTATCAACATGGAATCCGGTGTCTGCCCCACACCAAAAAGGGGTGTCCTACTTACCAAGGTAAGACCATGAACTTCTTAGCCTATATGGATCCATTATCTAGTGTCTATCATAGACCATCACCCTGTGGTGGCACATAGGTTATGGGACATGGGTAATCGCCACTTGTCCACTCGGTACTAAGCATACTTCCCACAGATTTATCATAGTTCATTTTTATCTTAGGTAGACATGGGTAATCGCCTCTTGTCTATCCTTAGTCATGATTTCATTATTAGTAGACATGGGTAATCGCCTCTTGTATAAATTAGGGTACATGGGTAATCTCCTCCTGTCCCTTCATAGAATAGCTCCTTAATCATGGATTCAAGCTTAGTTGAGCAAACCTTTCAACAAGTTATGAATCATTATGTGTGAGAAAACCCTTCACATTCATAGGTTGAGCATTACATGAGAAACCCTTTCACAACTCAACATTTCCATTAACATATCATAAACTTCATAAACATACATGAGTTCATAAGCTTCATATTTACATAGCTCATCATGCTCTTAACTCATAAATCATGGGTTCATAAGCTTCACCTCAAAACATGCAATTCAATGCAAGCTAATACTTAGAAAGCCATAAATCAAGGCAATTTAGTCATAATTGAGGGAACCCATATAATAGAGGAAAATCATAGATTTTGATTGAACATGCATCTTTTCTAAAAATATCCTCTTTTCACCATTCATAGTCTTACATGAAATTCATAGCTTGATAATCATAATCCTTAACTCAATTCATAAAGAGTTCATGCAATTCATCTTTTCTCAATTCAACCCACAATCATAAGCATAATCACAAATTTGGGGAATTTAGCATAAGCTCATGGGATTCATCGAATTGCATATAAATCATGCTAAATTGTGCACTAGCTTACTTTACTACGCTAAATCGTGCACTATCAACCATAACATTAACAATGGAAAGCATAATGAAGAACCAATAAGAATTTGTCAAAATCCTAGCTCTCTTAGGCAAGACTAAACCTTGAAAACCTTAAGGAAAAGAGGACCCATTGGAGGAAAGACTCCAAATGGTAAATACTATCATACCTTAATGCCAATGCCCTGAAATAAAAGGAGGATTGAGGACCTTGATGAGAACCCTAGCTCTCTTCTTCTTGTTGTTGTTCTTCTAGAGAGAGGAATATTTTTGGGAGATGAGAGTTGGAATGAAGGGATTAGGGCTTATAAAATATAAATAGGGCCAGGGTTAAGGGGCAAAATCGTCTAGGATAAGGAATAAACATTTAGGGAAAATTCCAAAAAGCCCTTAAATAAAACTCTCTGGGCCAATCGACGCACATGATCTACGGTCCGTACATCCATTGACGGACCGTACTGTTCTTCCATCAATCGATTCAGAAAGTTCGTTTTGGACTGAAAATTTGGATAAGTCTGGAAGGCATCTACGGAACCCATCTACGGCCCGTCAACCGAACTACGAACTGTCCTGCTATTCCATAGGTCAAGGTTCAGAAACTCAAAATTCATGAAGTTGGCAGGGCCATCGACGGTTCCTATCTACGGCCCGTCACTCCACCTACGGTCCGTAAATGGCCTCCGTCGTCCCTGGCACCAGAGAAATTTTAAAACTACATTTTTCTTTCTTTTCAAAAACTTGGGTGTTACAATATCTCCCCCCTTGGGAACATTCATCCTCGAATGAGAACTTGGATATCCTGAGAAGGGCGATAGACTCGGACTAACAACCCAACCTAGCATGCAAGCACATAAATACACATATTCGAGGAGGAAACATCAACTCCAAGCTAAAGCATGCTCAATACAAAATTCATGAAGACTTTATGCAACTCATACTCAATGCACATATATATATCATGTTAGACTCTTCAAGAACATGCATAAATCAAGGAATCATGGAAATCAACTATGACACATGAAACCAAAAGAATGAACTATAAGGAACTAAGTACCTCAAGCTAGAGGAGGATCGGAAGGAAAGAGATGAGGATAGCGGGACATCATATCGGCCTCGGCCTCCCAAGTAGCACCCTCAACTAACTGATTCCTCCAAAGAACTTTCACGGAAGCAACTTCTTTATTTCATAACTTCCGAACTTGTCGGTCTAGAATCCCATTCGGAACCTCTTCATAAGAAAGGCTACCCTTTATGCCAAGGGTCTCTATTGGCACTACAGAGGTGGGATCACCAACACACTTTTTCAACAATGAGACATGGAAAACCGGATGCACTGATGCAAACTCATTAGGCAAATCAAGCTCATAGGCAACCTTACCAACACGTCTCAAAATCTGATATGGGCCTACATAACGGGGACTAAGCTTCCCTTTCTTCCCAAATCTCATTACACCCTTCATAGGTGAAATTTTCAAATAAACCCAATCATCAACATCAAACTCTAATTCTCTTCTTCTAACATCGGCATAGGACTTTTGTTGGCTTTGAGCCGTTTTCAGCCTTTCTCTAATAAGCCGAACTTTCTCCATAGCCTCATGCACTAACTCAGGGCCTATCGAAGAAACTTCCCCAATTTCAAACCAACCTATGGAAGATCTACACCTCCTACCATAGAGAGCTTCAAATGGAGCCATACCAATACTAGAATGGTAGCTGTTATTATAAGCAAACTCAATCAATGGAAAATGATCATCCCAATTACCCTTGAAGTCAATTGCACAATCTCTCAACATATCTTCCAAAGTTTGGATGGTACGCTCTGCTTGCCCATCGGTTTGGGGATGAAAGGCTGTGCTAAGTTTAACACGAGTACCGAGGCCCTTTTGGAAAGATTTCCAAAACTGAGAAGTAAATTGTGTACCACGATCGGAGATAATGGATAAAGGCACTCCATGCAACCTAATCATCTCCTTCAAGTACAACATAGCATAATCTTCCGCCGAGTAAGAAACCTTGACGGGAATGAAATGGGCTGATTTTCTCATACAATCTACAATCACCCAAATCGAATCATACTGGAACCGAGTGTGCGGTAAGCCAACAATAAAGTCCATGTTCATATCTTCCCACTTCCAAGTAGGAATGTCAATATCTTAGGACAGACCTCTCGATCTTTGGTGCTCAACTTTCACTTGTTGACAATTAGGACATCTAGCCACAAATCCCGCAATATCCTTCTTCATCCCATGGCATACAAGACCCCGAAAGACCTCATACAAGCCACTTAGCATACATTCATACAAGATAGTAGAAATTAAAGAGTTCAAAAGATAAAATCACAACAAAGTTTAAGAAAAATGTCTGTGTTAGACTACAACTCATGTCTCAAGCCATCAAACATAATAGAATAGAAATGAAGGTTTGGGACGCAGCCTAGTAAAATATCCAAAAGTATAACGGAAAGCATGAAAACGTAACAAGGTTAGGTCCTCGGACATAGGAGGCCTCACCAAGTCTTCACTATCACTGGAACTGACTAGCCACGAGTGGGATGAGAAGAACCGCCAAATCCTACATCAATATAATCATTGTAGGCAAGAGTATGCGTTAGTACAATCAAGTACCAAGTATGATAGCAATGCACAAAGGGCATATAAAACATGCTAGAATGACATATATTCATGACATGTAATCGCCAAGCTAAAATATGATAGAACATAAGAAACATGAAGCATAAACCAAGGCCAAGACAGGCTATTCATCTTTCCGTTACTTTACATTAGATCATCATCATAACACTTGTTCATTAGTCATTGGGAAATAGCCTTAAACGACATATAAGACCATATGAGTTATCAACATGGAATCCGGTGTCTGCCCCACACCGAAAAGGGGTGTCCTACTTTCAAAGGTAAGACCATGAACTTCTTAGCTTATGTGGATCCATTAGCTAGTGTCTATCATAGACCATCACCCTGTGGTGGCACATAGGTTATGGGACATGGATAATCGCCACTTGTCCACTCGGTACTAAGCATACTTCCCACAGATTTATCATAGTTCATTTTTATCTTAGGTAGACATGGGTAATCGCCTCTTGTCTATCCTTAGTCATGATTTCATTATTAGTAGACATGGGTAATCGCCTCTTGTATAAATTAGGGTACATGGGTAATCGCCTCCTGTCCCTTCATAGAATAGCTCCTTAATCATGGATTCAAGCTTAGTTGAGCAAACCTTTCAACAAGTTATGAATCATTATGTGTGAGAAAACCCTTCACATTCATAGGTTGAGCATTACATGAGAAACCCTTTCACAACTCAACATTTCCGTTAACATATCATAAACTTCATAAACATACATGAGTTCATAAGCTTCATATTTACATAGCTCATCATGCTCTTAACTCATAAATCATGGGTTCATAAGCTTCACCTCAAAACATGCAATTCAATGCAAGCTAATACTTAGAAAGCCATAAATCAAGGCAATTTAGTAATAATTGACGGAACCCATATAATAGAGGAAAATCATAGATTTTGATTGAACATGCATCTTTTCTAAAAATATCCTCTTTTCACCATTCATAGTCTTACATGAAATTCATAGCTTGATAATCATAATCCTTAACTCAATTCATAAAGAGTTCATGCAATTCATCTTTTCTCAATTCAACCCACAATCATAAGCATAATCACAAATTTGGGGAATTTAGCATAAGCTCATGGGATTCATCGAATTGCATATAAATCACGCTAAATCGTGCACTAGCTTACTTTACTACGCTAAATCGTGCACTATCAACCATAACATTAACAATGGAAAGCATAATGAAGAACCAATAAGAATTTGTCAAAATCCTAGCTCTCTTAGGCAAGACTAAACCTTGAAAACCTTAAGGAAAAGAGGACCCATTGGAGGAAAGACTCCAAATGGTAAATACTATCATACCTTAATGCCAATGCCTTGAAATAAAAGGAGGATTGAGGACCTTGATGAGAACCCTAGCTCTCTTCTTCTTCTTGTTGTTCTTCTAGAGAGAGGAATATTTTTGGGAGATGAGAATTGGAATGAAGGGATTAGGGCTTAGAAAATATAAATAGGGCCAGGGTTAAGGGGCAAAATCGTCTAGGATAAGGAATAAACATTTAGGGAAAATTCCAAAAAGCCCTTAAATAAAACTATCGGGGCCAATCGACGGACAGGATCTACGGTCCGTATATCCATTGACGGACCGTACTGTTTTTCCGTCAATCGATTCAGAAAGTTCGTTTTGGACTGAAAATTTGGCTAAGTCTGGAAGGCATCTACGGAACCCATCTACGGCCCGTCAACCGAACTACGAACCGTCCTGCTATTCCATAGGTCAAGGTTCAGAAACTCAAAATTCATGAAGTTGGCAGGGCCATCGACGGTTCCCATCTACGGCCCGTTACTCCACCTACGGTCCGTAGATGTCCTCCGTCGTCACTGGCTCCAGAAAAATTTTAAAACTGCATTTTTCTTTCTTTTCAAAAACTGGGGTGTTACATATGTCCACAACTAAAGTCCTGTCCTAGCCGAACAATCCAAACGACGAAATGGGACATACACAAAGAACATCGTCTATAAGGAAGTTTTAGGTACGATAACCTCATATACATATATGTCCATTGCAACACAGATAATTAACTCTTTATAGATGGTGCAATCCTAACAACATTACATCGCTTCAAATCTCAGGTTTAGAAGACATAGACACACCTATGAAAAGATAATTGATTCATCATCTACCTACACTACTCAATGGGTTAATGTCATATTCATGAGAATTCTTTGCATCCCTCAACCCTCTCCCATAAATAGTGACATTTCACCCAACATTATACACACTAAAAGCATGAAGAAAAAGAAGAAGACAAACACTCCATGCTCTATTCTCTTGTCTCTTTTATTGTTTTTATGGTTTAATGTTTAACTTTTTTGTTTGTTGACATTGTATTGCATTCTAATGTTTTGTTATTATTATTATTCATAATTTACAGTACTTTGATGCTTCATACTAAGTTGATACTGTCGCTCTGATTTGTCCACATAAATATCCTACAAATTATTAAATGCATCAATTAAATCTTTATCCCTTTACTAGTTCAATGCTAACTCATGCACCCATGACGAGTATTTAACACAATGCAAGCTTCTACTAGATCAATAATAATGGATGCACTCATGACAAGAGTGCTTTACAAATGTCTCTCGACAGAGAATGAGACAACTTAGCATGGCACACACGTGCAACGCACATGACCACAACTAGTGTGTGTGTGTGTGTGTGTATATATATATATAATACAAAATGAGAAAAAATTTAGAAGCAGAGGGTTATGTGGGGTGGGGTAGATTATTTTTTTAAAAAAAATTAAAATAATATCTAAATTATTATTTGAAGGGATTGGGGAGGGGGTGTCGTAATAATTTTTTTTGAAAACTTTTATAAAAGATTTTTTTTAAAAAGAAAAAACTAAAAATTTGGGGTGGTGGGAGTACTGTGAGAGGAAGTGGTGGAGTGGGGTAAGAAAAATATTTTACATTTTATTTTATAATTTTTTTTGGAGAATAGTAATACTTTAATCTTTAACTTTAACTAATACTAATAGTGTCACGCCCCGAGAGGGTTCCCTAGGCGTGGCCGGCATTCGGACACCATTGCTGGTCCCAAGTGAACCACTTGGTCTGATCACTCATTCAATCACACAGCGGAAGACTTAGATAAATCAAAAAAGATACTCAAGTGGGCTAACAATCAACAACTCAATAAAAGGATAGCTTAAACACTCAGTTCAAATCAACTCAACATCATAATTCAATAATGAAATTGTAGTTAAAAAAATAGACTCTAAAAGAATCATTCTAACTCAACTCTGACTCTGTCTATGAAACCTCTAACTGACTCGTAAGAAGGTGCCGAGATAAGCCCACGACTACCTCGAAATACTAAAAGTAAAGACTTAGGAGCACCTCCGAATGCAAAGAGGTCTCACCAAAACGCTGGATGAAATCTGACCTTCAACAGTACGCCTGTTAAGGATCTCTATCACTTGTGTCTGCATAATAAAATGATGCACGCCAAATGGCATCAGTACATGAAACGTATGAGTATGTAATAAAGCTAAAAAGGAACTTACTCAAAGATACTCAACTCAAAGAACTCAACTCTGAGAAATATCCCAACTCACTAAAGCATACAATATATGTAAAATAATGCTTTAAAAGATAAAGATATGTAAATGCAACTCAGTATATAAAATATAATATTTTACTCTTGGGAGTTTCTCTAACCGACAACCATCATTTATGAGCTAGTGATGATACAATGATTTGCACTGTCGTTGCCACAGCCATCCAATACCTTGACGGAGTAAGGGGCAATCAACCTCATTGGATCCACAATCAATCAAAGTCCTCTTTTTGGGACTAGAGAAGCATAGCCTAGACCTACGCTGGCTACATAGTTTATGGGGTTTAAGTTGTTATTTACTCTTATCCAAATCAGTGCTCAATACTACTTCCAAAAGACTCAATGTCCTCATATGCTCAATCGGATCAATTTACTCGAATCATTTCATCTAGCCTCATTGGACTCTCATCAAACTCAATCTCATCTCAATCATCAATTCTTTCATTTAAAACATGTTTTCAAACTCATTCATATCTCCTCAAGACTCTATCTCAATCAATCATTTATACTCAAAATACTCATGTTCAAAATAATAGAAGTTTAAGAACCTTTCAAACTCAACTCGGACTCAACTCATTATCATTCAAAAATGCTTTTAAGACTTACTCACATCTCATCAAACTCTTTTCTCGAAAACATCATTTATGCTCAATTTTATACTCATTAAGACTCTGAAAATCACGCATAGTGAATAATGGTGATATTTTATCTTACTCGAACTCTGGAAATCATACATAATGAATAGTAATGCAAAAGCTTCGAAAAACTCATTCTTAAAATAATGTATCATAATGGATGACTCAAGACTTTCAAAACTCAAATGAATGCACTCATGGACGCTCATGTTCCCTCAAAACCTTTCTCTTACTCATAGCATAAAAAAAAATCTCTTAACTCAATTAAAACGGTGCATTATAGAAAGCAATGTAGTAACTCAACTAGGGTTCATGTGAAACTAGGTATGAATAGTGATTCGAGAATAAGACTCATATGCATAAACACAATCTTGATAAATAAATATGGAACTCAATGATGGAAATCATAACTCATTCGAAATTCAATAGCATTAAGGTTACAACTCAAGTTGACTCTCTAATGATGGAATTGAGATGTAGGGCATGTGGACAAACACATCCCAATGTTATGAATAGCCTTACATACCCGGGAAGAACAAAGTTCTTGGTGAAATCGGAAGAACGATTGAAAACCCTAACTTTTCTCCTCTTGAATCTTTGCTCTAAGTCTTTGAAGTGTTAAAGAACGTAAAATAATATTTTAACATTGCTTAGACCCTTAATTAGGTGAAAAAGGGTCGTGGGTTAGGCTTAGAAGGGGTGGTGAATTATCTGTTGGGCAGTTTATATGTTGCTACTTGCGGATTATTTGGTTGGTTTTTTATTGTATTGGAGTATGTCTTTGGACTTAGTTAAGGATAGACTAGTGTTGACTTAGACCCATGCACCTGGTAGACTTTGGTATGTATCAGACGTCAATTCGGATGGACTAGGTCCTTGTAGACCGGCATAGCAGACTTGGGTTTGATAGTTGAACTTAGTTTTGGTTTTGTAGTGCTTGCGATCCTTCTGTCTGTTCTCTCCTTTTTCTGTGGTGCTGATGCGTTACCAGAGGCATGGTATCTTCCTAGTTGTATACTTCGAGGTCGGTTCTATGGTGAGGTGATTGGTAATGGACGTCGATCCACTACGGCTTGGAGTTGATACACTCGTTGTGATGTGGTTGGTAGTGGACGTCGATCAACAATTGTTGGGTATTTGAGATCTGCTATGGAGTTGTTATGCCTTGCGCACTCGTCTGACTGGGACAGGGCCCCCGGAGTGTTAGCTGGCTCACTCGTCTGGCTGGGACAGGGCCTCCAGAGTGTTAGTCGGCCGAGCAGTTGGGGTGAGTTATTGGGGTTCTCTTCGGCGCACTTGTCTGGCTGGGACAGGGCCCCCGGAGTGTTAGCTGGCTTACCCGTCTAGCTGGGACAGGGCCCCCGGGGTGTTAGCTGGTTGGGCGGTTAGATATCAGGGCCTTTGGAGGGGTCGTCGTACCCCTACCTCCCCCGCAGCACTCGACTAGCTGGGTAGGGCCCCCAGAGTTATTAGTAGGCTAGGTGAGTCGATTTGGAAGTCAGACTTGTTGACTGGATTGGAGTTGACTGGTTGTTTCAATTCGGAGTTGGTTTCCTTTGGTTCCTTAGATCTAGTTTTTCTGTGTACCTATTAGGCTTATGGGGGTCAGTTCGGGTTTTATTTAAACTTGTGCACGAGTCTACCTTCTGGGCTTATGGGGGTCCAGTTAGGTTTAGTTTAGCTGTACTTAGTTTTATTTCGGTACGCTTGTGTGCCTCTTTTCATTTTTGCTTGATCTCTTTGATTGTAGATTCTATACTTTCAGTCTGTTTTTACCTTTCATGCTTAGTCGGCCTTTGATGCCTACTCGATACCTGTTGTTTGGTACTCATGCTACACTCTGCATCTGCTTTCGTGATGCAGGTCCGAGCACCAGTTATCAGCATTGAGTTCGAGCCAGCTGCAGTCGCTTTCGGAGGTGAGGGTGAGCACATGGCGTCCTGAGATTACCTGCCTCCTTCTGTACTTATATTTTGGCTTGTTTTTCATTTTTTAGACAGTCTTCTTTCTGTGGTCCTCTTTTGGGACTTGTACTCATGTTGTAGTAGCTCTGTACATGTGACTTCCAGGTTTTGGGAGGTATCGTTTGTTGTATATAGTTTGTTTCGCTTCCATCGTTTCCCTATGTGTTCCTTTATTTATGCTTCCTCTTAGTTGAGGCTTATTTCCACCCTCAGTCCCACTACTGTTAAGTTTCGGGGCAGGGTATGGCTTGCCTACTGGCGGGTTTGTAGGCACCATCATGACTCGAGGAATCGGGTCGTGACAAGTTGGTATTAGAGCCCCAGGTTCATCGGTCTCACTTGTATAGAGCTAGCATCTGGTAGAGTCCTACGGATCTGTACGAAGACGTCTGTGACTTATCTTCGAGAGGCTATAGGATGTCCTTAGGGGGTTTTCATGTTTTATATCATCTTCGTGCGTTGCAGTTCAATTGGTTTCATGAAATCTTACTTATGTCACTTTGTCGTAGGATGGCTCACACGCGTAATAGAGGTCGACCCCGAGGTCGAGGCGGTGTTGTGGCTCCAGGCCGAGAGAGAGCGAGGACTCCGGAGCTGGAGGTGGAGCCTCAAATAGATCAAATTCCTCCTCAGCCGGTGGGGCAGGGACCAGTCCAGCCACCACCCGCACCAGCTGCAGCTCCTGATCTTCAGGGGATGCTCGCGCATATTCTAGCTGCGATAGGTGGTATTCAGCAGTAGTAGCAGGCCCCAGCACCAGTTCCAGATCCAGCTCCAGCACCACATGGTCAGCCTGAAGCAGCAGCTCCATAGGTTCAGTAGGCACCAGCACTAGCCGCCGTTCAGTCGGATGTCTAAGATGGGGTCATGCCTCTGCGAGAGCAGAAGATGCTCGGGGTGTTTCTGAGATTGTCACCACTGAGGTTTTCTGGGGCACTTGGCGACAATGCCCAGGAGTTCCTTACTACTTACCGAGAGAGGCTGCATACTTTGGGATTAGTGGAGTCAAGAGAAGCGGGCTTCACTGCCTATCAGTTAGATGGGCCAGCCAGGCAGTGGTGGCGTTCTTTCATAGAGAACAAGCCAGTTGGGCCCCCGCCTGTGACTTGGATAGAGTTTTCGGAGGCCTTTCTCGCTAGGTTTATCCCACAAAGCGTCAGAGATCAGCTATGTGATGAGTTCTCAAGGTTGGAGCAGGGTTCTATGATGGTATCTGATTACGAGGCTAGATTTCATGAGCTATCCCGTCATGTCACTATGATCTTGCCCACAGAGGAAGAGAGAGTCCGATGCTTTGTTAGAGGCTTGAGGTTGTAGCTGCGTATTGAGTCGCAGTTTATGGTTTCAGCGGGCCGCTCTTTTCTAGATGTTGTGGACCATGCTCGCACGCTTGAGCAGCTCCGTCGTGAGGCCCGCGGGGGTAGCGGGTAGAGGGACACGCAGGATGACAGAGTTAGTAGGCCTCGTTCTAGGCCTAGAGTTACTCGGGACCAGGTCTATCAAAGGTTCCAGTCAGGTAAGCCTAGTCACCCATTTCAGGCATCATTGCAGATATCAGAGGGTGACCAAACCGTCAGGGTGGTTATAGTGACGGTCCGAGTCAGGGCCGAGGTGGTTCTCAGATAGGTTTCTCAGGTCAGGGTAGCCGACCTCCAGTTGTGAGTATGTCTTCTCAAGATTGCTTTACGTGTGGAGAGCTTGGTCATTGGTCTAGAGAGTGCCTTATGTCCAGACCAGCCTTACCAACTCCTCAGGCAGCAAGACCGGTATTAGCAGTAGCACCTCTAGCTAGAGGAGGAGGTCAGCATCAGGGTGCTTGGGGTAGTCCCTGGGGAGTCAAGATAGGTGGCAGGGTGGATGCACGGGGTAGAGGCACCCAGGGCCATTTCTATGCAGCTCCAGCCAGAGCAGAGGCCGAGGCGTCAGATGATGTGATTACAAGTACGGTTCTCTTATGCCATAAATCCACTTCAGCTTTATTTGACCCTGGTTCTACCTATTCATATGTATCTACTTATTGTGTTCCTCGGTTGGGGTGAGTCTGGAGCCCTTAGTGGTACTGTTGCGTGTTTCGACCCATGTAGGTGATTCTTTAGTAGTGGATCAGGTTTGTAGATCCTTTGTGGTGACTATACAGGGGCAAGACACTTGGGCTGATCTTATTGTGCTTAGTGTGAGATATTTTGATTTAATTTTGGGCATGGATTGGTTATCCCCTCACTGAGCGGTCTTGGATTGCTATGCCAAGACCGTTACTTTAGCCAGGCTTGGTATTTCGCCGGTGGTGTGGCAGGGTTCTTGCAATCGCACACCAGTTGGGGTGATTTCTTGTATTCAGGCCCGGAGGCTTGTGGATAGTGGATGTTTGGCTTATTTGGCTTATGTTAGATATGTTAGTAGGGAGGACCCTACCATTGATTTCGTGCCTATAGTCTGAGAGTATGCCGATGTTTTTCCTGCCAACCTTCATGGCCTACCCTTAGAGCGAGATATTGATTTTGCCATTGTTTCGGAGCTGGGTACTCATCCTATTTTGCCATTCCTCATATTGATGATCTATTCAACCAGCTTCAGGGTGCTGTAGTGTTTTGTAAGATTGACTTGAGATCCGGCTACCACCAGCTGAGGGTTAGAGCAGCGGACATCCCTAAGACAGCATTTAGGACTCGTTATGGCCATTATGAGTTCCTGGTGATATCTTTTGGGTTGACTAACGCCCCTGCCGCTTTCATGGACTTGATGAATCATGTATGCAGGTCGTATATGGACTCCTTTGTCATAGTCTTCATTGATGATACCTTGGTATGCTCGCGGAGCCATAGTAAGCATGAGCAACATATGACGATAGTGCTCCAGACTTTGAGAGACCATCGGCTTTTTGCCAAGTTCTCAAAGTGCAAGTTTTAGCTTGAGTTCATAGCATTCTTGGGGCACGTGATGTCCAAGGATGTCATTATGGTGGATCCAGTGAAGATTGAGGTTATCCGTGATTGGGCTAGGCTCACCTCTGCTACTGAGATTCAGAGCTTCGTCGAATTGGCAGGGTACTACAGGCATTTTGTTAAGGGTTTCTCGTCTATCGCGGTGCCTTTGACTTAGTTGACTCACCAAGATATTCCCTTTGTGTTGTCGGAAAAGTGTGAGAGGATCTTTCTGAGGCTTAAGGAGTTGCTTACCACCGCTCCTATATTGACTCTTCCAGTTTAGGGTGAGGGCTTCACAATTTATTGTGACGTATTCGGCATTGGTTTGGGTTGTGTGTTGATGCAGCAGGGTCGGTTTATTGCTTATGCATTGAGGCAGCTTAAGCTGCACAAGCGCAACTACCCCACTCATGATTTGGAGTTAGCGGCGGTAGTTTTTGCGCTTAAGATCTTGAGGCATTACCTATATGGAGTTCATTGTGAGATCTACACTGATCACAGGAGCCTTCAGTACATTATGACCTAGAGGGATCTTAATTTGAGGCAGCGTCATTGGATTGAGCTCCTAAAGGACTATGACCTCTCTATTCTCTATCATCCGGGCAAGGCGAATGTGGTTGCGGACGCCTTGAACCGAAAGGCAGTGAGTATGGGTAGCCTAGCCTTCCTTTATGTTTCGGAGCGACCCTTGGCTTTGGACATTCAGTCCCTGGCTAGTCAGAAGATCAGGCTTGATGTTTCAGATTCCAGGTGGGAGTTCAGTCATCTTTGCTAGATCAGATCTGTGGCCGTCAGTTTGAGGATGAGTCCTTGGTGGCACTCTGAGATAGAGTATTGGCAGGTGATACTGGGCAGACTACATTAGACTCAGATGGGGTTTTGAGATTTGCTGGCCGGTTGTGTGTTCCGAGAGTTGGGAATTTCATTTAGCTGATCCTTAGCTAGGCCCATGATTCCAGGTACTCTATCCACCCGAGCACCGCTAAGATGTATCGTGATTTGAGGCAGCATTACTAGTGGAGCGGTATGAGGAGGAATATCTCAGATTATGTGTCCCATTGCTCTTGTTGTTAGCAGGTGAAGGCCAAGCATTTGAGGCCTGGTGGTGAGTTGCAGAGATTACCCATTCCTGAGTGGATGTGGGAGGTATCACCATGGATTTCATTGTGGGTTTGCCTCGAACTTCTAGAGGTGTTGACAGCATTTGGGTCATCATGGATCGATTGACCAAGTCAGCACACTTCCTCCTAGTTCATACTTCCTTCAGTGCCGAGAGGTTGGCTCGTATTTATATTTGGGAGGTGGTTCATCTTCATGGTGTGCCCGTTTCTATCATTTCAGACCGAGGTTCACAGTTCACTTCCAGCTTTTGGAGAGTATTTAAGGAGGAGTTGGGCTCCCGTGTCGACCTTAGCACAGCATTCCACCCGCAGATCGATGGCCAGTCAGAGCATACTATTGAGGTTCTTGAGGATATGTTTCGAGCTGGTGTTATGGACTTTGGAGGTCAGTGGGACCAGTTCTTTCCCTTGGCAGAGTTTGTGCACAACAACAGCTACCACTCTAGCATTCAGATGGCCCCGTTTGAGGCTTTATATGGTAGGCGTTGTCGTACTCCAGTTGGATGGTTTGAGTCTATGGAGCCTAGGTCACGTGGTACAGACTTGTTTCAGGAGACCTTAGTGAATGCGAGGATGATTCAGGATCGGCTCAAGACGGCTCAGAGTAGACAGCAGAGTTATGCGAATCATAGGCGACGGCCACTGAGATTTGCCGTTGATAATAGAGTATTCCTCCGAGTGTCGCCCATGAAGGGTGTGATAAGATTTGGGAGGTGGGGCAAGCTTAGCCCCAGGTATATTGGGCCTTTTGAGATTTTGAGGACAGTTGGTGATGTGGCCTATGAATTAGCCTTACCTCCGACATTATCAGCCATTCATCAAGTTTTCCATGTTTCGATGTGGCGCCAATATGTTTCAGATGAGTCTCATGTTCTCCAGTATGATGTCGTTAAGTTGGATGATCGCCTGACCTATATTGAGGAGCCAGTTGCTATTTTGGCCAGAGATGTGAGGCAGCTGAGGTCCAGAGCCATTCCTGTGGTTAAGTTCCGTTGGAGGCATCGACCATTCGAGGAGGTTACCTGGGAGATCAAGCAGGAGATGCGGGAGCAGTTCCCCAACTTATTTGAGCCCTCAGGTACTTCTTACTCTTAATTTCGTGGACGAAAGTTCTTTTGGTAATGGATGTTCTAATGACCCTCTAGGTCATTTGTGTGTTATTGCCTTCTTTCCATCGTTTAAAGCATTTTTGTAGCGACCCCAAGTCATTTGTGACTTGCTGGCACTGACAGTTCGGTCGCCTGGTCGTTCGTTTGGGTTTTATGCTCATTTCCCTATTTTGGAGCTTTTGAAACTTCAGAAGTTTATTTCAGTCATAACCTCATGTAAACGACCTCAGAAAAGAATTCTGACGGTTCCATCAGCTACGGAGCGGCCAAATTAGGCTAGAAGCATGATTGGCCTGAGTTCCGAGGCTTCCAGTGTGACTTTAGGGCCATTTGGCGCTTTAACCTTTGAAATTTGGTTCGAGATTGACTTTGGTCAACATTCTTGGTAAACGTGCTCAGATGAGAATTCTATCAGCGCGGTTAGTTTCGAAATGTCAAGTTTGGTCTAGAATGACCCTTCATGTGCTTCTCGAGGCTTTCGGTCTAATTTCGACGCCCTTGGTAGAATTTGGCTAAAATGGCGCTTTGGGTGTGGGATCCACTTTTAGTCAAAATGACCTTGTATGAAAATTCCGACTGCACCATTGACTCTGTAACGTTGAATTTGATAGGGTAGCATATTTCATTTGCTTGCACGGGATTCTGAATGAATCCCGAGCACCGCGTCTGAGTTTTGGGAATGCCCAAAACTCAGCTGGTGCACAGCTGATTTTGCATACCCATTACTTCTCCGCGTTCACGGAATTGGCTCTGCGTTCGCAGAGGTGTGAGACTTTCTTCTCCGCGTTCGCAGATAAGGCTCCGCGTTCGTAGAAGTCTGGGAGGTCTGGGGAGCCTTTCCCTCTGCATTCGTGGATAGGGCTCCGCGTTTGTCGAGGTCTGTGGTCCTCTTCTCCGCGTTCGCGGACCCTTAGGTGCATTCGCGGAGGAGTAGTTGTTGTCACTCGGCGTTCATGGGACCCTGGCCGCGTTCGCGAAGCTGTGGGCCCATGGCTGCATTTGCGGAGGTCAGCATGTCTGGCAATATATATAAGGGCAATTGGGTTTTGTTGGAGGAAAGTTTGGAAATTGATATCTTTCTCGTCTTATGTTAGTTTTCGGTGATTCAAAGTCCCATGTATTCAAAATCTCATTGGATGTGTGGGTTAGTCTAGGATAGTGTTAGGTGGTCCTCGATTTCCATGAATTTGAGGCATAAGTTGCTACCTTGAGCTAATTGCATAAAGTTTTGCATCTTGGGTTTGTTGTTGCGTGGAGCTGATCCGAGCCCCGAGAGGTGTTCCATTTTGGAACACAGGCTCGGGGGAGGTTTTAGGACCTCTTCAAGGAATTTTTGAAATTCTGGAGCGGGTCCCACAATTCCCGACTTTGACTCTGAAATTGGTCTGTCTCCGATTTTGATGATTTTAGTGTCTAAACGACCGTGCTGATGCTGTGATTCTATTTTTGATAGTGTGGTATCAATCCGAGGCAAATCGGAAGGGGAAAGCTCTGGTAGAGTGATTTGGAGCGCCCGTGGTCGGCCTTTAGGTAGGCTACGACTTCCCTTCCTTTAGATTGAGCTTAATTGTGTAAATACACGCAGATTTGTGTGAATCTGGGGGTGGGTAGCTAGTATCTCTTCTCTTCTTCTCAGAAACTGTGCTTTAGGGTTGATTTTCGAGCTATTTCATGGTTAGTACTATGTTATCGGAGGGGTTGCTTATCTGTGATTGTGGTGAATTATCTATTGGGTTGTTTATAGGTTGCTGCGTGCGGATTATCTGGTTGTTTGTTTATTGTATTGGAGTATGTCTTTGGCCTTAGTTTAAGATAGACTAGTGTTGACTTAGACCCATGCACCTGGTTGACTTTGGTATGTATCCGATGTCGATTCGGATGGACTAGGTCCTTGTAGACCGGCATAGCAGACTTGGGTCTGATAGTTGAAATTAGTTTTGGCTTTGTAGTGCTTGCAATCCTTCTGTCTGTTCTCCCCTTTTTTGTGGTGCTGATGCATTACCGGAGTCGTGGTATCTTCCTGGTTGCATGCTTCGAGGTCAGTTCTGTGGTGAGGTGATTGGTAATGGACATCGATCCACAATGGTTGGGTATTTGAGATCCGCTATAGAATTGTTATGCCTTTCCCACTCGTCTGGCTGGGACAGGGCCCCCGAAGTGTTAGCTTGCTCACTCGTCTGGGTGGGACAGGGCCCTCGGAGTGTTAGACGGCCGGGCAGTTGGGGTGAGTTATTGGGGTTCTCTTCAGAGTGGACAAGCCCTGTGCACTCATCTGGCTGGGACAAGCCCCTGGAGTGTTAGCTGGCTCACTCGTCTGGCTGGGACAGGGCCCCCGAGGTGTTTGTTAGTTGGGCGGTTGGATATCAGGACCTTTGGAGGGGTCATCATACTCCCCCCCCCGCAGCACTCGACTGGCTGGGTAGGGCCCCCATAGTTGTTAGCGGGCTACGTGAGTCGATTTGGAAGTCAGACCTTTTGATTGGATTGGATTTGACTAGTTTTTTCGATTCGGAGTTGGCTTCCTTTGGTTCTGTGGATCTAGCTTTTTTGTGTACTTGTCGGGCTTATGGGGGTCCGTGCGGGTTTTATTTAAACTTGTGCACGAGTGTACATTCTGGGCTTATGGGGATCCAGTGAGGTGTAGTTTAGCTGTACTTAGTTTTATTTCAGTAGGCTCGTGTGCTTCTTTTCATTTTCATTTGACCTCTATGATTGTAGATTCTATCATTTCAGTCTTGTTTTACCTTTCTTGCTCTGTCGGCCATTGATGCCTACTGGGTACCTATTGTTTGGTACTCGTGCTACACTCTGCATCTGTTTTCGTGATGCAGGTCCGAGCACCAGCTATCATCGTTGAGTTCGAGCCAGCTGCAGTCTGTTCCGGATGCGAGGGTGAGCACATGGCATCCTGAGATTACCTACCTTCTTCTGTACTTATATTTTGGCTTGTCTTTCATTTTTGAGACAGTCTTGTTTCTGTGGTCCACTTTTGGAACTTGTACTCATGTTGTAGTAACTTAGTACATGTGTTCCTTTATTTATGCTTCCGCTTAGTTGAGGTTAGTTTCCACCCCCAGTCCCATTACTGTTAAGTTCTGGGGCAGGGTCTGGCTTGCCTACTGGCGGGTTGGTAGGCGCCATCATGACTTGAGGAATCGGGTCATGACAACTAAGCAGTAGGTGGCATTTGAATGGAACGGTTCACAACTGGATATTCTAAACGATAATTTTGATGCATAATATATTAAAATCTCACAGCATAATTTTGTAAGCACGTGAACTCACAAATATCCAAAAATAATAATAAAGACGACCTTACTTTCCTAACAATCAAGAAGAAAAAGGCATGTTGCTTAACATATTTTTAAAAAAGATAGTCTGTCGAGCTGTACCCAAGTTTATAGTTCACAAATTTAATTGAAAGAAGCTAAAAGAAAGAGTTATCTATACAGCAAAAATGATCTTTAACGACAATTAATAGCTTAATTGCAGCTAAATATGTATTTTCATAGGCAATTAATACTCTATATAAATGTACCTAAAGCCTATAGCGACATTAAATCTAATGACAATTAATTAATGTCTGTAAAGGCTCTAGCACTCTTTGTTAATGTGCATATTTATTGTCGATAAAAATTGTTTTTGTTATAGTGTATTTTGGACATCTGTTATTTTCAAGAAAATTTGATCTCTTATTATGTCTAAAAAGAAGAGAGGAAGAAATATGACAAATTAATCAACTTGCGATAAAAGAAGTGGACTAATTGTCTCTATACTAATATTCTAGGAAGAGTACAGTGACATACAAAATATTTGTATCTAAGATAAAATAATCAAAATAATATACTAACTGTGGCAAGCAAGAGAGCAATTTGTTTGGTTCTTTTAACAAACTTCAACATTGGTTCCGTATTAGTTATCGCATATTTATTGTTGTGTGCTATCAAATATAGCACAACCCACAAGAAATTTTCTCAAAAAGTATATGAAGAAACCTGTAGAAAGGGACAAAAGAGAAGATCAATTTTCAATCATCCTTACTAGAATTTTTAACAGAGTTCAAAAAAAGTCACCGAAATAGTAAAAAGAAATTGCAATAGTTACATGAATCACTATGACTTACAATAAAAGATTAAGCTTCATGAAATAGGAGGAAGAAAACTTTGAGAAATGAAACACACTTCAAAAGAAGATTAATTAATGTATTTGAATTTGACTCCCCTATAGTGGAAAATACCCTAAAAATAATAATGGTAGAAATAGAAGTTTTGCTTACTAAAGAACCAAATGTAATGAATTCAACCATTCCAGTAGCATTATGAGTTGTGGACTGAGAGGTGCAAGAGTATTAATGTCGCATTGCAATTGAAATCAATTTTCTTTATTTATATGAAGAAACCTGTAGACAGGGACAAAAGTGAAGATCAATTTTCAATCATCGTTGCTAGATTTTTAACAGAGTTCAAAAAAAAGTCATCAACATAGCAAAAAGAAATTGCAATAGTTACATGAATCACAATGACTTACAGTAAAGATTAATCTTCATGAAATATGAGGAAGAAAACTTTGAGGAATGAAACACACTTCATAAGAAGTTTAATTAATGTATTTGAATTCAACTCTCTTATAATGAAACAAAACCTACAAATAATAGTGGAAGAAGAAGAAGTTTTATTTACTAAAGAACCAAATGTAATGAATTCAACCATTCCAGCAGCGTTATGAGTTGTCGACTGAGAAGTGCAAGAGTAGTAATGTCGCATTGCAATTGAAATCATTTTTCTCTATTTATTCTTTCTTCTTTTTGGTGCCTTGGAAGTAAGTGTTAGGTTTTAAAAGGTGTGAATGAAAAATGAAGAGTTGTGACTATTGTGAAAAGTTGTGACTTTTGTGAAAGTTGTGAATTTTGTGCAAAGTTGTGACTCTTGTGAAAAGTTGTGACTTTTCTGTAAGGTTGTGATTTTTAAGAATGGTTAAATAAGAATCCTGATCTGTGAGGGCGCCACATAGGCGGGTCGGCTGTTGTAAATAGGCGTAACGTTTATGAAGAG
The DNA here is from genome assembly GCA_018342035.1 of Solanum appendiculatum. Taxonomy (NCBI): domain Eukaryota; kingdom Viridiplantae; phylum Streptophyta; class Magnoliopsida; order Solanales; family Solanaceae; genus Solanum; species Solanum appendiculatum. Next base: position 941,899 of record JAGDQO010000612.1, on the reverse strand, counting down.
TGGCAAGAGTGGTAAAACATTGAACATGAGAAGCAGTTGTTGAAGGTTGAAGCGGGTTCCTATTGCAAATGAGAAGGGCAATTTTGAAAATAAATAAATAAAAAAAGAATTCATGCTTCTGGTGGCGCCACGTCACCGGGTTGAGGGTTCTCTTTTATATATATACTAGGTAAACTACCCGTGCTTCACACGGGGTTGAACTATTTTGTTAAGCTTACTAATGATCATTCGATAATATTCGTATTTTTTATACATACACTGCATTGTCAAAAACAATTCATCTTAAGACAAAGCATTCCTCTGAAATCTTAAAGTGCTATACTTTTAAAATTTTCGTTTTTGTTATACAAAAATTATGAGTCATAGAGAGATTTTAAGTACAAGAAAGAAGTCTAAGAAAATGTCTATGGAAATAGTTGGTCAGAAGTAACGAAATTTTCTAAATTCCAAGAAGTTATAAAGAACAACATCAGACGTTAAAGAAGAGACAAAAAATCCTCGAACAACAACACTCCCAAGTAAAGTGGAACATCTTGTCTATACAAGAACATAATTAACTAAATTCAAATGGAGGATCTTCGGCTCAATTCTTATGAACCTCCATCAATATCTTTTTTATTATAGTATATCGTATCATGTATATGTTAAAGATGACCCTAAAATTGTTAGTATCATAAAGGTTTTTTCTCATTGTCTCTGAATAGTTAATACTATTGCTTATGTTTCATATCACCGGCCCCAACTTATTAGGAATTGAATCATAGTTATTGTTATGGTTATAGTATGCAGTTACAAAGAATTAATGCATTGATCAACCAAGCAGTAGGTGGCATCTAAATGAAACTGTTTACAACGGGATATTCTAAACTAAAATTTTGATACATAACATATTAAAATCTCACAACATAATTTTGTGAGCACTTGAAGTCACAAATATCCATAAATAATAATAAAGACGACCTTACTTTCCTAACAATCAAGAAGAAAAAGGCATGTTGCTTAACATATTTTTCAAAAAGATAGTCTGTCAGGCTTTATCCAAATATACAGTTCACAAATTTAATTGAAAGAAGCCAAAAGAAAGAGTTAACTACAACAAAAAATGATCCATAACGGCAATTAGTAGCTTAATTGTCGCTAAATATGTATTTTCAGGAGCAATTAGTACTCTCTATAAATGTCCCTAACATCTATAGCAACATTGAATCTATTGACAATTAATTAATGTCGGTAAAGGCTCTAGCACTCTTCGTTAATGTGCATATCTATTGCCGATAAAAATTATTTTTGTTATAGTATATTTTGGGAATCTGTTAGTTTCAAGAAAACTTGATCTCTTATTATGCCCAAAAAGAAGAGACGAAGAAATATGACAAATTAGTCAACTTACGATAAAAGAAGTTGACTAATTGTGCTTATACTAATATTCTAGGAAGAGTGCACTGGCATACAAAATATTTATACCGAAGATAAAACAATCAAAATAATATACTAACTGTGGCAAGCAAAAGAACAATATGTTTGGTTTTTTTAACAAATTTCACCATTGGTTCCGTATTAGTTATCAAATATTTGTTGTTGTGTGCTATCAAATATAGCACAACCCACAAGAAATTTTCCAAAAAAGTATATGAAGAAATCTGTAGAAAGAGACAAAAGAGAAGATCAATTTTCAATCATCCTTACTGGAATTTTTAACAGAGTTTAAAAGAAGTCACCAAAATAGCGAAAAGGAATTGCAATAGTTACATGAATCAATATGACTTACGGTAAAAGATTAACCTTCATGAAATAGGAGGAAGAAAACTTTGAAGAATAAAACACACTTCATAAGAAACTTAATTACCAGCAGAATAGGCAAGATAGATTGCTTGTTGACAGTCATTTACATGTACAATACAGTGAAACAAAGAAGGGCTTTATGGGACACTCTAAAAATAGTGTGGGGATTTTAATGCAACACTTCATCCTCAAGACAAACTGCAAAGAAATCTTATTTCCTATTATGAGATCAAAGATTTTTCTGAGTGCATACAAGATTTACATCTCTCAGAGCTGAACTGGAGGGGGACTACTATGCTTGGACCTTAGACAACATGGAGCATATAGAGTTTATAGTAAAATTGATAGGGCTCTGGGCAATTATGAATGGATGCTTATCTGAGAACATATATGTACTGACTAATGACTATGCCCTCCCAAACACTTTTTACCACTCGCCTATGATCCTAGTAATAGAAGATGTGCATAGGAAACCAAAGGATCCTTTCAAGTTCTTTAATGTGTGAACTGAGCACAACAAATTTATTGAGTTGGTTCAAAAGTGTGGCAACAACATCACTCAACTGATAACCTGAGAGACATGTGGAGGAAACAACAGGTACTAAAATATGATCTGAAGAAGCTCAACTCAGAAGATTTAAGGGCATACCCAGAGGATCACCAATGCTAGACAGGAGCTGCGGATCATATAAGAATAACAAAGGAATCAGTCCACTGATGGCTGTGTTAGATGAAGAAAAGGAAACCATTCTCGAAATAGAAAAGTGGTCCAACATTGAAGAGAGTGTTCTAAAACAAAAGTCTAGAGCTCAATGGACAAATTAAGGGATACAAACTCCAAATATTTTACTATAGTGATTGAAGAGAGGATACACAGAAAGCAAATACTACTGCTCAACTCTCAAACAGAGACTAGATTATTATATGGGAAAGAGATCAAACACGAGATTGTGGAGCTCTACGAGAATCTTATGGGAACTACTAATACTAGCCTTCCAGCAGTAAATACAATGATCATGAGAAATGATGCAACCTTGTCCCACCAGCACAGAATTGACATATGTCCTGAGGTGTCTGAGAAGGAAATTTTTTGTGCTTTGTGCTCAATTGGGGAAGACAAAGCCCCTGGTGGGGATGCATACAATTATTGCTTTTATAGGAAATCCCGACCAATGATTAAAGGTGATATGGTCAAAGCAGTCCAACAATTTTTTCTCACAGGTAAGCTCTTCAAATCTCATAACTGTACATCAATCACTTTATTGCCCAAGGTTGCCAATCCCTCTACAGTTAAAGATTTTTGAACAATTGCTTGTTGTACTGTGATTTACAAAGTAATAGCCAAAGTGCAACCAGAATGCAAGGGATTATGGCCACCATTATAAGCCAAGCTCAATCTGGATTTAAACCTGGTAGGAAGATAGCAGATAACATCATTTCGGCTCAAGCATTAGTCAAAGGATACACTAGAAAACATGTATCTCCTAGATGCATGCTAAAAATTGATCTCCAGAAAGCCTATGACTATATGGAGTGGGCTTTCCTATAACTGGTTATGATCATTTTAGGCTTTCCAATCAAATTTCTTCCATGGATTATGGCTTGTGCAAAACATGTCCATTATTCTATATAAGTTAATGGAGAAACCCTATACCCCCCCCTTTTGCTGCCAAGAAGGGACTAACAAAAAAGGATACCATCCCCCCACCCTTGCTGCCAAAAAGGGAATCATACAAGGGGATCCTATCCCCCCAACCTCTTTACTTGTTTTCCATTGCAATGGAGTATTTGAGCATGCTACTCAATAGACTGAACTCCAACCAGAATCTGCCTTCTTCTTTAGCTCGTCGCTTTGGTAGGCGGTTGCAGTAGCTTGCACATGGATGATAATTCCGCTGGAGGTCAACCTGCAGCGGAGCAACCCGCCAACCTTCCTCCCAGCCCTGGCTGGCCAACCATCTTCGAAGACTACTCTGGGGGAAACTCGGTAGGCTCTTTCGAGCCGAGCGTAAACCAACTACAATTTTCATCCTAAGTGTAGGAAATTAAAGGGACTACTCTTATGTGTTTTGCAAATGACTTGCTACTCTTTGTTAGAAGTGAGTATGATTCTGTGGATGTTTTATTCTAGTCTTTCAATACTTTCTCTGCTGCATTAGGACTTCAAGCTAATATTAGGAAGAGTTGTTGTACTTGGGAGGGGTACTATCTGTTGACAGAGACAACATTGCCATTCAAATATTTGGGCATACCCTTCTCAACCAAGAAGTTGTGTCTGGTCTAATGGGTACCTCTAATAGAGAAGATTGTGGCAAAAATTTCCTCTTGGACAGCCAAAAAGTTGTCCCATGAAGGAAGAGTTCAATTGGCATAATTAATAGTATTTAGAGTACAAGCATATTGGGGTCAATTGTTTGTAATTCCAACCAAGATGTTGAAGGCAATTGACTTTTATGGTAGATATTAGGTGTGTCCAGGAAAAAATACAATCATAAAAAAATGCCTTAGTAGTTTGGGATGGAGTATGTTTGCCAAAATCAGCAGGAGGGCAAAACCTCATCAACATTTACATGTGTAACAAAGCTGCAATTGCAAAGACATGCTGAAATTTAGCACACAAGAAAGATAAGTTATGGATAAAATGGATTCATGTGTTCTTTATAAAGAACCAATATTCGGTGATCCTATACCCCAACAAGCATCTTGGATAGTGAGAAAGATACTAGAAGCTAGAAATACAATTCAGCAAATGCATATCAATACAACGACTACTCAGAGCATCCTTACACAGATATACCTATATCTACTTGGAGATAGCCCTCGGTTGCCATGGAAGAATATGGTGTTTCATAATGCAGATAGGCCTAAAGCTCAGCTCACGCTATGGTTGCCATTGCAAGGGAAAATTCTCACTACTGACAGGCTAGAAAATTGGGGGATTCAAGTAAATCCTATATGCGTATTGTGCAAAGCCCAAAATGAGTCTAAAGATCATCTGTTCCTCCACTGTGAATTCTCTCTCCAAATCTGGACCAAGCTAATGCACTAGATAAAAAGACCACAATTTATTAATGTAGGCTGGAATCAACATCTCTAGTGGGTCATCAGGAGCTATGAAGGGAAGACTCAAACAGCTTAGCTCTTCAAGCTAACGTATACTGAAGTTGTGTATGATATATTGATTGAGCGCAATCAAAGGAAGTTCGAAGGGAAGTACCAAGGGTGGTATAGCATCGCCACAAATATTGCGTTTATGTGCAATGTGAGAACCTCTAGCCAGTTGTGTTGATTGGCTATAGATATATAATGCTTCATGTGGTGATTGATAAAATCCATTAGTTACCAAAAAAATTAATCATTTTGTCGGTACAAATTAGACGGGTGTGGATTCACTGTCACTTTATATTTTTGTAAATAGTCAATAGATCTTAATTCCTCTTGAAAGAGCTTTAAGTTGTGATGTAACCAAATGCATCATAGACAAAAGGGAATGAAAATGACATTTGGAATATGGATAGAAGTGGGAACAGGGTAATAAGCTCATGTAATGTGCGACACTCGAGTATGAATATGTATGTAAATATTTGAAGGATGGTCCTCAAGTTAGTTGCGATTGATCTTTGGCTCGTGATTGCACAGTGAACATGCAGAGTTATTGATAATGTCAATATGGTGATAGTACTCAAACAATAGGTAGTTTATCGTGACAACAAAGCCATAAGAAGTGTTTGAGTTCAAGCATAATTTTAAGTTTCCAAATCCAACAGAAAGATGTATCTATCGAATTGGAGAGGAGTGAGAGATGAGAGGGATTTAACTACAAAGTAAACCAAGCAGAGTGAAAGTCAACACAAATGAGTCATGTACGGTGATGATATAGATGGGGACATAAATGTTGTAAATACGCTGCAAAAGTTCATGTAGAAATTGGAATGATGGTGTACTAAAAAGTAAAATCCCATTGTCCATTATGGAGCAACACGTAGAGAGCGAGGTGCTCGATTGCAAAACTTGGGGGAAGGGATCCGTCAATGCAAGTGTCGGAGAGGTGTATTTGGAGCAAGCTAGGGATCAAATAACTCATGAAATATACAAGCCACCCACCCTACCATGCCAGCTTCCCCCTGCTTTATGAACTTCATGTCACGACCCAAGGTAGCCCCTAGATGTAACACGGCATACAAGACCCCGAGAAGCCTCATACAAGCCCTTAGCATACATAACATACAAGATGATAGGGAAATAAGACTTCAGAGAGCATTTTATATCAAAGCTTTACTCAAAACAGCGGAAGTCTACAACTCAAGTCTCAAAGCCTTCTAACATCATAGAATACGAGTAAAAGTGATAGGGACGCAACCCAATACAATATCCAACATAAGGAAAGACATCAAAGTAAAATTCGACAAGGCTATGTCCTCGGGGGGATGAAGACTCACCAAGTCTTATTCTCAACTCTAAGTCAAAGCTCTAGCCACAAGTAGGAGAACTGCCACGTCCTACACCAAGGAAGTTGATGCAGGCAAAAGTATGCGTTAGCACAATTAAGTACTAAGTATGATAGCAATGCACATAAACACATAAATCATGCGAGAGAGAGACATAATCATGACATGTAATGGCCAAGCTAAAAACATGAGAAACATGAAACATAAAGCATGTATCAAGGCCAAAGAAAGTTAAATCAACTTTCTATCTTTTCTTCACTTCATCATGAGAACACTTATTCCTTAACTTGTGGGGAATAGCCTTAACCGACATATAAGACCATGTGAGCTATCAACATGGAATCCGGTGTTTACCCCACACTGTAAATGGGTGTCCTACTTGCCAAGGTAGGACCATGAACTTCTTAGCTTATGTGGATCCACTAGCTAATGTCTACTTAAAGACAACATCCTATGGTGGCAACATAGTTTATGGGATATAGATTGCTTTAGGAGACTCGGCCTCAACTAACGGGAGAGCTCCATCTAGAAAACCCGGCCTCTACTAACGGGAGAGCTTTCACTAGAAGACCCGGCCTCTACTAATGGGAGGGCTTCCATCTCAATATCCACTAGGTGCTAATCATAATTCCCACGGATTAGTCATTAACATATTCATATCATTATACATAGAGAGGTACAACTAGGGTTACCAATCCAAGCTAAAATCATGTTTATAGATATTCATCTTTCATGGACCTTGTCCAAGCTTACATCATTAGAATAGCCCCTTAAGAACATGGGTAATCGCCTCTTTGTTCTTCTTTTATCATAATGGGAGAATTACGTGAGAAAACCTTTCACTACTCAAGCATAGCATCATCATATCATAACTTTGTTACTATACTCTCAAAGCACCCTTAATTCATCATGCTCATATTTCATAGTTCATAGAGTTCATATGGGTTCATGCAAGTTCAACTCATATCATGCAAGCTCATGCTTAGAACGCCATGATTAGGACAATTTACCCATACTTGAAGGAACTCACATAATAGAGGAAAATCATGCTTTTGACTTGATCATTGTAAATTCATAAGATTATCCTCAATTCATTCCTAATTCATGCTTGATTTCATAGAAAATTCATAAACTTCATCAAATCATAACTCAACCCAGCAATCAAAGCATAGATTATCAAATTGGGGTGAATTAGCTTGGGATCATGGGGGTTCATGCTATCTTTACATCAAATCATGTAATTCACGCTAATTCGTGCACTAAGTTACTTTATCACGCTAAATCGTGCACTAGGAATCATAAAATCAATAATTGGAATCATAATTGAAGAACCCACAATGATTGATCACAAACCCAAATTCAATTGGGTTAGAGTAAACCTTTGAAAATCATGAAGAAGATGAAGGACCCATTGGAGGAAAGGACTCCTAATGGTGAATACTATCATACCTCAAAGCAATCCACAAGAAATTGGAGAAGATTGAAGGTCTTCAATGGAGGATCCTAGCTTCTTTTTCTTCCTTGAGAGTTGAGAGAGGAGAGTTTTGGAATGAATTAGAATGAAAGGAATTAGGCTTAGAAAGTATTTATAGGTCTAGGATTAAGGGTATAACCGACTTAGCTTAATAGGTAAACAATTAGGAAAAGACCAAAAAGCCCTTAATTAAAAACTGTAGGGGTCAATCGGCGGACAGGATCTACGGTCCGTACATCAATTGACGGACCCGTCCTGTTCCTCCGTCAATTGATTCAGAAAGTTCATTTTGGGCTGAAAATTTGGCTAAGTCTGGAAGGCATCTACGGAACCCATCTACGGCCCGTCAACTGGACTACGAACCGTCCCGCTATTCTGTAGGTCAAAGTTCAGAAACTTGGAATCCTGAAATTTCACAGTGCCATTGACGGTTCCCACCTACGGCCCGTAAGTGGCCTCCGTAGGCCACTGTCTTCATGTGAGTTCTGCATTTTAAAATTCATTGGAAGATTGGGGTGTTACAATATCTCCCCCTTGGGAACATTTGTCCTCGAATGAGAATTAAGACATCTTGAGAAGCGTAATAGACACGGACTAACAACCCAACCTAGCATGCAATCACATAAATACACATATCCGAGGAGGAAACATTAACTCCAAGCTAAAGCATGATCAACACATCATATCATGAAGACTTTATGCAACTCATACTCAAATGCACATAATCATATAAGACTCTTCATGAACATACCCAAACAAGGAATCATGGAACTAAACTATGACACATGAGACCAAAAGAATAAACCACGAGGAACTAGATACCTCAAGCTAGAGTAGGATCAAAAGGAAAGAGATGAGGATATCGAGACATCATATCGGCCTCGACAACCCAAGTAGCACCCTCAACCAATTGATCCCTCCATAGAACTTTCACGGAAGCGACTTCCTTATTCCTTAACTTTCAGACTTGCCGGTCTAAAATCTCAACCGGAACCTCTTCATAGGAAAGACCATCCTTTATGCCAAGATTCTCTAATGGCACTATAGTGGTCGGATCACCAACACACTTCTTCAACAATGAGACATGGAAAACCGGATGCACCGATGCCAAATCATTAGGCAAGTCAAGCTCATAAGCAACCTTACCAACACTTCTCGAAATCTGATATGGGCCTACATAACGGGGACTAAGCTTCCCTTTTTTCCCAAATTTCATTACACCCTTCATGGGCGAGATTTTTAAGTAAACCCAATCATCCACATCAAATTCTAATTCTCTTCTTCTAACATCGGCATAGGACTTTTGTCGACTTTGAGCCGTTTTCAACCTTTCCCTAATAAGTCAAACTTTCTCTATAGCCTTATGCACCAACTCCGAGCCTATCAAAGCAACTTCCCCAACTTCAAACCAACCTATAGGAGATCTACACCTCCTACCATAGAGAGCCTCAAACGGAGCCATATCAATGCTAGAATGGTAGCTATTATTATAAGCAAACTCGATCAAAGGCAAATGATCATCCCAAATACGCTTGAAATCAATTACACAAGCTCTCAACATATCTTCCAAGGTCTGAATAGTACGCTCCGCTTGCCCATCGGTTTGGGGATGAAAGGTCGTACTAAGCTTAACATGAGTACCAAGGCCTTTTTGGAACGACTTCTAAAATTGAGAAGTAAATTGTGCACCACGATCGGAGATAATGGATAACGGCACTCCATGTAGCCTAACAATCTCTCTCAAATACAACTTAGCATAATCCTCCGCCGAATAAGAAGTCTTGACGGGAATAAAATGGGCTGACTTTGTCATTCTATCCACAACAACCCAAATCGAATCATATTGTCGCCTCATGCGAGGTAAACCCACAATAAAATCCATATTCACATCTTCCCACTTCAAAGTAGGAATACTAATATCTTGGGTCAAACCTCCCGACCTTTGATGCTCAACTTTCACTTGTTGGCAATTAGGATACTTAGCCACAAATTCCGTAATATCTTTCTTCATTCCGTTCCACCAATAAATTCCTGCCTATCACGGTATATTTTGGTAGCTCCTGGGTGGATGGAATATCGAGAACTATGGGCTTTCGATAAAATTTGCTCTCTTAAGCCCTCTACATTAGGAGCACACAAACGACCTTGATATCGAAGCACACCATCTCCCCCTTGGGAGAAAACCTCTATGGACTTCTTGAGTACCGCTTCCTTTAGTTCAACTAAGTTAGGATCAAGACCTTGCTTAGCTTTCACATCATGCACAAAAGAGGATTCAGAACCCTTGCGAATCGTAACATCACCTTTAGTAGAATCAACCAATCTAACACCCAATCGAGCCAATCTATGGACATCGCGAACTAACTCTTTCTTGCTATCTTCAACATGAGCAACACTACCAATAGATAATCGACTAAGAGCATCCGCCACCATGTTAGCCTTACCGGGGTGATAGAGAACACTCATATCGTAGTCTTTTAACAACTTGAGCCACCTTCTTTGGCGGAGATTCAAATCTTTCTGTTTAAACACATATTGCAAACTCTTATGGTCGGTGAAGACATCTAAATGTACCCCATACAAATAATGTCGCCATATTTTCAAAGCAAACACAACTGCCGCTAATTCCAAGTCATGAGTAGGATAGTTCTTTTCGTGCACCTTAAGTTGTCTTGAAGCATAAGCAACGACTTTCCCATTTTGCATGAGAACACATCCTAGCCCAATTCTCAAGGCATCACAATAAACCATAAAATCATCAGATCCTTCCGGTAGAGTCAATATCGTAGCCGAAGTAAGTCGATCCTTCAACTCTTGAAATCTCTTCTCACATGCCTCGGACCATATGAACTTAACCTTTTTTTGAGTCAAAGCCGTCAATGGAGAAGCAACTGAAGAAAACCCCTCAACAAACCTCTTATAATAATCGGCTAAGCCCAAGAAACTATGAATATCCAAAGGTGATAAAGGTCTGGGCCAATTCTTAACCGCTTCCGTCTTCTTAGGATCTACCTCAAAGCCCTTACCGGAAACAATGTGACCAAGAAAAGCCACGAACCTTAACCAAAACTCACATTTACTAAACTTCGCAAAGAGTTGTTGGTCCTTGAGGACTTGCTACACAATCCTCAAATGATTAACATGTTCACCCTCATTCTTTGAGTAGATCAAAATGTCGTCAATAAATACAATCACAAACATGTCAAGGTATTGCTTAAACACTCTATTCATCGAGTCCATAAATGCGACCGGAGCATTTGTCAACCCAAACGACATTACTAAGAACTCGTAGTGACCATACCTAGCCCGGAAAGCCGTCTTCAGAATATCTCTTCTTTCACCCTTAATTGGTGATAGCCCGAACGAAGGTCGATCTTAGAGAAATAACTAGCCCCTTGAAGTTGATCAAACAAGTCATCTATCCTTGGTAGAGGATACTTATTCTTAATGATAACCTTGTTCAATTGGCGATAGTCAATACACATACGGAGTGAACCATCTTTCTTCCTTACAAACAAGACCGGAGCACCCCATGGAGAAATACTTGGCCGGATGAAACCCTTATCCAACAAGTCTTTCAACTGCTCTTTTAGTTCCTTAAGTTCCGCCGAAGCTATTCTATAAGGAGGAATAGAAATAGGTTGCGTAACTGGGAGAAGGCCAATACCGAAGTCTATTTCCCTTTCGGGAAGAATACCAGGCAAGTTATCGAGAAACACTTTTGGAAACTCATTAACATGGGAACCGACTCAAAAGTAGGGGTCTCGGAATCTATATCCCTCACCCTAACAAGATGGTAAATACACCCCTTAGAGATCATCTTTCTAGCTTTTAGATAAGAAACAAATTGACCTCGAAACATAGAATTTCCTCCCTTCCACTCTAGGATAGGCTCATTTGGAAACTGAAACTTGACCATTCGGGTCCTACAATCAATAGAGGCATAACAAGCATGCAACCAATCCATCCCAAGAATAACATCAAAATCTAGCATATCAAACTCTACAAGATCAACATGAGTGACTCTATGGGATAAGGAGATGGGACAATCTCGATAAACTCTCTTAGCCATGATAGATTCTCCAATCGAAGTAGAGACACGAAAAGGATCTAGCAACACATCCGGAACAACATCAAACCTCATAGCCACATATGGCGTCACAAAAGACAAAGTATCACCTGGATCAAGCAAAGCATAAACATCAAAATGGAAAACTCTTAACATACCAGTAACCACATCGGGAGAGCTCTCTTGCTCATAACGAGTCTGAAGTGCATAAAATCGATTTTGCTTCTGAGCATTCGAACTCGATCCTCTAGGTGGAGCTTGCTTATTCTCTCTTCCCTTGGCCTTGGGAGATGGACAATCCCTCATCTTGTGACCACCCTTTCCACAATTATAACAACCATCCGTACTGGCTAGACATCTACCTTCATGCTTTCTCCCATTTACTCCTTGAGACTTGGGGTTAGACACCATATCATTGTTGGACTTAGGAGGAACATTGGATGAGCCTTTGCCAGAGAACCTTTGTCAAAATCTAGGACGACCATGTCCATCGAACCTTGCATGTGAAAAGTTACCATCTCCAGTCCTAGCCCTCTTAGTTTCCCTCGACCTTTCCTTAAGCTTTTCTTCTTCAATTTGTTAAGCATAAACCATGAGGTGAAAAATATCCATGTCATGCACAAGCATGGCAGTGCGGCACTCTTTCACCAACATATCGGACACTCCCGACACAAATTTGCTCATTCTTGCCCTTGGGTCAGCAACTATGGATGGAGCATATCTAGCGAATTGTGTGAACTTCAATGCATACTCCTTCACACTCATATTTCCTTGTCCAAGGTTGATAAACTCAAGCACCTTAGCCTCTCTCTTCTCAAGAGGGAAGAACCTATCAAGGAAAGCAACCTTGAATTTCTCCCAATCAAGAGGACCCTCATTAACCGCCCTCTAACTCTTCCATTGATTGAACCAAATTTGGGCAATACCCTTGAGTTGATAAGCGGCCAACTCCGCCTTTTCTTCCGACGTCACACTCATGATCATTAACACCTTGTACACTTCATCGATGAACTCTTGAGGATCTTCCTCAACCTTAGAGCCACGGAATTTCAGGGGATTCATCCTCGTAAATTCCCTCACTCTTGATGTCGCCGTATCCACATTTGGGTTCACAGGAGCCACCACCTCTCTATTGGCTTGAGCCGTCACGGCTTGAGCCAACACTTGAAAAGCAGCCCTAAACTCCACATTAGTAACTTGTTTCGCCAAAGGGTCGGCCGGAACATGAGGAGCTTTTTGTTCCACATTCTCTCCCATATTTCTTCTATCGTAAGATCTTCGGGTCGCCATATCCTGAAACGCGTAGGATAGGGATTAGGAGAGAGATATATAGAGTTAAACTCTATGGCACGACTTAAGAGTAAGGAAAGAAATGGAATTTCTTAAACGTCTTATAGCCACTCATTCATAAATGTAGCGCGCTTCACACTCATGAACAAGACTCTACTTGACGCGGCTTATGAGACATCCTAGGATCTTTCTAAAACCTTGCGCTCTGAATACCAAGTTTGTCCTGACCCAGGGTAGCCCCTAGATGTAACATGGCGTACAAGACCCCGAGAGGACTCATACAAGCCCTTAGCATACATAACATACAAGATGATAGAGAAATAAGAAATCAAAGAGCATTTTAGATCAAAGCTTTACTCAAAATAGTGGAAGTCTACAACTCATGTCTCAAAGCCTTCTAACATCATAGAATACGAGTAAAAGTAATAGGGACGCAGCTCAATACAATATCCAACATAAAGAAAGACATCAAAGTAAAATCCGACAATGCTATGTCCTCGAGTGGATGAGGACTCACAAAGTCTTCTTCTCAACTCTAAGTCAAAGCTCTAGCCACGAGTAGGAGAACTGCCACGTCCTACACCAAGGAAGTTGATGCATGCAAAAGTATGTGTTAGCACAATTAAGTATTAAGTATGATAGCAATGCACATAAACACATAAATCATGCTAGAGAGAGACATAATCATGACATGTAATGGCCAAGCTAAAAACATGATAAACATGAGAAACATGAAACATAAAGCATGTATCAAGACCAAAGAAAGCTAAATCATCTTTCTATCTTTTCTTCACTTCATCATGAGAACACTTATTCCTTAACTTGTGGGGAATAGCCTTAACCGACATATAAGACCATGTGAGCTATCAACATGGAATCCGGTGTTTACCCCACACCGTAAATGGGTGTCCTACTTGCCAAGGTAAGACCATGAAATTCTTAGCTTATGTGGATCCACTAGCTAATGTCTACTTAAAGACAACATCCTATGGTGGCAACATAGTTTATGGGATAGAGATTGTTTTAGGAGACTCGGCCTCAACTAACAGGAGAGCTCCATCTAGAAAACCCGGCCTCTACTAACGGGAGAGCTTTCACTAGAAGACCCGGCCTCTACTAATGGGAGGGCTTCCATCTCAATATCCACTCGGTGCTAAGCATAATTGCCACGGATTAGTCATTAACATATTCATATCATTATACATGGAGAGGTACAACTAGGGTTACCAATCCAAGCTAAAATCATGTTTATAGATATTCATCTTTCGTGGACCTTGTCCAAGCTTACATCATTAGAGTAGCCCCTTAAGAACATGGGTAATCGCCTCTTTGTTCTTCTTTTATCATAATGGGAGAATTACGTGAGAAAATCTTTCACTACTCAAGCATAGCATCATCATAACATAACTTTGGTACTTTACTTTCAAAGCACCCTTAATTCATCATGCTCATATTTCATAGTTCATAGAGTTCATATGGGTTCATGCAAGTTCAACTCATATCATGCAATTCAATGCAAACTCATGCTTAGAAAGCCATAATTAGGACAATTTACCCATAATTGAAGGAACTCACATAATAGAGGAAAATCATGCTTTTGACTTGATCATTGTAAATTCATAAGATTATCCTCAATTCATTCCAAATTCATGCTTGATTTCATAGAGAATTCATAAACTTCATCAAATCATAACTCAACCCAACAATCAAAGCATAGATTATCAAATTGGGGTGAATTAGCTTGGGATCATGGGGGTTCATGCAATCTTTACGTCAAATCATGTAATTCACTAATTCGTGCACTAAGTTACTTTATCACGCTAAATCGTGTACTAGGAATCATAAAATCAATTCATAATTGAAGAACCCACAATGATTGATCACAAACCCTAATTCAATTGGGTTAGAGTAAACCTTTGAAAATCATGAAGAAGAGGAAGGACCCATTGGAGGAAAGGACTCCTAATGGTGAATACTATCATACCTCAAAGCAATCCACAAGAAATTGGAGAAGATTGAAGGTCTTCAATGGAGGATCCTAGCTTCTTCTTCTTCCTTGAGAGTTGAGAGAGGAGAGTTTTGGAATGAATTAGAATGAAAGGAATTAGGCTTAGAAAGTATTTATAGGTCTAGGATTAAGGGTATAACCGACTTAGCTTAATAGGTAAACAATTAGGAAAAGACCAAAAAGCCCTTAATTAAAAACTGTAGGGGCCAATCGACGGACAGGATCTACGATTCGTACATCAATTGACGTACCGTCCTGTTCCTCCGTCAATTGATTCAGAAAGTTCATTTTGGGCTGAAAATTTGGCTAAGTCTGGAAGGCATCTACGGAACCCATCTACGGCCCATCAACTGGACTACGAACCATCCCGCTATTCCTTAGGTCAAAGTTCAGAAACTTGGAAATCCTGAAATTTCACAGTGCCATTGACGGTTCCCACCTACGGCCCGTCAATCCATCTACGACTCGTAGGTGGCCTCCGTAGGTATTGGAAGCTTGGGTTACATTTCAAAAGCCAAAAGGCAAATAAATTTGAAACAAATTACTTGGAGGTAATTGCAGTAAAATAGATTATGTTTGATTCGACATAATGTTGGATTTGAAACCACAAACCAGGCTTTCATCAAGTTTTTTAGACAAGAAAAAAAATCAGCCAAACAACCATATTATTTAATAACAACCACGACAAGATGTTTAAAACATACATCTTTCTTTATGGCATGGTGGCACACTTGCAAGGAAAAACAACTAACAAAAATCAAGCATAATATAATGAAGAAAATGAAGGAATTTGCAAATAGAGGATCCTTCTCAAAATTAATTCTTGAGGATTTTCCCTGGCTTAGATTAACAAGTGCTATAGAGGAAGGGAAGCATAGTTCTAGTGCTTAGATTAATTCTTGGTACTTAAACTAACAACTATGTTTCAATTCCGAACAAGTTGATTTGGTTACATGAATCCTTCCTGACCATATCTGTATTTTCTATAAATCTCAATTAACGACTGGACCTAAAATAAACGCATTAACAAAGCGCGTGTTTTGAAAGGGACCTTGTAGCTGAATCTAGGTGTAACTACAAAGTTTTGACATGTTTACTTGGTCAGCATGGAATTGAGTCTCATTGAGAGGGCAAGAATTGGTGATTGGCATGTTCTTTCTTTTTTTCATTTTTAATAGGGAAAAGGCATAAGTTCCCCCTCAAACTTATACCGAAAAGTCAGTTACATGCTTAAACTATTATGTCAACCTATTACACACCTGTACTATTTAAAAGTGAATTTAATACCACCCTGACACGACTAATTCCACTCTCATAGTATGTGGTGTATTACACTCGCTGCCACGTCAGCGCCACATGAGAAATTATAATTTTTTATATTCTTTTAATTTTCTTTTCTTTATTAATTAACTTTTTTATGTTAACACTGTTTTACACAAATTAATCCCTCACTAATTATTAAAATTCTCTAATAATTATATCTTCTTCCTCACTAAATCCTACCCACTTTATCTCAAATCTAACCGAAAAAATCATTCATTTGAATTTATATTACAATTCTCTTCATCTTCTCCGGCGAAGAACAATCAACCTATCACCACCACAAATCCACCTCCACAACGTCATCCCCTCCTCTTTTCTGAACAACCAACCCACCTTTGGCATAGAACAACCACTAAACAGCCACCTCAACCACCACAAACAACCATCAAAAACCCCAAATCAGTCATTGACAAACATCGAACCAAACCTCTTTCCCTTGCCCCTTTCTGATTTTTTTCTTTTAGTTTCTGTTGCAGGTGTTCCGGCGAACTCAAAGCTTCAACCATGGCTTCAATGACGTTTCAATGAGCTTCATGCTCCCAGATTTGAACAACTAACAAATAAGGCTAGCGTGTGTGTGAATATGCGCACACACACACATATATATATATCATATATTATTAAAAGTGGGAAGAAATTTAGGTAAAAGTTAGATTACCATTTTACCCCTATATTAAATAAAAATATTTTATATTCTATCATTAATTAAGAAAATCATATTAAGTTTTACAACAATTAATCATGTATTTGAGTATACATATGGATGGATTAATTTCCTTGCCACTGCCACTTATTGCAGCCTATTCAATTCTCTAGAATGACTTTTCATCTTCTTATACCAATTCAATGTTTTGAAGTTCTTTTTAACTTCTAACAATAAGCTTTCAAAATTTTGTAAATTGCCAGATCAGTCAATCATGGTAGATCCATTGATATTCTCTTCTTCTTCTTCTTCAATGTGTCTGTTAAGAGTTCTATTGATATTTCTCATATATTGGCTCTCTTAACCATCTATTAACTTATTATTATGCTTCATTATGAATATTCTTGGGCTGCTAATAACTATGTCACGACACAAGGGGAAGCAGATGCAGTTAACAATGCTACTAGCATGAACAAATGAAAAATATATATGTATCTCACATCATGGACTTTCTGTTCAACATTTAGGTTGCTAGCTCTACCTTTATTTTGGTTTTTTTTTCCATTTAGTTACTTAGGTTTGATTCTTATTAAGATGTTTTATGTTTCTGATTTGAAGAAGAGGAGGAAGTTGTTTTAATTGCATAATATTATGACTTGTTCAACTTCTTTGGTTTTATATAACTAGTTTCTGGACACGTGTGTTGCACGTCTATTCCATATCAATACATGTGTATAAGAAGTAACATTAAATCTAAATGCAAAATCATTAGATATCTTTGAATATGTGAAGTTGAAGAACTACAATGTGTAATGAGATTACCTATTACTTTTCTATAGATGATATTCTTGATGTATGTTTCACTTCATTCTGATATTTCAGTTGTTTAATCATGATCAAGACCCTTAGTATTTGTGTAATTTCTAATCTACAATATGTAAGTGTATTGCACATATTATCTTGTGTGACTTGTTAAAAAGTTTATGTATGCAAAGACAATAGAATAATAATATCATAAAATAAAATTCAAATCATATTCCTTAAGAAGTACAAAATTTTCACATTAAAATATGTTTTCTAAAGCATCAAAATCACTACTTAGACAATAACTTATTTGTACCAATTAGAGGTGTATGCAACTACATTAATGATATTACAAAAGATAATTATTGAGAGATCAAAAAAATATATAGTGTCTCAAAGTGCAGAGTTATTTAGCACTTAAAAGATCTAAAGTTTCAGAGATTTTTGAATCCTTGCAAACTTTTTTTTCCAACTAAAACGACAAGATAATTTTAGCCCATGTTAAATTTTATACCAAGCAAGGACATGCATCATTCTTTCAATTTTCTTTTTGTATGAAGTCATATGGACACAGATCATAATGTTACTGCAATAAACAAGTTGGGCAATTAAGTCTAGCTCTGGAATGCCGAGTTTGCTCTAGAATGAACTTTGGTTTGATTCCTGAGGGTGTCAGGGTGACTTTTTAGCATTTTGGAGTTTTGTGGAGAGTCTTTGTTAAAGTGTGGAGAGTCTTTGTTAAAGTGTTGACTTTGGTCAACATTTTGATGAAATGACCTCGAATGGCTCTTTTTTCAATTCCATTGAGTCCGAAATGTCGTTTCCAAGTGGTTTGCACTTTTGGTTTGCATTGTTTGGACTTCTAATGAATTCCGAGGAACTGTTAAAAGTTTTGGAACACCTAGTCTATTTGGTTTCAACTGCCAGCATTCGCTTTTGCTAATCCTTGGCCGCTTAAACGATGGCTGCTTAAGTGATCAAGCGGGTCGCTTAAGCGAAGAGCACCAGGGGGCGGGAGTCTCTTAAGCAACCAGCCCATTAACTTAAGCGACAAGCGTCTCTTAGGCGAGAGTCACTTAAGCGACCAGCCCATTCGCTTAAGAGACAGGCGCCTCTTAGGTGGGAGTCGCTTAAGCGACAAGCCCAGTCACTTAAGCGAAGTCCGCTTAAGCGAACTTTTGGCTGCTTTTACGAAGATCGCTGGGATTTAATCCCTTTATCATCCTTTCTTCTCCAAAGTTTAAACCCATTGAAGATAGGCTCGGCTCTGGGCGATTTTGACCATTTCTTGCCTTTTTCCAGTGGTTCCAAGGTACTTTGATTCCTTTCCCTCTCCTCTACTTGTTTATGGCCTTAATTTCATATTTCCATTCCTTTTTCAACCTCAAAATCCTTAATTTCCAAACCTTAAAGTTTAGTAAATTGACCATTTGAGGTCCGAAATGAGTCCCGTTTGCGCCCATCATTCGAGCATGTGATCCTTACCCCAATGAGGATAGTATGATGGTTTTATTTTCGTATTTTGGTTGCACCGATTCATGGGCTGTTTTAGGCCCAATTTTTGGCTTGTTTTTCGAGTTAGTGATATGGGTATCGTTGAACTCGTATTAACTTACTCGTTGTGTTCTTGATATCTTGGCAGCAATCCGAGGGTCTCCGAAAGGGAAAAGCACCAGAGTTATAGTTCGTGTGCGGTTTTCAGCCTTGAGGTAGGTTATGGCTCTCCTTTTCTTAAACTTGGCTTAGTTAGATTTAATATATTTGGGTAGTATCGCATGATTTAGGTTGAGCCCTTAGGTTTGTTAAGCTTTATTGATCCTTGGGTATTTATGGCCATAAGTTGGGTGGTTTAGCTTAAGTTTAGTCGGAGAGGCCTTAGCTTAGGTGATCCTTGTGTGAGTAGTATCCTTAGACCTTGCTTCTAGGTGGCGTGAAACTTAGGTTTGTCTTTCATTTGATTGACTTGGTTGGTTTGATTGATGGTTTGGATCCTTGAGCTGTGGTTCTTTCGTTATTTATTAAACTGTTGGGCCTAAGGCCGTGAGCTTAGATTAGCAGGAGTCCTAGGTTAGTACTCTTGTGGTGTGACGGGTATTCTTCCCGATTTTGTGTGTATGCCATGAGTTGAATGTGACTTCATCTATGAGGAATGTCTATTTGTATGGAGTTTTTGTGGGGAATTGACTTGTTGGCAAAAAGGAGGTTAATCTTAATGAGTTGGAAGTCCTTGAAATTTGTGCTGAATAGAAAGTGGTAAAAAGCCCTTTACTTGATTCATCACACCTTTTAGCTGCTTATGCTCAGATTAGCTCGAGGTATCATTCCGGGCGGCCCAATAGCTTGGTTGGGCTACAGTTTCAATTTTGTGTTATGTTTTTGATGAGCTCGAAGCATCATTCTGGGCGGCCCGTAGATACACATATCCAGGTTGTGGTAAACTCGACGTGCCATACCGGGTGGCCCGTGAATACATCTATCCGGGTTATTAGCTTATGGGTGAGCTTGAGGTATCATTACATGTGGTTCGATATTTCTTCTGGGCTTATGATCTTGTTCCTTATTTGGAGTTTGACCTTGTAGCATTGCATGTGTTGCCTTGAGTGCGTTGGTTGTTTTGATTCGTGTGTATTAATAGTGACTGTTGATGTTATTCTGCATATTCTCTTTCTTTTTAGCTTTTTATGCCTTAGCTTGCCCTTGCCTTGTTAGTTTCATCGTGCTTCTTATTTATATTTGATATTTCTGAGCTCGGTCGGCCTATGATGCCTATTGGGTACCCCGTGTTTTGGTACTCATACTGCACTTCTACATCTTTTTCTGATGCAGCTCCCAGTTCAAGCCACCCGTAGTGAGCATTTGGATCTCCCATGGCTGTCACAGACTTGGATTGTGGTGAGCTCCTGGCGTTCAGAGACTTGTTGCTGTCCTTTTTTTGCACTGACTTTCATTTTGTATTTTGGATTAGTCAGTTTTCTCTCTCTCTCTCTCTCTCTCTATATATATATATATATATATATATATATGACGTTCTGTTCGTAGTAGCTCCTGTATAGGTGACACCAGGTCTCAGGGATTGGTATCTTGTGTTAGTTTGTCTCTTGGTCACTTTGGGGCCTATTTTGTATCGTACTACAGATATATATGACATGCCCTTCTTTGTATATACTTTATTCCTGTCTTTCCACTTTTATTACTTATTTGTTAGATAAATTGTGTCTTTTGTATCTTGTTGCTTGGGTTAAGGCTTGTCCACTCGGTGGATTGTAGTGGACGCCATCATGGCCCTGCTTAGGGTCGTGACAGAGTGGTATCAGAGCTTTAGGTTAACCGATCTCACCAGTACAGAAGCAAGTGCCTAGTAGAGTGTCACGGATTGGTACGATGACGTCTGTATCCAATCTTTGAGAGGCTATAGGGCATTCTTAGGAGTATTTCATCATTTCTTGTTCCTTCTCGTGTATTGGTGGTTGTACCAATATCTAAACTCCATTTGTTTCACTATTTCTCAGATGGCTAGGATGAGATCAACTGCGGGCGGGCGTGGATCTCCCAGTGGAGGCCCAACTAAGGGCAAAGTTTGAGGTCGATCTAGAGACTGAGGTAGGGCACCATCTCTAGAGCCGGAGAGAGAGGTTAAGCATGTTCAACATCATTCGAAGGGTGTGGGGCTAGCCCAGCCTCCACTAGGATATGTGGCCATGCCAGTACTTCAAGATACTTTGGCTAGGATCCTCAGCTTCATGGAGGGTATGTCTCAGGCAGGCACTATGCCTAGCACTTCAATCGGACCGCAGGTTAGAGATGATGCTCAGACTCCAACACAGGCAAGGGCACAGGGTGTTTAGGGCCCACAGGTGCATCATGCAGCTACTGCTCCTCGCACAATAGTTCAGCCAGTTTTGACTGTTGCTCCACCTCTGGCTCCTAGGCCAGTATGACCCATGAGGAGCAGAAGATGTTGGGGTGGTTTATCACATAGGGTCCTCCCAGGTTCACAGGTGTTGTGGGTGAGGATACCCATGAGTTCCTAGTCAGTTGCCAAGAGAGGTTACATAACCTCGAGTTAGTAGAGTCGCACGGAGTTGATTACACTACTTACCAGCTGGAGGGGCCAGCGAAGCAGTGGTGGAGATCCAATCTAGATTGTCGACCAGCCGGATCACCTTTGATGACATGGTCCCAGTTCTCTGAGGCTTTCTTGAGAAGTATGTACCTCGTAGCCTAAGGGAGCGATTGCGGGATGAGTTCTCAGATATGACTCAGGGATCACTTACGATTGCAGAGTATGAGATGCGGTTCCATGAGTTGGTGATACATGCATCTATGCTTATGCCGACAGAGCAGGAGAGAGTTCACAGGTTTGTCAGAGGACCATGATTTCCACTTAGATTGGCGACAGAGCAAATAGTGGCATCAGGTTGTTCTTTTCTGCAGATAGTTGATCATGCACGCACCATTGAGGGGATCTACCGTGAGGCTTATGGAGGCAGTGACAAGAGGCCCCGTCATCAGGATGGTTACAGTGCGTCCTCAGTCTCACGATAGAGGGTTCCAAGGCTGAGGGTATTCACAACACTCTCAGCCTAGTAGGCCAGTTTAGACAGCTCTACAGATTAGAGATGGTGGCATGGCAGGTGCTAGTGGTTAGACGGTTCAGGCTTCTCGGGGTTCACATTCAGGGTATTCAGGTCGTGGTGGTCAGTCACGTTCAATAGAGTCATCTCAGAGGGGTAGTTCTTGTAGGGGTTGCTATGAGTGTGGTGTAGTAGGTCACTTTGCTCGGGAGTGCCCTACGATCAGTCATCATGGAGGCAGAGTCAGTCGGGTTTATGGGGTATGTCGGGTCAGTTGGGACAGCAAGTTTAGGCCCCTAGGGCTCCGATTCAGTGTACTAGAGGTGGTCCTCAGACAAGCAGATCAGATGGTCGAGGTAGACGTGGTCATATGTTTGCTTTTCTGAGGAGGCCAGAGGTAGAGACATCAGATGCTATCATCACAGGTACGATCTCTGTCTCCCATCAGCTTGCTTATGCTTTATTTGATCTGGGGTCTACCTTTTCATATGTGTCTGCTTATTATGCTTCGCGGTTGGATTTGTCTTGTGAGCCTATGTCTATGCCTATGCATGTAGCTACCCCCATAGGTGATTCTTTGGTAGTGGACCAAGTATATAGAGCTTATGCAGTGACCATCATGGGGTATGATACTTGGGTAGACCTTATCGTGTTAGATATGGTGGATTTCGACGTGATTCTAGGAATGGATTGGTTGTCTCCCTACTATGGAGTCTTGGATTATTTCTCCAAGACTGTAACTTTGTACATGCCTGGTATTCCTCTTCTTGTATGGGCCAGTTCGGATAGTCATATGCCGAGGGGTGTGATCTCCTTTCTGAGGGAGCAACGGTTGGTGGAGAAGGGGTGTCTATCTTATCTTGATTATGTTTGTGATACTAGTGCCGACACTCCTCCTCTTGAGTCAGTTCATGTGGTTAGAGAGTTTGCCGATGTGTTCCCTACCGATCTACTGGGTCTTCCTCTTGACCGTGATATTGACTTTGGGATTGATGTTGAGCCACGTACCCAGCCATTTTCCATTCCGCCTTACCGTATGGCTCAAGCTGAGTTGAGGGAGCTTAAGGAGCAGCTCCAATACCTCTTGGGAAAGGTGTTCATTAGACCGAGTGTATCTCCTTGGGGTAATCCTATCCTGTTCGTGAAGAAGAAGGATGGTACCTTGCGCATGTGCATTGACTACAGGCAGCTGAATAAGGTGACCATCAAGAACAAGTATCCTATGCCACAGATTTATGATTTATTCGACCAGCTTCAGGGTGCAGCGGTGTTCTTAAGATTGACTTGAGATCAGGCTACCACCAGTTGAGGATTAGGGTGGCGGACATTCCTAAGACTTCCTTTACGACTCGGTACAGCCACTATGAGTTCTTAGTCATGTCTTTTGGGTTGAATAATGCCCTAGCAGCATTTATGGAGTTGATGAACCATGTGTTCAGGTCTTATTTGGACTCATATTTTATAGTGTTCATCGATGACATCTTGGTCGGAGTAGGGAGCAGCATGAGACACATATGAGGATTGTACTCCAGACCTTCATAGAGCAGCGGTTGTATGCTAAATTAACTAAGTGTGAGTTTTGGCTTGGTCTGTAGCATTCTTGGGGAACGTGGTGTCCAAGGATGGAATTATGGTGGATCCAACAAAGATTGAGGCAGTTCGTAGTTGGGCCAGGCCTACTTCTCCTACTGAGGTTCACAATTTTATCGGGTTAGCAGACTACTATAGATGGTTCATGGAGGGGTTTCCTTCTATTGCAGCACCCATGACTAGATTGACTCAGAAGGATGTTCTCTTCAAGTGGTCGAATGAATGTGAGGCGAGCTTTCTGAAGCTCAAGGCCTTGTTGACTTCAGCGCCGATTCTGACTCTTCTTGTTGAGGGCCAAGGGTTTACTGTCACGCCCTGAGGCTACCCCCTAGGCGCAACACGGTGCTTAGTGTCATGAGTGACCCCAAGCTAATCCTGAGTTTAGCATATCACAAGCATACTAAAATATGACTTAAGTAAGAGGAAACATAACTGTAAAGTAATCAATACTAAAAGAAAACTTCAGGTGAGAATTTAACTGAATATCTATGGGGAACAACCCCAAACAACTAAATACTGACTCTATGTCTGAAAGTCTCTAATACTGATGAGTTGCTGGGACAAGCCCCAGCTAACTCTATAAGTCCTGAAACGTAAAAACTGAAAGGTAAAGCATGCCTATCCTCGATCTATGAGGTCTCACCACTGAAGCTGCTAAGTAAGGACTAGAAGTCGGACTAAACGTAATCTAGATACTGAGCGCCTGAACCTACATCATGAAACGATGTAGCACAAACATATGCGTATGTACTTTGAATGTACTGAGTATGCAGGATATAGATACTAAGCTTACCAATATAAACTGAACATGGAAATAGGTTGTACTGAATGATAACTGAAAACTGAACTAGATGCAATGACCAAGTACTAATCATGAAGAAAACATGTTGAACTGTATACTAAAGTAAATACTGATAACACGGTCAATGCAATGAGAGTATGACTGTGGGAGCTACTATTAACTGACATAAATCACATAAGCTAAATGTGGAGTCCGATGTATAAGCTCCATCGAGAGGACCCAATATACCTTGCCAGGGGTATAAAGGCATGATTGTGGCGTGATCACAAAAATGGATGCCCAACAGAGGGGACTTCTGAACCTACATTGGCACGTAGTTATGGGACTTTGAGCGTACGTTGAACCCTAGTCCAACTCGGTGTTAAGTCTACTCCCAACTAGATATGTATAGCTAAAATGCAACTGAAATACTAAGTAGCTCAAAATATTGACATGCTATTTGAGAATGCAACATAAATATACTGAAAGTTATGGCATTCAAATTCTGAAGAATGATTTTCTAACTGATCTGCCTAGCAAGTATAATTCATGAAATACTGATAATTAGTACAAGCTAGGGTTCTGAGTTCTATACATGGGACTATGCAAATTTTCCAAGAAAACATGTTATTTAGATCATGGAAACTATAGCAGCTAAAATCACAATGAATCTCCAAGGTTTTGGAACCCTAGGTCTAAACAATTTATGAGAAATTGAAGAACTGACTGAATTCTAGGGACCTAATGGGTGAAAGGAACCCACTAGTGAAATCCCACATACCTGGTGACGAAAACTACGGATAAATCCTTTGGATTTCGGGGCTGAACTTGAAGAACACTTCTACTTGTTCTTGGGAGAAACTGTCGCCTCTTTCTCTTCATTTCTTTCTAAGTTAGATGTTTTGGGAGAATGGGGGTTCTAGGTAGTTTCTGACTAGATTATTAGGCTTAGACTGAGTAAAACAGCATAGTTTAGGCATCAAATGACGTAGTTTAAGTGCCCAATGCAAAGGAGAAAAGGGAAATATGACCCTGCCTTAAAAGCTGATGAAGTGACTTCAAGAAGGGCTTCACGGGCCGTGAAACACATCAAGGGCCGTCAAACTGGTCGTGAAGCTTCGCTTGCCCAACAGGGCTCCACTAAAATGGGCATAACATTTTGCTCTGAACTTCAAATGGGCCACCTAATTCATTTTGTGCTAAAAGATATGATCGTTTAAAGTTTCCCAAAACTCATAACATGATAAGTCTCCTTCACGAATGACTTCACGGTCTGTGTGAAGCTCCTCGGGCTGTTTAGACATCCATGGCCCTTTTTCAAATGACCTTAGGTCACACCCCACTAACTAGGTGACTTGTATGACCTACTTGATGGGTCGTCAAGCCCACCATGAGTCGTCTGGGTCACCGTCAAGGTTACTCCTGCATGGGCAGATTCTGAAAAGGGTTCACGAGCCCCTTAATGGGTCGTGTTCCCCTTCACGGACTGTCTAGGGTGTTGTGAAGGGTCCATGGTCCATTTTGGGTTCGTGGACCTTTCTCGTTTTCTCTTTTTAGCCTTTTTCAAATCTGAGATGTTACAATATCTCCCCCTTGGGATAATTCGTCCTCGAATGAAGACTAAGAAAGCTAAATTTGGAGGGAAAGAGTTGCAATCCCTACCAATTGAGTACTAGAAACTGATATCTAGCCGAACTGAGTTTCAACATGCAAATATGCTGAAATACACGGATAACTAGGAGGAAAAGATACTGAGACTGAATTACACAAGAGTAAACTGAGAGATTGGAGAGGAACTATTACCCCAAGCTGAAACTGAATCGGAGGGAAAAAGATGAGGATACTTGGCCTTAATAGCTCCTTCTGCTTCCCAAGTAGCTCTCTCTACGAACTGACTCCTCCACAAAACTTTCACTGAACCAACTTCCTTATTTCTCAACCTACGAACTTGATGGTCAAGAGTCTCAACTGGAATCTCCTCATAGGTGAGGCTATCCTTCACAGTCACACTTTCTAAAGGTACTATTAATGCCGAATCACCCACACACTTCTTCAACAAGGAAATGTGAAAGACTGGATAAACCGTTGCTAGTTCTATTGGCAACTCTAACTCATAAGCCACATTACAAACCTTTTTCAGGATTTTGTAAGGACCTACATACCTGGAACTGAACTTCCCTTTCTTGCCAAATCTCATCACCCCTTTCATGGGTGACACTTTCAGGAAAGCCCAATCATTGATTTCGAACTCTAAGTCCCTTCTCCTCACATCTGCATAGGACTTTTGATGACTTTGAGCTGCCTTTAGTCTATCTCTGATGAGCTGAACTTTCTCCATAGCCTCATAAACCGAATCTGGCCCAACCAAGGCTGCTTCACCTACTTTGAACCAACCAACCGGAGACCTGCGTCTACGCCCATACAGTGCCTCATAAGGGGCCATTTGAATACTAGAATGGAAACTGTTATTATAGGCAAACTCTATGATAGGTAGGTGATCATCCCAACTACCCTTGAAATCGATCACGCAAGCTCTCAACCTGTCCTCTAAGGTCTGGATGGTATGCTCTGCCTTACCATCCATCTGTGGATGAAATGTTGTACTGAGATTTACCTGAGTACCACGACCTTTTTGAAATGACCTCCAGAAATAAGAGGTAAATTGAGGACCTCTATCCGAAATGATAGACAAAGGAACCCCATGCAACCTGACTATTTCGTTGATGTAGAGTCTGGCGTAGTTCTCCGCTAAATCTATAGTCTTGAATGCCAAGAAGTGAGCTGACTTAGTGACTCTGTCCACTATCACCCAAATAAAGTCATGCTGTCTGCGAGTACGAGGTAAACCCGTAATGAAATCCATGTTTACCACTTCCCACTTCCAAGTAGGAATGCTAATCTCCTGAGTCACACCTCCTGGTTTCTGGTGTTCTACTTTAACTTGTTGATAGTTGAAATACTTAGCCACAAAATCTGCGATGTCCCTCTTCATGTCGTTCCACCAATAGACTTCCTGTAGATCACGGTACATCTTAGTGGAACCCGGATGAATAGAATATATGGAATTATGAGCTTCTGTAAGGATCTGCTGCCTCAACTCACCCACATTAGGGACACACAAGCGACCCTGGTAACGAAGCACACCATCTCCCCCTTGGGAGAAAACTTCAACTCTCTGCTGATGAATTGCACCTTTCAACTGAAGCAATATAGGATCACTATCTTGTTTCTCCTTAACCTCCACTACCAATGAAGATTCTGATCCATTCTGCACTATCACACCACCATCTGATGTGTCCATCAGGCAAACTCCTAAGCGAGCAAGCCGGTGAACATCTCTGGCTAATTCTTTCTTCTCTTCCTCAACATTTTCCACACTACCCATGGATAGTCTGCTGAGGGTGTCAGCTACAACATTTGCCTTACCCGGATGGTAAAGCACATTCATGTCATAGTCTTTGAGGAATTCAAGCCATCTTCTCTGATGAAGATTCAACTCTTTCTGGGTGAACACATACTGGAGGCTCTTATGATCTGTGAACACATCAACATGAACACCATACAAGTAGTGTCTCGTAATCTTTAGGGCAGATACGACAGGTTCAAGCTTGAGGTCATGAGTCGGGTAGTTCTTCTCAGGGACCTTAAGTTGTATGGAAGCATAAGCTATGACCTTACCCTACTACATCAACACACAACCTAGGCCAACCCTAGATGCATCACAATAAACCACATAACCATCTGAACCCTCTGATAGTGTCAATAAAGGAGTTGTAGTCAACCTGGTTTTCAATTTTAAGAAACTTTTCTCACACTCATCTGACTACTGAAACTTGACCTTTTTCTGAGTCAATTTGGTCAATGGGGCAGCTATGGATGAAAATCCTTCAACAAAACTCCTGTAGTAACCGGCCAAACCCAAGAAACTTCTAATATCAGTCGGAGAGGTGGGTCTGGGCCAGTGCTTTACTACCTCAATTTTTTGAGAATCCACTCGAATCCCTTCATTGGATAACACGTGACCAAGGAAAGTGATCGACTCTAACCAGAATTCACATTTGCTGAACTTAGCGAATAGCTGGTGATCTTTGAGGGTTTGCAGAACCACTCTCAGATGAGCCGCATGTTCTTCCTCATTCCAAGAATAAACGAGGATATCATCAATAAAGACGATGACGAACAAGTCCAAATACTATTTGAACACCCTGTTCATTAAGTCCATAAAAGCTGCAGGAGCATTTGTTAGTCCAAAAGACATAACTACAAATTCATAGTGACCATACCGAGTCCTGAAGGTCGTCTTCGGGATGTCACTATCCCTGACTCTGAGCTGATGATAGCCGAATCTGAGGTCTATCTTAGAAAAGCAACTAGTACCCTGAAGCTGGTCGAACAAGTCATCAATCATGGGGATGGGATATTTATTTATTATTGTAACTTTGTTCAACTAATGATAGGCAATGCACATCCTGAGAGAACTATCTTTCTTACGCACGAACAACACTAAAGCACCCCATGGAGAGATGTTGGGTCTGATGAAACCCTTATCTAGAAGGTCTTTCAATTGTTCATTAAATTCCTTCAGCTCAGCTGGAGCCATTCTGTAAGGAGGAATCGAAATAGGCTGGGTATCTGGAAGGAGATCTATCTCGAAGTCGATTTCCCTTTCGGGAGGAACTCCGGGAAGATTTTCTAGAAACAGTTCTGGAAACTCATTCACCACCAAGATTGACTTAAGAGTTGGGGTTTCGGAGTTTGAGTCCTTAACCCGAACAAGATGATAGATATACCCTTTGGAAATCATTTTCTTGGCCTTTAATGTAGGAGATAAATTGACATGCAGGCACTGAGTTACTACACTTCCACTCTAAGACTGACTCATTTGGAAACTGAAACCGAACAATCCTAGTTCTACAATCGAGTGAGGCATAATAGGAATATAACCAATCTATGCCTAGAATGATATCAAAATTTATCATTTCTAACTCTACAAGGTCTGCTGGGGTGACCTTCTGGGAAATTGTAACGTGAGCCAAACGTGGAGTCCAATGTATAAGCCCCATCGAGAGGACCCAATATACCTTGCCAGGGGTATAAAGGCATAACTGTGGCGTGATCACTAAAATTGATGCCCAACAGAGGGGACGCATAGTCAGAAGAGCTGGAAAAAAAAGGCCTCAGCTGACGCTAATAAAGCCAAAGAGCAAGAAGGAAATTCTCAAAGTTGAGAGTAAAGTATAAGTAAAATGTCAGACTTCTGAACCAACGTTGGCACATAGTTCTAGAACTTTGAGGATACGCTGAACCCTAGTCCAACTCGGTGTTAAGTCTACTCCCAACTGGATATGTATAGCTAAAATGCAACTGAAATACTGAGTAGCTCAAAATACTGACATGCTATCTGAGAATGCAACATAAATATACTGAAAGTTA
This sequence comes from Solanum appendiculatum, assembly GCA_018342035.1. Lineage (NCBI taxonomy): Eukaryota > Viridiplantae > Streptophyta > Magnoliopsida > Solanales > Solanaceae > Solanum > Solanum appendiculatum. The sequence continues at coordinate 911,680 of JAGDQO010000612.1, read as the reverse complement.
TGGCATTCAAATTCTGAAGAATGATTTTCTGACTGATCTGCCTAGCAAGTATAATTCATGAAATACTGATAATTAGTACAAGCTAGGGTTCTGAGTTCTATACATGGGACTATGCAAATTTTCCAAGAAAACATGTTATTTAGATCATGGAAACTATAGCAGCTAAAATCACAATGAATCTCCAAGGTTTTGGAACCCTAGGTCTAAACAATTTATGAGAAATTGAAGAACTGACTGAATTCTAGAGACCTAATGGGTGAAAGGAACCCACTAGTGAAATCCCACATACCTGGTGAAGAAAACTACGGAGAAATCCTTTGGATTTCGAGGCTGAACTTGAAGAACACTTCTACTTGTTCTTGGGAGAAACTGTCGCCTCTTTCTCTTCATTTCTTTCTAAGTCAGATGTTTTGGGAGAATGGGGGTTCCAGGTAGTTTCTGACTAGATTATTAGGCTTAGACTGAGTAAAATAGCATAGTTTAGGCACAAAACTCAAAACATGATAAGTTTCCTTCACGAACGACTTCACGGTCTGTGTGAAGTTCCACGGGCCATTTAGACATCTATGGCCCTTTTCCAGTGACCTTGGGTCACACCCCACAACCTAGGTGACTTGTATGACCTACTTGACGGGTCAAGTCCACCACGAGCAATCTGGGTCACCATTAAGGTGGCCCCTGCATGGGTAGATTCTGGAAAGGGTTCACGAGCCCTTTAATGGGCCGTGGTTCCCTTCACAGACCGTCTAGGGTGTCGTGAAGGGTCCATGGTTCGTTTTGGGTTCTTAGACCTTTCCCGTTTTCCCATTTTAGCCTTTTTCAAATCTGAGATGTTACATTTACGATATATTGATATGCTTCTAGTGTGGGCCTAGGTGGTGTCTTGATGTAGCAGGGTGGAGTTATTGCTTATGCTTCCAAGCAGCTGAAGCTTAACGAGTGGAACTACCCCACTCATGACTTGGAGTTGGCAGTGGTGGTCTTCGCATCAAAGATTTGGCGGCACTATTTTTATGGAGTTCACTGTGAGGTATTTACGGACCATCATAGTCTTCAATATATTTTCAGCCAGAGGGACCTTAATTTGAGACACCGCAGGTGGTTAGAGTTACTGAAGGACTATGACATTTCTATCCTTTATCATCCGGGCAAGGCTAATGTGGTAGCAGATGCCTTGAGTCGAAGGGCAGTGAGTATGGGGAGTTTGGTTTTCATAGCCTTGGAGAAGCGAACTATGGCCTTGGACATTCAGTCCTTAGCCAATCAGATGGTTAGACTTGATATTTCTGAGCCGGGCAGGGTATTTGCTTGTGTAGATCCTAGATCTTCCATGATGGAGCATATTCGAGCACATCAATTTGAGGATCCATAGTTGAGGATGATTCGAGACAAGGCTCTTAGAGGTGAGGCTAGGAAGGTGACCTTAGATCCGGTGGGCATCTTAAGGATTGAGGGGCGTATCTGTGTTCCTAGAGTTGGTGAGTTAGTTGGGTTGATTCTTTAGGAGTCTCACTGTTCCAGGTACTCTATTCATCCCGATGTTGCGAAGATGTACCGTGATATGAGGTAGCATTACTGGTCTGATGAAGAGGGATATTGCAGCTTTTGTGGCTAGGTGCTTAAACTGTCAGCAGGTGAAGTTCGAGCACCAGAGACCAGGTGGTTTGACTCAGCGGTTACCCATTCCAGAGTGGACACCATTCCAGTAGTAGGCTTGCCACATACTTCTCGGGGTTTTGATTCTATTTGGGTCATCATTGATCGATTGACCAAGTCAGGTCACTTTCTACCGGTTCAGACTACTTTCACATCGGAGAGGTTGGCTCAGACCTACCTTAGAGATATTGTCTGTTTGCATAGGGTGCCGGTTTCTATCATTTCAGACCGTGGTACTCAGTTCACTTCACATTTTTGGAGGTTTATTCAGAGGGAGTTGGGTACCCAGGTTGAGCTCAGCACAGCTTTTCACCCTCAGACCGATGGCCAGTCTAAGAGGACTATTCAGGTTCTGGAGGATATGCTACGGGCTTGTGGTATTGATTTCGATGGCCAGTCGGACCAGTCTTTAGATTTGGTAAGTTTTCATATAATAATAGCTACCATTCGAGCATTCAGATGACACCATTCAAGGGTTTATATGGTAGGAGATGTCATTCTCCAGTGGGCTGGTTTGATGCTTTTGAGGTTAGGCCATGGGGCACTAACTTATTCAGAGATTCTATGGATAGCATCTGTGTGATCTAGGAGTGGCTCTATACTGCCCAGAGTAGGTAGAAGGGCTATGCAGATCGAAGGCTACAGCCTTTAGATTTCATGGCTGGTGATCGTGTATTCTTACGGGTGTCGCCCATGAACGGCGTGATGAGGTTTGGGAGGAGGGGCAAGCTTAGCCCCAGGTTTATCGGCCCTTTTAAGATTCTGAGGCGGGTAGGAGAGGTGGCTTATAAGATAGCCTTACCTCCAGCCCTTTCCAGTGTTCATCTTGTGTTTCACGTCTCTATGTTGAAGCGGTATGCTCCTGATGAGTCTCATCTGCTTCAGTGGGAGTCGATTCAGCTTGATGAGACTTCGAGTTTTGAGAAGGGGCCTATGGCCATTCTGGACAAGCAGGTTAGACAGTTGCGGTCTAAGGAAATCCCGTTAGTGAAGGTTCAGTGGAGGCATCGTCCGGTCGAGGAGGCTTCTTGGGAGACCGAGCTTGATATGCATACCCGATATCCTCATCTCTTTGAGCCTTCAGGTATTGCCTTTGTCTTACTTTCACGGATGAAAGTCTTTTAAGTGGTATTTGTTGTAATGACCCTCGGGTCATTTCTGTGTTTTCTGTGTGCTTTTCCTATTTTGCCCCTTCTCGTATCTTCCTTATAGCTTGTATGTGGTGTTGGGATGGGTGGCATGCTCTCCGAAGTGTTCGGTTGAGTTTGGTGCGAGTTTTGAACTTTGAAAGCTTAATGCTGAAAGAGTTGACTTTAGTCAACATCTGGAGATTCTGGCATCGAATTGAAATTCCATCAGTTCCATCAGCTCCGAAAGGGTCATTTTGATCTAGTGTTATGGTTGGTTTGGGTTTTCGGGCCGTTGTTTGGTGTTGGTGCGATTAAGCGTTTTAGCTTTTGAGTTGTGCCCAAAATGGAACTTGGGGTAGCTTTCTTGGTAGATGTGCTTGGAATCGAATTTCGTCAGTGCAGTTAGCTCTGGATTGCCGAGTTTGCTCTAGAATGACCTTTGGTTTGATTCCTGAGGGTGTCGGGGTGAGTTTTTAGCTTTTTGGAGTTTTGTGGAGTGTCTTTGTTAAAGTGTTGACTATGGTCAACATTTTGAAGAAATGACCTCAGATGGCTTTTTTGTCGATTCCGTTGAGTCGGGAATGTCGTTTCCAAGAGGTTTGCACTTTTGTTTGCATCGTTTGTACTCCAATGAATTATGAAGGCTTGTTCAAAGTTTTGGAACACCTAGCCCATTGTGTGGTTTTAGCTACTGGTGCATTCGCTTTTGCTAATCCTTGATCGCTTAAGCGATGGCCGCTTAAGCGACCAATCGGGTCGCTTAAGCAAAGAGCACCGGGGGCGGGAGTCACTTAAGCGACCAACCCAGTCGCTTAAGCAAACTTTTGGCTGCTTTTGCGAAGATTGCTGGGATTTAATCCCTTTATCATCCTTTCTTCTCCAAAGTTTAAACCCATTGAAGATAGGCTCGGCTCCTGGCGATTTTGACCATTTCTTGCCTTTTCCCCATGGTTCCAAGGTAATTTGATTCCTTTCCCTCTCATCTACTTGTTTATGGCCTTAATTTCATATTTCCATTCCTTTTTCGACCTCAAAATCCTTAATTTCCAAACCTTAAAGTTTGGTAAGTTGACCATTTGAGGTCCGAATTGAGTCCCGTTTGCGCCCATCATTCGGGCATGTGATCCTTACCCCAATGAGGACAATATGACGGTTTTCTTTTCGTATTTTGGTTGCACCGATTCGTGGGCTATTTTAAGAACAATTTCCAATCTGTTTTTCGAGTTAGTGATATAGGTATCGTTGGACTCATATTAACTTGCTCATTGTGTTCTTGATAACTTGGCAGCAATCTGAGGCTCTCCTGAAGGAAAAAAGCACAGGAGTTGTAGTTCGTGTGTAGTTTTCGGCCTTCAGGTAGGTTATGGCTCTCCTTTTCTTAGACTTGGCTTAGTTAGATTGAATATATTTGGGTAGTATCGCATGATTTAGATTGAGCCCTTAGGTTTGTTGAGCTTTATGGATCCTTGGGTAGTTATGGCCATAATTTGGGTGGCTTAGGTTAAGTTTAGTCAGAGAGGCCTTAGTTTAGGTGATCCTTGTGTGAGTAGTATCCTTAGACCTTGCTTCTATGTGGCGTGAAATTTAGGTTTGTCTTGCGTTTGATTGACTTGGTTGTTTTGATTGATGGTTTGGATCCTTGAGTTGTGGTTCTTTGGGTGTTTATTAAACTGTTGGGCCTAAGGCCGTGAGCTTAGATTAGTAGGAGTCCCAGGTTAGTACTCTTGTGGTGTGACGGGTATTCTTCCCGATTTCGTGTGTATGCCATGAGTTGAATGTGATTTCGTCTATGAGAAATGTCTATTTGTATGGAGTTTTTGTGGGGAATTGACTTGTTGGAAAAAAGGAGGTTAATCTTAATGAGTTGGAAGTCCTTGAGACTTGTGTTGAATAGAAAGTGGTAAAAAGCCCTTTACTTGATTTATCGCACCTTTTAGCTGCTTATGCTCTGATTAGCTCGAGGTATCATTCCGGGCGGCCCAATAGCTTGGCTGGGCTACGGTTTAAATTTTGTGTTACATTGTTGATGAGCTCGAAACATCATTCTAGGAGGCCCGTAGATACAAATATCCGGGTTGTAGGTAAGCTCGACGTGCCATTCGAAGCGGCCCATGGATACATCTATCCGGATTATTGTCTAATGGGTAAGCTTGAGGTATCATTCCAGGCGGCTCGATGTTTCTTCCGGGCATATGATCTTGTTCCTTATTTGGAGTTTGACCTTGTAGCATTGCATGTGTTGCCTTGAGTGCGTTGGTTGTTTTGATGTGTGTGTATTGATAGTGACTGTTGATGTTATTCTGTCTATTCTCTTTCTTTTTAGTTTTTTATGCCTTAGCTTGCCCTTGCCTTGTTAGTTTCATCGTGCTTCTTATTTATATTTGATCTTTCTGAGCTCGGTCGGCCTATGATGCCTACTGGGTACCCCGTGTTTTGGTGCTCATATGCACTTCTACATCTTTTTCTGATGCAGCTCCAAGTTCAAGCCACCTACAGTGAGCGTTTGGATCTCTCGTGGCTATCACAGATTTGGATTGTGGTGAGTTCCTGGCATTGTCCTTCTTTTGCACTGTCATTCATTTTGTTTTTTGAATTAGTCAGTTCTCTCTCTCTCTCTCTCTATATATATATATATATATATATATATGATGTTCTGTTCGTAGTAGCTCCTGTACAGGTGACACCAAGTTTCGGGGATTGGTATCTTGTGTTAGTTTGTCTCTTGGTTGCTTTGGGGCCTATTTTGTATCATACTACATATATGTATATGACATGCCCTTCTTTCTATATACTTTTTTTTAAGTTAAAGGAGGGCTCATGCCCCATTTATATTAGAAAAATAAAAGGTAATACATGAACAGGTCCAAAAGTGACCCGGTCCAAAAACTCAAATAAAATGTAAAAAAAAACAACAAAAACAAAATGGAAAGTCAGCTAAGAAGTTGTAGGAAGGTGCTCAAATCTTCATCTTCATTTGCCCAATCCGCCATTGTTGCATCTTTCATAGCTCGATGCTTTTGTTGGAGATCCATCACTAGAGTATTCATGTAGACCTGGATTCATCACTTTGCAGGTAAATATCTGATTATACCTATGGATTTTCCCAATTTTTCCTTCTTATTTTGTGTTTTCTTTCTTTTTACTCAAATCGAAGGGTTGAACTTCTAGACGAAGCTGATACCACCTCCAAACCTTAAGAATCAAGATGAAAACACCAAATTTTTGGGCAAATCTCTGAATTTGGGGATCTCACCATACCTAATAGGTATTTCTTCTTAATCTTGATCAACTATTGGGAACCTTTAATGTCAAAACAACTTCAAACCAATCCACTGGTGCCTTCAAGGCGTATTCCTCCCATCTTCAGAAAAAATTAAGTTTTTAATTCTCGCCTTTAATGGGTTGAATCCACTTGGATTAATACCACCATCTTAAGACGAAAATTGTAAAACTATACTTATTCTAAGATGGACTGATGGATTATGAATGTACACCAAGTATTTTGACATGAACAAAATCTCTAGCTACCAGTAACTTACGAGTCTTGGTAACATACCATAACAATACCTCAAGCTCTCACCAGGTGCATGATATGCTTACCAACCAAACATAATTTAGACATCATAAATATAAAGGTAGCAATTATCTTGTTCGAATACATTAGTGCTCATTATTAACCCTCACTAAAAGTATGTTATTGTGCTTGACTCTCTGTTAGTCTAATTCTGACATCAGTACCTTTATGTTTTTCTAACTCGAATCTTGATTGACATTTTGTTGGAGCTTCCTGTAATCTGTTGTATTCTACTGAACCTGCATAAAGATGTTGTCATTGTATTGGTTCAATCCATTTGTCTTCTTCTTATATGAGGAGTTCCAATTTTATCCAAGTTTAGGATTCTTCGCCCTTCCATGGGAATGTCTAGAAAATAGCTAAATTGATAATCACCGGCAAAATCAAAAACTAGGTTAGCAAAATAATCAGCAAGAGTATTTCCTTCTCGAAAGGTGTGTTGTACTCTTGCTAATAAAGATCTCCTCAAGCAGTTTATGGAGTTGACCTCCAAGGTCACACTCCAAGGAATATCCCACCCCCCATTCAAAATTTGTACCATAGCCATTGAATTTGTTTCCATGATCACATGTGCTAAAAGATGCTCTTTACAAAAAACCAAACCTTCTCTAATAGCCCTAGCTTCAAGTACCAAATTAGAGGTATCTTGTATTTTGAAACCTTTAGCCACAACCAATGACCCAGAGTAATTTCTAATGCAAAAGGCTGCAAAGCTAGGTCCTGGATTGCCCCTAGATGCACCATCAGTATTACACTTCACCCAGTTAGCAGGGGGAGGAATCCATCTCACAATATTAATGCTATAGGTATTTCTGTACCCCTGTAAATCAGTAATAATATCAGGCCAAGGAACTTTACCATTCCAAATTCTCCAAGCTAGAAAAGAGAATTTAAAAGGTAATCCCTTAATCCATAAGAGTTTTAAATCCTCATTCTTATCAGCTTTTTGTCTCAATAACTCCCAGGCAGTTTTGACACTAAACTTTCATGTACTAGACTTAGTCCACCAAGGTTTATCTCCTTGTTCACTTGGCTGCACAAAAAACATGTTAAACTTGATATGCTCCATAACATACAAGGGTAAGGCATCTTGTAAAGCATCAAAATCCCAACCTTCTTCTGTTAGAAACTCTCCAATGTCTCTCATAGGATGACAAGTGTGCATATCAGACTGGTGTAAGTATAAGGGACCAAGATTGGTCCAATTATCTTACCACATATTAGAAGTACCCCCTCTGGGTTCCACCACAAGTGTTGTTCTAAGCATTCTCTATTCTCCAACATGTGTTTCCAAACCTGAGAACCCCCTTTATATTGTATCAAAGTAGGAATTTGTTTCTTACAATATTTATTCCATAAGAAGTTAGAGCACAAAGAGTTTTGAGTCCTAAATCTCCACCACAATTTAGCATACATAGCATGAAAAACATCAAGCATAGATCTGAAACCTAGTCCTCCTTCTTCTCTTGGCAAACAAACCTTAACCCATTCAGCCCAGTGCTTACTTCTACCTGATTCCTTATTACTCCAAAAAAATTTAGCAAAGATCCTATGCAATTCCTTAATAACACATTTAGGAGGTGTGATAGCAGAAAGAACATAAATAGGGATACTTTGAAGAACACTAGTAAGCAGAACTTCTTTACCACCAAATGAGACCATCTTTCCTTTCCATACTTGAAGTTTCCTTCTTACTCTTTCAAATAGCTCTGTATAATGTTCTTTCCTTTTCCTTGAGTAAGTGATTGGACAACCTAAATATTTAATACGAAAAGAACCTTTACTCATTCCAGTACATTGTTCCACCTGAAGTGAACTTCCAGCAGCTACATTCTGGTGCAAATAGTAAAAGCTCTTCTCTTTGTTCACCTTTTGACCAGATTGTTTCTCAGATTCCTACAAAACAGCCATGATTTTCGCCAAAGAATATTCATGAGATGAAGCAAAAATAATTTATCATCTGCATATGCCAAATGATTCAGATTAGCACTCCACTTCGGTATCCCGTATCCTACGAATTGAGGATCATCAAATAAGGAATTAAGAGCTCTAGAAAGAACCTCTGATGATAAAATAAAAAGGGTTGGGGAGAGAGGATCTCCTTGCTTCATTCCCCTAGTAGAGTGAAAAAATCCATAAGACTGACCATTTAGCAATACAGAGTAATAATTTTTAGAAATCATATCTACAAATCTGTCCGAGAAACCCATCTTCCTGAGAACTTTCATAAGGAAAACCCATGATACTCTATCATACGCTTTAGCCATGTCCAGTTTTATGATAACATTAACAGGCTTTCCTCTTTTATTCCTGTCTTTATGCTTTTATTACTTATGTGTTAGATAAATTATGTCTTTTGTATCTTGTTGCTTGGGTTTAGGCTTGTACACTCGATGGGTTGTAGTGGACGCTATCATGACCCCATGACAATTGCTCCCCAAAAGTGTTTCCAAAAGTAGTTTTGGAAAAAATACTTTTCAAAATAAGTTGATTTTAAATGTTTGGACAAACAAGCTATTGGTTTCCAAATAGGCCCCAAACTAAAACATAGTCTCCACTAATTGGCATCGCCTATATAGATCTTTTTTTTCTTCCATTGTCTTAGTCTAAGAAAAATTAAGAGAGCTGATAATATAGCTCACAACAAAGCCAATTCTTAGATTTCCAAAACCCAATAGTCGCTACAAACAAGTAGAAGCAGTTTTACAATAAATTGGTTTCGTCCCCCAAAAGAAGCACAACTATAGCAGGTATCCCATGACCCTACTATCATGGAAAAAGCATGTCCACTAACACCTATGCACCAAATGATCAAGGAAAGTTACCATCTACAATTGCATGCCACTATAACATATGCTCCATCTTTTTCACGTCCATTAAGAAAAATAAGAAATACCAAGTTTAATTAAATATTCTACCCTTATTTATTAGATGTTTTTTTGAGAATTAAGCAATATTAAAAAGGATTATTTGTTTAATGTTAAGGGTATAATTGAAAACAATATCAACTTTGGTCTCGAATTTTTCTACAAGCACATGCAGTAGGAGCCACTAACAAATACATTTAACCTTAGAAATAATGACGATTTTAAGGATACAACACACCCTTTTGCGACTTCGATTTGACGTTGATTTCCTCAAGAACCGCAAAGTATATATACTTGGGCCACGTTATTTACATGCTCTGTCCATAATGTTTCATCCTATCTGCATTAACCAGCCAAAGATATGTCTCCAGAATGAGAGAATGAGGAAAGAGGCACTACAACTAACATAACAGCCAGCAGGAAAATGTTAGCTAGCAAAGCTGGCGCGGCAATCGTTTTCTCTGGTAAGAGGCTTGAACCTCTAAGCTCAGTGCAGAAGGAAGAACTATCAAGTATAGAGAGCAGTATACAGGAGACAGAAAGTACCTAAAGTGACCACCATATGAACTAGGAAATTTTTTCCCTTTCTTCATCTTCTTTGGGTGGGGATAAAGGGGAGAGGTCCACTGGAGGATGTGCACAGTTTGTTGTTCTGCAACATAATATAAGAATTCTTGGTAAGATAGAAACCTAAAGTGAAATATATTTCAAGAAATTATGAATCTGCAATAGTGCACTTGGTTGTACACGAACCTCATAAGAAAATGATATGATACTTGGAGGTCGCAACATGCATAAATCATTAATAATTGTCATATACTCTCAGACCAATAATCTTTTGTCCTATAAAAAGGTAAATCTCCGCCAAGATCAAATACCAGCAAAGTGAGAAAAGGACAAAAACAGTAGAGATAACAAAGGAAAAAAATGGTTGACATGGTGAAATGTTAATCTTAAGTGTTGGAAGTGGACTCCCTTCATCAATAAGGGGCAATTGAGAAGGGCCATAGTGACAACATATAAAGACACCGTAGACAGGAGGAAAACGCTTTCTTGTTCCACTGCCTGATTAAACTTAATCAAACTGATTGAATTTTCCAGATCAAAATAGTTTTAAGTATTGATATTACCAGATGCATATCAAATCTCATCTATATAACTGGAACTAACTAGCCAAGTATAATAGGTGCCAAGAGAGGATTTTGATTAATCCTGTTTATGATGTAATATTTAATGAGCGATACAATATTCCGAGTGCATATAATGTACATAATAAGATGCACAATACACAAAGACTAGACCGAATCATACAACAGTAAAGTCAGAATCATGAGACAGAAAGAACCCAAGAGGGCATTACGCATGGAACAAACAGCAGAAGAGAATTAAATGTATAGTTGTGTCTTTAATGATATTACACTTGTCAATTGACTTAAATAAACAACCAGACAAACCTCACAAAGTCGTAAACTGATTCAGCCTCTGAAAGCGGAAGGCCTACGAGTCAACAGGCATTTGAAAGGAAACAACGAAGGCCGATAAGATGTCCTACGTTTCATATTCCCTGCAAAGGATGGAGGGAAGCGTTAAAACATATGCTTTAGGCAGAAGCTAAAAGGAAAATTCATCAGAAGAACAGAACAATACTAATTATCTGAAGGATAAGACACTATGCAGACCTATTGAACTTGAAAGTTTCCAACCATCCCCACCAAAAGGACATCCAATCGTAAGGAGGTAATAACAAATTTGGACCATGGCAGGGCATCAAATGCAATGGTAACCAATAAACACTAACAGGCGACCCAAAGACAGAATAGTTTACTCAACCAAAGGCGGAGCCAGGATAAGTTTATGGGTTCTGAACTTGCCATTGAACCGATAGCTCATTTGGTAACTGGTTTCACAATTAATATTTATACAAATGTAATGAATTTCCTAATATAAATACCGGGTCTAATCAAAAAGCTACTGGACTCAACATATGATGATACTAGCAATAAAGAACTTTTGCTACTGAGACCATGAAGATAGAGGGAAAAGGAGAAATGAATGGTTATCTGGATGTTATATCAGTGAATAAATCTTCCATGAAAATGACGACTATTCTGTCCACTTCAAATCTTATGCTCCATTTCATTTGACCTGGTTGGTATTTTTCGGGACTCACATAGAAACAATTAAATTTAACATCATTTTCTCAATAACAATTTAAAATATGTTTGAGAATAGTTATTGGTGTCCGAAACCAAATGAAAAATAAGTCAATTTACCCTGAGGAAGCAAAGTTGGACAATCACTCACAAACTAATAAATTTATACCTGACAAAGATCCACCTAAGATCTGATGACTTAGTCCAGCATTATCACCATTCACCAGCATGTTTCAGCTCTCCCTCTGTAACATCTTCGCTTGGCAGTCCAGCATTATCACCAGCATGTTTCAGCTCTTCTTCTGTAACATCTTTACTTGGCACCTTCTCAGCAACTAAATACTCATTATCCACTTCCATTGGATTGCTATGCTCACAGTTGGATGATCCATCAGGTAAGGTAGTAGAATGATATCTTATCTCCCTAAATTGCTCTTTCTCCGTTGGATTGTTACTAACTCGTGTCTCAGTCAAGACTACACCATCTGCACCATTTTGATCACAGAAATCTGTGTGGAATCTACCTGAGATCCCAAGCTGCTGAACATTTGAACCATTGAAAATTTCATCCTTTGGAAGTGTAACATCCGCCAAGGTAGAACTAGCAGAGAGAGTGACTTCAGAATTTGTTCTGTAAGTATAGTTTGCTGAACTCTTTGGCAAGACGGCATATCCATTATCACCACTAGCTGAACAAGTTCCAGGTTGAAAATCATATATGTTGCTCTCAGAAGTATCCTGCACGTCTAACTTATCTGTAATTTTCATTTCCTCATTTTCGATCATACTATTTTCTCTGACTTCAATATCTCTTCTGCAGGTGTGGATTGTCACACCATCTAGCAAGACAGCATTTACTTCACAATTAACTGAACTAGTTTCTGTTTGCAAATCATGCATTTTGGCCCCAGATGTATCTTTTATATCTAACTTCATTGTAAATTGTATGTCCTCATTATCAATTGGTTTTTCAGAACCAGAACCCTGTTGGTTTTTATCCGGATCATCTTCTAGAATTGAACGTTCTAAAGGCAGAAAATGTCACCACCTGGTTGTTGTGATATCCCAGAACTTGGAAGAGCCATCTCATCCACCTGAACACCTGCCAATTCTGCAAAAGTATCCACAGGAACCTTACCCGACACTGTTGAAGATATCAAATCTTTAATCTGGAGTCCATGTGCAGGCAGGTTATTCACAATCGAAATAAAGTCGATGTGTTTCACATCTTTTGGTACATTTCTGGAGACAAAAGGATTTCTTGATGTCGTCGAACAGCAAATCACCCTCACCACTAGAGATAGGATCCCATTTGAACCAATCATCAAATTCAGGTTCCTTAATGCCTGATGTTATTGGTTCAACCTTAATTGCATCCTTGTGGTAACACTTTTTTCTAGACGCATTAGTTAAAACAGTTCTGCCAAAAAGGATAGAATACTTCAAAATCTATCATGCGAAAGTGCAGGTAAATCAAAAATGAAGTAATTTCTGTAAGTTACCTACAATTTTTGGAAAGCGCTGCTTTAGCACATTCCAGTTGGAGACCGAGCAAAGATGCCAAATTCGCTACATCATACGGCCCTCTAAGTTCAATTACAGAAGGAGCAGCACTGGAGAAAAGAAGATTCTTTCCTCGAGTCCAATCCACCAGCAACTGGATATTTAGCAATTAGATCAGATTAGATTTGACACATTCTAGACAACAAAGATAGTAAGAAAATATAAATTGTAACTCTTAAATTAGGTTGAGTATCTTATATTTTGTATTGAAAAATCCCTGCCAAAAGGTCAGGATAATGACACCTTCTACTAGAAAAAAGTATGCCACGAGGAGCCATGGTTCTTGTTAAGAAGCTTTACTAAATGCTCATATAACATAACATGCAAGAAGAACTATTACCTCAATACTGGATCTTGAGGTTTATGGTCGGCTGTAAAATTACTATTTCACTTAATAGTATTTTCCTACATTTTGTAATCTATGAATTAATGACAGTCAATGTCTTTTCTCTATGCTTGACTAGTAGAATATGCAATGTGCCTCCTACATTTTCACTATTTTTGGGTCCTAGACAGGTTAGCAGAATACAGTTACCCTGGTATTATGTTCAAATCCATGAACGACATAGAATAAAGTCACAATGTATGTATAAGATTTAGTATCTAGAAATCTAAGAAGAAAGCCTCATAATCATCTAAGAACACCAACTGCCTTTAGATCCAACCAAATTCAAATAAAATTTCCAGAGAAGGCAAGGCCACACAAAAAGGAAATGGCTTATACTTCAAAGTAAAGACTTCCATTTTCTATTAAGAAAATTGTCTAGCTAATAAAGTTATAATTGCTTGAGCAATAAGGTACATGAGATGGAGTGCATAGAAGGCGAGAAAGAGAATATAAATTCCGGTTCACTAAGGATAAGGAAAAATAGAGGCTGTGATGCAAACTGCAAAACTCGGGAAATGTTCAAAAGCCATTTTTTAATTTGGTATAGGTGCTTCACATATAAGAAAGGACCTGTGGACTACTAATTTATCTTCATTAATGAAAAAAGAAAGGTGAGTCTAAATGGAGCAAAATGGACAATGAGGATTCACATGGTCAACCGCAAGTAGCTTCGAATTGAGGATTACTTGTGGTAGGCGTAAAAGGATGAAAGAAAGTGAAAACATATACCAATTAGGCTTGATAACTCAACGCGTATTAGAGAACATGCAATAGTTCCTATGAATTCAACCTGAAGCTTGATTTATTTTTAAAAAATTTATAAGGTAGAAAACCCCTAGTTAGAGGTTGCTATTGTAGAAAACTGTTTCACTTATTGTCGAGGATTTCATGTCTTCTCTTAAACCCATACCATACCAACTACTAAAACCAAATAGAAAAGAACAAAACCAGAATTTCCCGAACTCACCTTAGCATTAGATATAGTTTGCCTTCTCATTTGGGCATCCAAAATAAGACTTGAGTAAGTAATCTCAAAATACACTCCACGCTGCAATAAAAAGAAATCAAAATTGTCAATTATCCAGAAAACCATAAACAAATAAACTTAGACGTGGTTCAGCTAACTTCGAGCATACACCATCTTTGGATGCCGCTCATTTTTTCCTCCACATTAAGAAGTTCCTTCAACGAATTAGTTTCAGTTAGAAAGTTATGATTTACCCATCTTAGTGGTTAAGATTTAGCATACCAAAAGCCCTGGACAGAAATGAAACTCTCTTTCAAATAACAGCCAAATTAACATAGATATCTCTTTCCAAGAAGTTTTACTTGCAATAATGACAATTCATCATCATATAGCTCCTTAAGTATGGAGATCCAATTGCTTGCACAGCGTTTATTCCTAACCTAGTTGCAAGACTTAATAATCAAATATCACATGCTAAATTAAGAAATCCTCTGCAATTGGTTTACCTCAGTAAGATTAACCACATCATCCATATATACTGACCAAAAGAGGAAACAATATCTCAACTACCCCTCAGTCCCAAACAAGTTAGGACCAGCTAAAAGAGGAAATACCATGACAAACAAAAATCACAAAGGAGCATGTAGAAAATTATTAGTATTAAGGGGCATACTTTGGATGATATGTGCAAGAGAAGTTCTCAGTGGTAATCTCTAACTATCTTTAGATTAAACTACAAGATCGAGGAGATTAAACCATTTGTTCTACATCCCTTGCTTGTAATGTCCATACATACAAAATCATTTACCATGTTAATGACATGATGCATGCCCAGTTTCAAGTATTGAAATGTCTGTATTGTGAATGAGGACCAAAAGATATGCAGCCAGCAGGTCCTTGGCTAGGATAAATGTTCCATATATTTGCAAACTGTGATCTGCAATAACCTTTGCAGCTTTGCTCATATGAGTAGATCTTATAAGACCAAGTTACATAACACTTTGTCCACCAAACGAGAGCAAAATAAACCAAGAGCAGAATCACAGGTCATCAGAATATAAGCAAGGGAATGAGTTTCTTCTCTTTTTTTTCCTAAATAGGTATAAAATCAAGGGAAAGACTTTCATCCAAATCACCTTTTCTCCAACAAAAGTAAGCATTCCTCTTTTCAATTGTACTTTTTATCACTTAATAGTATTCTTTTTTAGGAGAACACACTAATATTCTTTATAACCGAAATTTAGTAGAAATCAAAAATATATTGAGAACCCATTTTTACTCCCACATGTCCAATCCTCTTCAACCACTCTATCCAAACTAAATAAAAGCAAGTAGTTCAGCACTACCTTTGTCCATTACATGATTATATTAAAGATGACTGTTTCATTCTAATCAGAGCTCCAAAGATTCAATCATACGTTATTTGAACAATCTTTTTTAAAAAGCCTCAGCCCCTTGAAAGTGACCCACCACAACTCTAAAATCTTGGACTCATTCGGACTTCCTTTTTTTCAATTTATCAATAGTTTATAATCCCAATATTTCTGAAGTTCACATGCACTAGGATTCGCAACATGAATATGAGTATTACATTGATAAGGGAACACCTGAATTGCAGCTTTAACCATAGATTGCTTCAACCCAAATGGCAACTTATCAGAAAAATCAATAGCAATTATGTCCACCTAAAAGTTGAAAAGAAGAAGGTAAGCACGCAAAAAAAATAGTGTATAAGACATGCATAAATGTAACATCTAAAGTCTCCAAGGAAATATAGACAGATAATAGAGACAAAAACGATACGTTAACATATAAAGGTCAACAAAATCAACATTTGACTCATCTCCAACCAAACCATTCAATTATTGGAATAAAAAAGTGCTCCATTATTACAAGCAACCTGCAGCTTCCAGTGCAAGATGTACAACAATGCAATCATGCACTTCTAACCCATCATCAAAGGAATTAACCAGCATCGTCCTTTTTTTCTAATAGCTGCTCGTACCAATGCCAGATTTACTATGTTTTCAACTCAAACTAAAATATGAATGGTTGAAATTTGGTCAAAACTATCTAGTTATGCTACTCCCCACCTATTATCACAGGCTGGTAGTGGTACTGCCTGATTAAACATCTTGGACTCACACTTTATTGAACCATCATATATACCATGAAGAAGATTCAATCTCTGCTCGAATGTGCTGTGTGCAATGCATTTATGCAGTTCTAACTTCTAAACCATCATGACAAAGTTCAATCTACACTGCGGCCAATTGTATATATACACCTTTAGCTCATACTTAAAACCACAATTTAAAAAACAACACACACTTTAAATTTAAGATCACAAGATTCAAAAATAAATATCTTTATTAAATTCCATGCTCAGTCAATCTAACACACTTTAAATTTAAGCCTGTTCAAACGCCTGTTGATTGACCGCAACAATATCATAGCTTTTCAGAATAGGATTTCCAGAATTAAGAGCAGATGCCTGAGACTAACTATCTGTTGGGTTTTAAAGGTGTGAATAGGAAATGAAGAGTTGTGACTCTCTTGAAGGGTTGTGACTTTACCAAAGGGTTGTAACCTTTACGAAAGGTTGTGTCTTTTCTAAAGGGTTGTGACCTTTACGAAAGGTTGTGACCATTCATGAAAGGTTATCCCTTTTCCAAAGAGTTGTGACATTTCCGATAAGGCACAATTAACATCTTTTCATACTACCCTTTGTTGGCTATAAATAGAGAGGTTTTCTCTCATTTTTAAGGATGAAATTTTTCCTTCTTTTGCATATATTTTCTTACAAAATAAAATAGAGTCTATGTGTGATTCGTTGATGTCTTTTTGAGTTCGTTGATATTATCGAAATTTGAGGTACCGCTACTTCTTTAATGGTTAATCCGTTTTATCTTGGGAGGAATTAATCTACAACCTCGGGTACTTGAGGGGATTAAATTTCTTAAGGACACATTGGGTTCTGTGGAATCGGATAGTTCTTTTTTTTCTTTTCATTTTTTATTATTTAACAAGCTTAAGAAATTTATATATTGTTGGTATTTTCTGTGGTAGGGAAATTACTTTTATTTTCTATGTTCTTTTTGTTGAAAAAAAAAAGAAGAGAAAGAGAATTATTTTATCATATGATAAAAGAGATTTGTGATGAACTAGTACTACTTTAATATGTTTGAGTTTATTTTCTGTGATAAGTTTTTCTTGGATTGATAAGATTATTTTTATTTTCTTCCTAAGTGCAATCAAGCATTGCACCCCTTCAGTTTTCTTTTCAATGAGAAAAGTTATTTTGTGCATAAAGGTCAAAATGTGCACTTTAATTATTTTTTTCTATATTTTTTGGTTTATATAACTATGAGAAGAAGTAAATGAACAGATTTTGTCTCCTAACAATATTTGAACATGAGTTTAGTTTCTCGTTGAATTCAATGTTTTCTGAGAAAAATTGGAATATGATGGAAACTGGAAAAGGAAAAAAATTAGCAAGAAAAGTAACTTGCATGGAATCATTGTTGACAAATAGACTATGATTCAGTGGGAGTAAAAATCAGGTTCTATCTTTATTTTCCTTGATTATTTCTTTTTCTATCCTTTATAAGTTATGAGATTTATTTCATAAATGTTAGGATAGATGTTCATTATGTGATGATCTCAGAATATATCTTTATTATTATTAATATGTATTCTGTTTGGAGGAGAAAAAAAAACTTTTGTAATTTTTTACTCCATGTGAAATTTGATTGTGTCTGATTTTTGGAGACTAAATCTTCTGATTTTTTTTTCTCCTTTGATTTGGAGAATATAATAACTTCATCGAATAAATCAGACTGTGCATTTGGTTTGAAGAATATTCACCAATTTATTAAAACACTCTGTTTGAATGAATACTCCGACTTGAAGAGTTTAAAAACTTCGTTAGGAATATTAAGGCTAAAGGATTAGAAGAATATAAAAACTTCATCATTAAACTAGAAGCAAGTTGTATAAAGATTGAATCTTTATTGTTAGTATTCTAAATACTAAGTGGTTTGTCTAATTGTGACAGAAAGGAAACAAAACACTAGTGACATAAAATTAGTGATTTTTGTGCATGCAATGGATGTTTCTATGGATTAAATCTCCACAAGAATGCTTTATGTTGCCAATGTGTATTTTGATGGTATACAATTTGAAAGCAGGGAAAAACGATATATGAAAAATAATTTCAAATACTTGAAAAATTATTTTTGAGATCATATTAAAAATGTGGGGGGTTCTTTACTTGTGATAAAAACAAAATTAGACTTAGTGTCCAATTTAAATTTGAAAGTACAAGATATAAAATTCAATGACATTCTTGTATTATGTTAGACCCACAAAATTCTTGGAGTATATTTGATATTGTGGTCATTCAATCTCTCTTTACTAGTATATGATATGACTAGTATAAAACCACCAAATTATATATATACTTGCTCAAAAGAATTGTGTTCTTTGATGAAAAAGTATGAAAATTGATGAAAGGTGAACTGTGATGTTTGTGTTGTAAAAGAAGCATTTGAGTCTTATGCTCTTTTTGGACCCAATGAGACTATGTTCATGGGTAACTATGCAATAACCAAGTCGAAGGTTATGAAAAGGTTCTTCTAGAAAGAACATCTAGAAAGGTGCTGACTCTAAACAATGTCTGTATGTGACAAAGTTATAAAAAGTAAAGAACAAAATATTTGTGGGAAAAAGTTACCTCACGGAAGGTCTTTTCAAACTCAATATTTCTGCTTGTTCTTACTTGCTTGAGTCAAACTGTTTATGACATGAACGCTTGAGACATGTCAAGTACAAACCCTTGCGAAAACTGATCAACTTAGAAGTTTTTCCTAACTCACTCAAAGTATGCTAAGCATTCTTATAAATTTGTTGAAAGGAATTTTAATTCCTTAGTATTGATTCACGCTGACATTTGTGATATGAAGTCAACACCATCTCGTGGTGGGAAAAAAAGTATTTTATAACTTTTATTGACAATTGCACTAGGTACTATTATGTTTATTTGTTGAATGGTAAGGATGAAGTAATAAAAACATCTAGGCAATATTAAACTGAAGTTGAAAATCAGTTGGATAAAAAGATTGTCATGATTAGAAGTGGTAGATGTGGAGAATATGAATCTTTGTTTGCAAAAATATATTTGGAAAATGGAATCATCCATCAAATTACTATGCAATGAAATTGCTGACAGGAAAAAAACTGAACTTTGAAGGAAATGTTGAATGTCCTACTTATAAGTTCCAGTTTACCACAAAATTTGTGGGGGGAAGCTATCATTATAGCAAAAGAGAACAAAAAAAAGTTTGTCTGTTCAGAAAGAGAGAAACAAGAAGTTTTGTCAAGAAAGGGAGCAACAAAAAGCTTTTGTTTGTTCAGAATTTTTTGCTTTTCCTTAGCCCTCTTCTTTAGCACTGGCTTACTCACAGGAAGCTGGCTTTGTTGTATTCTGATAGAGAATTACTTGTTGCCCCTTAAAGTATATACAAGCAATAACTCTTGAAAGATAGTGATCATATAATTTCCAATATAATCTATTCCATATGAGAAATGGAAATGAGGGAAATCCAACTTGAAATATTTCATAGTGTGGGGGTGTCCAGGAAAAATTCAAGTTTCTATTTCCAAAATGGTCAAAATAGGACCTAAAACTGTGGATTGTATGTTCATTGGATATGTTACAAATATTAAAGCATGTCGATTTATGGTTCATAAGTCCGAACTGTCGGATAGTCAAGTGAAGGGTCTAAACGACCTTGAAAAGAACCAAAGGAGAATATACTTAATAGAGAGATTCAGAGGCGTAGTAAATGTCAAAGGACATATACTTCCTTTGGGTTTGATTTTGTAACATTTCTTCTTGAAAATGAGTCCCAATCTTGAGCAATCATACTTGGGAGTTGGTTGATCTTCCTCCAGGAAATAGATCTTTGGGTTCAAAGTGGATCTACAAAAGGAAAAGAAAGTTGATGGAACTATTGACAAATGCAAAGCAAGACTTGTTGTCATAGGCTTTAGACAATAAGAAGGCATTGATTATTTTGACACATAATAGCCACTAACGAGGATTACATCAATTCAGATGCTTATAGCGCTAGTTGCGATATATGGCCTTCAAATTCATCAAATGGGTGTTAAAACAACTTTCTGAAATGGACAATTGGAGGAAGAAATTTACATGGAACAACTCGAGGGCTTTGTGGTTCCTGGTAAAGAAAAGAAAGTGTATAAACTTGTTAAGTCACTTTATGGACTAAAAACAAGTACCCAAACAATGACATGAGAAATTTGACTAAACCATGTTGGCAAATGGATTCAAGATTAATGAATGTGATAAATCTTTTTACATTAAAGACACTCCAAATCACAAGGTCATTGTTTGTTTTTATGTTGATGACATGTTGATCATCAAAAGAGACATTTATGAAATAAATGCTACTAAGCATATGCTAGAAAGTAACTTCGATATGAAAGACATTGAAGTTGCTGATGTGATTGAAAAGGTACTTGACAACTTCAAGTATTTGAATTTCAATATTGTCAAGACTTCAATAAATGTTTGCTCATGAAGTGTATGCGATCAGATATAGCATGTGCTATTAGTAAACTGAGTCGGTTCACGAGTAATCTCGATCAAACTTATTGGATGACAATGAAAAGAGTTTTAAAGTATTTAAAACATACTTAAAAACTGTGTTTTGCATTATAACTAATATTCAACAATATTGGAAGAATATAGTGATGCAAATTGAATCACCAGGTCAAATGAAGTAAAATCCACTAGTGGATATGTATTTACTCTTGGTGGAGGAGCAGTCTCTTGGAAAGCTTCCAAACAGGCATATATCGCTCGTTCTACTATGAAATCTGATTTTATCGCTCTAGATAAGGCTGGTGAAGAAGTTGAATGACTCCAAAAAAAATTGAAAGATTTTTGGCCCAAACCTTTAGCTCCAGTATGCATACACTGGGAGAGTTAATTTGCAATAGGTTGGGCATGGAGCATGATGTATAACAAAAGTCTCGTCATATATGACGTAGACATAATATCGTTAGAGAACTACTCTCTAGTGGAATTATCACAATTGACTATGTAAAGTCAAAGGATAATGTGTCGGATCCACTTAAAAAAGGCCTAACTAGAGGGAGTTGATAGATTATCAAAGGGAATGGGACTATGGCCGAGGACAAGTCATTGTGGCGGTAACTCTACCTAGAAGACTAGAGATCCCAAGATCTAGGTTCAAGGAGATCAAACAAAGTCATTGATGACGGTTCAACATTGTCAAGATATTTTTTTATGGTCCATTCTCATGATTAGACAATGTTCAGTAACAAGGATAAAGGCATTAGGATTTTTTAATGGTTTCTAAGTTTGATATAGGGAATATCAAATGGTGTATCTACGGGATAACACATTTAGAAATCACCTATGTAAGTGTGAAGTGTAAGCCGCTTCAAGGAGAATCCAGTAAGGCCAGTTCTCTACGCACTTATAAACCAAGAAGTGTTCATGGCTGAAACGAACAAAACAATGAGAACCAAAAATAGTTCAGGGGTTGATTGTGTGACTTATGTTGTCTAGGTATACACCAAAGCTCGACGGTTCAAAGATATCAAATCTACCAATTGATCGAGCATATCCGATATATGTTCACTATAGAAAGTTCAAAGGGAAACCCACTTATCTAGATGCAATCAATCCTTACTTACGAATCACACAGTTTTTTCATGCATATGTTTTAACAATAGTCATTCCCTATTCATGTGGGGGATTGTTGGGTTTTAAAGGTGTGAATAGGAAATGAAGAGTTGTGACTCTCTTGAAGGGTTGTGACTTTACCAAAGGGTTGTAACCTTTACGAAAGGTTGTGTCTTTTCTAAAGGGTTGTGACCTTTACGAAAGGTTGTGACTTTTCTAAAGGGTTGTGATCGTTTGAAAGGTTGTGTCTTTCCAAAGGGTTGTGACCTTTCATGAAAGGTTGTCCCTTTTCCGTTGTGACCTTTCCGATAAGGCACAATTAACACCTTTTCATACTACCCTTTGTTGGCTATAAATAGAGAGGTTTTCTCTCATTTTTAAGGATGAAATTTTTCCTTCTTTTGCATATATTTTCTTACAAAATAAAATAGAGTCTATTTGTGATTCGTTGCTGTCTTTTTGAGTTCATTGAAATTATCGAAGTTTGAGGTATCGCCACTTCTTTAATGGTTAATCCGTTTTATCTTGGGAGGAATTAATCTACAACCTCGGGTACTTGAGGGGATTAAATTTCTTAAAGACGCAGTGGGTTTTATGAACTCAGATAGTTCTTTTTTTTTTCTTTTCATCTTTTATTATTTCTGGTTTGCTAATCTGAATATAGGAGGTAACACTATCAACCACAACAGTCAAACGTGTATACTGACAAAACGGGGACGTTTAAGAGTTTTCTGTGGAACTCTACTGCTGAGGAAAGTGAAGGGGCAAGTTTCAAAACAGAAGAAAGAGGGAATAAAGGGATACAGAAACGATCTAATTCCGACATTACACCTTTGAAAGTACGATTGTATGCAATTCCTATGTAACCCAATTCCATTGCCTTGATTATGAGCTTGAGACGTGTGGCTAAAAGGGTTTTTTTTTGTCTGTGTTGGTGTATATACATTTTATTATTTAAATAAAATATTAAGTGCATATGTTAGTGGGTATAGATTGTGGTAAAAGATGACTATGGTTCTTGTAACTTATATGACCATTAGTTTCTTGTAACTCATATGGCCATTAGTTTACTTTGTGATTTGCATATGTTAGTGGATATAAATTGTGGTAAAAGATGATTATTGGTTCTTGTAACTTATATGACTATTAGTTTGTCGTAACTCATATGACCATTAGTTTTTTATAACTTATATGGCCATTAGTTTCTTATAACTTATGTAACATCAATCACATTTATCTATCCACATTACTACCCCTCATTCTACCCATTGATTGTATGGAAGACTTCTTCACCTATAAATAGTGATGTTTCTTCCTTTGCGAAGACAAGGGAAGAAAAATGTTAAGTGTGAAAAGATTGTAGTGGGTATTAGTGAAAGAGAGAGTTGAGACAAGAAAATATTCTAAGTCTTCAACTATATTCACTATACAAAAGAGAGTAATTATATGTTGAAGGAAGGTGTTTTTTTTGTGGAGCTTTGGACTCTTCAACTAATCCAGAGTTGTTTGAGTTGTTTGAGTTGTACGGCGTTGTTGGGCTGTTGTATTCTGGAGGGGACAAGTCAAGAGTGATAATGCTGGATCGGTGTAGATTATGCCGCAGTGGGATTGAATCTCCTTATATTGTATCTGTGATATATTACACCAATAATTTTAAGAAGATTCATGTTTTTGATACAGTTTGAAAAAGTGTGGATATCAAGATAGGGATTTCAATATAATTCCGCTCAACGTCGCTCTCTTCAAGAGATGGAAGAGAAGAGGTGTATGGTAAAGTATTTTTTTTGCTTGCTCAATTCAAGTGGAGAAAAGGTAAAGGAAAAAAAAAATTCCTAATATTTTCATGAATCGAGTGATATTACTTTTAATGAAAAAAATGATAACTAAATTCTTAAAATAGTGGGGGTTCATGAAATGAAAAAATATTTGTGAAATTGTGATCTTTTGCATCTTTGAGAAATGCTCTAAAAAGAGTATTGCAAGTGCATATATTTATTGTGGAATAAATCACATGTTGTTTGGCTATAATGGGATGATTTTTGTCTCTAACATAAGAGTTATAAATATATTATGAAAAACATGTTGAGTAGCCATTTAACGTGAAATGTTTTGGGTGAGAAAGGAATTCATTCTTGAAATGAAAAATATCATAAAACATGTGATGGAATTTTCCTTGTCAAGTCACATAATGTTGAAAAAATTGTGAAATACAACTTTGTTGGTTGTGTGAGTTTTGCAACTCATTATGAGTCAATTGTGTGAAAAATGGTGTGACAAACAAAAAGGAATATGCTAGCCCAACAAAAAAAGTATGGAACATGTGGCTAATTGCACTTTATATGATATTGTGTATAAAGTATATCATGTACAAGTAAATCAAGTAAATTTACTTGGTACAAAGTTTGGTGGCTTGTTTATGAGAAAAAAAAATATTATGTTATACTCTAAAGTTTTGTTGGTGCAGATGAGAAAGCTTGGTGCTATTTGATGGAAGTGAGAAAAGCAAATTATATTGCTTGCTAATCTACCATGGAGGTTGAAGTAAAAAAAATTAATTAAGCTTCAACTAGTGAAAAAGTAAATTGATTTTACTATATTAAACACTTATTTGAGAAATTAATTTTTCTAATTTTGATTAATTATGGTGGTATCAATATAATGGTAGAGTACAAAATCATTATTAAAACGGTAAATTCAGACTCATGAGGATAAAACACAATATTGTGAGATCATATTGATCACTGGTATACCATCAATATTAATTGTGTTAAAATTATTTGTGCTAATCTTGCAGATTCATGAATTAATGCCTTAGCAAGATAAAGGATCTGAAGCACATCGAGGAGAATGAAATTGAAGTTCAAAAAAATTATGAGTCATATATGAGGAAACCCAACCTGGGGACTAGAGATCTTATAACCAGGTTCAAAGGGAAGAACGAATCATATGATGACTTATTGTGATATGCACTATTATTAATCTTATTCAATCCCTATGATGTAAGTGCATTTATCTTATAATGAATTGTGGAGGTTGAATCTTTGAAATCTTAATGAAATTATGTAACTCGTATGAGTGGGGTGTCAAATTATAGGAGCATCCTTGACAGATTTCACCTATATGAGTGTGAATGTAGGCCGTTCTATGAGAATGGGCTTGTTCTCAAAAACACTCATGAAACCAGGATAGCACAAGGCCGTAATGTGATACTTTATTTCCCTTAATCAATCATAGTTCAAGTCTGAGACCACTACTGACTCTGGAGTAAAAGTTATTGTTTTACTAAGTGAAGGTTCAATGCAGAGCACACCTTCATTATGCATGATCGTCTACCTTCAACTAAATTGTGAAGAACTCTCTTATTTTAGTATTAAAATGAGTGGGGAAATGTTGGTGTATTTGCATTTTATTAGTAAAATAAAATATTAAGTGCATATGTTAGTGTATATGACCATTAGTTTCTTGTAACTCATATGGTCATTAGTTTCTTGTAACTTATGTAACATCAATCACATTTATCTACCTATATTACTATACCCCTCATTCTACCCATTGATTGTATGGGAGACTTCTTCACCTATAAATAGTGATTTTTCTTCCTTTGCAAAGATAAGGGAAGAAAAATGTTAAGTGTGAAAAGATTGTAGTGGGTAGTAGTGAAAGAGAGAGTTGAGACAAAGAAAATATTCTATCTTCAACTATATTCACTATAAAAAAGAGAGTAATTATATGTTGAAGGAAGATGTTTTTTTTTGTGGAGCTTTGGACTCTTCAACTAATCCGGAGTTGTTTGAGTTGTACGACGTTGTTGGGCTGTTGTATCCTGGAGGGGACAAGTCAAGAGTGATACTGCTGGATCGGTGTAGATTATGCCGCAGTGGGCTTGAAACTCCTTAAAGAGAGCGAGATATCCGCGCCTCAGCCTAAAGATTTGTTTATTCATTTTTGTCATTTTTTTCAAGTGTAATTTATTGTATCTGTGATATATTACACCAACAATCTGTAATGGTGTTTTTGTTGGATTCATAGTAGGGTATGTTAAGGTCGAAGAAACTCATGATGATGAATTTGTGTCTCTGTTGAAGGAGAGAAATTGGCAGAGAGGATGGAGAAGAAGGGGTTTGGGTTTTAATAAAATGGAAATGCCCAGTATAATTTCTACTCTTCAAAAATAATTTCGATCCATATATATAACTATTTTTATATTTTGATATAATTTATCTTTAATTTTGATGGAAAAAAAAAAGATATGGCAAGGTCACAATTAAATAACTTACTCTTACTTTTAAATATTTTATTCCTTTGATAACAAACTCATTTAAAAAAAGGTACTGAGAATATTTTTTATTAAAATGATTGAAATTTTCTTGAATCTATTTGTAAAAATATAAATTTAAACCGTATTTTTACATTAAAAATTAAAGAGAAAAAAACAATAAGAACGTATTCAATGTAAAAAATTAAAGGGGAGAATTGTGAAAATATCATAAAGAGATATTTAAAAATCATGTTTTAGGAAAAATATTTCGGAGAGCATAAAAGATATATTAGGGCTGAAATAGTAAAAGATTTGATCAAACCAAAATTATTTATAGGCTATAAAATTATAAGTTAGGAATGATTGATAGGTTATTTGGTTAAATTTTTTAAGTAAATTTATTTTGAAAAGGTATTTCTCAAAAATGTTCTTTTTGTGAGAAATAATTAGTGTTTGGCTAATCAATTTAAAAAGCATCTTTGACGAGAAATTATTGTTAGTCAAATGTTTTTAAAATGTATCTAAGTGTGTGTTTTTCAGGAAAAAAAATTGTAGGGAGAAATTATTATTTTTTCAACTTCTCAAAAATAATTTTTATGTTATAAATATAGTGAATGTCTATCTTTTAGAGTAAATTTAGGAACCCTAACTTTAGGACCAAGTCAATTTACCCCTATAAATAGAGGGGTTCTCTTCATTGTAAAATCATCTCCTCTAGAAAAGTAATAAGTCTTCTTTATTCTCCCTACTTTCTCCTTCTTCTTATTTTATAGTTTCATAATTAAAAATGATATAACTAAGGGCTTTTGACTTACAAAATTTCACTCATAAGTATTTTTAATATTTATCAAACATATAAATAAATCTTAAAATATCTATAAATTAATTTAACTAATTTATAAACTTAGACAAACATCATCTTAATATTGGCCTTTAGCATTGGCGAGGGTAGAATCGTATGAATATTACAAATTGAAACTATTAGTGTAACTACAACTCTAGCTCATGTGGGCAAGCTTAGTGATGCGAAAATTGAACGAGGTTGGCTTCTAATTACACGATTTTGAATTCGGGTGTTTAACTATTTGTTAGTTTATTTTGGTGAAATATATAAATGACCCTTTTAAGTTGTAAATAAAGATTAGATAGACACTCTAATTGTATTAATGTGTCATTGAGATATTTTTACTTGATATAAATGTGTCTATAGAACATTTGAATCCAACAGACTTTATGTGTAAGCATCACTACTAACAAATGACATAACAAATTTACAAATTAGTTAATGACACATGTTTTTTTTTTAAATTATAATCTTTTATATTTCTTTTTAAATATAATACTACTTTTTTATTAATACAATAATCCTTCCCTCCTCCCCTCCCCTCCCCTCCGCTTCTTACCAAATCTACTCCTCCTTACCCTCTCTTTTTCCTTCCAGCTTAGGGATAGCAATGAAGCGGGATGGAGCGAATTTAAGGGTATGCGGGGCGTGGCAGAGGCGGTATGGGTTAAGATAATTTTCTTAAAAGTTAATGTGGGGCGGGGCAGATTGTGGGTTTAAACAAGTTAATGCGGGGCGGGACACACTTTGTGACTCCACATAGCTGAGGTGCATGGCAGATGCTTGAATGCCATATAAATCAAAAATGTGTACAAAATTACAAAAAAAAAAGAGTTCGGGAGGTAATAGGATCTTATTTAGTTAAGGTGTGTCTTTGAGATTTCGGTCATAGTCAAGGGGGTACTTGTGCCTTATCCCATCATTATTCTCATTTGTAGGAATAATCACAACACTTATGTATTTAAGACTCTATATTACAAGTCATAAATGCACTCTTAAATAACTATTAAAATAACAACTTAATTACATGTCCTAACATATTATGATTATATTGTATTTAAATTAATTTTATATATTTATTATGATGTAATGTCCCAATTCTTGTGAAATTACCTTTTTGTGTGAAATGACCATTTTGGCCTTTCTCTTTAGCGATTTCATGCTTTGTTTGTATTCCGGGAGTGGTTTGTATGGTCCCCGATGTGATCGGGAGGGATTTTAGTAATTTTGAGACCTTGGGTGGAGTTTTTAAAGAGATAGTTGACTTTGGTCAACATTCCAAGATCCGAGCGTCGGATGGTGATTCTGTCAGTTCCGTTGCATCCGAAACGTCGAGTTTGGTCTAGTAGGTGGTTGGTTAGAGCCCCGAGACCTTAGAATTCGTTTAGGGTATTTAGGCTAAAAGTTGAGTTTTAGACCTAAAAGAGGTCCATAGGGGTATTTTTGTCATATCAATCTTTTTTTTGGAAATTCGATGATTTCATTGGCTCCAAAACATGTTTTCTGATCAATTTGCACTATTGGTTCATGTTTATAGGGTTCCGAATGAGTTCCGAGGGTTAAAAACATGTTTTGTATGGTGTTGGTACAAGTTGACCGCGGTCAACAGACCTTTTTTGGCTGAAAATAGCCCATATTTTGGGTTTCTTCCTTCTTTTCTCATTTTCACCATTGTTACACAATTGGAGCTTAGGAGAACGAATTTTGAAGCAATCTTTTGAGGAAATTCGCTGGAGTAAGTCTCTTTATCATTTCTAAATCATTTCCTAACGAGTTTATCTTCCAAAACTCTTTAAAATTCAAGATCGCAATGTGGGTTTTGGGGTTTTTCCCCCAAATTTCAAAACTAGTAATTTCATGATTTCGAATCCGTTTCCTACTCGATTTTAATGGGTATTTCAACCATGAACTCCTCTTGATATGTAGAACCTGATTTTCAACTAAAAAACCAGTTTTTCCCTTTTCATTTTCGAGGTGATTTTTAGACAATTTTAACCCCGGTTCTTAAACCTTGCAATATGGGTATCGTTGAACTTCTTTTGATGAATTCTTTCCATTCTTGATAGTTGGGGATCATTTCAGAGTTGGTATTTGAGGTTAAAGCTCAGGTAGAGTGTTCGGGTGAAGTTTTCGGGCCTTCAAGGTAGGTTTTGCTATCCTTCTTTGAGACTGAGATTGGGTAATTGATTGTTCTTACGTCATAGGCATTGGGATGGGATCGTAATATGATTTGGGATTGTTTACTATATTGTGATGCCCGTGTGGGAGATTGATTATATTATGTTACTCGTGTGGGGGCTTATTTGTACAGTTTAGCCCGTATGGGGGCCTTAGTTGTTACTCTATTTACTTTGTGAGCATGTGATTCGTGAGTTGCCTATGAGAGAGGCTTGTAACACTATTTGACTTGTAAGGCCCGAGAAAGGGGTTGAGTTGGGGATTTTAGCATACTTTGAGAAATAAAATGCTTTTATAAATGGTGCTCATTTATTTCAAATGAACTCTTTTCCATTATTTTTATATGAGGATGTTTAACATGATTTGGTCTAGTTTTAAGAACTTTGAACCTTTCATTACATGTCGAGTTGATTATTGCGTCCATGCCATATGTGTTGTGATGCATTCATCCTCATTCATTATATCATTGATCTTGGAAAGTTGAGAAATGTGGAGATTCTTTTTTAGAAAGAAAATGAGACACTTTTTATATCCTTGACCACGAGCTAGGTGGCAAGTTGATGAGATTTTGAGATTGTAATTTGGCATATGGACTGCAAGTCGCCCATGGGTCCTTGTCTTGAAGCTTTAGCTCGAGAGGGTGTATACGACAGGTTGTGCGACAACCTTGATTCCACTATACCACCACATTATTGCATCATCTCATTACGCTGCAACCATTCTTATTGTTTGTGTCTTATCTGATGATCTTTGATATTATTATGACTTATGTGTTTACTTTACTTGCTCCGTTCTATATAAACTGGCGGCACCAATGCTGGAGTGGAACTTTTCAGTATGCAGGTGGAAGCGTTCCTTAGTTTATTTCATGAGTTTGATTAATTCCTTATACTCAGTCGGTCAAACCTACTGAGTACATGTGAAATGTACTCACCCCTACTTCTGTATCCCTTTTGATGCAGATTCTAGTCAGGGTACTCCTCGTGGCGATTGATTATCTAGCGAGCAGGCTCATTTCGGAGTAATGGTGAGATCTTATGCTCCGGATCACCATTAACTCCATCATCCATTTCAGTCTTTACTATTATTCGGAGACTTATGATGTACTTATATTCAGGGATTGTTTTAGATGCTCTTTACACTTGTGACACCGGGTTTTGGGAAATTCTTCTTTTTTATTCTCTACTTTTCAGTTGTGGCTTGATTTGCTCTTTGGGAGTCTCGTATGTGTTTTATTGTTTGACTTACACATCAGGATGGTTTTGGGATGTGTGCCATCATGACCTCAGGTTTTTGGCCATGACAAATTTGTATCATAGCGCTAGGTTCACCTGTCTCATAAGTTAAAGAGTAGGGTGTCTAGTAGAGTCTTGTGGATCGGTACGTAGACGTCCGTACTTATCTTCGAGAGGCTACAAGATACTTACTAGGAGAAATTCCTTTCATTGATTCCTTTCGTGCGATTCATTTATAACAAAGTGCTGTATACCTCTAATTTATTCTTTCTGCTCTGATGGTGAGGACTAGAGCCAGAGTCATTGAGGGTGAGGTTGTACCTACTACCGATCCCAGTCCGTGGGCGAGGCAAGGGACGCAGAGGAGGTAGGTGTCGTGGTCGAGCGAGGGGAGCAGCACCTGCTCGAGGACAGACTAGGGAGGCATCACCTGAGCCTATATATGAGCATGAGGATGATTTTGAGAAGCAGGCTGAGGAGCAGAGGCCAGCCCAGCCTCCTTCAGTTCCCGACAGTACCCCGGCGCTCCAGGAGTTGCTTGTCCGGTTATTGGCTAGTTTGGATGGTGCCCCTACTCTTGGTATTCTTCTGGGCACTTCAGGCTCCCCTATTACAGTTGGTACTACCCCACCAGTTCGGGGGCCTAGTGTGGGGTTTCAGACTCATGGTTCTTCTTCGGTGCCCTCTATTGCACCTCTGAGATTTGTAGCCTCGCCAGTTTCTGCTAGTGCAGTCATGTGAGTTTCTGAGCAGAAGAGTTTTGAGAGGTTTGTGAGATTGGCACCTCTCAAGTTCGACGGTACAGCGGGGGAGAAGGCCTATGATTTCTTGACTGAGTGCCAGGACAGGTTGTTCAACCTGGGTATTTTAGAGGCACATGGAGTGGCACTTCCTACATGTTTGCGGGAGTGGCCAAGGAGTGGTGGAGATCAGTTCTTGCTCGCAGACCTGTCGGTTCTCCCATGATGGGTTGGGAGCAGTTCACTGAGGTGTTCCTTGAGAGGTTTGTGCCGTATAGCCTTCGCGATCAGCACAGAGATGACTTTGACAGGCTAGAGTAGGGTTCTTTATCAGCATCTAAGTACGAGGCTCATTTTCATGAGTTTTCTCGTTATGCTATGTCGAGTATCCCTACAGAGTTTAAGTGGATCCGCAAGTTGGTGAAGGGATTCGTCGGCTATCTGCAGGAGGCCATAGCCTCTCTTGTGCTATCGGGTGGCTTCTTTCAGAGTATTATT
Organism: Solanum appendiculatum; assembly: GCA_018342035.1. Classification (NCBI taxonomy): domain Eukaryota; kingdom Viridiplantae; phylum Streptophyta; class Magnoliopsida; order Solanales; family Solanaceae; genus Solanum; species Solanum appendiculatum. Next base: position 879,891 of record JAGDQO010000612.1, on the reverse strand, counting down.
GATCATGCAAGGATGATCGAGAGCATCAGACATGCTAGACAGGGCAGCGCCAAGAGGTTTCGTCATTAGGGTCAGTTCAATGGTCATTCCTCCAGAGGTAGAGAGTATTCGGGTCCAGGCACCCAAGGTTATCAGGGAAGGCCAGTACATGTGGCGATTTAGAGTACATATGGTACAGGTGGATCCAGGTCTGGGCAGACTAGTCATGATGGTTCTTCAGGTTCGGGAGGACGTGTTGACACTTCTGGTTATCCTCCCGAGGTTCGGGTCCTCGAGGCTGCTATGTTTGTGATGAGTTTGGGCATAAGGCAAAGGATTGTCCCAGAAGTGCTCCTTCTATTGGGATTGTCCCAGAAGTGCTCCTTCTATTGGGATTGTCCCAGAAGTGCTCCTTCTATTGTTCAGCCCGGGTCACAGGCTGTTCGTTCTATACCACCTCCAGTGGTCAAAGGTGCTTCGCAGAGTGCTAGAGGTGGCACTAGGGGTGCCAAGGGTAGATACTCGTGGTGGGTCCCAGGCCAGTGGTGACAGTAGACTATGTTATGGAATTCTAGGTAGAGCTGAGGTAGAGGCCTCCGATGCAGTTATTACAGGTATTGTCCCAGTTTTCCATCGCTCTGCTTCAATATTGTTTGATCCTGAGTCCACCTACTCTTATGTGTCGAATTATTTTGCTGCGGATATTGATTGTTTATGTGAGCCCCTAGTAGTACCTATCACCATCTCTACCCAAGTAGGTGAGTCTTTAGTGGTGGATCGGGTGTATCGGGGTTGTGTAGTGACGTTTTCTGGTAGAGATACTCGAGCAGACTTGATCTTATTAGATATTCTTGATTTTGATGTGATATTGGATATGGATTGGTTATCTCCCTATCATGTGATTCTAGATTGTTATGCTAAGACCGTGACTTTAGCTTATCTTAGTTTGCCTCGATTAGTGTGGATGAGTACTCCGAGTTCTTATCCAAAGGGAGTGATGTCTTATGTTCGTGCTCGTCGTATGTTGGAAAAGGGTTTCTTGTCTTATTTGGCCCATGTCCGTGATCTCACTAAGGATTCATCTCCTTTAGAGACCACGAGAGTGGTGAGAGAGTTCATGGATGTATTTCCTAAGGATTTACCGGGTGTTCCTCAAGACCGTGATATTGACTTTGTGATCGACTTGGAGCCAAGCACCAAGCCTATTTCTATTTCTCCTTATCGGATGGCTTTGGCTGAGTTGAAGGAATGGAAGGAACAATTGGAAGATTTGTTCAAGAAAGGGTTTATTCGGCCTAGTGTTTCACTGTGGGTTGCACCAGTCTTATTTGTGAAGAAGAAGGATGGTACTATGAGGATGTGTATTGACTATCGACAGTTGAACAAGGTAACGATCAAGAACAAATATCCTCTTCCTCGCATTGATGATCTATTTGACCAGCTTCAGGGTGAATCGGTGTTCTCTAAGATTAACTTGAGGTCGGGTTACCATCAGTTGAGAGTTCAGGATTATGATATCCCGTAGACCGCTTTCAGGACTCGTTATAGGCATTATGAGTTTGTGGTCATGTCTTTTGGGCTGACTAATGCCCCAGCTGCTTTTATGGAGTTGATGAACCAGGTATTTCGGCCTTATTTGGACTCTTTTGTGATTGTATTTATCGATGATATCTTGGTTTACTCCAAGAATGAGGCCGACCGTGTTCATCACTTGAGGGTCGTGCTTCAGAGATTGAGGGAGGAGAAGTTGTATTCAAAATTCTCCAAGTGTGAGTTTTGGCTTGAGTCATTGACTTTCTTGGGTCACGTGGTGACCAAGGATGGGATTATGGTTGATCCGGCTAAGGTAGCGGCGGTTCGTGATTGGGCTAGACCTACATCCGTTACCGAGATTCAGAGTTTCATTGAGTTAGCGAGTTATTATCGTCGGTTTGTTCAGAGTTTCTCTTCCATCGCAGCCCCATTGACTAGGTTGACTCAGAAGACTGTAGCATTTCAGTGGACCGATGAGTGTGAGGTGAGCTTTCAAAAGCTTAAGGAGTTATTGACTTCGGCACCTATTCTAGCATTACCCGAGGAGGGTGTGGCATTCATTGTATTCTGTGATGCTTCGGGTGTTGGTTTGGGTGGTGTGTTAATGCAGAAGGGGAGAGTCATAGACTATGCTTCTCGATAGTGGAAGGTACATGAAAAGAGCTACCCTACTCACGATTTAGAGTTAGCGGTAGTGGTTTTTGTTTTGAAGTTATGGAGGCACTATCTCTACGGGGTGCATTGTGAGGTCTTTACCGATCATCGTAGTCTCAAGTATATTTTTTCTCAGCCGAATCTGAATATGAGGCAGGGTAGGTGGTTGGAATTGTTGAAGGATTATGACATCACCATTCTTTATCACCCGAGCAAGGCTAATGTAGTGGCAGATGCTTTGAGCCGAAAAGCGCCTAGTATGGGTAGCTTAGCCTTCCTTAAGGCAAAGGAGAGACCTTTGGCCTTAGAGGTTTAGTCATTGATTAGACAAATGGTTAGGGGGCTAGCTTGCTTCCACTGGTGGCGGGCGGGCGAAGGGTCCGAAGCAAAAGCATAGGCTTCAGACGTTTCTAGGGCTTGAGTAAAATGCAAGATTGAAGGCAGACCAAGAGCATTACCTACGAGGATTTATTAGGATGGCTCAAAGACTTTATTTTAGCTTCTTTGAGGCTAGGTCTACCTTGATGGATCAGATTCGTGCCCACTAATTTGATGACGATAAGTTGAGGATGATTCGGGACAAAGTGTTGAGGGGTGAAGCTAAGTCGACTTCTCTTGATCCCGAGGGAATTTTGAGGATTAGTGGTTGTATTTGTGTTCCTAAAGTTGGTGATTGGGTGCGTATGATATTGGAGGAGGCTCATTGTGTGAAGTATTCTATTCACCCGGGAGAGGCAAAGATGTTTCATGACTTGAAACAACACTACTGGTGGTGTGGTATGAAGAGGGACATCGTGGATTTTGTGGCTAAGTGTTTGAATTGTCAACAGGGGAAGTATGAGCATTAGAGATCGGGGGGTTCGATGCAAAGGACGCCTATTCCCAAGTGGAAGTGGGAGCGCATTACCATGGACTTTGTGACTGGGTTACCCTTGACTTTGGGTAAGTATGACTCCTTTTGGGTGATTGTGGATCGGTTGACCAAGTTGGCTCATTTCATTCAGGTGAAGACTAGCTACAATGCGGAGCAGTTAGCTAGGATCTACATCAGTGAGATTATTCGGTTGCATGGAGTGCCTATTTCCATTGTGTCAGATAGAGGTACGTAGTTCACCTCTCATTTCTGGAGTTCTATGCAGGAGCAGATGGGTACCAATCTTGAGTTGAGTATCGCTTTCCATCCTTAGACCGACGGTCAGTCTGAGCGGACTATTCAGGTACTAAAGGACATGCTTCGGGCTTGTGTAATGGATTTTGGTGGTCATTGGGACCAATCCCTACCTCTTGCAGAGTTTGCCTATAACAACAGTTACCATTCTAGCATTCAGATGGCACCATTTGAGGCCTTGTATGGGAGGAGGTGTAGATCTCCCGTGGGATGGTTTGATTCTTTTGGAGTTCGAACTTGGGGTACTAATCTGTTGAGAGACTCCATGGATAAGTTGAGATTGATTCATCAGTGCCTTGTGATCGCCCAGAGTAGGCAGAAGAGTTATGCCGATAAGCGTGTTCGTGATGTATCTTTTGCCATTGGTGAGCGAGCGTTGCTCAAAGTGTCACCTACTAAGGGTGTGATAAGGTTCGGGAAGAAAGGAAAGCTCGATCCGAGGTTTATTGGCCCTTTTGATATTTTGGAGAAGTATGCTGAGGTAGCCTATAGATTGTCCTTGCCTCCAAATCTGTCAGCCGTTCATCCCGTATTCCATGTTTCGATGCTTAAGCGGTACTGTCAGGATGATTCTCATGTGATTCAGTGGGACTCGATTGCGTTGGATCAGGATTTGTCCTTTGAGGAGGAGCTTGTTGCTATCATGGATAGACAGACTAGACAGTTGAGGTCGAAGCATATTGATTCAGTGAAAGTTCAGTGGCGACACCGGCCGGTTGAGGAGGCTATTTAGATGTGGAGTCCGACATGCGGCGTAGATATCCTCAGCTTTTCACTCCTTCAGGTATTTTACTTTGCCTTTCGTTCGAGGACGAATTAGTGTTTTAGTGGTGGATGGTGTAATGTCCCAGTTCTTGTGAAATTATATTTTTGTGTGAAATGACCATTTTGGCCTTTCCCCTTAGCGGTTTCACGCTTTGTTTGTGTTCCGGGAGTGGTTGGTATGGTCCCTGATGCGATCAGGAGGGATTTTAGTGATTTTGAGACCTTGGGTGGAGTTTTTAAGGAGATAGTTGACTTTGGTCAACATTCCAAGATCCGAGCGTCGGATGGTGATTTTGTCAGTTCCGTTGCATCCGAAATGTCGAGTTTGGTCTAGTAGGTGGTTGGTTAGAGCCCCGAGACCTTAGAATTTGTTTAGGGTATTTAGGATAAAAGTTGAGTTTTAGACCTAAAAGAGGTCCGTAAGGGTATTTTTGTCATATCAATATTTTTTTTTGGAAATTCGATGATTTCATTGGCTCCGAAACATGTTTTCTGATCAATTTGCACTATTGGTTTATGTTTATAGGGTTCCGAATGAGTTCCGAGGGTTAAAAACATGTTTTGTATGGTGTTGGTGCAAGTTGACCGCGGTCAACAGACCCTTTTTGGCTGAAAATAGCCCATATTTTGGGTTTCTTCCTTCTTTTCTCATTTTCACCATTGTTACACAATTGGAGCTTAGGAGAAACGAATTTTGAAGCAATCTTTTGAGGAAATTCGTTGGAGTAAGTCTCTTTATCATTTCTAAATCATTTCCTAACGAGTTTATCTTCCAAAGCTCTTTAAAATTCAAGATCGCAATGTGGGTTTTGTGGTTTTCCCCCCAAATTTCAAAACTAGTAATTTCATGATTTCAAATTCGTTTCCTACTCGATTTTAATGGGTTTTTCAACCACAGACTCCTCTTGATGTGTAGAACCTGATTTTCAACTAAAATTCCAATTTTGCCCTTTTCATTTTCGAGGTGATTTTTAGACGATTTTAACCCCGGTTCTTAAACCTTGCAATATGGGTATCATTGAACTTCTTTTGATGAATTCTTTCCATTCTTGATAGTTGGGGATCGTTTCAGAGTTGGTATTTGAGGTTAAAGCTCTGGTAGAGTGTTTGGGTGAAGTTTTTGGCCTTCGAGGTAGGTTTTGCTGTCCTTCTTTGAGACTGAGATTGGGTAATTGATTGTTCTTACGTCATAGGCTTTGGGATGGGATCGTAATATGATTTGGGATTTTTGATTATATTGTGATGCCCGTGTGGGGGCTTGAGTATATTATGATGCCCGTGTGGGGGATTGAGTATATTGTGATGCCGGTGTGGGGGCTTTAGTATACTGTGATGCCCGTGTGGGGGCTTGATTATATTACGTTGTCAGTGTGGGGGCTTATTGGTACAATTTAGCTCGTGTGGGGGCCTTAGTTGTTACTCTATTTGCTTTGTGAGCATGTGATTCATGAGTTGCTTGTGAGAGAGGCTTGTAACACTATTTGGCTTGTAATGCCTGAGAGAGGGGTTGAGTTGGGGATTTTAGCATACTTTGAGAAATGAAATGCTTTTCTAAATGGTGCTCACTAATTTCAAATGAACTCTTTTCCATTATTTTTATATGAGGGTGTTTAACATGATTTGGTCTAGTTTTGAGAACTTTGAACCTTTCATTACATGTCGAGTTGATTATTGCGTCCATGCCATATGTGTTGTGATGCATTCATCCTCATTCATTATATCATTGATCTTGGAAAGTTTATTTCATAAGTTTGATTCATTCCTTATACTCAGTCGATCAAACCTACTGAGTACATGTGAATTGTAGTCACCCCTACTTCTGTATCCCTTTTGATGCAGATTCTAGTCAGGGTACTCCTCGTGGCGGTTGATTATCTAGCGAGCAGGCTCATTTCAGAGTAGTGGTGAGATTCTGTGCTCCGGATCGTCATTAACTCCATCTTCTATTTCAGTCTTTACTATTATTCGGAGACTTATGATGTACTTATATTCAGGGATTGTTTTAGATGCTCTTTACACTTATGATACCAGGTTTTGGAAAATTCTTCGTTGTTATTTTCTACTTTTTAGTTGTGGCCTGACTTCCTCTTTGGGAGTCTCGTATGTGTTTTATTGTTCGGCTTACACATCAGGGTGGTTTTGGGATGTTTGCCATCATGACCTCGGTTTTTGGATCGTGACATATGATAGTTACCATATTTTTAGGAGCAAAAAAGGAGAGTCCATTTTTTTTAGATAACTGATAATTAATACAATTATGTTACTAAATTCTAGGAAATTAAGGATAATATTTTCAAACCGAAAAAGAATCTCTAAAATATGTCCCCTTCCTTCTCCAAAAGATCTCACATGCATCTTCATCTCTCTCCTTTTCTTTTCGTCTCTATTATTCACGATTTCATGTTTTTCTTTTAATTTTCTTACTTCAGTTTCTTGTATTTTCTTGTGAAATGCCCTCAAACAAAGGGCATTTTGGACCAAAGTATTGACGGCAAGGGCATTTGTGGACCAAACCATAAACGGATGATATTTTTGTTCTTTTCACATAGTTTAAGGGCATTTTTGACCCTTTTCCCTATTTTCAATTTTAAAATCATGTCAAAAAAATCAACAAGTATGGTGTATATTTTTTCAAGCGACTAAAAATGATGATTTTTATGCATAGATTCCAATTGTTTCCTTGCTAAATTTTGGTGTATTAAGAAACTCAACTAGTTCTTTAGTAAGTATGACTTCAGTTTTTCTCCTCCAATTCTGACGGGCAAGGAAAGTGGTGAAGATTCAAACAGAAAAGATGTTAGATTAGTTAAGACTTGACAAGTCTTAGCTTCCTTAATCGGACTATTTTAGACACATCGACTTATAGTGTATTAGAATGCTCAGTGCAACAAGAAGAAGTCAAGATTGTGATGAAATCCTTCCACTTCTTGCTTTTACCATCATGCTTAATTCCTGCCTTGCTCAACTCTATTGATTATATATTTTGTGTACAAAATATTTAGTAGTCAACTCTAGATATCTATTTGCAATAATATTGGTGTTTAGAAAAAGTATAAATGTTGGTATCAATTACTTAGTTTACTTTGGAATGTATAAGCATTTTACTCTGTGAAATAGGTATGAAATTTGATGTTCCAACAAATTTATTATATTTTTCATTAGTGTTTAGAAAGTGCATTAAAGTTGATATCCATTATAAAAAAATTTCCCAATGAATCCCAACTACCTAATGAATTTTTTTAAAAAAAAATTAGCAAATGGAAGGATGAAGGAAAAACCAAAATAGGAGATTGATACTATTAATTAAGAGATTGATAACAACCAACTAATTGAGAGAAAATCATTGGATTGATATACTTGTAAGTTATAAAACACTATATTTAAGGAAAATATAATGTTAATTAATTGATTAAGAATTATTTTAATTCATTTTTCATTTTTTTTTTTTTTAAAACTTATTATTTGTTAGATATTGTTAGAAATCTAATGTTATATATTGAAAACTAGAAAATCCTGTTGCGACTAATAATATTCATTCTTAAATATGTCATTTTATTAAATTTTCTCTTAAAAATATTAATTCAACACTAGGAATGACAATAATGGTAGATATATGTTCTTTAGTTTTACATTGGTTTAGACAACTAAAATACATAACCTATTTTTTTAATATTTAATAATGTAATTAATACTTATTAGATTTATTTTAGCATGATTTAATACTTTTAAATTATGATAATTTTCATTACAACTTATTAATTTGCAATATTTGTTTTATTGGATTGATATACTTGTAAGTTATAAAACACTATATTTAAGGAAAATATAATGTTAATTAATTGATTAAGAATTATTTTAATTCATTTTTCATTTTTTTTTTTTAACTTATTATTTGTTAGATATTGTTAGAAATCTAATGTTATATATTGAAAACTAGAAAATCCTGTTGCGACTAATAATATTCATTCTTAAATATGTCATTTATTAAATTTTCTCTTAAAAATATTAATTCAACACTAGGAATGACAATAATGGTAGATATATGTTCTTTAGTTTTACATTGGTTTAGACAACTAAAATACATAACCTATTTTTTTAATATTTAATAATGTAATTAATACTTATTAGATTTATTTTAGCATGATTTAATACTTTTAAATTATGATAATTTTCATTACAACTTATTAATTTGCAATATTTGTTTTATGCAATTTCATTTTATTTTATTTTTTATGAATATTTTCGTGTCATCACTCATTTTTTTGTGTTGTTTTGTTAAGAAACACCTTAGATAGTTGTATCTTGGTAAAACTAAAGAAACGTTTGAAGTACAAGTTAATTATATATTTGTTTGAAAACTTTATCGAAAAAATCCAAAGTTGAAAAACCCAACTTTTATTAGTTTAATTTGATTTATAGATTTAAAAATTTGACACAAATAATTTGATTAGGTATTTAAAAAACTCGAACTAACTCGATCTATGTGCACCCCTACCATCAATATAGTGAGAATGAGATGCGGGTGTTGGAGTGAAGTTATCTGCAGCAAACAAAATTGGGTTGGTTTATAAATGTGCGAATTCACACCATATTGTGTCTTTTTGGAAGGCTTTTGAATTAAGGGAAATGTTTGAAGAAGTTTTGGAAAAATTGGGGTTTCGTTGCTAAATATTCACCATGATTTTGTATTTGGTGGACCTCAACAGCCGAAAGGTGTAGTAGCATGACCGAAATCATGGAGACCGACCAACACCGGGAGGCTTTACCCCCTTAGTGGGTCTACTAGGCGCAAATTTGAATTAATTAATCAAACTTCAGCTATTAGAAGGTTGAACTGAATAAAGAACAAATTTAAAGCCTCGAGATCAAGTACTATGAATTATTTATGCCAAAAATCTCAGTGTTGCATCATGACTTTGTTCAATGCTAGAAAATTTTTTACCAAATAGATCAGGATATGCATAAGCATACAATTTCAACGGATACCATGAAACCATGGAAGTAAACTAATGGTAGAATGTCACTTCTGTACACATGCCCAGAAAACAGGATAAACTGAACATCCTGTACAACACAACATATATAATCCAATTACATTTAAAATATTTCTGATAACCAGGAATTTCTTGAGGGCCAGCCGGCTCAATTTCAGCGGATAATCAGTCTGTTCATCTACCCTTCTCCACTTAAATACCAAGCTTTTGTATGCGGCAAGGCTCGAATGCATGCACTGCATCAGCCCAACACATCACACACTGCAGAGTCTTACCACTAAACTAGTGCCCTCGGGGGCCATCTATAATGTTCATCGAACAATTTGTCTGAATGTAAGATGAAAAATGCATGATCCAAGTTCAGCTAGAAGGTTCAGGCCCGTCATGTAGAGCACAACATACTGTTGCTTTATGATGCCCTTGGTATACTTTGATATCTTTGCCTGTAGATGTGGACCATAATCTTGCTGTTGTATCAGAAGATGCTGCAAGGGGAGTGTTTTGCTTCATGTTATAGCAAAATTGAAAAGCCAAATACATCAGAGACCAACTACTAAAACTTGAAGCTAAAATGGACACTAAAACCCTAAGACCTCATTTGTTTGCACTTAATGAAGGTTATAATCATTAATCATTCAAATCTTATTTAGTAAATTTGTTTATTTTTAGGTCTGAATCTTAATTCAAATCTTAAGCAATAAGGGGTCGTTTGGTAGCTGATTAGAGTTATGCATATATTAGTAATGTATAGATTAGTTATGAATGAATCTATGTATTATTTTATACATGTATTAGTTATTCATGTATTAGTTATACATATATTAGTTATTCCACCTTTTGTCCTGCATAAAATAATACATAAATTCCCTCATGAATTATACATGTATTAGTTATGCGGGTTTCTAAATTGTCAACCAAACGTCTTATTAATTTTATACATGAATAACTTATTTCCTATCTACCTACCCAACGTCATACATGTTATACGAAAAATTAATACATGAATAACTTGTTTCTTATCCAACTACCAAATGACTCCTAAGTGCATTTTTTTTTTCCACAGCCACTTAATGAGTCTAAATAGATCTAAATGATTATCATCTATAACAAAGTCATAATATCATTGAGATGTCTATTAAAGGATTTCTATGAAAAAGGCAATTCACCAATTTCATCCATTCATAGGTACCGTCATCGCCTACCATTATAAACTACTGTTGCCACCTACCATTACCAACTACTACCACTCAGCACCCAAACCACCATCGTTGTCGATCACTAAAATCAACTGCCACCATCAACTATTATTATCAGCCCCCATCACCAGTAGCTACTAACCACAACACCATCATTAGCCAACCTCATACCCAATCGGCACCCACAATCACCACCGTGAGCCATCATCACAACCAAGTTAACCGCCATATAATGTTCTAAGAATATTTTATTGAATTTTATATTAATTAATTTTTAAATAAAGATAAGTTTTATATATTCAGTTGTGGGAAAAACAAATAGTCTTAATTAGTATTCAGATTTTAATACATCTGAATATTGAGATGTTTGAGATGTGTATTCAGATTCAAGCATCTAAAACTTAATGTAGATCTCAATATTCAAATGTGTATTCGAATTCACACGTCTTTATCATTATAGAAACAAATGAGATCTAAAGCACCTAAGCAGGCTTTTGACTTAGAAATTCTTTTGGCAACACTGAAAAGCACAGAAACATCTGTGTCTAATCTGAAAAGGTCTTTGGGCATAAACAACAGATCTAAAATGTTCTAAATCATCAGATTCTCCAACTTCAGATGTCAGATATAAAATCCAACCCAAATCTATTCCCAGTCAATTATAATCTTTTCCCAAATAAATACTATATTGGAGTCACTCTGCCATCCTATACCACGTTTATTGTTTTCAAGCTTCAAACTTTGAATCAGCCCCTAGTCCACCATGCAATTCATCCGGCAACAGAAGGAACAAAAAAACCCCTGACCAGCTCCATAGCATTTCACTCCCTCTAATGAAAACCTCAGTTATGTTCCTTCATTTGGGAAATGTTAATGAACAGTAAAGCTCTCTTCAACACTTATTTTCTACCCACGGGTTAAAACCAAAACTACAATTCAAATGACACAATAAGTACCCTCAATGCACCAAAATGGCTTGCTCATGAACTATAGCTAGGAGGAAATATAAGAAATATTCCAACAGTTCACAACAATTTCAGTGTGTACCTGTGATGAGAAAAGCACCATCTACAGAGAATACACAGTCCCAAACCCAACGTTCGTGTCCTAGAAAATACACCAAAATATAATGAATATTACATGTGATGAAGAATTTGAAAGAAGCTGTCAGCAAAGGGGGAAGGATGAGTAAAATGATAGCTGGCAATTATTTGGAATTTGATACCTATCAAAGTTTTCTCCAAGGTAAAGCCATCCACATTCCAAATCTTGACAGTATGATCAGAAGAAGCAGTCGCCAGATACCTATAAATTACAATTTTGAAAGGAACTAAGAATTGTTGAAGCATATTAAAATGGAAAGTGTCTCAATCACATTAGGTAGCAAAATAGTATTCACTGGAACAAGTAAATAACAGATAAGAGACTAGAAACTTGAAGCAAAACACGAGGAATCATGAAAAACTCTTACCTGTTAGGTTCACATAATTCAGGAGAAAGAAGACATTTGAGGATATAACCTTCATGAGCCTGTAACTTATGCAGAGGCTCAAAGTTGGTCATTGTCTGCATTTTATGTAAAGTCAGTTTTAGTAATATTCAGTCGACGCTGTAGCAAAATGCTTGCAGAAACAATCCAAATTCATGAGGATGTTGGCACGTGAGAAGGGAAGAAATTTGGTCTGAGCTCAATCAGACTGAACGATCCAGTTCAAAGGAGGAAAGATAGTTACAGGAAAAATTGATAAGACAGCTCAGTGAAAGGTTTACATTTACTATATTTAACAGAACAGAAACTAGAAAAAAAAACTAAAATAAGCTTGTGTCAATTTCTCTGTTGTTTCTTATTCTTTTCTCTCTCTTTCTCTCTCTCTCTCTCTCTCTCTCTCTCTCTCTCTCTCTCTCTCCCTCTCCCCCACCCCCTCACCCCACTCCCCACAATTAGTGAAGGAATTTGGGGCTCAGGGAAAAGATCACGTGCATTTTTTTTCCAATAAGTAATATCACATGCTACAGTTTTGAGTTGTAGAATTGGACCACTGGTTACCTCAGTGCCACGTAGTAAACGCCAAACATAACATGTTCCGCGATTGTTTGCAGCAACAATTAAGCTTCCATCCCACATTACAGTCAAAGAACGAATAGCTGTATCCACCTCCGGTACCTAAGTTTTCAAATATACTGATAAATACCAACTTGTGTACTTCACATTAAACATCCACACACCAAGAGATAGTGACCACTAAATACCCTTTATTGTGCCCTATATATTACACTATAAAAAGAAAAAGCATTACCTTTTGAAAGAAATTGATAATCAACACCAACAGATATATGAGGCATGATCAGTTTATGTTAGCTCACCATCTAATTGAAATAATTGAATCATTAAAAAGAATTCACTTTTTTATAATGGTAATGGTGTAGCTCTCAGAAATCAGAATTACCCTGAAATTCACTCATGAATGACTCCTCCAACCATCATTTCAGTTCCTAGTGATCATAATCCGAAAGACCACAAGATATACGAAAACTAAACTACATACCAACTCACAGCTACATGAATTTGCTCTCAAATCCCACACACGGATATTGCCATTTTGGTCTCCAGATATCAACTCAGTCTGCAAAACACGTAGAAGAATGAGATTCATGAAATACAACAAACAGAAAAGCTCAAGCCCATCCATTGAAAGGAGAGGATGGATCAATCAAAAGTGTATTCTGGTGAGGCATACACACATAAATTGGAAATGTTGAAGTCAAGAAAGAAAAGATATTTTTTACTTTCGTATAGAGATTTTGAAAAATTAGGTCTGCTGAAATAAAGAATGCCAAAAAAAAACAGCAAATTACACCCAATGCCAAAAAAAAAACAGCATATTACACCCAATGATCATGGACATGGGCGGTCTTGAACTTTTGACCTTGTTTGCCCCATGGGCGAATCTTCAAGATCAAAAGTTAAAACTTGTTAAAACTTGAAATTTTGCCTATGGGGCGTGAGTCGAGAGGAGTCAAAAGTTCAAGAACAACCATTTACAAGGCCATTCTAGTAAATCACCCCATAAATATATGAGGGTTATAAGTATGTGTGAGAAATATAGGAGAAAAATATTATTGAATTGTGTATCTACATTATTACACTGAGACTCTATTTATAAACACTATATGACAATCCATTTTTCAAGTAGGACTATATATTATTCATGTTCCTATTTTATTCTTACACTCCCTTCAAGCGGGTGCATACAAGTCATATGTACTGAGCTTGTTAAGGATGTAATTGATACGAGGACCGATGAGGGACTTGGTGAAGAAATCTACCAATTGATCACTCGACTTCACGAATTTTGTAACAATATCTCCTAAGAGTATCTTTTCACTACCAAAGTGAGAGTCAATCTCAATGTGCCTAGTCCTCTCATGAAATACAGGATTTGATGCGATATGAAGTGCGACTTGATAATCACACATAAGTTCCATCGGATCGATTTCTCCAAATTTTAGTTTTCTCAGCAATTGTTTGATCCAAACTAGCTCACAAGTTGCTACAACCATTATTCGATATTCTGCTTCTGCACTAGATCGAGCAACCACACTCTATTTCTTACTCTTGCACGACACCAAATTACCTCCTACTAGAACACAATATCCGAATGTAGAATGTCTATCCAAGGGTGATCCTGCCCAATCAACATCAGTATGTCCAATGATATGCTCATGGCCTTGATCATCAAAAAGTAGTCCTTTACCTAGAGCTAACTTTATATACCACTGAATATGAACAATTGCATTCCAACGACTATCACAAGGGGAAGCCATAAATTGACTTACAACACTCACAAGAAAAGAGATGTCAGGTCTAGTCATCATGAGATAATTCAACTTTCTAACCAACCACCTATACCTTCCCGGATCACTGAGTGGCTCCCCTGGTAGGAGTTGCACTCGGATCCATAGGAGGTTCAATGGGTCTACATCCCATCATTCTTGTTTCCTCAAGAATATCTAAGGCATATTTGCATTGAGAAATAACAATACCTGATCTGGACTGAGCAACCTCAATGCCTAGAAATACTTCAGTTTGCCAAGGTCTTAGTCTAGAAATGCTTAGTCTAGAAATGCTGAAGGATATGTTGTTTCAAATTAGTGATACCAACTCGATCATTGTCAGTGATTAATGATATCGTCAACGTAAACCAACAAATAAATACATAGATTTGGTGAAAAATGCCGATAAAACACGGAGTGATCAGCTCCACTACGAATCATACCAAACTCTTGAATTATTGTACTGAACTTCAAACCAAGCTCGAGGAGACTATTTTAGACCATAGAGTGACCTGCGCAATCGACATACTATTAGACTCCCCTGAGCAACAAAACCAAGTGGTTGCTCCATAAAGACTTCTTCCTCAAGATCACCGTGAAAAAAATCATTCTTAATGTCCAACTGATGAAGAGGCCAATGGCGAATGGCAGCCATAGATAAAAAAGATGGAAAAACGTTATTTTAGCTAAGAGAGAGAAAGCACCACTATAATCCAGCCTAAATATCTGAGTATACCCTCTGGTAACAAGGCTAGCCTTAAGCCGATCAACCTAGCCATTTGGACCAACTTTGACTACATCAACCCAACGACAACCAATAATAGATTTACATGCAGGAAGAGAAACAAGCTCCCAAGTACCACTCGTATGTAAGGCAGACATCTTGTCAATCATAGTCTGCCTCCATCCTGGATGAGAAAATGCTTCACATGTAGTCTTAGGGATGGAAGCAAAGATGCTACAAAGGAATAATGGGGTGATAATAGACGATGATAACTCAAGAAAAATTAATAGGGATTAGCATTACAAGTGGATCGTATACCTTTTTGGCGAAATGGTCTAATAGACCCTTATACTTGACTCGAATTGTAAAGTGAATCCTTCTACTCCACAAAGTTTCAATTGGACACTTAAACTCTAACAAAATAGAAATTTTAAGCCCCTTTGACCATTGACCAGCCTTATGTGGCATTAATTTAGCTGAGTTGGAAAAATGTGTGTTGTCCACACGAGAAATAAGAGTGTGAATTGATTTAAAAAGTTACTAAAATTAAATAAGAAGTAAAAAAAATAACCTACATAAAAGACAAAAGGCAAAAAAGAAAAAGAAAACTCCTTTCTTCTTCAAACCCACCCACCCACCCTTTCTGAAAAAATAGCAAATCTCCCTCTTACTATATCACTATCCTTTCCATAATCAATTATTTGTTTTTGTAATCTCATTTTTCAAATGAAAACTATATATTCATCAAAAACCCAACAACACAAATAATTGGAAACGAAAAAAAAACTTCTCCAAATTGAAAGCTCAAATCGAAATGGGTTTGTATAGAAAAAGGACTATTGCTGCTACTAATGGTTTCTTTTTATCTTTTCCAAAGCAAAACTTTTAAAAAAACAAAGAACAATTTTTCATCTCTCTTTTTAAATTGTAGATATAACTTTGAAATTTTTACTATTTCTTGATCTTTTCTTCTTTCAAGTTCGAATTTTCCTTTCAATTTCAAGCTTTTTGGGGTCAAGTTTAGTATTAAGATTAGTATGGTTTGAGTGCTTTCTTCTATTGATGTTAATATCAGCTTGAATGAAATTGTAAGCTCAAATGGGGACTGTTAATGGACTTTCTTTTGGGTTAGGGTTCTTGAGAACAAGGTGAAAATCATTTTCTTTAAAGTGCTTATTTGTTTAATAAAATAAATATATAAAAATATCATTGTCACTATTAAATTAATGAGATGGATATGATGTGGCTTTTTTTTTTACGTGGATAAGATGTGTCATCCATGTCAGATCATGTGAGGAGCACTTGATGACAGAAGGGTTTAAAAAATTTCTATTTTGTTTGAGTTTAAGTGTCTAGTTGAAACTTTGTGGAGTAGAAGGGTCCGGTTTACAATCCGAATCAAGTATAAGGGTCCACCAGACCATTTCGCCTACCTTTTTAATCGGTTAGCTAGGAGGAGGCAAGTCCGTAGTAGGAGCAGATTCTGGTGCATGACATAAATCATCTGGCATAATGCTGGACGCAGATAACGATGATAAGTCTGGAGTGGTGGCACTTCAGCGGGAGATGTAGAAGTAACCATAGATTTCTCAAAAGTCGATATAGGTAAGACCTAAGATATGGGTTAGACCTTTGAGATATCAAGATCATCAAAAAATATATAATAAGGTTGAGACTCAAAGAATGGGACATCGACTGACATAAGATATCGACGAAGATCAGGTGAATAACAACAATACCCTTTTTGAACTCGAGAGTAACCAGGAAAGACACATTTGAGAGTACAAGGAGCTAATTTATCTTTCCTAGGCTAAGTTATGAACAAATCATGTTCTCCCTAAGACACGAGGAGGATAGAGTAGATATTTGAACAAGGAAACAATATGGGATAGGAAATCTAATTTTGAATGGAAGATATAATCAAATAGCAAGATGTGAGTACTGCATCAGCCCAAAAATGCAGCGAAACATGAGATTCAATGAGCAGTCTCAGTGAGATGCCTATTCTTCCTTTCTGTTACCCCGATCTACTGAGGGGTATATGGATAAGATGCCTGGTGAATAATTCCTTGGTGAGTCATACACACTTGAAATAGGGAGGATAAGTATTCTAAGGCCTCATTTGTTTGCACTTAATGGAAGTCTGAATCTGAATGGTTCAGACATTGGGCCATTAAGTGCATTTGTTTTTTTTTTTTAAAATCACTTAATGGGTCTAAAAGCATCTGATTCGTTCAGATCTATGAGGGAGTCTTATTTCTATTCAGACTCTTCTTATAACGCTAATTTATTTCCCCGTAAAGCTCAACACCCTTATTTTTTCTCTCTATGTACGTTGCCCCTCTTCCACTCTCTCCATTATCAGCATAAATCATTATTTTCTCTTATATGTGTTGCCCTCTCTCCCCCTTTCTCCATTATCAGCATTTGCCTTCTCTATTTCAAATGGGTGTTGAATTTTTTCCCTCATGAACAGGTAAGTTTTCAAAAAAACTTTTTACAAGTACTTTATTTACTAATTTGTATATTCAAAATTTCTTGGTATTACTGTTTGCTTCTCAAGAACTCTGAAATTTTTCTTGCAATTTTAGATTTTGTTTATAAAATTAGTAGTCTCATGTGTGCTTATTCAATAATATAAAGTTTGTAATAATTTTTTTCTTTCAATTCCTTTATTTTTTTGGCACATGATGGTTGATGGCATGTTGGGATATGTACACCCGAAGAACAAAATTAAAGGGCTACCTTTTGATTATTCCTATAAAATTAGTAGCCTAAATCCAAATTATAACAAGAGGCCTTAAATATTTACACAAGTGCACAAAAATATTATTAATTTAGGGTTGCCTTTTTTTATTCTTACATACTACTTGTTTTTTGTTTATATTCTCAAAAGGCACTAAGCGTTTAACTTCACATAGTAATATTATTATTTATAAAACTAAGAACTAGTTCTAGTTAATAAGAGTTTAGACATTTGTTTGGGTTGCCTTTTTTATTCTTACATGTTTTTTGGATCTATGTCAAGAACGTCTCAATAAAACTACTCGATTAATGTATGTTTTGTTTAATAATGTATGTTTGGTTTTATTAATTTTTTATAGATTAATGTATGTTTTGTTTAATAATATAAATTTTTATTTGCAGTCCAATAGTTTAAATATTTTATCAAACTGAAACTATTTATTTAAAAATATTATTTTAATCACATAATAATTTTTTTTGTTTAAATTAATTTTTTAATATTTTATTAATATAAACACCCAAATATAATTTTATTTGAATGATATATTTATTATGCTTATATAATTATGAATTATATACATTCAGATGCTAAAAAACAAATAGTGTTAATCATTTAGTGTTGAGATCTAGAGACAACATCTTAATCATTCAGACGTGCATTCAAATTCAGGCATCTTAATCTTAATGAAAACAAATGAGGCCTAAGACATAACTACGAAAAGTACGAATAGAAACACCAAATTGATTTTGTATATCTGCACAAAAACTTAACACAGAACAATCTTTCTTTAAGAAAATCCAAGTACATCTTGAATAATCATCAATGAAACTAACAAAATAATTAATCCTAGGTGGAATTGACTCTATGGGACCCCAAATATCAAAATGAGCTAATGAGAAAATAGACAGCACTACGTGAAAAATGTAGTGTGGGTGTGTTTCCCAAGTAGACATGGCTCACAATCTATTTGTGGATAGAATAGACAAACTAGACACCATCTTCTATAGCTTGGATAGACTCGGATGCCCCAAACGTTTGTGAATTAGGTCTGGAGAAACTGTAACAGAGCTTGTTGTGGAGCAATTTGAATAGGTAAGATAGAATAGGCCTTGTTTAGAGTGACGGAGGATAGGGGTTTGGCTTGTCCAACTCCTTTTGGTTTTATTTGTGAATAAACAATATCAAATAGAAGTGATTTGTTACTAGAAATATGATCAGAAGTGCCTGAATCCACAACCCATGATCTAAGAGTACTAGATTGTCAACACAGGCAAAGGAATTACCACCAACAGAAGCATTAGGTTGAGCAACCGAGGCTACTTGTGGAGGCGTCTGCTTACTTGCTCGATATTGAAGGACCTAATCATATTCTATCTGAGCAATATGAGCATTATTGGATGGTCAATCAAGCTGAGCAACAGAGGTTGCTTGTGGAGATGTCTGCTTACTTGCTCGATAGTCAATACTAAAGGAACTCATTATATTCCTTTTGAGCAATTCATTATTGGGTGGTAGACCATGCAGAGTATAATATATGTCACGAGTGTGTCCAAGCCTATGATAATAACTACACTTGGGTCGAGATTTTTCAAAACGACCTCCTCCTCATCAATTCTCCATAGACTAAGATGTTCGCTTTTCTATGGTTTGAGATGCGAGAACAGATGAGTCAATGGTGGGTGATGAGACCACTCTGTGACTAAAACGCGCAGCAATACGAAGTATATGAGAGAATAATTAATTAATTGTAGAAATGGTAGGACTAGCTAAATCTCATCATGCACTGAATCATAGTCAGTAGGAAGTCTAGTAAGTGTAAGAACTAAAAACAATGTATGTGTTTTTGTTGTTTTTCCATGTTCATAGTGACTGACATCAACATTTCAAATTCCTCCATGACTGCCTATACTTGTCCCAAGTACGTAGACATATCGAAATCTTGTTTCATTAAGTTGGTCATCCGAGATATCACATCATAGAATTGAGACAGATTATTAGTGTATAAAGCACGAGCCTTTTCCTAAATTGAATAACATGTCTAGAATGGGCGAAACAAGGGCATTACCTTGGAATCAATAGATCGTCATAGGAGACCACATAATTAAACATCAATCTTCTCCCATTGTGCTATGACTTTTGCATCTTCCTCACTAGTCTTTGCCTTTTCATCTACCACACAAGCATTGTTTGCTAAGTGATCTTGAACACCTTAACCCTTGCACCACAACTCAACCGACAAGTTAAATAATTTGAACTTCCCATTAATGAACTTCCAATTCTTGCATTTTTGGAGCCAAGAATATCAATTTCGAAAGATATCTTGTGAAATCTGAATTTTGTAGCCGAAAATCTAGAAATATGCTGTCCTAATCTTTAAAAAGATCCGGCAAAATTTGAAATAAAAGGTTACCGAGACCTAGAAAAAGTAGTGTTGTCACTGAAAAACTAGATCTGAATGCCAAATATAGGCAGAATCAAAAAATAATTATATGGGCAGCCTCAGAATTAAGAGGCAACCCTACTGAAAAAAAACTGCCGGCAAAATGCCCGAAAAATGATGCACGTGCCAGGGTGTGGTTCCAACGAGCTCGCCAAAGAATTGCTTCTGGCGGTGGTGCATAAGGGCACGTGTTATAGTTGCTTTCGGCGAATCTGACTGAGGTTGCTCGTCAGGGAATTCCAAATCTAGTGGTGGTGTTGGTTTCTATAAAAACACAGGTAGAAAATGTTATTTCTCGGACAACATAGGTCACCAGAAAACTGCACAGTGACTGCTGATTTCACTGGAATGATGCACAACGATACTTTTCTCACAATTTTTCTGATAACATATGAGAAATATAGGAGAAAAATATATTGAATTGTATATCTACATTATTACAATGAAATCCTATTTATAGACACTATATTATTATTCTTTTTCAAGTAGGATTCTATATACTATTCCTATTTCTATTCTCATTCTCACAGTGTGTATGGTCCAAATGGTGTTCCTATTGAGGTTTCAAAGATTGGAGTAATACAATTAATTAAGCATTATTAAATTAAGGAGTAGAAAGATGTCAAAAGTGGAGAAAGAGTACCTTGGTTCCGATATATAAGAACAACAATAACATACCCCATGAAAGTGGGGTCTTAGGAGGGTAAAGTGTATACAACCTATTCTACCTCATGGAGTTAGAGAAGTTATTTCCAATAGACCCTCAACTCAAGTAACACATATCAAAGCAGATTTAACCGGGTGAAAACAGAAGTAATGAAGACATCACAAATAATAAGAGAAGCATACTAAGCACACAGAGAAAAGGACAATAGCCGAAGTACAATAAACATGTAGTTGTATAAATCGAGGTACCAAAAATTTCAATGGCGGTAATTCAACTAGTATACAAGGAGAAACCTATCTTGCTAGACAATGAGACGACACTCAACTACCTATTAATCTACCACCCTGATCCGCAACCTTCATATCTTCCTATATAAGATTATGTCCTCATTAAGTAGGAGATGTGTCGTGTCCTAACTAATCACCACTCTCCAATGTTTCTTCAACCTACCTCTCTCGAAACTAACCACAGTCAACCTCTCACACTTGCTCATTAGGGCATCTACATCTCTCATGTTCACATGCCCGAACCATCTCGGTCTTGCTTCCCTCATCTTGTCTAGCACGGAAGCCACCCCTACCTTGTTTTGAATATCTTCATTCTTAATCTTATCTCTCCTAATGTGCCTGCATATCTACCACAACATCCTCATTTTTGCTACTCCTATTTTCTGAACATAAGAGTCTTTAACTGACCAACACTCCACCCCATACAACATAGTCGGCCTAACGACCATTTTGTTAAACATACCTTTAAACTTTGGTAGTACATTTTTATCACATAGGAGACTCTAGAGGGGAGCCTCCATTTCGCCTAGCCTACACCAATATGGTGAGTGACATCATCATTGATCTTCTTGTTACCTTGGATAATAGACCAAGATACTTGAAACGTCCTCTCTTGGCGACGACCTGTGAATCAAGACTCACTTCCAGGCCAACCTCCGGCATTACAACACTAAACTTGCACTTTAAGTTCACTTTTGGTCTTGTTCAACCTAAACCCGTTAGACTCCAGAGTCTTGTCTCCAAACTCCAGCCTAGTGTTTACTTTGTCGCGAGTCTCATCTATCAATACTTTGTCTCCTGCAAATAACATACACCATGACACCTCATCTTGAATACAGTGCATCAATTCATCCATCACCAATGCAAATAGAAATGAACTAAGAGTTGATCCCTGGTGCAACCTTATCACAACTAGAACTGCTTTGATTCACCTCTTACATCCCGCATCTGAGTATTGGCTTATTGTCCATGTCATTAATCGACCTATTGTATGTCACTGATACACCTCTAGCCTCCCAACGTCTCCATAGAACCTCTTTTGGGACTTTGTCCTATGCCTTTTCTAAGTCAATGAACACCATATGCGAGTCCATCTTCCACTCCCTGTACTGCTCTACTAGTCTCCTCATAAGATGAATAGCTTCTGTAGCTGATCGACTCGGCATAAAACCAAACTAGTTTTCAGAAATAGAAACACCCCTCCTTACCCTCATCTCCACCACTCTCTCCCAAACTTTCACGGTGTGGCTTAACAACTTGATCCCCCTATAGTTGTTGCACCTTTGAATGTCACTCTTGTTCTTGTACAACAAAATAATTGTGCTCCACCTCCATTCTTTAGGCATTTTTGTAGTCTTTACTCCAAACCCACTCTACCTGAGTTCTTCCAAAGTTTCATCGATATCTCATTTGGCCTAGTTGCTCCCCCCTTCTCATCCTACGAATAACACCAATAACCTCCTCAACATTTATACACCTAAATACCCGAAATCCCAAACAACTCTCGGAGTGCTCTAAATCACCCAGCACAATAACTGTTTTAGCACCTAACTAGGAGAGTAGGGTGGACTGGACTGGGAATAAGCTCAAAATCACACAATCAATTGAACTAAACGCAAGTATCATCCAAAATCTTCTTAATAATATGCAATTTAGACCATCCATTATAATAGTTAATAGTCACAATAAGAGTCATGCGATCAAACATTCAGAAATCGAAAAGAGTATAAATCAACCCACATTACAAGGGTAACAGATAACCAATTTGAATGTATGCCTTCTGGAGTTAAAAAAAAAATTATTATTGCTAAGAGACCTTATGGTCCTGCCAGATTATGGACACTGTTTTAAAACATCTTTGGAGTGCAATGGATGATCCCCAAGGAAGTGAAGCATTTATTGCTGTGCTTGCTTGGACAGAGAGTTGGAAATGAGCTGAAGCAGATCCGGCGGATTGTTCATGTTTGCATCATGTGGGCTATTTGGCTTGAAAGGAATAGGAGATGTTTTGAGGATAAGAAACGACACTAAATCTGATTGTAAAATGAACCTTGATACTTGTCTTTTTCCGTAATTTAGCACTAATAATACTTTTTGAAAAGATTGGCCAAACACAATTAGCTTATTAAATCCTGAAAGGAGCACTTTTCAAATGAATTGGCCAAACACAAAAATGCTTCTCTCGAAAAGTACTTTCTTGGAAAGTTGTTCTGACAACACCCAAGGATGTGGCCTAGTGGTCAATGAAGTGGTTGAGAATCCTGAGGTCTCAGGTTCAAAACTCAACGGAGACAAAAAACACTAGGTGATTCATCCCATCTATCCTAGCCTTGGTGGAAAGAGTTACCTAGTACCTGTTGTTGGTGGGAGGTGGCAGATATCTAGCGGAATTAGTCAAGGTGCGCAAAAGCTGGCCCGGACACCATGGTCATAAAAAAGAAAGTTGTTTTTGGCAAAAATGCTTTTCAAAATAAGCATTTTTTAGAAGCTTGACCAAATAGGCTCATAATACTTGTCGTTGTTGTAGAAACTTGTATGTCAGGATATGGAAAAGGGCAAATTTCGAAGGCAGCTAGTTCTAGAGAACTCGAATTTTTCATAAAAGATAAATTGATTACTATTGGATTGAACTGGAACTTTAGAGAGGAATAGTTATTGACGATCCATATAGCAGACCCAACTATGTTTAGATTGAGATGTAGTTGATTGATTGTTGATAAAGTTTCTAAGAACTACACAGTATATTCTTAATTAGACATACCAAAATTATGAAACTACTTGATATTTGCCAAATAATCAACAGAAGCATAGCTGAGACCTGTTCTATAGTGAACTATCAGAATATGAGGTACACAAAGATGAAGCAGCAGTAAATATGCAAAATAGCATCCCTAATTATGACACTGCTATCTCTACTTCTTTAGCACAGTTCCATCTTTTGTGATGGAGCCCAGTCTGAATAGCTCATTCAAATATTTCCTTGTGCAGCTAAAAGCTCATAGATTTGATATGGGTATTCATTCAATGAAGAAATTGAACAAAGCCATAAAGATTTGCTGAGAAAAACAGACGGGATAAAAGTGACTAAAAGAACCTTCACACAATTCAAAGATCAAAGTATAAGACCTGATTAGGGTGCAAAACAACAGTGTTCACAGCTGCCCGACTTTCATATTCCCTCTGACAACCTGGTGCCCTATTCGTTCAAAAGATTCAAAGATACAGTTGACTTAAAGGAAAAATGAGAAGTTGGAAAGATAGTAACACATCCGACTTTGATATCTACAATACCTCAAATCCCAAATCTTTACAGTGCCATCTTCAGATCCAGAATACATCCAGTTTCCATCACACTGAAATCCTACTGCCATCACATTATTAGTGTGCGAATCAAAGCTCCTCAGCTGCAAAAAAGTATTAAAACATCTTCTTTAACTTGGGGAACCAAAATGAACACAAACTAATATGTCAAAGCCACAACAGAGGAAAACTCCATGTAACAAAAAAGAAACGGAATTAAGAAAAGAAATGAATAAAGAAGGAAAATCTGAAGACCTACCGGCTGAGGACTGTTAGAGTTGATGTCGAATAATCGAATGTGAGGATTTCCAGCAGCAGCCAGGAAGCGTTTATCCGGAGTAATTTCAAGACGATTAACTTGCTGTATACAGTTCAAGAAGGTAAAGGCAGACATATCAGACAACTGTTCCAACAAAAATAAGTTGATTTAAAATGCAAACATTTCTCCATATGTTTTGGATGTCTATCATACCTTCCCTGCCAATATAGTTTGTTTGGACAAATGAATAGCATCTCAACTACTTGGTGAAAAAAAGATCAAATACTTAAGGTAATGCACACAATAATACCACTCAAAAGTGAAGCTTGAGTCCATTTCCAATTTGTAGTCTTGGCATCAAATTTATCCCAACATTAATCACATATATGAGAGAATGCAGTTTGGCAGAAACACTTTATGTAAAAGTTCATTCATCTTAAATTCATTTTCTAGATGTCTGCTTTAACAAAATACAGCGGCATCCACCTCCAAAGATGATATAAATATGGTTAAACTAACAACTAGGCAGCAGCAGCAACAACAGTGACAATATTACATATGAATACAGAGAAACGGAATTTAAGAAACTTACTGATTCTGGGTATTGGATAGTTCGATAGCAGCGGGCACTCTTCGCCTCCCAAAATTTTATAGTGTGATCATAGCTAGCCGTTGCTAGCACCACTGATGGTTGACTCATCTCTATCAAATTCAAATTGAAAAAAAAAAATCTTAGGATAAAATTAGATGATCGAGAGCTAGGGTTTCTACCATGAATTGGAACTTGGGTCTGAAACCATGGTAGGGATAACAAAAATTACATCTTCACAAGTATAAATTCCATCACAAATAAACCAGATTCGTCGAATATATATAACACCTCGTCATTCGCGCAAAGCTACAACCTGCCTTCACTAAATGACCCTTTTTTGTTTTTGCTCTTTTTTTTTTCTTATATTAATATAAAATCAAATTTTCACACCTATACTGAAAAATAATCTTCAAAAAAATAAATTAGAGAAAAGCTATGTCATACCTCTCAATCCTATATGTAGATCAATGGATTAGCATGAGTTAGAATCTAAAAGAGCTATACCTAAATGCAATTATTTTTATAATCTAATTTCACATCCATACTGAAATAATCTTAAAAAAATTAAATTTGAGATATCAATCCTATCGAGCACTGTTGTGGCTCACAGTAAGAATCTAAAAGAGCTATATCTAAATGCAATTTATATATATATATGTATAAAGAGAAAATTTCACAAGTCGTATTTGTCCATATTCATGGAATTTAAGAAATTACAAAAGAGAAAAGTTGGTATATCTCTCTCGATCCTATTTAACATTGATCTAGCTCAATCAATGAGTAGGAGTAAGAATCTAAAAGAGCTAAGCTATTTAGGAAGCTATACTTAAATGGAATTATTTATCAAAGTTTGTCATTCCCATCCCTATACAAATACTATGGAATATCATACAATTGAAAAGAAAGTAGAATAATTGACGACATTAATAGCCCATAGTAACTATAAATTCAAAATAAATCTATTTTATTTAGAGAAAATTTCAAAAATAGCAAACATAATAGACATAATAAGGTTCTATAGGTATAGTTTCGATAATTGCGAGTCATAGCTATAGTTCTATTTGCTTTGGAGGCTGCGGTTTGTATATTTTTGCCCGTTCGTATATTTCGCTTGCGAATATACAAATAGGGTAAATATATACAAATTTTATATTTATACATTTAGGAATTTTCAGAACTCCGTTTGTATATTTCGCTTGTCAATATACAAACAAGGTAAGTTACTATGATTTTTTTCATAAATCGTATAAAAATAGCAGGGTAAGCATATACAAAATTCTAGATTTATACAATCAGGATCGAATTATACAAATTCTGAATTTTTACAAATAAGACGGATTATACAATCAAGCGAATTGCAAGAATTGAGGAAATTGTAGCCGCAAATTACAATTTTCTTAAACTGTAGCTATAATACCTAATATAGGTTAACTGTTTGCTCTTCTTCATAATTTTCCCTTTTATTTTTTAATCAATTTCCTCACCTTGTTTACACTGTTTAGGCAATTCAATAGTTAGGAGAAATCACAGGGATGTTGATTTCAAATTACATAATTTTAGGGATTATGATGTTCATCCGTACCCTTCTAAATTGGTTTCTTTTATTCTATCTATCAATTTCTATTTCCCTCACTACTTCGATCTCTCTAACATGTGCAAGCAATCATAACAATGGAGGACATCAATTAGCACTTAGATGGTGTGCTCAAATATAAATACAGGAGCCTTGTGTGCTCAAATACAGATATAAGAATCTTGTGTGCTTGATTTACCGTGGATTTATGGTATTTGTAATGCTTTAAACTTGAAGTTTTGCATATATTTTGAGCATTTGTTAGTAGATTTGATGGTATTTTGTCTTTATTTTGCAGGATAATAGGTTTTGGTAGCTTGGATTGATAGTACAGTGTTAGCAATTGGATTTTGGTGTTCCACAAGTCAGCCTATGAGCCATAGAAGTTTCTACGAGCCGTAAGTGAAACTCGTAGAAAGGATCAGAAGTTTTTGAAGTTAAGTATGGAGCTATGAGAGAGGACCACGAGCCATAGGAACTCCTACGAGCCGTAGGTCCAGGCCCGTAGAAGACATTAGAGATTTAGGCTCCAGTACTTGGACTACGAGTGGGGCAGAACGAACCGTACAATGGTCTACGAATCGTAGGTCCCGTCCATGGAAAGGATCCTGGGTATATTGTTTGAAGACTGCTTCTAGGGTTAGACTCCACGACTAGTAGAAGGACCTACGGTCCGTAGTGTGGGTCATAGGAACTGCTGTCGAATCCTTTTTTCCTTAGTTTCCCTAGTTTATTTTATTTAGGATTAGATGTCTATAAATACTTTTCCTATATTTATTTTTTGGAGATTTCGGTTTCTGATTTTGAGAATTAACTTGTGAACCACTTTTGCATTTAATTCTTGAATCCGTTGATTTATATTATATCATTGATCTTTAACCATTACTTTGCTACTTCAATTCAAGATTTCAGAATTCAACTATTCAAATTGTAAGTTCATAATTTATTTTAACCAAACTAATATGAATTGTGATCAACCAAGCATGAGTAGCTAATTCCACAACTAGGATTGTGGTAAACATGAGAAATTAACAAATTAGACCTAATAACTAGTAATTCTTGAATAGTGTTCATGCATGTATTGTTTTTCTCTTTGCTTTGATTGCTTTTTAACGGAGGCCCACGTTAGAAATCATCTTATTCCTACTCTCCGGATCAAGGGATAACGAATGGGAAAAGAGATTATACAACAGAGATTTGAGGCTACCAAGCCTCATCTAATAACTTGAATGGACCAAGGGATAGCTAATCTGGGGTCAAGGTAAGGGTTAGTAAAGCATACACCCGTAGACAGACCAAGTTGCGTCGTGAAATTCACTTATTTAAGGGACCAACCATTTAGGTAATATCCAACTTACTGATCTTGCATGCTAGACACTAGACAAGGTTACTACTATAAGGTTTACTGAGTTAAGGACCTGTGGGGAATACAAATACCCTAGTTTTATCTTCTATTGATTCTTGCAAATATAAATCCTGTTTACTTTGATACTTGTTGTTATGTCGCGATTTTACTACCTATAGAAAAATCACTTGTTGAAGTGTTCTAAGTATAAAACAATTCAGCAAAAATACTTAGAAAAATAGTTGCCACTTAATTTTTTAAAGAAATTAAGAAAACTTAATTTAAAAAGACTCTAACAGATTAAGTCTTTATAAATTTAGAGAAAATGGGTAAGAGGTTCTTATTTCTACTTTAAGAAGGTATTAGCACTTAAAGCAGCCACTAACGTGCGGTTATCCAACGATTTGAAAGATATTTGACTAATTCTTTGTGAAAATGATTAAATAAAGATTTATTATTATTATTATTATTATTATTTTAGAAAAGTGGAAGGTAACTTGAACATTTGAAATAAATGAGAAGTAACTATAACTTCTTCTTTTTTTATAAAAAAAAATAGATAGTAAATTAAGCTTATATTTTTTACAAATAGATTAAGGTCAAAACTTTAAAAATAGATCATGTAAGAATTTAATTGAATCGTTTTAAAGATTATAACTTAAACAAATTTCATTAAGTAAGCAAAAAATAAAATAAAAAAATTTAAATTAATTAAAGATAAGTGAAAAGTTTCGACTAAAAAATATTTGATACAGAGCACAATAGTTGATTAAAAAAAAAGAAATTTTACTAAAATAAATCCAACACAAAGAATATAGTTCATCTTTTGGAGAATTCAATTAAGTTAATTAACAATTCTAAAGTTAGAGTTAATAAAAAAATAAACAATAAATAATCACGATTAAATAACTTAAGAGTAAAGTAGAAATTGAATTTGGGCCCTTTTTGGGCCTAATTCATTGCTGCCAGAAAGGTAGGCTAATGGCCCATTTTTGAGTCTGCTGGATTTTATGGGTTTTGGCCAATTTGCTATTTTTTGTATATACACCTGATGTATATCAGCTCCTTGAACCTGTGTTTTGACTTTCGAGACCTGTATTTATATCTCCTTTTCGTGACATTTGCCATGGGACTGACTCAGAGAGTTGTTGGGTTCATCCCAACAAACAAAAGCGATGCAAGGGTGGAAATGGAGTCCGTTGGACTCGGATGGAGTTTCACATGCAAATAAAGAGTAATATGGATTAATACGCGAAAAAGGGACATTTAGCAATTAATAAATACATACAAATAATTTTACTAGTAAATAATTCACATAACCCGTATGCCTAAATTATTTGCACCAAATTAGCTAATAGATAGATGAATTCACTTTGCACAAGAAATCAAAATCATAATTTGAGAGGAATTAATCACGCATGGCCTAGACAAATTCAATTTAATCTTACTTGGAATTAGTATCAAATTTTATGATTAACTTATCACTAACGTGCTCAAATGCAAACATGAATTTAACTAAAACATATCATATTAATCCATGGAGATAATAAGCTAAACGCAACGTTTAGATAAGCTCAAGTCTTATACAAATAAAGAGTTAATACTAACCAAACTAACAAAGATCGGCTACCAAACTAAATGGGTTGAGTTGAGGCCTTTTCGAGTATTGCTAGATTTTAGCGTAGTAGCAAGATAATATCTTTTTAACAAAGTAGACTTAACTCTCGGTCAAGAACTCAAGACTACCATGCAAATCAAATATTTAAGAAGAAAAAAAAGTAAAGGGAAAGATGCAGTGCAACATGAAATGCTAAACAAAAATTAGATATCCTCTAGTCGTGAATGAAGATAGAAAAATAATACTAGTAGCTTAACAAAGGAAAAAAATAAATAATAAAAAAAAATTAGATTTCTACCAATATTTCATAATAAGCAAGGAAGGAAAATGACCACCCATGTTAAGAAAATATCATAGCTTTTACGGAGAAAATTAACCGTGGATTTACATAAGCTATTCATATTATAAAATGCAAGTAAACAATTAATACCAATATGCAATTACAAAGACAAAGTTATCAACTATATAAAAATAATAAAAATAATAATAATAATAATGTTAAAGCTACTACTTTTGATAATGTGAATACCCACTATGTTGACACCATTATTGAATCTAACATCATTACAAAACCATTAATAATAGGCAACATGTCCCCACACCTATACCTCTAGTCGTGAATGAACATGGAAAAATAATACTAGTAGCTTAAAAAAGGGATTAAAAAAAAATTAGATTCCTATCAATATTTCATAATAAGCAAGAAAGGAAAATAACCACCCATGTTAAGAAAATATCATAGCTTTTAGGGAGAAAATTAACCGTGGATTTACATAAGCTATTCATATTAGAAAATACAAGTAAACAATTAATACCAATATGCAATTACAAAGACAAAGTTATCAAAAAAAATAAAAATAATAATAACAATAATAATGTTAAAGCTACTACTTTTGATGATGTGAATACCCACTATGTTGACACCATTATTGAATCTAACATCATTACAAAACTATTAATGATAAACAACATGTCCCACACCTATACCTTAGCATTTCAAATTGGTAAAATAGGTAGATGACTACAGATTTGAAGGCATTTCAAGAAATAATTATCATGAATCAACCAAATTATTCAAATCAGCATAATAATAAATAAAGTAACCAAACTTAACACATATTATCACACCTGACTAGTCTAACAATGAATAAGACCTTAAAGATTATCTTGATAGAGATTAATTCAAGATGAATTGTGTACATACTATCCAATATAGGAACAAAAATCAAGAGAAGATTATACTAGTATTGAGACAAACAACAGTAAAAAAAATAAAATTAATTAAGGAATAAACTTTCTGACCATAAACTAACTTGAAGTATCCTAGATATTTTCACAAAGAGACAAATATATCTGAAGCGATACAACACTAATCTAGTCAGAACACGGCTGTAAAAAATTAACACAAACACCCCTCCGTTCAAGCAAAATCGAGCCAAAACTAAAAACGAACAGATATAAAGAGTGTTTACCTTTTATGGAGCAGCGACCTGAGACGACAAGCAAATAGCGATTCCACTTCGATTCCACTAACAGGTGAGCAAAAGAACTTGAAAGAAAATTGAAAATCCGAGGCTCAAACCTTCGTGGGTTTGATTTCGAAGAATACTATTCTCCAACCTTCAAATTCAAATTCTCTGCCTCTAAAAGGCTACTAATACCATGTATTTATAGCCAAAACTAAAGATTTGAATTCCAATAGCCGTTTGAGCGGGAAGTGGAAGATTGATTGGAAAAATTGGAGGAGAAAACAAGCAAGAGGAGAACATACCCTCAAAAATCCAAATTCGATGTGATATCTCCCGATTCGCATAAGATTTTGGTGAGATTTATCTCAACCAAAGTCAACAAATCTAGTCCCAAGATCTGTAATCTTTGAATATGGAAGGAGGGATTGACAATGGTGATGGGCGGTGTTATCTGGATGAAGAAATTAGTGTTCTTGGCTTGACTTTGGCATTTTTTTGGAAGAAGAAAGGGGAGAGGAGGCATGTGAGGGTTGGAAAAGGGAAAAGAGAGAGGAGAGAGAGAATATATGCATATATGTGTATATGTAAAATATGTAGATGTGTGCAGGTGTTAAGGAATTAAGAAAATGACCCATTATTTAAAACTTAGCCACTTGAGTTGCTATTCTAACCAAATTGAGTCAAATAACTAGATTCAGCCAAAATTAAAATGAGATGAATAATTATCGATTAATTATTTGAGCTTCTTAATTTAAACAAGAAAAAATAATTATCAAGACATAAGTTCACTACTTAAAATAGAGAACTAATTGTACATAATTTAAAAGAAATAAATACGTATTTATATTAAACACTATATTTTTAGGCTATTTATTAAATATTTATATAAAAGATGAAAATTATGTAAACCAGTATGTAAAATTATATAATTATTTCTGAAAAACTAACCAAAACTAATTAGAAAGAGGTTTTAAAATATATATATATATATATATATTAGGATACTTCGAAGACGATTATTTCAAATTGTTTGAAATTGAAGAAGCTTGATAATTAACTTGAATTGCATAGGGTCAAAATTGGGTGTCAACAACTGCCTCATTCTTTGGGTAGGGTCGATGAAAGAGAACCTGAGCAAATAAGATTGACGAATCCAATTTTGACCGAACCCATTTTCATCTCTTCGAAAGAAAGGCTCGATACGGATTTCAAGGAATTATGGTCGGACCCTAACATTGAGTTTCCTACATATCCCAAGTTACATAAGAATTCAGACTAGTCGTAGTTCAAAACAACGCTTGATTTGGCACATGATTTTTGAAAAAATTCAAAAGCTATCCCAGTATCAAATTATGGAGAGACTGAAATGCTCGGAAATAATATTCAAGAGAGGTTGTTGGAATACAACCGATTTTTCAATATGGAGCCCGCCTACATATCCCTTGACCTCGGGAATCAGGCTGTCTGTAGTACAAATCAATCGGATGGAAAGGCAATCTATTATGCTAAGATAACATTTGGTTCGGGAAGAGTGACAAATAAGTCAAGTTATGAAAAGAAAGCTTGCAATCTCTTAGTCATGAATATGGAGCTCTTCACATCCATAAATAAGAACTTACACGGACATAATTTCAAACTTTTTGGTGCATTGTCGCTCGGACTTGAAGATTTGCTTCCTAGTTGGAGTTGAAAATTACGCCGGATGCGAAACTAAAATTGTAAAATCCCAAGGAAATACCCACATGCCTTCTAATAAGGGTGTGGTTTGATTGTGGTGGAAGTCGCTCCTCAGCTCGCGTCTAGAGAATTTGATATTCCTCTTCAGACTACGTCCCAGTTCGCAGCTAAGAAAAAGTTCCACGTTGTGCTGCATCCTTTTGATGACATCCACACCTATGGTTTAAATGAGAATGCTTCCTCTTGGATGTTCTCGATAAAGACTAAGATAAAACGCATTAGTAGAAACCGTAATTCAAATAGGAAAGTAGTGTTTTTACTATGTTGGTATGTCAACCTCCTCCGATTTTGACTTAGAGTGAATAAGGCACCCTTTCCAAAGTTGATGTGATTTATAATTTACTTCTCGAACGTCAACCTCCTCTGGTTTTGACGTAGTATATGATGAGTTGATATGATGTAATATGCTCATGACCTTCTCGGCAATGATATTATCACGTCCGATAATATATATGATGGCCCTCTTGGCAATGATATTACCACCTTTGATAATATAATATGGATGACCCTCTCGGCAATGATATTATCATCTCCGATAATATAATATGGATGGCCCTCTTGGCAGTGATATTATCACCCCCGATAATATAATATGGATGACCCTCTCGGAAATGATATTATCACCTCCGATAATATAATATGGATGGACTTCTCGGCAATGATATTATCACCTCTAATAACATAATATGGATGGCTGTCACGACCCAAGCCTAGGGCCTAGATGTGACCGGCGAATGGGGAACCCGAAGGAACCCCAAACAAGCCTCATAGCGTATCATTACACATCCTTGGTCGCGGAAGCAATTAAATGACCATAAGCGATAAGCATAATCAAGGGGGAAATCGGGACTAAGGGAGCAAGAAAAAAAAAGAAATGATACATAAATACCATAGATGAGTCAAGCTCAAGCATAATACACAACTTGTCCAACACCACCTCTAAACATGAGTACTTAGCGGGGGCCAAGACAAACTACCGGGCTCACCCTCATAGTCAAAACATAACTAGAAAGGAAAAGTTTTATACATAGCAAAAGATCATGAGCAACGTCCCCGAAATGGAGGACTCACCAATAACCACTATAGAAAATCGTACTAGCCACGCGGAGGAGGATGGTCAAGCGGTGCTCCGGTCCCTACATGGTGACATCATGTAGGCATAGAGTATGCGTTAGTACATTTGAATGTACTAAGTATATGGGATGCAATGCAAGGCTACATTAGATGGACATCATAGGAAAAATGCGTAATCATACCCAATAGATAGCATATTAATAAAATAGTATGTATAATGATGCTTACATAAAAATCATATTTAATGGGACGTAGTACATGTGTGGCGAGTGACCATCAATATAGTATTTCCAAGGCCTACCACCCCCTTGGAGAGGCGAAAGAGGTACAAACCCCTCAATATGGTTACACGGGCCTACCACCCCCCGTGCTAGGGACCAAGGTACAAACCCCTCGATATGGTTACACGGGCCTACCACCCCCCGTGCTAGGGACCAAGGTACCAACCCCTCGATATGGTTATACGGGCCTACTACCCCCCGTACTAGGCAACCAAGGTACAAACCCCTCGATATGGTTATACGGGCCTACTACCCCCCGTACTAGGCATGGTCGACTCACAACACTTATTTAGAGAAAATCATATACATGTGTCCATTTCATCATCATTTCAGTAATTACATAACCATCCGTCTCATAGGACGTACCTTGGACCTTCCCTTTCCTAAGAATTCTATAAATGGGCATTTTATCAAACACATGGTGGGCAATTGTTCATGTAAATGAAATCATGTATTTCAAGAATACTAATTCCAACCAATTCCAAAATCCATATAAATCAGCCCACCAACAACATACATATATATATCAACCTTCATAATTTGATCATGGAAGCATGTAAACCATAAACATCACATAAAAATTCCATTTCATGATAATATGCAAAAAGGACCATAATAGGGTGTGTAGTAGTAATTCCGTAATTCAAGAATTCATAATTGATCATGAGGACCCATAAACTTGAAGTAGAAATAGAGGATAAATGGTTGGACTTGTGGAAAGGAAGGTTTCCACAATCAAACCCACATACCTCAACTTTGGAGAATCCTTGATGAAGATTGGAATGGAGAATCGAAGCTTGAGATTGAGTCTTGAATCCGGAATTAGAGCTTGAGATGTTTGAATTTGGTTGAAGATCTTGGTGGAATTTTTGGAGAGGGCTTAGAGAGTGTTTTTGGAGTTTAGAAAATGACTAAATATGGGACATATCCCCTTTTTATAAAAAATGACTCCAACCCGCCTAGAAAATTCGCTCACTGGAATTGGAAATTCTGCACTGACAGGTTTTACGAAAATGGTCATAACTCCCTCATCCTAACGCGGAATAAGGTGAAACCAAGTGCGTTGGAAAGCTAACTCAAAGAGCTTTAATTTGATAGGTTGCAGCCCTTCCAGTTCCTTGTGTGCTAAGAGATATGCCCCTTTAAAGTTGACCCTCAAAATCGCAATTTTTGCGATTTTTGAATTTTGATACGGTTGCTCTAAAATTCGGGTTAGACCCATTTCCCACTCAATTTGACCCCACAAATAAGAATATGAAGTCGAATTTCCGAAATCATGCACGGATTTTGAGATATATGGAAATTACAATTATAGGTGTTTCCGAAGCACATTTTCGGGCATTTTTGGGGTCGTTTCAATGGCCCTCTTGGCAATGACATCACCACCTCCGATGACATAGTATGAAATGGCCTTTTGGCGATGCACATCACCGCGTCCGGTGTCAATGTGACTTACGAATATCCTCCAACGTTAGCCTCTTCCGGTTTTAACGTGATAATGTATATTTTTTTGGCAAGTTGCACTTCAAATTCTCTCTGATATTTGATGTGTCTTACGTATGCCCTTCAGACGTCTTTGACGCTGGAATGCGATATGACGTTATTGTAGTCATTTGCACATCTTAAAGTGTCACCATCTTGATGCGTTCATCTATTTTTCTTTTGACCACGTGTATGTCCATTGTGGCTCCTATTTTGAATTCGAGCAAAATAGTTTTACTTGCTTGCTTTTGTCCCAGGAATATAAATGCCTTTTCCTGCATCCAAAAATATATGTCAGTCTTGGGTACTTTTGCTCTTTTGACTTTTCCATATTTGCTGATCAAAGGGATATGATGATCTCGTGATATCCTTGTAAACCTGCATCCACAGAAAATTTATTATTTTTAAACGAACTAATCTGTGTTGACTTCTTCGATTACTTACTCCTCATCTCGCTATCTTTGGTTGATTACTTCCCCCTTCTCGGTAGACACAAGATAGATCAAAATATTTGATATATGTATAACGTTTTAAGGAAAATATATTCTTGAAAAGTAATTTGAGGAGGATCACTGCCAAGTGTCATGTCACATAAAGCTTAAATGAATGCTTCAGTTCAAGGTTTTGACATATCCGATAGCATTGTTTTGAAGGTCTAAAGGTCCTTTTAAGCTAGGGAAATCAGAAGATTATTGAAGTTGATTTTGAACTTCTAACAACACTTGATAGAATTTTTGAGATCTTCTAAAAAATTCTACCCCAGTGAAATGTCTTGGCATTTCTCAAACCTTTGGTAGGAAGACTTGCGGAATTTTTGAGATCTTCTCAAAAATTCTGCCCCAGTTGCATTTTTCTAACTCGTCCTCATTCTTGTCTTGTTGGAGAAAGATCTTTCTGTTGAGAATTTTAGAATTTTTGAGTTCCTCTCAAAAATTCTCCCCTAGTTTTCATTATATAGGGTAATGGAAATTTTATGGGGTGTATGACCGAGCCGTTGTGGCGCCTACGTATCCTGTTGAGGCAGGAATCAGGTCAAACGTAGTTCCCCTCTCGAGGATTAACAGAAATAGGAAATTTAGATAAGGAAATGACCGAAGCCGACATAGGCCGCCTACGTATCTCATTCTTGAGAATTCGGGTCAAACGTAGTTCATTACAAGGGTATAAAAACTAGGCATAAGCGATTACAAGCAAATGATACAATTACAAGGAAAGAGATGAGAGAAAAACTAATCTTCAGACGTAGTATCTCTTGACTGCATCTGAGTTGATTGGTTTTGGCCACTCTTGGCCGTCCATCTCTGACAAGATCAATGCACCTCCGGATAATAATTTACGAACCATGTATGGTCCTTTCCAATTTGGTGCAAATTTCTCTTTATACTCATCTTGATGGGGGAAGATGCGTTTCAGGACCAAATGTCCCTCTTCAAATGTTCGAGATCTCACTTTTTTGTTGAAAGCACGAATCATTCTCTGTTGATATAATTGGCCATGACAAACTGCGGTCATCCTCTTTTCATCAATCAAGGCTAAGTGTTCAATCCGATTACGAACCCAATCAGCATTGCTCAATTTGGCTTCTTGAATGATTCTCAATAAAGGTATTTCAACTTCAGTAGGTATCACTGCTTCTGTCCCATATACTAGCAAGTATGGAGTTGCTCCGATTGATGTTCTAACAGTTGTTCGGTATCCTAACAAATCATATGGTAACATCTCATGCCAACCTCTGTGATTACCAATCATCTTTCTCAAGATCTTTTTGATGTTTTTGTTAGCAACTTCTACGGCTCCATTCATTTGAGGACAATAAGTAGTCGAATTTCAATGAGTATTCTTGAATTGCTCACATATATCTTTCATCAAATGACTATTGAGGTTTGCACCATTGTCTGTAATAATGGAATCAGGTAGTCCAAATCGACATATCAAGTTGTTACGGACTAAATCAACTACTACCTTCTTTGTCACAGATTTATAGGAAGCTGCTTCCACCCACTTCGTGAAGTAATCAATGGCAACCAAAATGAATCTATGTCTATTAGAGGCGGGTGGCTCAATTGGACCGATGATATCCATGCCCCAGGCTACAAAAGGCCAAGGCGATCCCATAGCATTGAGTTCGTGAGGAGGCACTCGGGTCAAATCACCATGTACTTGATATTTATGACACTTTTGCAAAATCTACAACAATCGTGCTCCATAGTCATCCAAAAATAATTAGCTCGAAGGATTTTCTTTGCCAATGTAAGTCCATTCATATGAGGCCCACATACTCCAGCATGTATCTCTTCGAGAAGTCTTGTGGCTTCAATGGCATCTACGCACCTGAGGAGTCCCAGATCTGGAGTCCTCCTATAAATGATTTCCCCACTTGGAAAGAAATTGTTAGCCAATCGACGTATTGCCTTCTTTTGATTGGATGTCGCATCTTCTGGATAGGTTCCAGTCTCCAGGTACTTTTTTATATCATAATACCAAGGCTTTCTGTCTGATTCTGCTTCGACATGTGAACAATGAGCGGGTCATTCCTTTAGATCTATCTCCAAAGGATCAATGTAATTCTGATCCGGATGCTTGATCATAGAGGAGATAGTGGCAAGAGCATTGACAAATTCATTTTGCAACCTTGGAGTGTGCATAAACTCTATCTTTCGAAATCCTTTACACAACCTTTGCACCAGTTGTACGTATGGTACGATCCTTGGATTCTTCACGGCCCATTCCCCTTGAACCTGGTGAATTAACAAGTCTGAATCTCTAATTACCAGAAACTCTTGGACATTCATATCGATGGCCAACATTATGCCAAGAATGCAATCCTCGTATTCCGCCATGTTATTGGTGCAATGAAATCAAAGTTTAGCCGCCTCAGGGTAATGTTGACCGAATTCTGATATTAGAACCGTTCCAATTCCAACTCCGTTATAATTCACCGCTCCATCAAAGAATATCCTCCAACCAGGGTATGACTCAGAAATGCTTTCTTCTATGAACAACACATCTTCGTCAGGGAAGTATGTTTTGAGCGGTCCATATTCTTCACCGACCAGATTTTCTGCAAGATGATCGGCTAGGGCTTGTCCTTTTATCGCTTTTTGAGTCACATACACAATGTCAAACTCGCTCAGAAGCATTTGCTATTTCGCCAATTTTCCAGTTGGCATGGCTTTGTTGAAGATATACTTCAATGGATCCATCTTGGCAATAAGATATGTAGTGTATGAAGACAGATAATGCCTTAGCTTTGGGGCAATCCAAGTCAAAGCACAACAAGTCCTTTCCAATAGAGTGTACCGAGCCTCATATGGAGTAAACTTCTTGCTAAGATAGTAGATCGCTCGTTCCCTTTTTCCAGTTTCATCATGTTGTCCTAATACACACCCGAATGCATTCTCTGAGACGGACAAGTATAGTAACAATGGACTTCCTTCTCGCGGAGGTACCAATACTGGTGGGTTTGACAAATAATCTTTTGATAATATCACATGCTTTTTGACATTCTTCAGTCCACTCTGTCAGTGCATCTTTTTTCAAAAACTTAAAGATAGGCTCACAAATCACCGTGGATTGAGCTATGAATCGACTGATGTAGTTCAATCTTCTAAGGAAACTCATAACTTCTTTCTTGGTCTTTGGAGGTGGTAAATCATGTATTTCCTTGACTTCGGAGGGATCAAGCTCAATGCCTCTTCTACTAGCTACGAAACCCAATAACTTGCCAGCTAGTACTCCAAAAGCACATTTAGCAGGATTCAATTTCAAGTTGTACTGACGCAGGCGTTCAAAAAACTTTCTCAAATGGGTCAAGTGATCCGAACTCTTGTGGGACTTGATGATTACTTCATCCACATATACTTCAATCTCCTTATGGATCATATCATGAAAGATAACCGTCATGGCTCTCATGTACGTAGCCCCAACATTCTTGAGACCAAATGGCAGTACCCGATAATGATAAACACCCCAAGGTGTAATGAAAGCTGTCTTTTCAGCATCTTCTTCATCCATCAAAATTTGATGATAACCCGCAAAAAAATCCACGAATGATTGCATTTTATGCTTAGCGCAGTTGTCGATGAGAATGTGGATATTTGGTAATGGAAAATTATCTTTGGGACTGGCTTTGTTGAGATCTCTGTAATCAACACAGATTCTGATCTTACCATCTTTTTTAGGCACCGGAACAATATTGGCTAACCAAGTTGGATACTTAGTAACCTCCACAACTTTAGCTTGAATCTGTTTGGTAACTTCATCCTTGATTCTCAAACTCAAATCTGGCTTGAACTTTCGAGTTTTCTTTTTACCGGACTGAAATCTGGGTTGATCGGCAACTTATGAGAAACAATATATGTGCGTAATCCGGGCATATCACCATAGGCCAAGCAAATACATCAATGTATTGTTTGAGAAAATTGATGAGTTCCCTTTTCTGAGCTTCTGTCAAATGGACACTGATTCTGGTTTCTTTGACACATTCTTCACTTCCCAGGTTCACGGTATAAGTCTCTTCTAAATTCGGCTTCTCTTGATTCTCAAACTGTTTCAATTCTTCTGCGAGGTGTTCAGGGACCATGTTCTCTTCATCATATTCCTCGAACTCATCATCATCAGTCTCATTTTGTTCATTCAGCTTATGACATGTCATGATATTGGCAGGTTTTAAGTTATTTTACTGAAATCATAAATAACCCATGTCAGATAAAGATTTAAAATAAGCAAGTAAGTTGTAAATAAACAGATCTAAGCAAAAGATGAGGCCTTCATTTAGAGCAAAAGGAAGTACAAACTTTGGCCATGACCATAGGTCAATCTGCCTTTTCAAAACATCACGAGGGAAATTAAAGCTTAAAGAGGTCAAATGACATAAAAGGTGGGTCTTAGGCCTCATCTAGACTACCACCAATTTTAGAAATAAATAAAATCGATCCATCTTTGTCTACCAAGACGAGCAGGGAACTAGGAGCGGTGTGGATGTCCAATTAGGTACTTGCTCCTCTGGTTCGGCAACTTGAATGCCCGATGTCTCGATCATCTCTTCAAGCACAACATCAGATTCTTCAAAAAGATTCCCGATTCCCTCCCCGAGGCCATCGTCATTAACATATTCTCGCACTGGAAAAGACTGGTACAAGTGAAGTATCGGTTTTGCTAATTCCCAATCAACCACCTTGTTACTCGAAGCTCCCACTTCCTCATCTGATGTTGGGATGTAGCCCAAGCCAAACTTTGACACCTTTGTGAAAATCTGAATTGGCTCAATGATACCTTGCAAATCATTTCCCAATCCAAAACCAGGTTCAAAACCATTTCTAAGCATCAAAGTGGCTATCATCCTGTAAACAGAAGGCATAGGAGGCCGTGAAGCCAAATCATCACTTGTGGCATTCACTATCTCCACCGTATAGTAGTCAGAACCCTCAGCCACATCATCAATGATTGGTGCATAGTCATTCAAGTGTCTTCCTTCTCCATGAATGACTACCTCATGATCGTTCCACACGAACTTCATCAACTGGTGGAGGGTAGAGGGCACGGCCTCAACTATATGGATCCAAGGTCTTCCGAGTAGAATGTTGTAGCTAGTGGTGATGTCCATCACTTGGAACTCACAATGAAATCTGCGGGTCCTACCTCAATACCCAAACTAATAGCACCCAATGTTTCTCTTTGGCCCCCGTCGAAGGCTCTCACGTTTACTTGGTTCTAACGAACCTTCCCAAGATCAAAATTCAGTTGCTTGAGAGTCGATAATGGGCAAATATTAAGGCTAGATCCATCATCTATCAGAACACGATTCACAATCTTGTCCCGACACTTGATTGTGATGTGCAAGGCTTTGTTATGTGCGTCCCTTTCGCAAGGCAACTCTTCATTGCTAAAACTAATACGGTGGCCTTCGATGACTTTGCTTACCATTGCTGTGATATTATCACTATTCATCCCTACAGGTACGTAAGTCTCATTCAAAGCCTTTAACAAAACATGCCTGTGTTGCTGTGAACTCATCAATAATGCCCACACGGAGATTTGAGCAGGTGTCTTCTACAAATGTTTCATGATGGAATACTCTTTAGGCTGCATTCTTCTCCAAAA
The DNA here is from genome assembly GCA_018342035.1 of Solanum appendiculatum. Lineage (NCBI taxonomy): Eukaryota > Viridiplantae > Streptophyta > Magnoliopsida > Solanales > Solanaceae > Solanum > Solanum appendiculatum. The sequence continues at coordinate 838,072 of JAGDQO010000612.1, read as the reverse complement.
CTCCTCGGCTTCAGCTTCACTAATCGGCCTTTTCTGGTGGTCTCTCTTGTGGCTTCCTTGAGCCAATTCTTTCGGTGTATGACACCTACCAGATCTAGTCATGCCATGGGCGGTAGCGGTTTCAATCACAAATTCTTTCTGGGAAAGGCCCTCTTTTGGCACTGAAGCAAAAGCTTGATGGAGTGCCATTATCACAAACTCTTTCTTGGTAAGGCCCTTATTTGGCACCAAAGCAAAAGCTTGGTGGGGTGCCATTATCACGAACTCGGGCTTTTTACTTATGCTTAGAGAGGCTACAGCCTTATCAATACTATCAGGACTGGCTGGGACTATCGCTTTAGAAGCACCCTAATCCTTTTCCATTTCAATCATGTTGATAGTAGCTCCTCCGTGATTTGGCAGATGATTGCTATTCACATTAGGAGCGACAGTCTGAATAGTGACAACCTTTTGATCAATTAAGTCTTGAATCTTATGCTTCAGGTTGATGCAATCTTCGGTAGTATGGCCTGCACTATTAGAGTGGTATGCACATATTTGATCGGCTCTAAAGAATTTAGAGTTTGTGTTGACAGGTTTAGGCTCGATGGGATGAATCATGCCTGCCGCTTTCAATCTTTCATACAACTTAGTTCGGCTTTCAATGAGAGGAGTGAAAATTCTAGGAGGCTTCTTTTCAAAGTTTGAACGAGGAAGGTCATAGTTATTTTGTGGAGGTGGAGGTACTTGGCGGTAATTCGAAGGATTTTGGCGGGGAGGTGTTGGTGCTTGGAATTTAGGGTATGGTTGAGTTTGGTACTTTGGTTGTGGAGCCTGGTAGTTTGGAGGGGTATTTTGATAATGTGGATCTGGGAGATTAGGATATGGAGTTTGGTAATTTGGTTGGATGTAGAAGATTGGGTAGGGATTTTGTGGAGCTGGGGGATAGACTTTGGAGGGTGAGAATTTTCTAGAGCTAAAGCCGAACGATCTATTTGTCCTTCCATCAGACGCAAGAGAAATAAAGGAAACGTCCTCCCTTTTCTTTCTTAATAGTCCCGAAGACCCAGCCTGGGTTGCCACACGGGAAATCTTTCGATAGTCTCACCTACTTTGACTATCTCAGCAAATTTCACTCCAATGAGTAACATCTTTCTGTCATAGTATTCCGGCTCTTGGATGCGCACGAATACTTCAATGATCTCCTTTTCAGACATGGGAGGTTGAACTCTGGCAGCCTCTTTTCTCCACCTGTATGCATACTCACGGTAGTTTTCGGTGGATTTTTGCCTGATCTTTTCCAATGAGTATCGGTCTGGAACAATCTCTATGTTATAAGCAAATCTCTCAATAAAATCTTTAGCTAAAGAATTCCAACTAGACCATTGCTTCATGTCTTGGGAGGCGAACCATTCAAAGGCCTCCCCATTCAAACTTCGGCTAAAAAGCCGCATCAACAATGCTTCATTCTTGCCAACTCCCACGAGCTGGTCACAATATGCCCTCAAATGAGCTAAAGGGTTTCCAGTTCCTCCAAAAGTGTCAAACTTTGGTACCTTGAACCCCTCGGGAAGGTCCAAGTTTGTGTGGATACACAAGTCTTCGTAGTTTAGCCTCATAACATCTGGAGTGTAATGAAGCTCCTTCATAGCTTTCATAATTTCTTCCTTCATGATCTGCTTATTCATTTCCTCTTTGACCCTCCACTCCTTTTCCTTCTCCTCATAGTGATCGGGTTCAGGATATGTAGTGTAGGGAAGATGTGGTTCCGTGAGGATTGAAATATGGAAAGTGGCTTTTGGAGGTAGGGGTTGAGTAGTAGGTGGGTTTTGAGTGTTCTGAGGAGGAGTCTGGTACATGGAAGGGAATGTTTGAGAGATTTTAGCATTTAGGCTTTGAGAAGGAGAAGGTGTTTGGTACGAAGAGCTAGCATGATGTTGATTAGGTGTGATTAAGTCGACGGTGGGAAGCTTTTGGACTGGAACAGTAGGTGGATTGTGAGGGAAATGTTCGAGTGTTGCATTAGGAGCAGGGAAATGGAGCGGAAGTCTTTCGTTGTTTGGAAGAGGAGTGTTGGCGGTGATAGCCAAATTTGCCAACTCCTGAGTCTTATGCATCTCGGCCCTCATTTCAGCAATTTGTTGTGCCAGTTGAGCAATCAACTCACTCTGCTCAGCAATGATAGGGTCTGTTACTGTGATCTCATTTAAACCGATGTTCTCACCATTTCCAGTCATCTTTTCTCTTCCTTTTAATAGACTTTGACCGGGGAAGGAATCTTTAGGGACTTTAGATCGTGTGAGGTGGGGATGCTCAACTAGCTTCTCAACACAGATCAGTTCTAGTTACCTGATAAATGAAAAACAACTCAAAAGTAGCAATGTTAGTCATTGTTCTTAATGAGACATGCAAATAAGATGACATAAGAATAAACATATAAGTGTCATTTTGCTTTAAGCAGATTAATCCACGAATGTATTTTGGATGAAAGGGAGGACTCAAACGAAAAGAATATATATATATATATATATATATATATATATTTGGCTAATTCATTTGATTGAATTAGGAAGGTTGGCTTTCATAGAATCCTGCTAATTTCTTCCACTCATATGTCCCTTTTTAGGTGAAATCCTTGAGAATCCTTCGCTAATTAGGACAAATAAATTGTTTTAAAAGATAGTGGCCGAACCTTAAATAGGCTGCCTACGTATCCTCTGGGGAATTCAGGCCCAACGTAGTTCGAATTACATAAAATAACTTAATCATACCCTTCCCATAAAGAGACTAGGCTCGAAAAGAGCTTCCTATGTACCCTCTATGGGCTCAAGTCCCACGTAGTTCTTAATTACAATAAAATTGAAAAACCAAGTGACAACATATGAAAAATGCCTAACATGAACTTAGTCTACCCGTAGTCTTCTTTCCTTCCTCTTCAATTATTGGGTGACGATCTTGTGCTGTTGTTACCTGAATCTTCTTTTGTTTCACCCTTTTCTCTCATAGAGGAAACGTTTCTCAAATTTAGTTTCCCAATGTCATGTTCAAATTCAGAGATTCTTGTAGATGCTCTAGAGATATTAATTATCTCTTGATCGATTTTCGCAATCTTTCGTTTTACGGAAGCTGTTTTCATGTCAACCTAGATAATTCTTTCTCGTAGCATCCATTCAGTTCGGTCCAATATTGCAATTCTTTTCTTTGCTGCAGCTATCCTCTCTTTAGTCTCGGCAAGTCTCTCAAATTTTGATTCTTTAGTTTCTTCATCACTAACCAAATCGATGACTGATATTGACGCGTTGGCATTTTTTTCAGACATTCTAGCAAGTCAACCTTCCTGAGAGGAGGAATGGAAATTTAGAAAATTATTCGAGTAAAGGGTTCCTATATTTTCTGAAAAACTTAGATGACACTTCAGGAGTAATTTGGACGGACTTTTTGTTGTGGGTTTTCATATATGCTTAGAGTGTTCTAAAAAAATAAGAGTGGATTAATTTTGCTTTAGACAAAATGACACACCACAACAAAAAACAATTATCTCAAGTAGCATACAAACAGTTTATATCGCGTCCTAAATTTGAGACCTTTTTATGCCAAAGGTGGGCCTAACGAATTGAAGGATGTGTATATCTTTTAAGCCAATCATTATCCCCAAAATGTTTGAAATAACTCAAAAAAAATGTTTAACAATACAAGTTCAGAAATGTCAATGACAAAATGAAGTACAAATAAAAGCAATCCCACGCAAGGGATGATAGCAAGTCTCAAACTGTCTCCGATCCTTCGTCAAGTCTGGTTCTCTTGGCTGCACTGACTTCTTCCCATATGACGTATCTATTTGTCCACAAGTGATCTCTTGCTAGTCGAGCCCTTTCTTCATACCTGGCCCTCTTTATTATCTGGATCTGTAGCTCCATGCAATTATTCAACTCGGTCATGCATTGTCTTGCCTTTTGTAGTTCCTTCTTCAAATGGGCTATAACTCTAGCATCCTCTGAATGTCGGAGTTGATGGGCCAATTCATCTTCTTCATACTTTTCTCGAAGTCGGTGGAGTCGGACTTGATGTTCAACACCAACATCTTTGATACAATGGGGGGCGTTTGGAAGGGGCTCGATGGTTCCGGTGAGATTCTTCTTCAACCATTCCTTATACTCATTACAACATTCGGGTTGAAACCTATTTGGCACCGGTTCGCCCACCACCCTTTTTCTTTTCCATTCTTGAATTGTCATCGTGGTAAAAGCGACTTGGCTATCCTTATGGTCTGTCTCAAATTTTTCCATGTTGGCGGTTTGGGGAAGCTCTTGTTTTCCCCCAAATTGCCTCACAACTCGAGCGGGAGCATAAGGCCAAGTGCCTCTCAATCCGGGGAGCACCAAAAAAGGGACGTCATGTCCTTGAAGGACAGCTTGTCTAGTCACGAGATTTGGGATTGCCCATTGCACATCTTCTTCTCTCAGCCCCTGAAGCCTCGGAAACCAGAATTACTGACCTTCTTTCTTCTTGAAATGATTAAGGTAAAGCCACCAACTGTGAGACGACAGTCTGTCATTTCGAGTTAGGGGATCCGGTTCTTTTGGATCCGATTCCTTAAGCAAATGTTTCATCATCCACCATTGAAGGATCCGGTTGCAACCCTGGAAGAAACGTTCACCACTTTTACATTTATCTAAAGCTCTATAAATGTCGGCGAGAATCATGGGTGCCAAATTGTAATATTGGGTCACTGATTTGTAGTCTACTCCATTAAAAATAGCATCAGTGACCATTACTACACTGGGATGGATAGTGAAGTTTAAGCCTTGGGGGAACACCATCGTCCCAAGCAAGCACACTGCGAAAGCAAAAACCCATTTTTTCTTCCACGTTTTCTCCGAAACAAACTCTTCTTCAAACCTTTCAAAAGCCCTTGCACGTCCAAATCGGCGATAAAGCTTGTGAAGTAGGATGTTTGGTCCGGGGAGCCTGTCCATCCACTCGGCCTTGACAAGTGAGAATACTTCTTTGATCTTGTCAAAGTTCCATATTTTAGGAAGTAGGAGATCACTATCGGGTTTGCATTTTCTTTTGTTGCACATGCCCACACTTTCATAACTGGCAAGAACTTCTTCAATGGTCGGAGTCATTTCCACTTCTCCAAAACGAAATACCATCGCTGTCCCAAAATTTTACCATAGTCCTAATTAAGACCGGTCAAGCCTCCATTTCCATTAATGACGGGAGATGGCCTATGTGTCTTCTGACTTCTTTCTTGTCCGCATCATTCATAAACTTCCACCACACTTGGAGATAAGGGTGGGGTTGAGTCACCATTCGGGTCCTTAAAGACTCGTATTCTGGAATTATCCTACAAAAAAAAGAAGAAAAAGGGTAAGCTACCTCCCCCCAATTGATAATGGGCTGTTTAAAATGACATACACATCCTTCAATTACACACATAAGTATGATTGTCTTTATTGACCGTGGGTCAAGTAGACACAGGGTGGGCTTCTAATGGGCGTGTTGGGTCGTCCTAGTTTAATGATCTATATTGAGTCGTCATTTCTGTTATGTCGCGATTTTACCACCTATAGAAAAATTACTTTTTGAAGTATTCTAAGTATAAAACAATTCAGCAAAAATACTTAGAAAAAGAGTCGCCACTTAACTTTTTAAAGAAATTAAGAAAACTTAATTTAAAAAGACTCTAACAGATTAAGTCTTTATAAATTTAGAGAAAATGGGAAAGAGATTCTTATTTCCACTTTAAGAAGGTATTAGCACTTAAAGCAGCCGCTAACGTGCGGTTATCCAACGATTTGAAAGATATTTGACTAATTCTTTCTGAAAATGATTAAATAAAGATTTATTATTATTATTATTATTATTTGTTTTTTAGAAAAGTGGAAGGTAACTTGAACATTTGAAATAAGTGAGAAGTAACTATAACTTCTTTTTTTTTTTATAAAATAAATAGATAGTAAATTAAGCTTATATTTTTTACAAATAGATTAAGGTTAAAACTTTAAAAATAGATCATGTAAGAATTTAATTGAATCATTTTAAAGATTATAACTTAAACCAATTTCATTAAGCAAGGAAAAAAAAATAAAAAATTTAAATTAATTAAAGATAAGTGAAAAGTTTTGACTAAAAAATATTTGATAAAGAACACAATAGTTTCTTAAAAAAAAAAGAAATTTTACTAAAATAAATCCAACACAAAGAATATAGTTCATCTTTTGGAGAATTCAATTAAGTTAATTAACAATTCTAAAGTTAGAGTTAATAAAAAAAATAAACAATAAATAATCACAATTAAATAACTTAAGAGTAAAGTATAAATTGAATTCGGGCCCTTTTTGGGCCTAATTCATTGCTGTCAGAAAGGTAGGCTAATGGCCCATTTTTGAGTATGCTGGATTTTATGGGTTTTGGCCCATTTGCTATTTTTTTCATATACACCCGATGTATATCAGTGTATATTAGCTCCTTGAACCTGCGTTTTGAATTTCGAGACCTGTATTTATATCTCCTTTTCGTGACATTTGGCATAGGGCTGACTCAGAGAGTTGTTGGGTTCATCCCAACAAACAAAAATGATGCAAGGGTGGAAATGGAGTCTGTTGGACTCGGATGGAGTTTCACATGCAAATAAAGAGTAATATGGATTAATACGCGAAAAAGGGACATTTAGCAATTAATAAATACATACAAATAATTTTACTAGTAAATAATTCACATAACCCGTATGCCTAAATTATTTGCACCAAATTAGCTAATAGATGAATTCACTTTGCACAAGAAATCAAAATCATAATTTGAGAGGAATTAATCACGCATGGCCTAGACAAATTCAATTTAATCTTACTAGGAATTAGTATCAAATTTTATGATTAACTTATCACTAACCTGCTAAATGCAAACATGAATTTAACTAAAACATATCATATTAATCCATGGAGATAATAAGTTAAACGCAACGTTTAGATAAGCTCAAGTCTTATACAAACAAAGAGTTAATACTAACCAAACTAACAAAGATCGGCTACCAAACTAAATGGGTTGAGTTGAGGCCTTTTCGAGTATTGCTAGATTTTAGCGTAGTAGCAAGATAATATCTTTTTAACAAAGTAGACTTAACTCTCGGTCAAGAACTCAAGACTACCATCCAAATCAAATATTTAAGAAGAAAAAAAAAAAGTAAAGGGAAAGATGTAGTGCAACATGAAATGCTAAACAAAAATTAGATATCCTCTAGTCGTGAATGAAGATAAAAAAATAATACTAGTAGCTTAACAAAGGAAAAAAATAAATAATAATAAAAAATTAGATTTCTACCAATATTTCATAATAAGCAAGGAAGGAAAATGACCATCCATGTTAAGAAAATATCATAGCTTTTAGGGAGAAAATTAACCGTGGATTTACATAAGCTATTCATATTATAAAATGCAAGTAAACAATTAATACCAATATGCAATTACAAAGACAAAGTTATCAACTATATAAATAATAATAATACTAATAATAATGTTAAAGCTACTACTTTTGATAATGTGAATACCCACTATGTTGACACCATTATTGAATCTAACATCATTACAAAACCATTAATAATAGGCAACATGTCCCCACACCTATACCTCTAGTCGTGAATGAACATGGAAAAATAATACTAGTAGCTTAAAAAAGGGATTAAAAAAAAACATTAGATTCCTATCAATATTTCATAATAAGCAAGGAAGAAAAATAACCACCCATTTTAAGAAAATATCATAGCTTTTAGGGAGAAAATTAACCGTGGATTTACATAAGCTATTCATATTAGAAAATGCAAGTAAACAATTAATACCAATATGCAATTACAAAAACAAAGTTATCAAAAAAAATAAAAAATAATAATAACAATAATAATGTTAAAGCTACTACTTTTGATGATGTGAATACCCACTATGTTGACACCATTATTGAATCTAACATCATTACAAAACTATTAATGATAGGCAACATGTCCCACACCTATACCTTATCATTTCAAATTGGTAAAATAGGTAGATTACTACAGATTTGAAGGCATTTCAAGAAATAATTATCATGATTCAACCAAATTAGGATTCAAATCAGCATAATAATAAATAAAGTAACCAAACTTAACACATATTATCACACCTGACTAGTCTAACAATGAATAAGACATTAAAGATTATCTTGATTGACATTAATTCAAGATAAATTGTGTACATACCATCCAATATAGGAGTAAAAATCATGAGAAGATTATACTAGTATTGCGGAATAAAAATCAAGAGAAGATTATACTAGTATTGAGACAAACAACAGTAAATAATAATAATAATAATTAATTAAGGAATAAACTTTCTGACCATAAACTAACTTGAAGTATCCTAGATAATTTCACAAAGAGACGAACATATCTGAAGCGATACAACACTAATCTAGTCAGAACACGGCTCTAAAAAATTAACACAAACACCCCTCCGTTCAAGCAAAATCGAGCCAAAACTAAAAACGAACAGATATAAAGAGTGTTTACCTTTTATGGAGCAGCGACCTGAGATGACAAGCAAAGAGCGATTCCACTTCAATTCCACTAACAGGTGAGCAAAAGAACTTGAAAGAAAATTGAAAATCCGAGGCTCAAACCTTTGTGGGTTTGATTTCGAAGAATACTATTCTCCAACCTTTAAATTACATTTCTCTGCCTCTAAAAGGCTACTAATACCATGTATTTATAGCCAAAACTAAAGAATTGAATTCCAATAGCCGTTTCTGCGGGAAGTGGAAGATTGATTGGAAAAATTGGAGGAGAAAACAAGCAAGAAGAGAACATACCCCCAAAAATCCGGATTCGATGTTATATCTCCCGATTCGCATAAGATTTTGGTGAGATTTATCTCAACCAAAGTCAACAAATCTAGTCCCAAGATCTGTAATCTTTGAATATGGAGGGAGGCACTGATATTGGTGATGGGCGGTGTTATCTGGATGAAGAAATTAGTATTCTTGGCTTGACTTTTGCATTTTTTTGGAAGAAGAAAGGGGAGAGGAGGCATGTGAGGGTTGGAAAAGGGAAAAGAGAGAGGAGAGAGAGAATATATGCATATATGTGTATATGTAAAATATGTAGATGTGTGCAGGTGTTAAGGAATTAAGAAAATGACCTATTTTATTTAAAACTTAGCCACTTGAGTTGCTATTCTAACCAAATTGAGTCAAATAACTAGATTCGGCCAAAATTAAAATGAGATGAATAATTATCGATTAATTATTTGAGCTTCTTAATTTAAACAAGAAAAATAATTATCAAGACATAAGTTCACTACTTAAAATAGAGAACTAATTGTACATAATTTAAAAGAAATAAATACGTATTTGTATTAGACACTATATTTTTAGGCTATTTATTAAATATTTATATAAAAGATGAAAATTATGTAAGCCAATATGTAAAATTATATAATTATTTCTGAAAAACTAACCAAAACTAATTAGAAAGAGGTTTTTAATATATATATATATATTAGGATTCTTCAAAGACGATTGTTTTAAATTGTTTGAAATTGAAGAAGCTTGATAATTAACTTGAATTGCATAGGGTCAAAATTGGGTGTCAACACTTGTTACCTAAAATCATTCGATCAATATTTTGTTACTCAAACCCCCCCCCCCCCTTTTAATGAAATAACTAGATGAAAAGTACAATTAACAAACAATAAAGATAAGTCTAGACCTCATTCCTCATGTGATCGACCCTAACCTTGGTTAGGTTCTTTATTTGGAGAAATACCGCTTTATACTTCTTTTGGAGGTGTACTGCGTATCAAATTTTGGCGCTGTTTCTAGGGAATAAGACTTTTAGATTAGACTAATTGTGTTAGGACTGTTAGGCATTATTTTTTTATTTATGTTTTCTTTTTATTTTTGTTTCTTATAGGTTGATTTCTAGTGTATGTCAAGTACATAGAATCAAGACATTCCCCTGACCCCATTTAATCCAAAAATCGAAAGAAATCTTCAATGTATGGCCAACACCGGTGGCCATCAAAATCTTAGACTAAATGCAGGTCTAGTTAGAATGGAATGTGAGGATGATGACAAAGATCAACACCAAGGTGAAGAAGCGGTACTAGAAAACAACCAGAATAATCAACTGATAGTGGGAGATCAGCCTCCACCCAGACCAAGACCAAAAGTTGGTGTGCAAAACAATTACAGGGTTGATCATAATGTTATTGGGGGCAACGGGTGTCATCGTGTTACCTCCACTGCCAGTTGGATCAAAGTTCGTTGTCACTAGCAGCTTGATACAAATGCTTACAGCTAGAGGACTGTTCGCTGGTCTGCCATCTGAAGACCCATATGCCTATCTTAGCAAAGTTACCAGCATTTGTAAGAACAGTTTGGCTAGGCCTGACTTTGATATGATGTCATCAGGTTACGTGTGTTCCCGTTATCATTAACTGATGATGCAACTATGTGTCTATCTGAGCTTCCATATAACTCAATTACAACATGGATTGAGATGCATCAAGTAGTCATAGAAAAATACTTCCCATTATCAAAGAAGTTGAAGCTGAAGGATAGAATTAATAACTTCCAGCAAATACCTGGAGAGTCGGAAAGTGCTGCATAGGAACGATTTACAAGTTATCTGAGAAGTATACCGAACCACATAATAGACGATAAGTCACTTATTGAGTTCTTCTATAGAGAATTGGATGACAATGGAAAAGTAGAAGCGAACACTATCACGGGAGGATCATTTAGAGCAAACATATTCGAGAAAGCTGAGGAGAAACTTGAAAAGGTTGCCAAAAAAATAAAGCATGCTGTACTAGAGGTAGAGAAACTTCAAGGAGTACTTTTGTAGTAAAGACAAGCCAAAACCAATTAAATGAGGATATGCATCAAGAGGTGGCACAATTAAGAACGAAGGTTGGTTTGGTGTTAAAACATTTAGGTGCTGGTGCAGAAAAAGTCAATGCGGTCAACTACCAAACTAGAATGCCACTACATGATGATTATGGATACGAAGAGGATGCTTACTATGTGAATGATCAAACGGGGGGTTTTCAGACTAACACCCAAGCATCCAATCAGGATACTTGGCACCAAGGTCAAGGGAATCAAGGTCGAAACTATAATCGGGATAATCAAGAAGGCATGTACAATCGAGAAGGTTGCAACCAGGATGGTAATTACAACCGCGACAACAATTACAACCAAAATAGGTACAATGACAGGAATTGGGGCCAAGACAGAGAAGGTGATCCGACAAGGAAAGACAACAACATGTTCAGGTGTAATTGTCATTTGGGACAAAAATATGTAGAAGACCAGCCAATCTGAACAAAATCATGAAAAGTGAATCTACCTACAAGTACAAAAACAATGGGTTGGCTCAAGGCTGCTCGGTCTATAGAATCATAAAGGTTCTCTATTTTTTTGATTGTAGGGGAGCCCCAACTAAAGGATGGATTAGTTTGGTAGATTGAGGGGGAGTATTCCATATCATCTGTTATCTATATATTTTGTTTCTAACTTTTATTTTAATATGTAGATAGAGTATAAACTACACTCTCTTGAGTTAAAAGAAACTCAAGAATCCTTGGGCAATCCAATCCAGCCTATGCCTGAACAAGCTTCTCAAATTTGGAAGTAAAAGGTGGCCAGGGGAACACATAGGAGCAGATTCTATAGAATTGACACTCGAAACGACCTATGACACATCCAATCACTAATAGAAGATATTGAATTGTCACGCCAAACTGGGGTAGTTGACGTTGTTCAAATAGCTTCTATGTCACAACGAATCACACAACATACACGTGCCTGGGAAGAGTATGAGTCACAATGAATTGCTAAAAATGTAAGCATGAGCAGGACCGTTGAGGAAATCAAAGAACAAGTGACTAACCTTGCTCGTTGGCATAGGTGTCCCATTCTCCAAGAGAGTCCTATAGTAGAGAGGACACTGAGAGTGATGATGAAGACGAATACATAGCCTCCACCCATTAGTGTCCCTTTTTATTGTTGTTTTATGGCTTTCGATACTTTAGAGAACATTTTGTAGTTTTTGGAACAAAGTTTTAAAGACTTTATAATTCTTTATTTTATGATTTTAGTGTTTAGTGATGTTTGTTATGATATTGTGTGTGTATATGATTAGTTGGTTGGTGGGTTTGAAATTGCTGGATTGAATATATTTGAATTGTATTTTAATTGTAGGTGGATAGTTTCTGCTGTAAAAAAAATACAGAAATGTGATAGAAAAGGTTCCTTTTGTCCGTCGCTTTTCTGGATTTTAAAAAAAAAAATTTGGTAGAAAAACACATCGTTCATCACTTTATTCTTCATATTAAAGAACAAAGCGATGGACGACATCACATTTTAAAAAAAAAAAGTGATGTCATCCGTTGCTTTCTTCTTCAAATTGAAGAACAAAGCGATGTAAAATATCATTTAAGTAGAATTTTTTCTTTTAAAAAGGAAGTAGTCCAATGTCACTAGCAATGCAATCTGCCCCCTTTTGAAAAGTGACGAGGTCAAAAGCGACGAAAGTGATTGTGTTGCTTTTTCGTCATTTTAACCAAAAAACCACGCTATCTATCCCTTTTGGCCAATCTTTTTGAAGCAGTTTTTAGTAGTGTTTATCACATGATACTCTAAGAATAATGAAAGTTGAACCTAGCATCGGTAAACAATTTTTGATTCTTCACTTCGGGGATACAATTATATAATCACCGGCCATAGCTTGCTGCACTTTCTTGAGGTTTACATTTTTTAAATTTTATTATCCTTTGGTCACCTCTAGAATTCTATTTCCATGCTTCTTAATCTTGTAATGTATTTAAAAACAAAATGTTCTTTAGACCACCATTCACTTATTACATAACTGTTGAAAGTTGGTCAACTATCTTGATTTTATATAGCAGCCATAAGAGAAGCAAATATATTTTATTTTCTATAAAGTAATCATGTTAAACTTTAATGTAGTTTATCCGGTGTAAGTTCATTAGAAATCCAAAAATAAAGTTGTTTTTGTGTTGTTGTTATACTATTAGATGCAATGTCTCTTAATAAACTAAGCAAATTAATGGATTTTCTGTTATATTTTGACGTAATATTTATAAAATTGCTAAACAAGCTATATTTATCAAACAAGAGCTTATATCCAGAACATAGTTCATAATGATATATGTATCAAGTTAGATATTATATATATATATATATATATATATTTGTACCTCATAAAATCAAAATTAATATAAATAGAAATAACATCTAACTAATGAAATTTTGTTATTTTTCTTTGCATGTTCATATGACATCTAAGCATTTTGACTTTAACCTAGTCGCAAAATTGGGCTTTTTCTATTCAATACAAAATTAGGCTCAATATTCATCATTTTAAACATCAACTTATTTGGGTCAATATATATTATTGTTTTGATTTCTCAAAGGGGAGATTCATTTTAGATAAACATATCTAGTTCAATGGTTGCTCATGCGGATATTCTGAATCACTTAATACATTTCTCGAATAAAATTTTATCATATTTAACACAAATAAAAATAAGACTCATTTAAGTAAAATATTTAATCTTCCTTTGTAGACTCGAAAAGAAATTACACTACGAATAAAAGCAAGACAAACGACAACATAGCAAAGGAACACAACAGTATATTAGTAAGCATGGAATTGCATGATAATATAGTTGGGGGGAGGGTACCTCCCGTTTGCCCTTGAAGTTTGCAATTGTAGACACGTGATTTTTCACCCTCCCGAGTTTCAGTCTATTTTTAGCTTTAAATATCTATATCAAAGTCTAACCTTTATTTTAAATTTTCTTTCATTTTTAGTAGATTCCACCTGAGAAAATTAAAAATCACAAAAAATAGTCGTGTTTTAAGATAATACTTTTACTTTTGATTTTGCGAGAAAAAAAAGAAAATTACAAAATTTAGGTTCTTGGAGTTTTCTTATATTTACTATTTAGGCAGTATTTTATTATTGGTTTATTTTTTAAAGAAAAATCAAAAGATCAAACCCAAAGGCATGTTGTCAGGTGATAAATTTATTCTCAACCTTTATTAAAAGTATATTCCGTGGGAGAGGGGAATATTCTACTCTTCCTCTCCAAATTTTTTTATCTATCCAAAATTTATAAGGACTTTTTAGGAAGAGTAGACGTCAAAAAATAAACCACACTATACCATAAGCATAGAGTATAAAACAATAAGATGACCTAATGAAGAGAACAATTGCAATGGGGATCAAGAAAATTAGCTGCAACCCTCATCTTCTTCACCTTATATGAATGTTGGGAAATGATATAGTTTACTTTTCCCTCACAATTAATAGACCTCCACCATTTCAGCTATGGCAGAACTAATAGACATGGAAAAGCATTAATTCGTCACCATCAAGACACCCCAAAACAACCGTCAAAACTCCACCATAACCTCATAGTTAACCACCCAAATTCCAACCTCTCTCCACTAAGAACCACCTTAAAGGTAGGAGTTTTGATCCTAAATATTCTCAAACCTTGTTCTAACTAAAAAAAGATTGTTTTCACAACTCATCTATCCATCAAATTATTTTTTCTTAAAATTCTATGAAATCTCCTAAAATCCAATCCCAATCACTTATTGTGCAATGACTTTACCCTATAAAGTTGATCTTATTGGCCTCATGTCATGGTTTGATTCTGTTTGACTTTGATGAAATTATTATTTCGTCAAAGTCTAAGAGAGTCAACCCATTACATGAGGTAAAAATTTCAACATCATAGGATAAATTACTTTTCACATATTAAATAATTGGGATTGGGTTTAAGGAGATTTTGTGGAATTTTCTTAACAAACAATTTGATGGATAAATGAGTTGCAAAGAACAATTTTTTTGATGTTGGAACAAAATTTGAGAAAATTTGGAATAAGAAATGGTAGCTTTAAGATTCTTGAGAAAAATCTTATATTTAACGGCAAAATTTCAAGGGCAAGCGGGAGATGACCCCCCCCCACTGTATCATCACGTAATTTCATAGGCAGTAATATATCATTGTGTTCCTTGTCTTGCGTTGTTCTAGAATTTAATTTGTAGATGCTTCTTTATTTTATGCCTTCGAAGTGTGCCATTTGACTCAAGTTTAAGACCTTCAAACAACAAATCCCTCATCATACACTTTATTTTCCTCTTTCTTTATCTTATGTTTAAGTCTCTATAGTATATTTGTTTATAGGGCTCTCTTTTTTACTTTTCATGTGGCTTTTGATTCCAGAATTCTAGTCATGTTTATATGTTTTTAAATTTTAATTAAGATTCCAACATCTTTAGAGACCATGAATATGTTGAGTAGCCATAGTGTCCAAACAATCAACATTTTGTCACTTTTTAATGCAAATATAAAATTTGGATAAAATGCACCTAGGTAAAACACGAAATATATCCAAGAAATTATGTAGCAGTCCACAAACATTTATGAGTTCAAACTCTAGAATTTTATTTTGGAGTTCAGAGTTGCAAGAACTGAAACCACGATGAAAGTCTGGGATATTGTCCCTTGCTAGGAGAGCTCACTACTAGATTATTTTCTACTTTATTTGGATCTTCGTCTAGAGCATGAGAGCAAGGAAATTTTGCTGGAATTCTAGAACTCTAAGAAAAAATGTTTGAACTCAAGAAAAACTTGCTGGAAAAAAATGTTGGTATGTCTAAAGAAATATATATATGTAAATGCGCATAAATGATGACACACTAGAGTAATATGAAAGGAATTTAGCAATCTTTATTTCCTAGCATCTGAAAATTTACAAGCATATATAAGAATGATATTTGAGAAAGTAAATTGCCACATGAAAAGAAAGGACTAGATTAAAAATTAAAACTAAGATATATAGAAATATAATATAGATGGAAATAAAGAATAAGAAGAAAATGAGGAATATGCGAAGGATATGTTGTTTGAAAGTCCTTTGCCTCCTTAGTCACTACTCTCGAGTCAAATGACATACTTCAAAGGTTAAATAATGAAGCAACTCTTACTTTGAGCAACTTTTTTTTAAAAGAGCTTTCACAAGCACAATTGTAAAGGGATAAGAAAGTTACTCCCATTTCCTGACCCTAGAAAAAACAACCCTTAATGTATAATCATAGGATGTTCTGATTCTCGAGTGGTTTAGTACATCTCTTAAACTGAGGACGAATGCTCTATAAAAGCGTGAAAACCTTTTATTGTGATGAATTTGAAGCAAAACAATGAGAACGAAAATCGTTAGTGAATGATATTAAGGGATACAGTGATAGGGCTACGAGAATATGTGAGAGTGACATTTGGAAAATTGAATTGCTGCATAAATAGCAATGACTAGAATAGAAATTAAACCCAAGATATATATAAATATAATGTAGCTGGAAAAAAAGAAGAGGAAAATAAGGAATATGTGGAGGATATGCTGTTTGTAGGCCCTTTATGTTCTTAGTCACAACTTTTGAGTCAAATGACAAACTTCATAAGTGAAATAATGCAACATCTCTTGCTTTGAGCAACTTCTTTTTAAAGATGTTTTCCCAAGATAGAACTGTAAAGGGATAAGAAAGTTACTCCCATTTTTTGACCCTAGGTATGTGATAACGCTCAAACTACTCTTCAAAACCAATTAAAAGAGTAAGCGGTTGTTATCAATAAAAATACCCAATTAAGAGTCGGGGTCGAATCTCCCAAGGAATGGTACAAGAGAAGAAATTCTATCGAAAAATCGAGATTGTAAATTAATTCATTTACAACAATAAGAATAATGGGTGGATGATTCCACCAAAATTAATATGAAAAGATTTTGATTTCAAAAGTAGCAATTGAACTAAGATGTCAGAAATTCAATCAATTAACAATTAATCTAGAGGTCCGGGGATTGGAAATCAATGTCACATAAGGATAGTTGTGCTGCTCTATAGTGATGAATATTCATGTATAGGTTGGTTCATCTTCGATGACACTAATCATCTTTCGATCTCATAGCATCATTTCATAGAATCTCTTTCGGTCTCGTCTATGCACAATACTAAACAACCCAATACCTTACACTATTCTCTCCTTCGATGCATAAATAGGGCAAATAGATCCGACCCATAACCTCTATTTTCAAACAAGTTACAGACATCAAACCTAAATTGTAAGTATCAGACTAATTACCCACTCCAATAAATCTCGTTCGAGCATCAATTGGAGATCAGAAGTAGGAATTGAGTTTGCAACCGTAACCCATAAATTAACATGCTAATTAGCCTAAATCCATGAATGAACATTAGCAAAACAGAGCATAATACAATACCCACTACATTAAATCAACACCTAACCCCATGATTGCACCCCTAGATCTTGGGGTTTTAGCTAGCCATCACAAAATGTAAAGAAATTATACCTTTCATGAAAGCAACCATGGGTAGAATGAAATTAGCAATTACAAGCAATACCCACTTTGTATTTCAACTTCATATTGTCAAATTCAATATCAAAAGTTGAAAAACCCCAAAAACTAAAAGTGTTTTTCACAAAGTAAAAGTGTTTCTCTCTCTACAAGATTTAGAACTTTCTAACTAATTTCGGACCCTCTTTTCTCTTTCATTTGGGCTATTTATAGCTTCCCAAAATTTGGCCCAAAAACTCAATGCGTGAGCATTAGGCGATTTTAGTGGGGCTCGCCGATCACATTAGGTGGATCGCCAACTGCTCTTCAGCTCGCCTTTCTCTTGCTTTAGGCTTCAGGTGTTTGAACCTCAGTCAGCGAGCTCATTTGAGTCTACCTTTCACATTTGACATATCACCGAGTACCACCTTTGTTCGCCTTTCAAGCCTTCAATTTTTCTCCTTGTACTATTGCCTTTGGCGATAGTCAGTGTGTTTGCCTTTCTCATTCACGTATCGCCTTTCCGTTTGGAGTTCACCGACCTACCTCAATTAATTCAAGTGTTGTGCACTGTCAATTTGGGTGAGGTCATACCCATTGGGTGATCCTGCTTTCTTGTTAGGCGATTAACAATGTGTAGTTTACACTTCTTTTTACACTTTTAGTCATTATTTCAAATATTCATCCTTGCCTTGTCCTTTAGCCTTCATAGCTGCAAATAATCAAAATATCATTAGAATAGGATATAATTAGGCATTGAGGACACTAATCGTTGAGCTAAATAGGCCTCAAATGAGTGTAAATCTACCACTCATCAACACCCCTAACTTAAACTTTTGCTTGTCCTCACGTAAATCAAGAACACAATCAGCTCAACAAGGGTGTCTACAATGGTTCTCAATGAGAGCTAACATGCAAGTGCCATTACAAGACTACTCTCAGCGACATGCTACACTCAATCATGATCATGAAGCTTCAAATAATGACTAGCCGATATCAACTCAAGCTCAAGCTCACTATAGCTTCTTTTCTAATACAAGACCATGTTTCAACAAATGCATTCAAGTGTCCTCACATCTAGAACGATTCCATGCTCTCACAAAGCAAATCAATAAATATGTAAAGAATCAATGCAACTCTCACTCTCCCAAAAGAGAAATACATGCAAGCTTCATTCCATAGGTTTGCCCATATTTTCCAATCATCACACAACCTAGTTCATGCAAGATCTCAAGGGTCTTTTAGGCTTGTAATGGGCTGAGGGTTAAGGTAAGGTCAATTTGGCTTAGTGACTCCACTTTTTCAAAGCATTGTTGCAATCATCTTCCCTTCTCTCAAGTTCTTTTCATTCTTTTTGTTTTGAGAACTCAAACTTTGGCTTGTCAATCATTTTATTGGAACCCCCTCTTTTTTTTTTCCACCAGCTCTCCTTTTCATTTCAATTTTTCAACATTGTTCATCACAATATATCCCTTCTCCCATTTTTTATTTTTTTATAAGGAGGGATTCCTTCTTTTTGTAACAAACTTCAAAGTTGAGTCTCATTTCATCTTTCTTTGCCTTTCACTTGGCTTTTCTTCCTCCTTCCTTTCCACACCCCTAACTTAGGCTTTTGGCCTAAGTTGGCTATTCAAACAAACCAATGCTTCAAAAAGGGTTTTTTTTGAGTGAGAAAGTAGGGACAATTTGGCTCAAGGGGTTTCAATATGGTTGTCAATAAATGGTTTAGGCTCAAATGGTGCCAAAATAGATGCACACTCTCACAAGGTAGTCACAAGGGATATGGAAGTTTGGGTTCTCTCTCAAAATTTTTGCCTAAGATCATTCCTTACACTTTCCAAGGCTTTGACAATTAGACTAAGAAGGCAAATTCTAGGATTCCACAAACACACTTTCAAGTAAAACCTCACCACACATGGCACTTCAAATACACTCATTTAGCACAACCCGAAAGATCAAAAGCTTACGTGTGATGTTCATTGCAAGGCTCACATCAAAACGCAGCTAGTCAACACAAGATTTAAAAAGATCACTCAAAAGTATAATCACATCAATCTCTTTTTTGCAACACAAACAATTTACACCATGCTCATCATGAGTACAATTTAAGACATAGATATTGAACACAATTGATCCTCGAATTATTATCAATGAAAACTCAAGCATTTCATGATTTCCAAAACTCATGGGGCAAGAGAAAATTTTGAGAGAAAGAGGCAAAACGAGATAAACCAAACCATATGAAACACTATCATAAAAACAAAAACAAAACACTACAATAATCCAAGATTGAAAGTAACAAAATACCAAAATACAATAAAAAGAGGAATATTGGCACAAGTGCCCTCACCCCACCAAAAAGTAAACAACAGTCTCCTCAATATGAAAATAAGATAAAAGAGTACGGGAGGAAAGGTTAAAAGGTTCCCCTAACAAGATATGCCTGTGGAGTGCTATCATCAAGAGTCTTTGGTGGAGTGGCATCATCCGGGGCATTAGTGCCCGGCACATCATCACTAGGAGGAATGATGGAGTCTGAAGAGACTCCGCTGGTGCCAACTGCGGAGGTCTCCCGAAGAGATCTCTCTAATGTAGCCTGGACTATCACCTCCTTGGCATCCTGTAACTCAGTAAGTGTTAGTGACATCCTCAGCTCGTCCTGCTCTCTCTGGAACTCATCCTCATCCAAATCATCATCGGCCCTCTCATCCTCCTTATCGACATTATCAGCAACAACATCAACAATCTCTCAGTTTCCCTACTTGGTTACACACTGAGATGGCTCACTGCTAGGCATAGTCGGTGGCATAGGGGTAGGTGCATCAGGTAGGGGAACATCGCCCTAAAGCATCAAAATATCTGTAGACCTCAGTTGGTCTACATCTGCCCTCAAAGTATCAAGCTCACCTCTCATAGTATCAAGCACCCCCGAACTACCCTCAAGCTTCTCTTGAGCCTCTACTCTAGTAGTGAAGTTATCCAACCTTACACCATATGACTCAATCAATGCCTCGCACCAGGTCACCCTAGCTCTCAAAGGAGCTACAACCTTCTCAATGTCCATCTCTAACAATTTAGGCGATTCTGCCTCGACCCTCGCCGCCTTCACATCCACAGATCGGGCAAGACTGTCCATTTGGTAGATCATGGCCTGGGTCAAGGGGGGACGAGAAGTAGGAACAGGGACAAGTGTATCAGCACCAGTAGTGGCAGAAGTGGAAGGCATGACAGGGGCTTGAGATATACTTGACTGCTCCACAGAAGGAGTGGACTCAGAAACATGTGTGGAAGGGTTAACCATAGGCATAGTGTCTGGTGGTGGTGGCTTTCTCCGAGTTGTATCATCCCGTAGATAATCAGCCTCAATCCTCTGGATGTCATTGGAAGAGGCTGGGGTAATCCGCACATCTGTCTTCCCCTAAAAGGGAACTCTAGCATCTTCACACAGTCGTGTGATCAAAACTAGGAAAGGCAATGAGGTCTACTCCTATCGGGCTCTCAGTAGCATTTCATCAACAATAATGGATCCCACATTTATCTGCTCCCTGTCAATGATGGTTCCTTCTAACACCGCCTTGGGATGCCGAAGGATGGACTCATTTTAGGAAGGCATGATATTGTTGCTTATGAACCTAAACCAATAACGGACACCTATATTCAGATCCCTCTTTTCAATTATAACACCTTCAGCAATCCAAGGTGGAGAAATATCTAATATCAATGGTGCTAGCTGATGTACCATGAATTTACGATACTTTTAATGCGTTAGATTTAGAGTTTTGCATACTTCTTAGGCATTTTGTTATTAGTTGTGATGGTATTTGTGGTTAATTTTATAGGAAATAGGATTTTGGAGCAGTTGGTGAGCAAAGTGTTGTAGCAGTGGAATTTTGGTGATGTTCGAGTTGATCTACGAGCCGTCATTCCATGGACGCCGTTGATTGAGGTCATGGGTTCAGGTGCCTGAAGATTTGGTTAAGTATGGAATGACGTACTAGGATGAAGAGTCGTAGTTCCTGCTACGAATCGTAGATGCTGAACCGTAGATAACTTTAGAGAGGGTAACCTACAGTACTTGGTTGACGGAAGAGCAGGATGGTCCTTACAAAGGTCTACCAGCTATAGATCATGCCCGTAGAAAGTGACCCTCAGGATTTTTACTAATTGATGGATGATGGTGGGAACCTACGAGCCGTAGGTCTGACTACGAGCCATAAGTCACCAACCGTAGATGATACTGCCCATGCCAAATTTCCTTGGTTTTTCTTTTCCTATTTGGTTTAGGATTTATTTTCTATAAATACCAGTTGTAATTTTCATTTTTGGGTTGTTAGACGTTTTTCGAATATTTTGTTTTGGCTTTGGGAATTATATTGCAAACATTTGTAGCAATTAATTCTTAAAGTTTGGATTATAAAGTTTGCGTTTGCTTTTCAATTCGAGATTGTGGATTTCATCTTTTATCATTGTAAGTTCATGATTTATTATTCAAACCCTAATATGAATTGTGAACCTTCAAGCATGAGTAGCTAAATCCACAACTAGGGTTGTGGGAACCATGAGTAATTAACGAAAGTAAAACTAATAATGTTGTAATTCTTGATAAGTGTTTATGC
The DNA here is from genome assembly GCA_018342035.1 of Solanum appendiculatum. Lineage (NCBI taxonomy): Eukaryota > Viridiplantae > Streptophyta > Magnoliopsida > Solanales > Solanaceae > Solanum > Solanum appendiculatum. The sequence continues at coordinate 816,059 of JAGDQO010000612.1, read as the reverse complement.
ATGTATTTGTTAATCTCTTTGTTTTAAATGCTTTTTAACAGTGTACAATGTTAGAACCCGACTCATTCCTACTTGCCAGACCAAGAAGTAATGAATGAGAAAGAGATTAAACAACGGAGATTTAGCATTGATTAGTCCGCTATCTAATAGCCTGAACCACATACGCAGAGGGCTTATCTGGGTCAAAGGTAAGGGTTAGTAAAGCAACACACGTAGATGGACCAAGTTGCATGGTGAAATTCCCTATTTGGAGGACCAATCACTTAGGGATACCTAACTTAACGACTATGCATGTTAAATACTAGGAAAGAGTTACTATTATTAGGATTATTGAGTTAAGAACTTGTGGGGAACACATGTGCCCTAGTTTCATTCTTATATTGATATCACAAACTGTAAATTGTGTTACTTGTTTACTGGTTACTACTCCTACATCAATTATTACTTTTATTTACAAATCCCCCCTTTTTACAGAGATAATTCAGCTAAACGTACAAATAACACTAAATCGGACTAAGTCTAAACCATATTCCTCGTGGGATCGACCCTAACCTTTGTTAGGTTCTTTATTTGACAATGACCACTTATACCTCTTTAAGGAGGTGTAATTTGGGCGTATCAAATTTTGGCGCCGTTGCCGGGGAATAAGGCTTTTAGATTAGACTAATTTTGTTATTGCACTTTAGCCAATTATTTCTCGAGTTACGTTTTAGTGTTGTTTTTGTTTTTTTCACATATCTTAGTTCCAGTGTATGCCAAATACACGAAGTCAATGGCCAGACGAGGTCAACACGCGGGGCATGAAGATGACCCTAATATAGAGGGGCGTCAAGAGGTACTTGGAGTCCAACTTCCGAGAATGGTGGATGCACCTAGAAACCTTCAAGAGGTTTAAGTGCAACACCAACCTGCACCCAATATTCATTGCAACTATAAGGTTGACCATAATGTTATAGGATCGACTGGTGTAATAGTCTTTCCTCCACTACCGGTCGGACATACGTATGTCTCCTTACCAACTTTTATTTGGGAAGTCATGTCACCTACTTGTAAAGCTAGAGCATAAGGCGATATGGGCACTCAAGAAGCTGAATATCGATTGGGATGCTGCATGAAGCCAAAGGTTGATTGAATTGAACGAGATAGATGAGTTTCGCTTAAGAGAATATGAAAGTTCGACCTTGTACAAGGAGAAGATGAAGAAGTACCATGATCAAAGATCAAAAAGTGAAAATTTGCTCCCAGCGATATGGTACTTCTATTCAACTCAAGGTTGCGGCTGTTCCCTGGAAAGCTCAAGTCAAAGTGGACGGGACCATTTAAGTCGTCCAAGTATTGTCACATGGAGCAGTTGAACTTGAGAACAAGGAACAAAATTCAAAGTAAATGGCCAGAGGATCAAACTCTATATAGGCCACTTGGAAGACGTCAACGAGTTGATTGAGCAATGGAGTCTTGACGAAGTCTAAGTAGTCAAGAGATTTGCGTCGTGCCGCGACGTTAAATCAAGCGTTACTTGGGAGGCAACCCAAGCTGTAACATCTAGCCAACTTAGGAGTTTCTAGTGATTTTTATGAAGTTTAGATTTTTTTTCTCTAGTTTTATGTTTTAGTGAGTCTTCGTATTGGCTAGATTAGGGTAGTATAGTGTCCGCGTCTATAAAGATTCAATAAAAGCTAAATGGAAGTCCTAATGTTTGTGACATGTGTAGGAAAGTAATAAAAATATGGAAGAATTTGAAGTGCAGAAGGGTCTACGGGTCCCATCTACGAGTCGTCAATAAAACTACGGACCGTAAATTGCACCCGTAGACCTTGATGTCCAAAAGCAGCTGCAGCTTTAAGTCTACGGTTGCACAGTACGAACCATACAAAAATTGATGATTCGTAGTCTGCAACCGTAGACCCCAGGTATGTTTTCGAAATTTCTTGAAGTATTGGGAGAAATGACGGATGACAACTACGACTCGTACAATCATATAAGAGCCGTAGATGGGAAATTGTAGGTTTAGGCAGAGTTTTAAAATTGACCTGACCTGCGAATTATTGCAATAAAACCTATCATTTTTAAAAACATCCCCCCTTTCCTCTTTTCCTTAACCGTTGGTAACATTTCCCCTCTCCCAAATTCTGTTAATTTGTCCCATCCCACTCCCCACAACACCCTTTCAATCACCCCCTCACACCCTATATATTCTTAGCTTCCCAAAATTTTCTCTGTTCTTCCCCCTTCTACTTTCTTTTCCCATATCTCCTGAAATTATCTCTAAATTATCACTTCGTGGGTCCGGTGTCCTCCTAGTAAGTGGTTAAGGTGTATAGCAACCTCTCCCGACTTCAAACTCTATTTAAGGTACTACTTTCTAGTTGGCAATTTAATTTGAAGTTGAAATTGATAGTTGTACTTGCCCTCGGGTAGTATTTGTATATGCATATTGAGTCTGCTTAGTTTAAAACTATCCATGGGATGATGGTGTTGTGAAATTTGATGTGAATTATGTATGAACTGCTTCTAGATGTGTTCCGGACCTAGGGTTCCGATATAATTTATGATCATGAACTTAATTGTGTAATTGAAACCTTAGGAATGAAGGAATAACATGAATCTATGCTGAAATAGTTGTTCTTGGTGTTATTTCAATGTTAAAATTGTGCTTTTGGGTAAAGTTTTGTTTGTAACTGACACTGTTATGGTCGACGACCATGACCTACAAATCGTAGGGCCACCTATGTACCATAGGTCACCTCCCATCAGTCTGAAGTGCCCAACTATAGCCTAAGTTATTTTTGACGGTTTGATCTACGGACCGTAGGTCCATTGACGAACCTCCTGGCAGACCGTCATTTGAACTTCAGAAACTTGAAATTTGACTTCCACATCTACGTCAGGACCTACGGTCCGTAGACTCTTCTACGGCCCGTAAGTACTTACCGTAGATACCCAAAAATAGTATCAGTTGACGAATCTCTTTTCTTTTCTCTACTTTCTTTTCTTGCTTTTATTTTCATGTTCGGGTACTAACATGGCCTCACAGGTACCATGCCACCCAAGGTCACTCGAAAATACGAGCGTAGGAGCAAATCCACAGAACCTTGGGCCCAATGAAGCCTTATTGATGAAGCATTCGAGGATGAGTGGAGCGGGTCTGAATAAGGTCCGTTGACGGACCTCCTAACAGACCGTCTGAACCTTCAAACATGAGTAGCTAAATCCACAGCTAGGGTTGTGGAAAGCATGAGTAATTAATGAAAGTAAAACTAATAATATTGTAATTCTTGATAAGTGTTTATGTATGTATTTGTAAATCTCTTCGTTTTAAATGCTTTTTAACGGTGTACAACGTTAGAACCCGCCTCGTTCCTACTTGCCGGACCAAGGAAGTAATGAATGAGAAAGAAATTAAACAACGAAGATATAACATTGATTAGCCCAGTATCTAATAGCCTGAACCACATACGCAGAGGGCTTATCTGGGTCAAAAGTAAGGGTTAGTAAAGCAACACACGTAGACAGAGCAAGTTGCGTGGTGAAATTCCCTATTTGGAGGACGATCAATTAGGGATATTTAACTTACCGACTATGCATGTTAAACACTAGGAAATGGTTACTATTATTAGGATTACTGAGTTAAGAACTTGTGGGGAGCACATGTGGCTTAGTTTCATTCTTATATTGATATCACAAACTGCAAATTGTTTTACTTGTTTACTGGTTACTACTACTACATTAATTATTACTTTTAGTTACAAATCCCCTCTTTTTACAGAGATAATTCGACTAAACGTACAAATAACACAAAATTGGACTAAGTCTAAACCATATTCCTCGTGGGATCAACCCTAACCTTTGTTAGGTTCTTTATTTGACAACGACCACTTATACCTCTTTAGGTAAGTGTAATATTGGCGTATCAATAGCCACCCCTTCAGGAGCGTCAAGCTCATGGTGCATCCGAATTTAGAACATATCAACTTCATTTGATGGAGTGCCAAGGGCTCACACCCACATGGCATTGTACCATCTTGCCCTGCACTTTGACCTCTTCCAAGAGCTTCCAAACTTTACCCTTCCTCTTCTTTTGCAGGGCCTGATCATAGGCCATATAAAATTCTCACACCCACGATGGAACATATGGGTTACGAGGTTTTGTGAAACCCTCGAACTTGTGGAATTGAATTGTATCCCAAATTGCCAGTTAGTCGCTCAAAACACCATTTGTGGAGAGTCATCTCTCCTCAAGAATGGTACGCTCTCTAGCAGCCTTGAGCCTATTGAGGCTTCTTGGAGCGATTATCGAGAGAACTCTTGATGTTGGTTCTTGAGTAGATGAAGGTTGCACCATTTTGGACTGGATGTTCGTTCTTTTTCTTGCAATGGTTGGTTATGGTCGGGGAGCACTTGATGGCTCATTCATCACTATCCCCTTTTGCTTTTTAGATGGAGGAAGAGGAGAGTCTCTATCGGATTCAGTATCCGAAGTCACCACCTGATTTCTCTTAGTTTTAGCCATAATCTGCAAGGCACAATTATTCAAACATCGAATCAGTGAAGGTTAGTTGAAATAGAATTCAATTGAAAGCATAGTTCAAAAATTGTTTTGAGGCTTGCCTAATGGAAGGGCGATCCGTCTAACAGGATGGGCGAGCTCTAGTGAGCTCGCCGAAATGGATAGTACCTAAAATCAAAGAACTCAGGCATGATAGATGGAGACAATTCCAACTCAGCAATTTGCCAAATCTATTTCGGCGGGCTAAGACAAGTCCGCCGAATATGACATTCTAAAGTGAAAAGAAACAGGCATGAAAGACGATGCCCACTCCCACTTGGCGATCCATCGAGTGGGTTTTGGCAAACTAAGATAAGTCCGCCAAATGGAACAGTTCCCAAGGTCACATATTCACTCAAGAAGGCGAGCTGGGGCTTATTCGACGATTCACCTAACCGCCTTGGCGAGCTAAGACAAGCCCGCCGAACAGGTGGTGTTCAGCCTAGTGCCTATTTTTACAGATTAAACCAACACATGCAATAATATATAGTTCCCCATCAACTTTACAATCAACCCACATGCTTTTCTACCCATGGGTACTCAGACATCACCTAATTATCACAAAGTATTGCTCAAATTTGCCCTTAAGAAAGTTGTCACTCCATCTATCATTGGGCAAAATCATACAGTCGGGTCAACATTGGGTTACTCAAACTTCACCCATATAGAATTAAAGCAAGACCTAACAATATTAACCATTCAATTTCAATGAATAACCAACATATTAAATTTTAGCAATTTAGGCACAATTTCGACTATCAAACACATGGGCATCATTCAATGTGAGCAATATAGCATTACCCAATGAAATTAACTAGCAACAAACATCAAATGGACATAAGCCCAGACACAAAACACATTTTAAAGCTCAAATCATAAGATAGAAGTCGAACACCAACCTCAAAGAGAAGAAAATATGTGCAAACGAGTAGTATATCTATCTTTTTCAACCTCTCTATTTTTATTTTTGAAAATGAAAAGACCCTTGGCCTTTTTATCCCAGGCACATTCAGCGGTCACAACTAACGTCACCGAGTGCGTTTGGTGAATCGCCGAATGGAGCTTATGCTCGCCGAAAAGGCATGAATGGATACCAAACCTGAAGGATGATTCTACGGACTCATTGGAGTCCGTATAGTGTACATCGACAAATTGCTGACAGTACACTTTTCCATATTTTTAGCTCCGAAGGTGAAAAAAAATGTGTCCGCACAATGCCTTCGGCGGATCGCCATTATAGTTTTGGCGCCGCCTATTATTTCCCTTACAACACTTGGACCTCTTTTCAATTTGCACTCACAACACACATTATTGAAAGAAATAAAATAAAGGTAAAGACTTGGGTTGCCTGCTAAGAAGTGCGTTATTTAACATTGTGGCATGACATAATTCTCACTTCCTCAACATTCATTTTTGGAATTTGAGATGGTGTCACTAGGTAACGTTCCTTTTTGCCTCGGATTGAGATGAGTGGAGATCTGGCACATCTGATTTTCCAACTGTTTGATAGACACCAGTGAGAGATCACCATTTGAGATAAAGTGGAGAAGTCATTTTTTAATTCTTTCAACACCTTGTTGAATCCTTCAACCTTGTTGAAGATCCTTGTAAGTATTTTCTCGGTTCATTTTCCTTCTGGAACAGCTATTTCTTTGGTGGTGGATGATCATGGGGAGGAATATATCTATGTTTTTCAACCTCTCTATCTCTCAAATCTTTCCAACCGCTATCTCACTTCTTATTCCAACCTTGGTTCCCACCTTGTTGTTGGTAGTTTGGGTGAGAACCCCCACTTGGTTTCCTAAATATTGTACTTCCTCGTTGTATAATGCCTCAAAATTGGTTTCCTCAGGGCATTACCCACTACTTGTTCCAACCGCATTCACTGATTTCGAACCCCCTCCTATGACATGTTTAGACAATAACTTGAGTTGGGTCATTATTTTGGCCATATTTTCATGTCATTCATTATCCTACTCAAATTATTCTTTACTCATGCATAGTTATTGAGTAAGCACCTGGTCCTCTCTTGTATGCCATGCTCGGTTAACCTTGGTCATATCATCTAACAACAACGTTGCTACTTCATACGATTGCCTAATTAATCCTTCTTGGACCAATTGATCAGCCACACCTTTATTGACTGAATCAAGGCTACAATAGAAGTATTGCAACAACAAATTGTCTAGAACACCATGTGTTGGACATTGCAAGAGTAATTTCTTGAACTGCAACAAAGTTTCATGTAGAGGTTCACCTCCGATTCTATTGAAATTTTGGATCTGGATTTGAAGTTTAACCATCTTCGAGGGAGAAAAAATCTCTCTAAGAAAGCTTCAGTAAACTCATCCCAAGAAGTGATAGAATCATTTGGCAATTCCACCAACCATCTTGTAGCTTCACATGTCAAAGAGAACGGAAATAACCTCAACCTTACGGTCTCTTGTGAGATATTCTTAAACACAAATGGCCCACATACTTCCACAAAATTTAAAGGTGTTCGTGGGGATCCTCATGAGCTAAACCCCCAAACATTCTGCATAGTTGGAGTAATTGTGCATTGTTTCGGTTACATGAAAAATTGTCCTCCCAGCTGTGGGAGGTATCTGGATGGCTCCCGTGGTTTGAATGATGTTCACATGTATTTCATTCAAATCGCCCATATTTTCATTTTGCCCGTAGTGACTATTGTTATCACTACCGTGATCACTCATGCTCTAAACCTGCAAATTAGCAAATCGCAACACCAAGCAACAATCTACCACAACTAAATGAATTTATAAACTAATTTCTCAAATGGAATTTCTAGCCATCATTCCCCAGCGACGTCGCCATTTTGGTAACGCTCAAACTACTCTTCAAAACCAATTAAAAGAGTAAGCAATCATTGCCAATAAAAATACCCAACTAACAGTCGAAGTCGAATACCACAGGGAATGGTACAAGGGAAGAAATTCTATCAAGAAATTGAGATTGTAAATTAATTCATTTGTAGCAAAAAGAACAATGGGTGGATGATTCCACCAAATTGAATATGAAAATATTTTGATTTCAAAAGTAGCAATTGAACCAAGACGTCTGAAATTCCATCAATGAACAATTAGTCTAGGGTGAAGGGATTGGAAATCGATGTCATAAAGAGCTAGTTGTGCTGCTCTATAGTGATGAACATTCATGGATAGGCTAGATCATCTTCGATGACACTAATCTTCTTTCGATCTCATAGCATCTTTTCATAGAATCTCCTTTCGGTCTCATCTGTTCACAATACCAAACAATCCAATACCTCACACTATTCTCTCCTTCGATGCAGAAATAGGGCAAATAAATCTGACTCAAAACCTCTATTTTCAAGCAAGTTATAGACATCAAACCTAAATTGCAAGTATCGAATTAATTATCCACTCCAATCAATCTCCTTCGAGCATCAATCGGAGATCAGAAGTAGGAATTAAGTTTGTAACCATAACTCATAAGTTAACCCCATGCTAATTAGCCAAAATCCATGTATTAACAACAACAAAACAGAGCATAACACAATACCCACTACATAAATCAACACCGAACCCCATGATTGCACCCCTAGATCTTGGGGTTTTAGCCACCCATCACAAAATATAAAGAAATTATATCTTTCATGAAAGCAGCCATGGGTAGCATGAAATTAGCGATTACAACCAATACCCACTTTGTATTTCAACTTCAAATTATCAAATCCAAGAACAAACGTTGAAAAACCCCAAAAACTAAAAGTGTTTTTCACAAAGTAAAAGTGTTTCTCTCTATACAAGATTTAGAACTTTCTAACTAATTTTGGACCCTCTTTTCTCTTTTATTTAGGCTATTTATAGCTTCCCAAAATTTAGCCCAAAAACTCAATGCATGACCATTCAGCGACGTTAGTCAGGCTCGTCGATGATCACTAATTGCTCTTCAGCTGACCTTTCTCTTACTTTAGGCTTCAAGTGTTTGAACCTCAATCGACGAGCTCGTTTGAGTCATCCTTTCACATTGGGCGTATCACCGAGTACCACCTTGTTCACCTTTCAAGCCTTCAATTTTTCTCCTTATACTGTCACCTTCGGCGATGGTCAGTGTGTTCGCCTTTCTCATTCGACAAATTGCCTTTTCGTTTGGAGTTCACCGACCTGCCTCAATTAATTCATGTGTTGTGCACTGTCGATATGGGCGAGGTCATACCCATTGGGAAATCCGCCCTTCTTGTTAGGTGATCAACAATGTGAAATTTACACTTCTCTTTACACTTTTGGCCATTCTTTCAAACATTCATTCTTGCCTCGTCCTTTAGCCTTCATAGCTGCAAATAATTAAAATATCATTAGAATAGGACATAATTAGGCATTGAAGACACTAATTGTTGAGCTAAATAGGCCTCAAATGAGTGTACATCTACCACTCATCAATATGTTGATTCTTGAGTGGTTTATTCCGTCTCTTAAATTAAAAAAGAATGCTCTATAAAAACATGAAAGGACTATGATTTGATATACCTAAGCAGAAAAATGAGAAAGTAAGTTTGTGAATGATAGTAATAACCTTTTATTAATAAGAAAAACTATGATAGAGCTACTCTCTATTGGCATATAGTAATATATGTATAGTGAAATAATACTCCACTTCACTTTATCACATATTTCAGATGACACGCCAAAGTAGAGTTGCACTATTAGTGTCTTTGCTTAATATACTGACAGAAAGATCCTATTGTGATATATACTTGAATTAAATGTTTACTTTGGTTTTAATTTCTCTATACCTTTTTGGTAAGAATTGATGTTGAAACCAGCTAATTATCACATGAGCTCCTCTGGTTTACATTATTTGTATTCCAATAAATCTTAATATTACTACATCATGTCCCGATGTAATTGTCATTTGGGACAAAAATATGTAGAAGACCATTCAGTTTGAACAAAATCATGAACATAGAATCTACCTACAAGTACAACAACAATGGGTTGGCTCACCGCTGCTCGGGCTATAGAATCATGAAGGTTCTCTATTTTATTGATTGTAGGGGAGCCCCAACTAAAGGATGTATTAGTTTGGTAGATTTAGGGGGAGTATTCCATATCATCTATTATCTACATATTTTGATTCTAACTTTTATTTTAATAAGTAGAGAGAGTATGAACTACACTTGCGTGAGTTAAGTTGAACTCAAGAATCCTTAGGCAATCCGATCTAGCATATGCCTGAACAAGTTTCTCAAATTTGGAAGTAAAAAGTGGCAAGGGGGACACATAGGGGCAGAGTCAACATTATTGGCTCTAGAAACAGTCTACGACACATCCAATCAGTACTAGATCGTATTGGATCCTCACGCTAAGTTGAGGAAATTGATGGTGTTCAAAAAGCTGCTATGTCATAGTGAATCACACAACATACATGTGCTAGGGAAGAGTATGAGGCACAATGAATTGCTCAAAATGTAAGCATGAGTAGAACCGTTGAGGAAATCAAAGAACAAGTGATTAACCTCGCTCCTCGGCGTAGGCATCCCATTCTCCAAGAGGGTCCTCTGGTAGAGAGGACACTGAGAATGATGATGAAGAGGAATACATATCCTCCACCCCTTAGCATCCCTTTTATTGTTATGTTATGGTTTTTGATACTTTAGAGAACATTTTGTAGTTTTTGGAACAAAATTATAAAGACTTTATAATTCTTTATTTTATGATTTTAGTGTTTAGTGATGTTGGTTATGATGTTGTGTATATATGAATAGTTAGTTGGTAGGTTTGAAATGGCTGGATTGATTATATATTAATTGTACTATAATTGCAGGTGGATAGTTTCTGCATTAAAAAAAATGCACAATGTGACAGAAAAGGTTCCTATTATCCGTCGCTTTTCTGGATTTAAAAAAAATAATTTTTGAAAGAAAAACACGTCGTTCATCACTTTGTTCTTCATATTAAATAACAAAGCGACAGACGACGTCACATTTAAAAAATTGTGATGCCGTTCGTTGCTTTCTTCTTCAAATTGAAGAAAAAAGCAATGGACAATGTCATTTAAGTAGAATTTTTACTTTTAAAAAGGACGTAGTCCAATGTCACTCGCGATGCAATCTGCCGCCTTTTAAAAAGTGACGAGTGCAAAAGTGACGAAAGTGACTATGTTGCTTTTCCGTCATTTTTAACTAAAACAAACCACGTTATGTCGCTTTTGGCCATTGTTTTTGAAGTTGTTTTTAGTAGTGTTTATCACATGATACTCTAAGCATAGTGAAAGTTGAACCTTAGCATCTGTAAACAATTTTTGATTATTCACTTGGGGGATACAATTATATAATCACCTAACTTGCTGCACTTTCTTGAGGTTTATATTTTTATATTTTATTATCCTTTGGTCACCTCTGGAATTCTATTTCCATGCTTCTTGATCTTGTAATGTATTTAAAAACTAAATGTTCTTTAGACCACCATTCACTTATTACATAACTGTTAAAAGTTGGTCAACTATCTTGATTCAATATAGCAGCCATAAGAAAAACAAATGTATTTTATTTTCTATAAAGTAATCATGTTAAACTTTAATGTAGTTTACCCGGTGTAAGTTCATTAGAAATCCAAGAATAAAGTTGGGTTGTGTTGTTGTTATACTATTAGATGTAATGTATCTTAATAAACTAAGAAGATTAATGGATTTTCTTTTATACTTAGACGTAATATTTATAAAATTGATTAACATGCTATATTTATCAAACAAGAGCTTATATCCAGAACATAGTGCTGATTGAAAAATATCTAGTGCAGGTGAAATCCTTCATCGCAGTCGTGATGAAGTCCTCTACAATCACAAAGGACCCCGCACCTGCTTATCGCAGTCGTGTGGCCTTCTGATTGTGGTCGCGATGAGCATTCCATGGGGGTTGATCATTTTGGTGAATGCAATCACGAGGTTTAACCTCTGCAATCGCAATACCTTGATTTATGAGTGGGTTGCGATCACGAACCTAGTGTCACGATAGCGATGAAGAACTTCATCTTCTTAATAAAGACTAGTTCCAAAATTTCAGAACTTCTCTCAACTTTATGAGTTTTAGAGCTTCAATTGAGCTAGTTTTTTGGCTCTAATTGCTAGGAATTTGTGAGGCTACGTGTTGGGGGTCATTGGGAAGGTGCGAGGAGCTCATATCGAAGGTAAATTATTATTTGAAAAGACCCATTTTCCCTCTTTAAAGGTGATTATTGAATCTTTAACTTGCGTAATCTGATTTAGCCTATTTTCGAGCTTGAATTGTGCCCTTTTTTGGTGAAAAATTTTCTTGAGCTATTTGGGACCAATTGTCAGAGTCATTTTCAGGATTTCCGTTGCATGCCCCACAATTTCATTTTGACTTAATTTTGAGCCCATCCTAATTTTTTGAATTGGGTGTCTAAATGTCCATATTGACATTGTGATGATTTATTTGATAGCATGGCAGCGATCGGCGGCCGTTCAGAAGGGGAAATCTTTGGAATAGCGGTTTTGGAGCTTGCGCGGTTAGCTTTTATGTAGTTTATGGATTAGTGGACTTTAGATTGAGCTTGTGATTGTGAATTCTTGTTTATTAGATAGCTTTGGATTGGGTTTCTAGTTTATATCTTTGCTTAGTTGATAAAATGCATGCCTTAGTCTCTTTTGCAGGTAGTTTCAGGGAATTTGAGCATGTCTACCTTGATTTCTTGACTACATTGTCTTGTAATATATCTTTGGTTGATTGAATAGCTATTGGTACCTTGTTCTTGGACTTAGCCTAGGTGTAGGCTAGTTATTGCCTTATACTTGCGATTTGGAGCCTTTTTGGCCTTAGAAACTCTCCGATGGTTCTTTGGACGACTTAGCTCCCTGTAGACTAGAATTACAAACTTGGGTGTGATAGTATGAACCTTAGCTAGGTGACACATCGACTCTTGTGACCTTTTATCCATAATTCCCATATGCTATGGCCCAAGTGTTTTTCATTTGTGAAATTAGGCTTTGTTGAATACTTGGGTTCTGACTTGGAGTTACTCGTTGGGTAATTATAATGTTGGGTTTCGATCCATGGTAGCCATTATAATGGTGAATTTTTTTATGGGGTCCTTCCCAGACTTTCCTTATTGCCGCGGTGAGAGTTTTAGGCCTATTATCTTTAGTCACGGCCTGAGTTCTAAGCGCATTGCTTCCATTTGGCTTGAGACCTAGCAGTGTGGTTCTATTTGGTTTTTTAGGAGTGTCTTGGTCATAGTTCAATTTCTGGGTTACGTTCTCCTCTTTTCTGGATTACACCTATTGTTGTTCTCAAATGGTTGTAGCTTTTCTGTGTATTCCTTGGGATTATAGGGCTCCATTTGGGTTATTTACTTTCAAATTATGTACGAGTATACCTTTTGGGCTTATGGGGGTCCAAATAGGTTATAACTAACTACCTTATTGTTTGGTTTCGTCCTTTATCTAGACTCATATGCTTTATAGTTAGTCTTCCTTTATTGCTTTGGTCGTTTGACCTCTAGTTGCTATTACTTTCTCACTTTTAATATTGTCTTTACTTTCCAAGCTTAGTCGACCTATGATACCTACTAAGTACCTATTGAGCTGGTACTATGTCACGACCCAACCTACCCCATAGACATGACATGACAAATAGGATCCCAAGAGACCCTAAACAAGCCACTTGACATAAGCATGACACTAAGATGATCATAATAGAAATAAAGAGATAAAGTAAATATAAGTCTCAATATTTCAACTTGACATGATACCCAAATCAGAGTACAAAGACTAAAAATACCGAATCATACTAAGTCTGACAACAAGCCTCTATATCATAGGTGTGACTATGATAAGCCCTAACTAACAAAATAAGTCTGAAAACTAAAATAACTAAAGTAGACAAGAAACTCATAATGTGTGATCATGCCCTCGAACCATGAGGACTCACCATAGGCTAAGAAACGCTGAATCAATCCACTAGCCACGGTCAGATGGAGGAACGTTAGACACTATATTATGAAACAATATAGGCACAAGAGATATATGCGTCAGTACTTAGAATGTACTAAATATGGAGAAAATGAATAAACGTGATACATTCAAAACATGAAAATGCATGACCAAGTGAAAACATACCAGTGGGGTAAGATTAGTTCATAAATCATAAAAAGGTCAATGCAATATAAGAATCATGACATATGTATAAAACATAAGCTAAGTAAGACAATATAATATTTGTGGGATGCTTACCATTAACCGACATAGACCATGTGAGCTATAACATGGAATCCAGTGTCTTATTCCCACACTGAAAAGATATTGTCCTACTTGCCAAGGTAAGGATCATGTTCTTAAGCTTAGGTGGATCCACTGGATAATTTATCAAATTGGAAATCCTATAGGGGCACGTAGTTCAAGGACTTTAGAAATCATCCAAACCAACTCGGTGCTAAGTAAACCTCCAATGGAAATTATAAAGAATAATATCATATTCATATCTTAGTCTTTTGAAAATGTAAAAATCTACGTATACTAATTCAATCAGAAAGACTCATAAATCATAATAATAGCTCCTTTAAAATACCATGATTTCATAACATAATCGATGTATAGAAGACATTTAATCGAAAGCATCTAAATCATGATAATCTTTTCATAATAAGAATACTTCAATCGGAAGCAACTAGATTTTCATAAAACATGAGATACTTTATTCAAATCACCCTAGAATTATAGTCACTACAATTCCTTCATGAATGCATCACCTCAAAGCTCCAATTCATGATCATAAAATAGGCATATAGCATGGGTTCATATGAAATACTTTAAAAACATGTAATTTGAATCAAATCATGCATAATAAGATCAAATATAGTGTAACACCCCGGATTCGAAAAGAACAAAAATTTCAACTTTTGAAAACTTTGGTGACCTACTACTTGCCTTACTAACCGTTGGTTGACCTACCAATAGTAGGTCAAGAGGGAGGGAACCGTAGGTGAGTCTGCCAAGGGAAGAAATTGGAAAGAAATTGATTTGGGGTGGCCTATGCTTGGACTTACTGCCCGTCACTTGACCTACCAATCGTAGGTCAGGAGGTGGGTGGAGTCGTTGGTGGATCCATTTTTGAGGGTGAAAAATTAATTAATTTTGGGGACTTGGCAGTAGGACCTACGGTTGGTGACCTACGGGCAGTAGATTGACCTACCAACTGTAGGTCACTTTTGTAGGTGAGGGGTTCCGGGATTTCTTTTAAGGGATTGTTTGGTCTTTTCACCTAATGACTTATTTACTCATTTAAGTCGGTTCCCTTCATCCCCTAACACTATATAAGCCTTTTTAATCCTAAAAATCTACCCTTCCAAATCACTTTAAAAGTTTCCCAAACCCTCCTCTCTCAAATAATTCTCTCTCTAGAAGTTAGAAGAAGAAGAAGAAGAGGGCAAGCTAGGGTTCAAGAAAATCAAGTTTTCTTCATCAATTGCTTAAGGAATTGGGACTCTAAGGTATGATAGTGTTCATTCATGGAGCCCTTTCCTCCATGAAGTCCTTAAATCTTCAATTTTCAAGTTAGAAATTCCCAATTGAATTAAGGGTTTTCTTCCATGTCATGGGTTCCTTGCAATGTTGATTTAATTGATTGTTTTTATGAATTTTGAAGTATAAATTGAGTTGAACTTCATGAATTTAGATGAATCCCCATGAACCCCCATGAACCCATGCCTTTTCCCCAATTTCAAAATTATGCATTGTTGGTGGGTTGGATTTGTGAATAGATGAATTACATGAAGTCTATATGAACCTACGTATGAATTATGATTCCTAAGCTAAGACTTTGCACGATGAGATTATGAATGACCTAAGGATAGTTTTATGAAAGTAAGCATGTTCAATCAAAAGCTATGATTTTCCTTTATCATGTGCGTTCTTTCAATTATGATCCAATTGCCTTGTTTATGGTGTTCTAAGCATGAGTTTGCATTGACTTGCATGATTTAAGATGAATTCTTATGAACCCATGTGAAGTCTATGATTTTCAAGTTATGAGTATGATGAACCATGTAAGGATGAAATTGATGAAATCATGCATGTCCTTTATGAAATTAATGATGATTTAAAGGTGCTTTGGGATTGAAGCATTAAAGTTTATGATATGTTGATTTATGTTGGTGTCACGACCCAAGCCTAGGGCCTAGATGTGACCGGCGAATGGGGAACCCGAAGGAACCCCAAACAAGCCTCATAGCGTATCATTACACATCCTTGGTCGCGGAAGCAATTAAATGACCATAAACGATAAGCATAATCAAGGGGGAAATCGGGACTAAGGGAGCAAAAAAAAGAAATGATACATAAATACCATAGATGAGTCAAGCTCAAGCATAATACACAACTTGTCCAACACCACCTCTAAACATGAGTACTTAGCGGGGGCCAAGACAAACTACCGGGCTCACCCTCATAGTCAAAACATAACTAGAAAGGAAAAGTTTTATACATAGCAAAAGATCATGAGCAACGTCCCCGAAATGGAGGACTCACCAATAACCACTATAGAAAATCGTACTAGCCACGCGGAGGAGGATGGTCAAGCGGTGCTCCGGTCCCTACATGGTGACATCATGTAGGCATAGAGTATGCGTTAGTACATTTGAATGTACTAAGTATATGGGATGCAATGCAATGCTACATTAGATGGACATTATAGGAAAAATGCGTAATCATACCCAATAGATAGCATATTGATGAAATGATATGTATAATGATGCTTACATAAAAATCATATTTAGTGGGACGTAGTACATGTGTGGCGAGTGACCATCAATATAGTATTTCCAAGGACTACCACCCCCTTGGAGAGGCGAAAGAGGTACAAACCCCTCAACATGGTTACACGGGCCTACCACCCCCCGAGCTAGGGACCAAGGTACAAACCCCTCGATATGGTTATACGGGCCTACTACCCCCCGTACTAGGCAACCAAGGTACCAACCCCTCGATACGGTTATACGGGCCTACTACCCCCGTACTAGGCAACCAAGGTACCAACCCCTCGATATGGTTATACGGGCCTACTACCCCCCGTACTAGGCAACCAAGGTACCAACCCCTCGATACGGTTATACGGGCCTACTACCCCCCGTACTAGGCAACCAAGGTACCAAACCCTCGATACGGTTATACGGGCCTACTACCCCCCGTACTAGGCTTGGTCGACTCACAACACTTATTTAGGGAAACTCATATACATGTGTCCATTTCATCATCATTTCAGTAATTACATAACCATCCGACTCATAGGACGTACCTTGGACCTTCCCTTTCCTAAGAATTCTATAAATGGGCATTTTATCAAACACAAGGTGGGCAATTGTTCATGTAAATGAAATCATGTATTTCAAGAATACTAAGTCCAACCAATTCCAAAATCCATATAAATCAGCCCACCAACAACACACATATATATATCAACCTTCATAATTTGATCATGGAAGCATGTAAACCATAAACATCACATAATAATTCCATTTCATGATAATATGCAAAATGGACCATAATAGGGTGTGTAGTAGTAATTCAATAATTCAAGAGTTCATAAATAATCATAAGGACCCATAAACTTGAAGTAGAAATAGAGGATAAATGGTTGGACTTGTGGAAAGGAAGGTTTCCACAATCAAACCCACATACCTCAACTTTGGAGAACCCTTGATGAAGATTGGAATGGAGAATCGAAGCTTGAGATTGAGTCTTGAATCCGGAATTAGAGCTTGAGATGTTTGAATTTGGTTGAAGATCTTGGTGGAATTTTTGGAGAGGGCTTAGAGAGTGTTTTTGGAGTTAAGAAAAATGACTAAGTATGGGACATATCCCCTTTTTATAAAAAACGTCCCCAACCCGCCTAAAAAAAAAGCTCACTGGAAATTGCAAATCTGCACAGACAGGTTTTGCGAAAATGGTCATAACTCCCTCATCCTAACTCGGACTAAGGTGAAACCAAGTGCGTTGGAAAGCTAACTCAAAGAGATTTAATTTGATAGTTTGCAGCCCTTCCAGTTCCTTGTGTGCTAATAGATATTCCCCTTTAAAGTTGACCCTCCAAATCGCAATTTTTGCGATTTTTGAATTTTGATACGGTTGCTCTAAAATTCGGGTTAGACCCATTTCCCACTCAATTTGACCCCACAAATAAGAATATGAAGACGAATTTCCGAAATCATGCACGGATTTTGAGATATATGGAAATTACAATTATAGGTGTTTCCGAAGCACATTTTCGGGCATTTTTGGGGTCGTTTCAGTTGGGTTGTGAAAGGATTTCTCAACTAGGAAGAATAGGGAGTTATTCTAATGGAAGGGACAAGAGGAGATCCCTCATGTTTCCCCCTCCCCATGATAGACACGAGGAGATCCCTCATGTCTATCCATCATAAGATAAGAGGAGATCCCTCATATCTTCTATGGAGCTATTCTAATGGAAGAGACAAGAGAAGATCCCTCGTATCTACCCATAATAAGGCAGAGGTGATCCCCCATGCCTTCTAATGATATGATAAGATTATGACTATGATTTATCCGTGGGAATTATGCTTAGCACCGAGTGGACACGAGGAGATCCCTCATGTCCCATAAACTATGTGCCACCATAGGATGATTGTCTAGATAGACATTAGCTAGTGGATCCACGTAAGTTAGAATTTCATGGTCTTACCTTGGCAAGTAGGGCAACCTTTTTCGGTGTACGGGTAACACCGGATTCCATGTTATAGCTCGCATGGTCTATGTCGGTTAAGGCTCACTTCCCACAATAATGAACTAAAGCGACTCTCAAGATATCTCACAAGTGTTTTAAATATGTTTAGCTTGCATTGACTATGATTTATGACTTATGTTTTTAACTTTTTTTTCATGTTTTAGCTTCGTCATTGCATGCCATGAAAATATCCCGTTTTAGCATGTTATAAATGTTTTTGTGCATTGCTATCATACTTGGTACTTGATTGTACTAACGCATACTCTTGCCTACATTGACTTGTTAATGTAGGGCTTGGCGATTCTCCATCTATTCGTGGCTAGAGCTTAGTAGAAGGATTATTGAAGACTTGGTGAGTCCTCATCCATTCGAGGACATAGCCTTGTTGTTCTTTTATGTTCTTTCATTTTGACAATGTATTGGGTTACGTCCCAACGTTATTTTCATCCTTAAGCTAGATTGGCTTTGAGACACTTTATGTAGACTTCCGCTACTTTTATCAAACTCTTATGATTTGAACTTGATTTTTATACTCTTGATTTCTATTATCTTGTCTATGTATTCTAAGTGGCTTGTATGAAGCCTTTTGGGGTCTTGTATGCCATGTCACAGCTAGGGGGTACTTTGGGTCGTGACATATAGTCAATTGAATCATAAATTATTTAACCCATGAAGAATCATATAAAACCCTAGAATTTGGGTAAGATCATAAAGTAGATTTTGATAATTTCTTGGGACTCAATGGATGGGAATGGGTCTATTGATGAATTTCTCCAATACCTTGAGTAATCTAAGCCTTAGAATTGGGGAAGAGAACATGGAGCTTGAAGAACCCTATCTTTCCTTTGAGATCCTTGGAGAGAATTTACAGAAGAAGACCTTGAGGGATTTTGGGGTTTTGAGTGAATGAAAGGGAATGTGATAATTTGAAGGGTAAAATCAATTATAGGACTTAGAAATAGGCTAGAAATGACATAATTTAGGAGTTAAAAGGATAGGAAATGACCCAAATAACCCTGAACTAAAAATTGACGGAGAGCATCTACGAATTGACCAAAGGTCCCTATAAGCTTCTACGGACCATCCTGGTCATCCGTAGACCAAGTTACTAGAGACCAACTTTGAGTTAAAAACCAAGAGTACTTCCTACGGTCCGTAGATCCTTCTATGGGCCGTAGGTCCTAACCGTAGAACCCAAGGTTTCAAAAATATTTCACCAAGTCTTGAACCCTATCTACGACCACTTCTTGCGAGCTGTACTTGTATCTACCGAACGTCCTGGTGGTCAGTAGGAACTCTTTTAGGAGTTGGACATTTCTAATTTGCCAACTCATTTTCACAACTACCTACCTACAACCCATATGTCCTTGTATGATCTGTAGGTGGGTTTGTACGAACTGCACCAACAAACATTTTTGCAACACTTTCCTTTTTAACTTAACTTACCAATTTCTGAGGTGTTACATACTCATACTGCACTCTGCATCTATTTTCATGATGCAGATCCTAGTGCCAACCTTCAACATTGATTTAGGCCAGCTACAGAAATCTTCAGAGATTGAGGGTGAGCTGATGGCATCCTAGATCGGCCTCTCCCCTTCTATATATAGTTTCTGGTCTGGTCTTTTTTATTCGAAATAAGTTTGTGCTTTTGGTTTACTTTTTTGACTTGTACTTGTAGAGTAGCTTTGTAGTGATGTCCACCAGGTCATGGGTTTGGATCTTGTACATTTGGCTTTTGTATATATTATTGCCTTTTTCTTTTCTGCTGTGTATCTTGTTCTATTGCATTAAATTTGTCTTTGATTATTGTTTCTACCCAATATGCTTGCTACTTGTAATTTTAGGAGATGGCTTATCTTACTTATTGGTGGGTTATGGTAGGTGCCATCATGACTTGAGTTTTTGGGTTGTGAAAAGTTTTTATCAAAGCTCAGGTTCGTCATAGTCGTTGGTATAAAGCTTATATCTAGTAGCGTCATGCGGATTCGTACAAAGACATTGTATCATATCTTTTGGAGGCTATAGGACATCTTTAAGAAGATTTTTTCTTTTGATTCGTTATCATGCATTTGATTGTCTATTTGGTTTTTTGAATATCACTTGTTTCCATCTTTCGCAGGACTACTCATATGCATGGCTCAGTGGCTAGGGGTGATGCACTCGAGCTCATAGGTTGAGCCCCAGCTGGGAGTAGAGGATGACCTCAAGGTCGGGTAAGAGCTGTAACACCAGCTCAATACCAAGGTAGAGAGAGAACTCTAGAGTTAGTGGTGGAGCCTCAGCTAGCTCCTCTTTCTCCACATTCGATTGGGCTGGGACTAGCCTAGCCACCACCTGAGCCAACAATGACTCCATACTTACAAGTGGCTATCGCTCAGTTACTTGCCGTGCTAGGGGGCATGAAATAGGCCCCAACTCCAGCTATATAGCACTGTAGGTTCAATAGGTAGTAACGACTCCATAGGTCGATGTTCCACTAACAGCTATTGTCGCCCGACCAGTTATCACAGGAAGAGCTATGTCATTGGTGAAACAGAAAATGCTTGGAGTATTTTTGAGACTTTCTTCTCTGAGATTTCCTGGGCCTGTAGGAGAGGATACCCACGAGTTCTTGACTACCTATGTCATGATCCAAAGTACACCCTAAACGTGACATGGCGTATAAGACCTCGAGAGGCCCTACACAGGGCACTTGACATACGTACAACACAATTCATAATAATAGAAAAGGGTTTGGGTAATAAGTCTCATATCACCAAAGAAAAGTTTGAATCATAAGTGCAGAAATATACTATGTCTTGAAAAGACTTTCTAAACATAAATAGAGTGGTTGGGACATAACCCATGCACCATGTACAAAGTCTCAAAAATAAATGACATCAACAAGTAAAGTTTTCATGGCCTTTCCCTCAAAGTATGATGAATCACCAATCCAAAGCAATAGGTAGCAATCCGTATCTAGCCACGAATGGGAGGAGAGGAAGAGTCGAACCCTAAATTATTAAATAATGTAGGCACAAGTATGCATTAGTACATGGAATGTATTAAGTATGGGGAAATGCATGAAAACGTGAGACATGATCATAAGGGGTTATGAAGGAAAACATGATATGCATGACCAAGCTAAAACATAGTAAAGCCTTTAAAGAAGAAACGTAAATCATGAACATGGTCAATGCATCTTAAAATCATAATGAAAGGTTCGTTAAACCTTTGAAAGTAACTTAGTTTATTTTGTCGGATATTTACCGTTAACCAACATAGACCATGTGAGCTATAATATGGAATCCAGTGTCTTTCTCCCACACCGAAAAGAGATATCCTACTTGCCAATATAAGGACCATGAACTTCTAGCTTAGGTGGATCCACTAGCTATGTCTTTCTAAGACAATCCTACGGGGGCACGTAGTTAGGGACAAGGAGATTGCTACTAGAGACCCGACCTTTACTAACGGGAGAGCCTCTATCTCAATGTCCTCTCAGTGCTAAGTGAAAATCCCAACGGAATAGTCATATTCATAAACACATCATCATACCACTACAACAAAAACACCTTTTAGAGGCAATAAATATACACATTAACAAAGAGTGCTAAAGTTTTTACCGGCATTAGTTAATTGTCATTGGATCCAATGTCGCTAAAGGTTTTAGGGACATATACAAAGAATGCTAATTGCAGCTAAAAGTATATATTTAGTGGCAATTAAGCTATTGCCATTAATTAATTGTCGCTAAAGATCATTTTTTGTGTAGTGTACATGGAAAAATACAATTAAGTCACTAATCCAAGCTTACGTCATCATAGAGTAGATCCTTAAATTTCGATTCATACATGTGTGAGAAAACTTTTCACCAATCATGACTTCTTAATATGTGAGAAAACCCTTTCACAATTTCATTGATGCTTATCTTTAAAGCAACCTCAGTTCATAAAAAAAGTCTTTTCATAAATCATGCATAGCTTCCATAAATCAACATTCATAAGTTCATAAATTCATAATCAAAATAATGGATAATGCATGGGTCCATATGAAATCAATTGGAAAACATGTTATCGAATCAAATAATTCATAATAAGATTAAAATCAAACAATTGAATCATAACAAATAGGACCCATGGAGAATTGGATGAAACCCTAATAAAACTTGATGATAATTGACTTAGAAACTTAGAAATCTTTTGGTAACCAATGGATGAATTGAATCCATTGGAGAATTCCCACATACCTTGATCATCAAATCCTAGTAAGCAAGAGAAAAAAGGAAACTTGAAGCTTGGAACCCTAACTTTCTTCCTTGAACTTGAGAGAGAATTGGGGAGGATGAACTTGGATAAGATTTGGGAATTTGAGAGAATGAGAGGGTTTGGGTAGAATTAGGAATAGAAAGGTAGTTGTAGGACTTAGAAATAGGGCTAAAACGACATAGCATAGGTATTAAATGCATAGGAAAAAATCCAAATACCCTTAAGAAATGCCTGCCGAATGACTTCTACAGTTTGGACTTATGGTCTATAGAACATTCTATGAACCGTGCTGGTCAACCGTAGAACTAACTTCAGAAACCCAAAAATCCTTAAACATCCCACAACACCATTCTATGAGTAATCGTTCAGTCTACGATCCGTAGACCCCTTTCGTAAAACCCAAGTTCAAATCTAAAATTTCACTAAGTCTGGATCCCTTCTTCGAGACTCCTTCTATGACCCATAGAAGCTACTACGACTCGTCAAATCCTTCCATAGGTCTGAGGTCTTAAATCAAAACTCCGAATCCTTTATATGAACACCATCTACGACTCGTTCAAATTCCTATGGTTTGATAACGCTCAAATCACTCTCAAAACCTAATTAGAAGAGTGAGCGGTCTTTGTCAATAAAAACCCAACAAGAGTCAAGGTCGAATCCCACAAGGAATGGTGTACGGTTAAGAATCTAATTAGAGAACTAATAAGCAATTAATCCAATTAAAGTTGAAATAGAAATAAATAGGCGGAGAAGTCCACCAACTTTAATAGAAAAAATTTTCAAAACCCAATAACCGAAATGGAAATAATTAATGATTCTCAAAACTAAGGAACTCTTGGGGTGTGGGGATTAGTTAATGATATAACTTGGGGTGTAATATAATTGCTCAATATGACTAGTTAATCACAAATAAGCTAGGTTATCATCAATGACACTAATCTTCTTTCGATCTCAAAGCATCCTTGCATAGAATCTCCTTTCGGTCTCATCTATATGCCAACCAAAGCAACCCACAACCTTAGGACTGTAATTAAGTATTTTAACTACAGCTATTGAACAGATTACCCACTTATCTTGGTCTCTTTCAAGCACCATTACAAGATCAAAATTAAAATTGAGTTGGCCACCTCAATTCATGAATTAATTACCCGGCAATCAGTCAAATTTGCAATTAACATCCATAAACAGAGCAATTCAACAATACCCATTAAATTAAATCAACACCCAACCCCATAATCACACCCCAAGAGTTTAGGGTTTTAGCCACACATTTCAAAGTGTAAATGGATTATACCTTCCATGAAATCAGCCATGGGTAACTTGAATTGGAGTATTTAAAAGCAATTCCACTTTGAAACCACCTTCAGTTTCACTAATTTGAAGTTACACAATTGAAAGATTCAACAATAAAAATGTTCTTGCTCAATGGAAAAACGTTTATCTCTCTAGCAAGTTTAGACGATTTCTCTCAATTTCTACATACTCACTTTCTCTCTCCTCTGGGCTATTTATAGTTTCCCAAAATTTTACCAAAAAAGTAGTTCCTTGTTTTTTTCGGTGACGTTAGTTCAGTACGCCTAATTCATCTGGCAAATCACCCTTCTTCCTTTTGTTCGCCTTTTCTATGCTTCAAGTTTCAATTGTTTGAGTCTCACTAGGCGATCTCGTTGGAGTTCACTTTTGCAGCTTCAATAAATCAATGAACTTCACCTTGTATCCCCCTTTTAGCCATTGTTTCAGCTGCCTACACTGTCATATTCGGCGATATACTTTCATCTTGCCTTGTGTACTTCGGCGAATCGCCTTTCTTGTCTCACTTCGTTGATTGACTTTGAAGGCTGACTTAGTGCACTGTCAATTCAGGCAATCTTACATTGCTTTGGCGACTCGCCCTTCTTAATAGGCGATCACAACTTTTATTTTGCACTTCCAATTTCAATTTCTGGCCATTCATTCAAACATCGATCCTTGCCTTGTCTAATTGCCCTTATAGCTGCAAATCATCATTATTCTATTAGAAAAGGACAAAAGTAGGCATTGAGGACATTGATTATTGAGCTAAGTGGACCTTAAATGAGTGCAAATCTACCACTCATCAACACGCCCAACTTAAACTTTTGCTTGTCCTCAAGAAAATCAAGAACACCATAAGCTCAATAAGGGTGTCTACAACAGTACTCAAAGAGAGCTAGCCTGCAAGCGCCATGGTAAGATTACTCTCAATAGCATGTTACCCTAAATCATGATCAAAAAGCTTCAAATGATGACTAGCTAGTCTCAACACAAGCTCAAGCTCACTGTAGCTTCTTGTCTAATGCAAGAACATGTTTCAACAAATGCATTCATGAGCCCTCACATCAAGAACGATTCCATGCTCTCACAAAGAAATTTCAACAAAGGTGTAAGGAATCAATGCAACTCTCACTCTCTTAAAAGAGAATTACATGCAAGCTTTGTCCCATAGGTTTGCCCATATTTTCCAATCATCACGTAATCCAGCTCATGTAAGATCTCAAGGGTATTTTAGTCTTGTAATGGGGCTGAGGGTCAAGCCATGGTAAATTTGGATTGGTAACTTCACCCTTTCCAAGCATTGTTGCAATCATCATCATCACCTATTCTCAAGTTCTTTTTCTTTTTTTTTCATTTGAGTACTCAACCCTTGACTTGTCATTCACTTTATTTAGAATCCCCTTTTTATTTCATTCACTCCTCTTTTTCATTTTCATTTTCATTTTTATAAGGAGATTTGGAATCCCCTTTTTATTTCATTCACTCCTCTTTTTCGTTTTTATTTTTTTAAGGAAGGGTTCTTTCTTTTTAGTAACATTTTAAACATTGAGCCTCATTTCATCTTTCCTTGCCCTTTACTTGGATTTCATTCATCCTTCCTTTTCACACCCCCAACTTAGGCTTTTGGCCTAAGTTGGCTATTCAAACATCACAATGCTTCAAAAAGGGTTTTGGGTGAGAATGTAAGGATAATTAGGTTCAAGAGGCTTCTTTTGATTGACAACAAATGGAATAGGCTCAAATGGTGCCAAAATGGATTCACACCCTCACAAGGTAGACACAAATGATTTATGAACAATTTGGTTCCCTTATTGAATTTTTGCCTAAAATCATGTGTCACATTCACCAAGATTCACATAATTGGACTAACAAGACAAATTCTAGGACTCCGCATACATGATTTCAAGTAAAATCTCACCACACATGACACTTCAAAATATACTCATTTTGTATATCCTGAAAAGATCAAAAGCTTACGTGCAATGTTTATTGCAAGGCTCACATCGAAATGCAGCTGGTAAACAAAAGATTCAAAGGGATCAATCAAAGGTGCAACCACATCAATTTCATGCTCACAACACCAAACTACGCATCATGCTCATCATGAGTAATATTTAAGACATCGATATTGAACCAAATCATTCTCAAATCTTTATCAATGAAAACTTCAAGCATTTCATGATTTTATTAAAACACATTAGGGGTGCCTTCATCAAGAGAGAATGAAAAATGAAGTAAAGAAACACAATTTCCCAAAAGAGCACCCTAATATAAACAAACATTAAAAAGCAAGCAACATGGGAATATTGTCTTGAAGGCCCTCACCCCACCAAAAAGAAAAGAGCAGTGTCCTCAATGCACATAAATGATATCAAGAGATGAAGGTAGAGGCACTCCCTGAAGAATCACTAATGTTGACCATCGCAGTCCTCAGTCGGCAAATCACCAATTAGACCCAGATCGCCCATCAAGGCTGTAGGCGTTGGACCGTGTGTTCCACTTCGGCGATCTACCATGTGATCACCCAAGCTGCATGGGCGTATAGCCTTCTGATTATGAACACCACCAAAATGACCAGTGTTCTCCCTGTTTTTATGCCCAACTAGGTGGACTATAGTGAGTTCGCCAAATTATATCGACGCATCGCCGAATAGTTAATGAACATCACCTAAATAGACAGTAAGCACCTAAAATTGAGCTACCCAAAGGGCGGGCTCATTGGAGCTTCGCCTACTGTGCTTGGCAAATCACCGAGTTGGTCTTACCATCACCTAATACTTTATACCTGCACATGTGAACACCCACATTATTAAAAAAAACTAACACTTCGTTTGCCTCCCAAGATGTGCGTAATTTAACATCACCGCACAACGTGGATATGTTCTTCAAACATCATCCAAATACACCACTTCAATCGTTCTCACATCATGAACTTCCCCAAAATCTGATTTCAATCTCTGACCATTAACTGTGAATCGCACACCTTTTGCATCTTCAATTTCAATTGTGCCGTTCCTATATACCCTTGTGACAGTGTGTGGACCAATCCATTTGGATTTGAGTTTTCCTGGGAAGAGTTTTAACCATGAATTGAGCAATAGCACTAACTCTCTCACCCAGAACTCGCGGGGTAATATCTTTGCATCATGCCACCTTTTTACTTTCTCCTTATATAGTGCAGAGCTTTCATAGGCCTGCAAATAAAACTCATCCAGTTCAAGGAGTTGGTAAACACGATCTATAGAGGCTGCCTCCCAATTCATGTTTATCTTTTTCAACGCCCACAATGCTTTGTGTTCAAGCTTAACCGAAAGATGGTAAGCTTTTCCAAATACTAACTTGTAGAGAGACATCCCAATGGGAGACTTGAATGCCGTACGATAGGCCCAAAGTGCATCATCAAGCTTTCTAGACTAGTTAGTAAGATGGACATTCACTATTTTGGCCAAGATGCTATTGATTTCTCGATAGACACTTCAACTTGTCCGCTGGATTGTGGGTGGTATGGTGTTGCCACTTTATGCTTGACTCCATAATTAGAGAGGAGGGCTTCAAATTGATGATTGCAAAAATGTGATCCGCGATCTCTTATAATAGCCCTTGGGGTGCCAAATCTTGTGAAAATGTTCTTTTTAAGGAACTTTGTAACACTTCGCGCTTCATTGTTTGGCAATGCTACTGCTTCCACCCACTTGAAGACATAATCAACTGCTACAAGGATATACTTATTCAAAAAAGAGCTAGGAAAAGGGCCCATGAAGTCAATACCCCAATCATTGAAAAATTCAATCTCACGGATTTGTGTGAGTGGCAATTCATGTCTCCTAGATATACTCCCTTGCAATTGACATTGGACCTAATATTTACAAAATGCATGAGCATCCCTAAATATTGTAGGCCAATAGTAACCACATTGCAAAACCTTAGCGGGTGTATGAATGCCCCCATGATGACCACCTGTTGGCGAGGCATGACATGCAATAAGGATCTCATTTACTTCTACCTCTGGCATACAACGCCGAATGAAGTTATCAACACATTCTCTAAAAAGGAAAGGTTCATCCCATACATACGTCTTCACATCAAATAGGAATTTCCTCTTTTGATGCCTATTCAAGTCATCGGGTAACAACCAACACACAATAAAATTTACAAAATCAGCATACCAAGGAACAAAAGGTGTATAATAATCCGTTATCGATTCATCTGGGAAAGCATCATCAAAGTCTTTTTCATTAGCTACTCTAGCATCTACCTCCAACCTTGAAAAATGGTTAACTACTTGGTTTTCACACCCCTTTCTATCATTCACCTCAAAGTCAAACTCTTGAAGGAGTAAGACCCATGTAATTAGTCTTGTCTTAGCCTCTTTCTTAGCCATTAGGTACCTTAAAGCTGCATGGTCAATGTGAACGACCACTTTGGTGCCTAACAAATATGCGCGAAACTTCTCAAATGCGTATACCACCGCCAATAATTCTTGCTCCATTATGGTGTAATTTGTTTGAGCACAATTCAGTGTCTTGCTAGCATAATAGATAGGATGAAAGAACTAGTTCTTATGTTTCCCAAGAACAGCTCCTAAGGCCAAGCCACTAGCATCACACATCATTTTAAATGGGAGATTCCAATCGAGGGCAATGATTATAGAGGCTGAGACAAGTTTCTCCTTGAGTGTTTTGAAGGCCACCATCAAGATTCATCGAAGACAAAGGTGCTTTCCTTATCAAGGAGTCTACACAATGGAATAGTAATCTTGGAAAATTCTTTGATGAACCATCTATAGAACCCAGCATGCCCCAGAAAATTCCTTAGACCTTTTACCAAAATAAGGGGAGGCAACTTCTCAATGACTTGAATTTTTGCTTGACCAACTCAATTCCATCTCTGGATATTTTATGCCCAAGCACAATTATCTCTTTCACCATAAAATGACACTTCTTCTAGTTAAGGACCAAGTTTTAATCCACACACCTTTTTAACACCATCTCCAAATGCTTCAAACATTCTTCAAAAGAATCCCCTACGATAGAGAAATCATCCATGAACATTTCCATGGAATCCTCCACCATATTGACAAAGATTGAGAGCATACACCGTTGAAAGGTAGCTGGAGTATTACATAGCCCAAATGGCATTCACTTGAATTAAAACACCTCGAAAATCCAAACTAGGAATTTAACAAGAGAAGAAGGCAAATCACGGAGATGTCCACGGGCCGTGAAGAGGACCACGACCCGTCACCCTTCTCGTGGTGTTACACCCAGCCACTGTGGATGACCACAGGCGCCTAGACGGTTCGTGAGGCTTCACACGAGCCGTGAAGTCATCCGTGAAAGGGACTTATCAGGTTTTGAGTTTTGGGCCAACTTCGAATGATCATGTCTCTCAGAACAAAATGAATTAGGTTGCCTATGACCTATCACATTAAAGGTCTTTGAGTCTTCTTTCCAATGCCATCAAGTTTGATCCATTTGAAGTTCAGAGTAAAACGTTATGCCCATTTTAGTGGAGCACTGTCAGGCAGGTGAATCTTCACGACTGGATATACGGCCCGTCATGACTTAGACGGCTCGTGAAGCCCCCCTTGACAGTCACCTCGTCAATCTTTAGGTTAGGGTCATTGTGGTCTTTTCCCAAAGTGTTTGGTACCCAAACTAAGTCATTCTAAACCCTATTTCAAAACCTATAAAGGTAAGTTAAGCCCCGAAACTATTAATTTCAATTCATTCACCTATATTCCCTAAACTTGACCAAATTCATCCTCTCCAAAAAATCTTCTCTCTAGATCAAGGAAGAAAAAGAAGCTAGGGTTCTTCAAGTTCAAGTATCCTTTCTTCATCATTGCTTAGGGCTTCAATTAAGATATATATGGAGTTTATTAATGGGTTCCATCCACCCATTGAGCCCCTAAAGTTTCTTCAATTCTCCAATTCAATTTCTCAAGATTTGGTTAGGTTTTCACTCAATTTTTCATGGGTTCAATTTGTATGATTCAATTACTTTATTATGATCTTATTTTGATGATTTGGACTTAATTATATGCTTTTCAACCAATTCCATGTGAACCCATGTATTGATCTATGAATTTTGACAATGAATCATAATTTACATGAATCTATGAAGAAGCTTGAATCTATGATTGCATTTGTATGATGACTTTCACCTATGGAGTCCTTTCCTCCATAGAGTTCCTAAATTCTTCAATTTTATAAGTTAGAATTCTCCAATTGAAGCTAGGGTTTTCTTCTATCTCATGGTTTTATTTTTCAAATTATGATTTAATTGATTGATTTATGTCTTTTTATGCATGAATTGAGTTAATTGTACGTTTTTATGTTGAATCACCCATGTGAAATCCATAAATTTATGAAAATATGCATGCTTCTTATGAAAGCAATGTTTTATGATTCAAAGGTGGCTTTTGTGTTAAGTATTAATGTAATTGTGAAAGATTTTCTCACGCATGGTTTAAGGAGCTATTCTAAATGACGTATGCTTGGACTAGTTCATAGAAGATGAAACGTCAATAAACATGTCTTTAGCTTGGATTGGTAGCTCTAGTTGTACCTTTCCATGGATAAAAAGATGAATATGATTAATGACTAATTCCATAGGATTTTTACATAGCACCGACGATCTTGAGGTGGAGGCTCAAGAGTCTCTAGAAGCAACCTCTTGTCCCTAAACTACGTGCCCCCGTAGGTTTACCTTAAGTGGCCTAGCTAGTGGATCCACCTTAGCTTTATCTCAAATTTATGGTCCTTACCTTGGCAAGTAGGACACCCCTTTTCGGTGTGGGATAGACACTGGATTCCATGTCATAGCTCGCATGGTCTATATGTCAGGTAATGGTAAACTTCCCACAAAATGAACTAAGTAAATTATTAATGTTTTATGAAGCTTCCTTTATGATTTAAAGATGCATTGATCGTGTTCATGATTTATGAATCTTCTTAAATGATTTTACTATGTTTTAACTTGGACATGCATTTCATGTTTTCAATTATGTCCCCTTATGATCACGTCTCATATTTTATTGCATTCCCTTCATACTTAGTACATTCCATGTACTAATGCATACTTGTGCCTACATTGTTTCACTAATGTAGGGCTCGACGATTCTTATCCTTCTATTAGTGGCTAGTAGATTGCATTAGAGATTTGAAGACTTGGTGAGTTCTCATACTTCGAAGACGATATCACTTTTATTGCTTTATGTCATTTTCAGTTTCAGACTTTGTATGTGATGTATGGGTTACGTCCCAATCACTTTCCTTATGATGTACTAGATGGCTTTGAGACTTCTGATAGACTTCCGCTTTTGTCAAACTCTTTATGATATAAAACTATTTTCTGAACTGATAAGAATGAAAGGGACAATTGAAAGAAATAAGAAAACATATGTGGAATTATCAAAATCTAATTGAATTTATAAGAAACAAAGGACTTTATACCTTCACCTCTCAATTGAATTTGATCAAACAAAAATAATCCAAACTCAATCAAAAATGAGAAAACCCAATTGAATCCACAAAGAGGGTAACTCGATGATTGATTAAGCGAGAAGAAGTTAACTATCAATTCTAAGAGTTAACCACTAATTACTCACTAATTCCTTAAGGAAATTAAACTAACACTAAATTAGCAACTACAATTTGAGAGCATTCAATTTCAACATTTAACATACTCCCTAAGTCTTCCAAAATGAAAAAAGACTAGTATTTATACTAAGGAAATAAAGAAGATACTTCTTTGACAATTTTACCCTTAATGAGATAAGGGCCTTGTTTGGTTGTCTTCTTTTATGAATTTTTGAAATCATGAGATGACTAATTGCACACATGGCCACTTTCTTCTTTCTCTTTACTTTGATGGACCTTTAACACATTATATGTCTTCATTTGGTGTCCATCAAGCTCCTCTAAAGATTTCATATGATCTATGCTATTCATGCCATTATCATCCTCCCCTTCTTGCAAATGATTCTTCCTCGAATCCTAAACCTTGCGAAAACATAAGAAGGACAAGTAACCAAGAGGTCCTCATAGCATGAGGGTTAGTACAATTGTTAGCATAAAAAGCATTATACCTAGGAGACTCAATCTCAAGGAACAACCAAGTATCCTCCATTATCATGAGTATTTAGCCCATATATGGAGCACAAGGAAATTGGCTATTCTGCACATCAAAAGGATAATACCACCTAATAGATGGCACTACTACAAGCTCACATACTCCTTGACATTCACCGGGGTCAAAATGATAGAAGGTCCACATAATCGGGTCATACAAACAAGTATAAACCTCAATGAAACCCCGACCCAAATGCAATGCACATTTAAGATAAATATGAGACTCGTCATATGCAAAGAGATAGTAGAGAAAGGTGTCATGCACATTGGGGGTCATCTAAGGTGTTCCTATATGCAAGATCACAACTAGGTTCAAGGATCCTAGAACTCATTACATCATAAGATGGAACACACAAAGACAACATGATAAATTTAGGATAAACCTCATCTTCTCTTGACAAATAAATCCTACCCCCATAAGATGTGCAATCAACAAGATCATACGCAAGGAGGTAGTAAAGAAAGGGGGTTAGAGAACTACCCTTGCCAACAAATTCATCCAAATTGTGCTTGTCATCTTTACCAAGCATCACTACACAGGTGCCACAATTCAACACATTACCAGGTTCAAATGGAAAGGAAACCCATGAACATGGATCAAGTATACCCTTTTTTACCCGGTTGAAACTCTTATCTTCCAACCACATTCTCCACTCAAAAGCTTGAGCATCATCATATGCTAACAAGTAATAAAGAAAGGTGCCACATAAATGAACTTCATCCAAGGTGTTCCCACCTATAGAATCACCCTTTGATCCATATCATTAAGGACTTGATCAAGAATAGGACCACACAAGAATGAAAGGCCCATTGGAGAAAATACATCATCTTCCTTTTAACCACTAACCCCTCCAATAGACGTACTATCATCTTTCAAGAAGAGAGTTCCATCTTTTGAAAGTGTCATTATACCATGGTGGATTCTCAATCACTCGGTAGCCTTTAAGAGGGACTACACTTTTATCATGCCAAGACACACCACTATGTATTTCACCATCATTAGTCATGTCAGCATCAAACAAGGGATTATTACACACAAGTTGATCAACACCAATATAACTTGATAATGAACTATCATTTAAAGCAGATGTATCAACACTAGGTTTACACAAATTGATCTTACAAGAAGAATCTATTTGGTCATCAATAGGATCAACTAGTGTGTGAACACTCTCAACAAATACATTATCACTATGTGGAAAAGAATCAGTAAGCTCACATGAAATCAAGCTATCACTTATACTCAATTGGCTACTAGCCGCACAATTAATTTTCAAGCTTAAGGAAGTGCAAGAATTAGCATTGTTACCTTGTAGCTCATAACATGATGTGTCTTCACCTTGGTTGTGTAACTCCTTAGTTTCTTCATCACGATGAGCAGTACCCTTTAATAGTCTTTCCAACTCATCGGGTGCCATCTCGGTGACTAATTGAATGACCTTTTCAATATTTCCTTGTATTGAAGCAAGCAACTCATTTTTGCTCATAATACGAGGATCCCAATAGCAAAATGATAATGATCCTTCCACCATACCTATAAAAATCAACAAATAAGTTAGTACCAAAATTCCTGATGTCACTCTTTATTTGAACTCTCAACTAACCTTCTATGACATCGTCTCAAAATTGATAGTGAACTAGCTTTGCCAACCAATTCAAGGTCACCTATCCTTTGTGGTCGAGTGGATTCTTTTGACTCTTGAAAGAAGGACGACCCAAAAAAACTAATGGACTTGAATCAAGAAGGTTATCAACGAATTAAGATGAGAAAAGTAGAAGAAAGAAGCACGAAAAGATTTGGACTCAAAACAAACTAAGTAACAAAAGTAGAAGAATTACTTGTTGTTACTTAATTTGAAGGATCAAAGAAATGATTTGATGATTTAAAAGTAGTTAACAAGTAATTAAAGATGTTAATTGATTGTTAAATAGAAGAAAAAAGAGTGTGGAAGAAGAAGAAGTGAATTTGGACACTTAGAAAAAATTTTAAACCTCAAAGAAGTTCATCACTTGTAAGACTTTGGTTGGTTGATTTGATGATTAAAATTAGTTAACAAGTAATTAAAGATGTTAATTAGTTGTTAAATAGTTGAGAAATGGAAGAAAAATGAGTTTAGAAGAAGAAGAAGTGAATTTGGACTCTTAGAAGATTTTTTAGACCTAAAAAACTCCCATATTTAGCCAAAATTTGAGGTTGAAACCAAAACCCTGCTCTTTGAAGTTGTACCTCACGCGTGCATCATAGAGTGGTACCTCTGTGTGTGGCAGTCAGCTGAGATGACGCTGATGTGGCTGCTGTGTTGGCAGTTGACTCTGTTGATGCTGACGTGACAGTCCACGTGGAAATTAATTTTAATTTTTTTTTTTTTTGAAATTCAACGTTTTTTTTTGAATTTTGAATTTCTTTTTTCAAAATTCCACCAATGAACCCAAAAACACCTTGACCAACTTTGACTTGAAAATGTTGGATCAAATGTACTTTCTTCTTTCTTCTTCTTCAAGAACAACTTGAAGAACATCAGGAACACATACTAGTTCCAATACTTTCAAAACAACTCGAAATTAGCTCAAACTTTAGGATTATCTTCCCCTTGACTTAGAGAATAAACCCCAATGGTTATTAACCTCCATTTTCTCTTCAATCACAAGACCCACTTTCAAAATTTGAAAAGTTTCAAAAGCTCAAAACCCTTTAATGGCAATTTCACTTCTACAATTCCAAATTGAACGAAATTTGAAATATAGACTCAAAAACACCAGGGAATAAGAATCTAGTGTCAAAAACAAGAAATCAAAACAAAAATATTTATGGATTTTTTTTGGATTTTTGAATTTTTTTTAATTTTACAAACCAAGACTAGATCTGTAGGAACAAATCTAAATCTAGGCTCTGATACCAAATGATAAGAATGAAAGGGGCTATTGAAAGAAATAAGAAAACATATGTGGAATTATCAAAATCTAATCGAATTTATGAGCAACAAAGGATTTCATGCCTTCACCTCTCAATTGAATCTGATCAAACAACAATAACCCAAACTCAATCAAAAATGAGAAAACCAAATTGAATCCACAAAGAGGGTAACTCGATAATCAATTAAGCTAGAAGAAGTTAACTATCAATTCTAAGAGTTAACCACTAATTACTCACTAATTCATGAAGGAAATTAAAGTGACACTAAATTATCAACTACAATTTGAGAGCATTCAGTTTCAACATTCAACATACTCTCTAAGTCTTCAAAAATGAAAAAAGACTAGTATTTATACTAAGGAAATAAAGAAGACACTTGTTTGAAAATTTTACCCTTAATGAGATAAGGGTCTTGTTTGGTTTTTTTCTTTTATGAATTCTTGAATTCATGAGATGACCAATTGCACACATGGCTACTTTCTTCTTTCTCTTTACTTTGATGGACCTATAACACATTATATGTCTTCATTTGGTGTCCATCAAGCTCCTCTAAAACTTTCATATGATCTGTGCTATCCATGCCGTTATCATGAACTCTTTAATTTCTATTATCTTGTATGATGTATTCTAAGTGTCTTGTATAGGGCCTTTTGGAGTTCTATACGTCATGTTACGACTAGGGTGTACTTTGGATCGTGACATGAATGCAAATGTTCCGTAAGGACATGTAAATATTGTTTTTTCTTGATCCTCCGGTGCAATGGAAATTTGGTCGATCCAGATTATCCATCGAGAAAGAAATATCACCCTTTTCTGGCAAGCCTATCAAGCATTGATCAATGAAAAGCACGGGAAAATGGTCCTTTTCAGTCCAAGGATTGAGCTTCCGATAGTCCATGCACACATGCCACCCGGTGACGGGTATAGTGGCAACTAATTCAAATTTCTCATTGGGGACAACCGTGATGCCATCCTTTTTCGGCACACATTGCACCGGACTCACCCATTGGCTGTCCGCAATTGGAAAGATAACTCCAGCATCTAAACATTTATTAATTTGTTTCTTTACTACTTCTTGCATGGGAGGATTTAATCTTCATTGGTGTTTAATGGTTGGTTTATAATCTTCTGTTAAATTTATTTTGTGAGTGCATATGCTAGGCGAAATACCCACAATATCGGTGATTGACCACCCCAAAGCTTTAATATGCCTCTTCAATGCTATGATTAGCAATTCTACTAGCCATTGTTTAAGATCACTTGCAATAATCACTGGAAGTGTGTTATCGGCCCCCAAGAAGACATATTTAAGATGAGACAGGAGCTCTTTCAACTCCAATTTTTGTTGCTCAATGATGGATAGTTTTGCCAGCAGTGCTTCTCGACTAGACAAATTGAGGTTGAGTTTAGATTGGAAAGAATTATATGAACCCACCCCTACAAGAGCAGCCACAATTTCATCATTCTCACTAATCTCATCTTGATCATAATTAAGTAGCACTTGAGCCAAAGGCTCCCTACAATAGGCTGCACTCCCAATGCCTACTACGGCTTCATCGATTTGATCCAAGTGAGACACAACATGCATGTCGAGTGGGTATTTAATTGATTTGTGAATATTGAAACTAACCACTTCTTCATTAACTCGGAATTTCAACTAACCTCCTTTAACATCAACCAATGCTTTGCCTGTATCCAAGAATGGTCTACTATGAATAATCGGCATTTCAACATCAGTTTCACAATCAAGCACCACAAAACTACTGGGGAACACAAATTTATCAATCTTTACTAGCACATCATAAACCACACCCACCGATTTCTTTATGGATCGATCAGCCATTAAAAGTCTCATATTTGTTGGTTTTGGTTTCTCAAGCCCAAGTTGGTCAAATACCATCAATGGCATCAAATTTATGCTTGCACCAAAGTCTCATAAAGCTTTAGCAAAAGTACACTTACCAATAGTGCATGGAATTATGAAGGCCCTCAGGTCATGTCTCTTGAGGACATCATTCTTTGCCATTACTGCACCACATGTTTGTGGTAGTTCGATGGTGGCACAATCCATCACCCTATTCTTGGTCACTAAATCTTTCATGTATTTAGCATAATCCGACATCTTGGTCAAGGCATCTACCAACGGGATATTCAAATCTTTCACTATATTCGCGAACTTTCTAAAGTTTTCATTTTCATTCTTCTTCCTCAACCTTTGGGGGAAAGGTGGTGTAATCTTGATTTCAGGTAATGTAGAAGAACCCTCAACATAACATTTTGTCACATTTGCTTTTAGTTCACCTTCCGCCTCATATTCTTTAACTTTATCCACATCTTTAGGTGATTCTTTATCGGCAACCACCTCTTGCTCATTTGAATTGTTGGGCTTTGTCACTTCTTGCAATGCCTTACCACTTCTAGTAACGACAGCTGAAAGTTGGTGCCCTCTCCTGAATATACCTTTGCATGAGATGTGTCACACCCATAGGAATTTGGTTGCACAAGAATGATCAGCTGGCTTATCTTTTCTTCAAGTGTTTCAATGGACACTGCATGTGAGGCCATAATAGCAGACAAAGCAGAAACATCACTCGTCATTTCTTGCAAAATCATATCGATACTCTCCACTTTGTGTAGAATTTTACCCAACAAATCATTAGTGTGGTTCTTCATTGGTTCATGATGATGTTCATACTTGCCTTCTTTACCGTCCTCTCTACGAAACCTCTCATCAATCCCATTGGTCCAACCTTGATTTCTGGCAAGTTTAAGATAACTTGGCCGAAAACCCTTCGATTTTCCACCTCTCATGTACCGCTTTTCATATCCACTCCAGGACATTGAATTTATTGAGTTTTCCTCTTCCCTATGAACATGCTTGGATAAGATTTCAAACTGGGTGGTCAACCGAGTGATGCTTTTATCATACTCTTTGTTTCTCTCTTCTTGTTCCTTGAACGCTCCAAAATATGGAAGAGACACATAATCATCACTTGTGTACAAAACTTGTTTTATTTTGGTCATATCATCAAGTAACTTTGCTGCTTCAGTAAATGACTGTCGGATAATACTTCCTTGCACAAGACGATCAACCAATTCCTTGTTCATAACAGTAAGACTATGGTAAAAGTATTGCAGTAGCAGCTCATCCGGGAAACCATGCTTAGGGCATTGTGACAATACCCACTTGAACCTTATCCATGCTTCATGTGCTGGCTCCCCACACATCCTTTCAAAATTTTTAATTTGCTTTCTTAACTTCATAATTCTAGATGGAGGAAAGAACCTCTCAAGGAAGGTTTCAAACAACCCTTCCCAGGAGATAATAGATGTCCTTGGCAGTTCAATCAACCATCTAGTTGCTTTCCCCTGTAGAGAGAGGGGGAATAGGCTTAGCTTCAATGTCCCTTGAGAGATACCTCTGGCTGAAAAAGGAGTACACACACTCATAAACTTTTAGAGATGCTCATTAGGATCTTCATGCTCTAGACCCCCAAATAAACTTTCCACATTGATCAGCTGCAACATCGTTGTTGTTATGGCAAAAGTAGCCCCCCTTATGCACCGGCGGAAGAAAAATTGCTCCTACTTCATGGGTGGTATGAGAAACCACCTCATCATCCCTTTTGTCGTCATTATCTTGCCCATGGCAACTAGAATCGTTACCATGTTGAGTACTCATCTAGTCCCTAGTCAAAAGATTACCATAAGAATTCCAAGTATAAAATTGTTCAACTACAAAATGAATTAGAATGCAAATTACTTCTAAACTAAATTCCTAACTACCATTCTCCGACAGCGGCGCCATTTTTGATAGCGCTAAAATCACTCTCAAAAACCAATTAGAAGAGTGAGCGATCATTGTCAATAAAAATCCAACAAGATTCGAGGTCGAATCCCACAAGGAATGGTGTACGGTTAAGAATCTAATTAGAGAACTAATAAGTAGTTAATCCAATTGAAGTTGAAATAGAAACAACTGGGTGGAGAAGTCCACCAAATTTAATAGAAATAATTTCAAAACCCAATAACCGAAATGGAAATAATTGATGATTCTCAAAACTAAGGAACTCTTGAGGTGTGGGGATTAGTTGATGATATAACTTGGGGTGTAATAGAATTGCTCAATATGGTTAGTTAATCACAAATCAGCTAGGTCATCATCAATGACGCTAATCCTCTTTCGATCTCAAAGCATCCTTGCATAGAATCTCCTTTCGGTCTCATCTATATGGCAATTAAGCAAACCCACACCTTTTCTGTGCTTGAAGTTCCAGTTGTTTGAGTCTAACTAGGAGATCCTGTTGGAGTTCGCTTTTGCAGCTTTGGCGGATCACCGAACTTTACCTTATGTTGCCCTTTAAGCCACTGTTTCAGCGGCCGACACTATCAGATCCGACGATATCCTTTCACCTCACCTTGTGTACTTTGGCAGATTGCCTTTCTTGTCTCACTTTGTTGATTGACTCTGAAGGTTGACTTAGTGCACTGTCAATTTAGGTGATCTTAGATTGCTTTGGAGACTTGCTCTTCTTGATAAGCGATCACAATTTTTATTTTGCACTTCCAGTTTCAATTTTTGGCCATTCTTTCAAACATCGATCCTTTCCTTGTCCAACTGCCCTTATAGCTGCAAATCATCATTATTCTATTAGAAAAGGACAATATTAGGCATTGAGGACATTGATTATTGAGCTATGTGGACCTTAAATGAGTACAAATCTATCACTTATCATGGTTTATTCTGTCAAGTCGTAGGTCGAACTTCAAAAAGTTGAAATTCCAAGAACACAACTCCAGGTCTACGATATCCTTCCTATGACTCGTAGGATGTCCTACGGTCCGTAGATAGGACTCGTAGAACCTACTTTAGTGCAATTTTCTATCCTTTTCCTTTCCAAATCTTTACTTTCCAATTTATGAGGTGTTACAACCTGCCATGAGAAGTTGTATACCTTGTGTCTTGTAGAATCGAGAGAAGCCTATTTTACGTCTTATGAGCTTGATGGACCAACCAAGAACTGGTGGCATTTGTTTATTGAGTGTAGGCTAGTTAGGTTGCCTCAAGTGTTTTGGGTTGAGTTTTTTGAGGCGTTCTTTGCTATGTTTACACACCAGAGCATTAGGGATCTACTCTGAGATCAGTTTGCTAGATTATAGCAGGGCTTCATGATCATATCAAAGTATGAGGCTAGATTCCAAGAGCTCTCTAGATATGTTACCATGATTCTACCTATCGAGTAGGAGAGGGTTCATTACTTAGTCCATGGGTTGAGGTTGTAGTTTTTGATTCAGACTGTGTCTATGGTGTTAGTGGGAAGGTCATTCTTAGATGTGGTTGATCATTCCCGTACTACGAAGGAGCTCCATCATAAGGCCCTAAGGGGCAGCGATAAGAGGGCTTGGCTTTAAGGCAATTTCAATGGTTCCTATTCTAGGCCTCACCAAAATTGTTAGCATTAGGGTCAGTCTAGCCTACCGGTTCATATATCACTCCAGACTTTAGAGAACAAGCAATATAATGTGGGTGGCTCTGGTATGTGTAAGATTTTGAGAGGCTCACATTCAAATTCTTTAGGTTGTGGTGGCCATTACTTTGTTGGCCGTTCTTCTCAGGTTGCAATGATTTTTGCAAGTATGACCACTAGTCTATAGAGTGTCCCCGTTGAGGGATGATTATACCTGCTCCGCATTCAGCTTAACCAATTTTAGTGGCACCAGCTTGAGCTGGAGGCGATGCCTAGGGTAAGGACCAATGTGGTGGTCATTAGGGCGCTTGAGGAGGACCTTGGGGAGACAGGTTAGGTGGTAGATGGGATGCTCAGTGCAGAGATGGGTAGGTCCACTTATATTTAGCTCCAACGAGGGCAGAGTTTGAGGTATCAAACACTATCATCAACGGTACAATTCTTTTTTCTATCAACCCTCCTCAGTTTTGTTTGATCTGTGTTCTACATTTTCCTATGTATATGTGTATTATGCTTCTCAGTTGTTTATCTGTTTTGATCCTTTGTAAGCTCCGTTGTGTGTTTTGACCCCTGTGGGCGAGTCTTTAGTAGTGGATCAGGTGTATAGATCATGTTTGGTGACTATCCATGGGTATGACACTTAAGCTGACCTTATTTTGTTGGATATGGTTGATTTTGATGTTATTCTAAGCATGGACTTGTTATCCCCTACTATGCAATCATGGATTTTTCCTAAGACCGTTATCTTAGCCATGCATGGTATCCCTCTTGTGGTGTAACAGGGTTCTTTTAGTCACACACTAACTGGGTTATTTATTTTGTATAGGCCAAGAGATTGGTAGCTAGCGGGTGTCTAGCTTATTTGGCTTATGTGTGGGATGTTAGGAGGGAGGGCTCCGCAGTTGATTCTATCCCTATTGTGTGATATTTCATAGATGTCGTCCCCACCGATCTATGTTGCCTTCCCCCAAAGCGTGATATTCACTTTGCTATTGAACTTGAGTCACGTACATTTCCTATTTCTTTCTGCCTTATTTTATGGCCCCCATAGAGCTCAAGGAGCTCAGTGTTGAAATTCAGAATCTCTTAGGTAAGGGATTCCTTAGACCTAGTGTTTTTATTTGGGGTGCCCCAGTTTTATTTGTGAATAAAAAGGATGGGTCTATGCATATGCATATCGATAATAGGCAGCTGAACAAGGTGACATTGAAGAAAAAGTATCATATGCCTTGTATTAATGATTTGTTTGACTAGCTCTTGAGTAGATTTGAGATTCGGCTACCATTAGTTGGGGATTAGGGAGGCAGACATCCCAAAGACAACATTAGGACTCATTATAACCCTAAGAAGTTCCTAGTGATGTCTTTTGGGGATGACTAATGCCCTAACGACATTCATGGACTTGATGATGCCTATGTTCAGGCCTTATATTGAATCCTTCTTCATTGTATTTATTGATGACATTTTGGTATACTTGCAAAGTTGGGAGGAGCACAAGCAACATTTGAGCATTGTGCTCTGGACTTTAAGATATCAATGGATTTATGCCAAGTTCACAAAGTGCAAGTTTTGACTTGAGTTTGTAGCATTCTTTGGGGCACGTGGTGTCCAAGGATGAAATTATGGTTGATTCGATGAATATTGAAGCTATTCATGATTGATCTAGGCCCAGGATAGTTACTAAAATTTGAAGTTTCATCGGGTTAGCTGGTTACTACAAGCAGTTTATAGAGAGATTCTCTTCTATTGTAGTGCCTTTGACTCGATTGACTCGCCTTGATGTTCCTTTTGAGTGGTCCAATGAGTGTTAGTTGAGCTTTTAGAAGCTCAAGGAGTTTCCTACTATTGCTTCTATTTTGAATCTTCCTGTTGAGGGTGAGGGCGTCAAAGTGTATTGTGACACATTTGGCATTGGTTTTGGTTGAGTATTGATGCTGTAGGGATGTATAATTGCGTATCCATTAAGGCATCTTCAAGTGCATGAGCACCACCACCCTACTCATTATTTAGAGTTGGGGGTGGTAGTATTCACAGTTTAGATTTGGAGAAATTACCTCTATGGAGTCTGATGTGAGGTCTACATTGATCACTGGATTGAACTCTTAAAGGACTATGACTGCTCTATTCTATACCATTTAGGCAATGCAAATGTGGTAGTGGATGCCTTGAGTCGGAAGGCAGTGAGCAGTATGGGTAGTGTAGCATTCCTTTTTACTTTGGACCGACCTTTGGCTTTAGACATTCCGTCTTTGCCGACAAGATGATTCATCTAGATATGGGATTTCGTCGGACTTCTAGAGGTGTTGATAGCATTTGGGTCATGGTTGATCGATTGACCAAGTTAGCACACTTCCTTCTCATTGAGTCTTATTTCAGCGCTGAGAGGTTGGGTCGTGACTACATTCTGGAAGTAGTTTGTCTTCACCGGGTGTGTCATGACCCAAACTACCCCCTAAATGTGACATGGCGAATAGGATCTAGAAAGGCCCTAAACAAGCAGTTGACATAAGCATGACACTAAGATAAACAATATAAGAGAATAAAGCAGGAAAGTGAGATATAAGTCTCAACATCAACATCATAAAAGATACCAAAATTAGAGTACAACATCCTCATAGCGGAAACATACTAAGTGTGACATTAAGCCTCTACTAATCAAAGATGTGGCTAGGACACACCCTAGCTTACAAGTAAGTTTGAAACTAGAAAGACATGAAAGTACTAGAAGCTATCATCTGGTGGCCACGCCCTCGAACCATGAAGACTCACCAAGTGCAGGGTAAAGTCGATCAATCCAATCTAGCCACTGCATGATGGAGGAATGTCAGACCCTATATTATGAAACAACATAGGCACAAAAAGGTATATGTGTCAGTACCTGGAATGCATTGAATATGGGAAAGATGCATGAGTAAAAATATGATAAGTTCGAAACATGATAATGCATGACCAATAAAACATATCAATCAGATAAGCTTTGTACATAAACCATAAGGGTTCAATGCAATAGAAAAAATGACATATGTAATAAACATAAGCTAAGTAAGAAATCATATCATTTCGGTATCTTTCTCCCACACCGAAAAGAGATTGTCCTACTTGCCAAGGTAAGGATCATGTTCTAAGGCTTAGGTGGATCCACTAGAAAATTATCCAATCGGGACATCCAACTGGGGCACGTAGTTTAAGGACTTTGGGAATCACCCAAATTCACTTGGTGCTAAGTAAACTCCAAATGGAAATCATAAAGAATAATATCATATTCATATCTTAGTCTTTGAAATGGTGAGAATCTAGTAACACCAACTCAATTATAAAGACTCATAAATCATAAGAATAGCTCCTTTAAAACACCATGATTTCATAATGTAACCGATGTATAGAAGACACTTAATCGAAAGTATTTAAATCATGATAATCTTTTCTTAGTAAAACCGCACTTCAATCGGAAGTGGCTAAATAATGGAAATCTTTCATAGTAAGAATACTTCAATTGGAAGCAACCTAATTTCATAAAACATGAGATACTTTATTAGAAAACACCCTAGGATTGTAGTCACTAAAATTCCTCATGCATGCATAAATTTAAAGCTTCAATTAATGATCATAAAATAGACATGTAGCAAGGGTTCATTTGAAAAGCCTTGAAAACATGTAATTTGAGTCAAATCATGCATAATAAGATCAAAAATAGTAAATTGAGTCATAAACAAGTGAACCATAAAGAATCATACAAACCCTAGAATTTGGGTGAGATCATAAAGTAGAATTTAAGGATTTTTCGGGACTCAATGGATAGAAAGGGATCCATTCATGAATTTCCCATGTACCTTGATTAACCTAAGGTTTGAAATTGGAGAAGGAAGCTTGATGCTTGAAGATCCCTAGTTTTCACCTAGAATCCTTGGAGAGAATTTTGGAGAAAAAGACCTTGAGGGATTTTGTGGTTGAGT
Source organism: Solanum appendiculatum (assembly GCA_018342035.1). Classification (NCBI taxonomy): domain Eukaryota; kingdom Viridiplantae; phylum Streptophyta; class Magnoliopsida; order Solanales; family Solanaceae; genus Solanum; species Solanum appendiculatum. The sequence continues at coordinate 771,762 of JAGDQO010000612.1, read as the reverse complement.
TAATGAGAGGGAAAGGGAGATTTTGAAGGGTAAAATCAGTTATTGTACTTAGAAATAGGCTAGAAATGACAGTTTAGGAGTTAAAAAGGATAGGAAAAGACCCAATTAACCCTGAACTTACAACCACCAGAAAGACCCTACGGACCCACCTATGGTCCGTACAAGACTCTACAAACCGCGCTGGTCATCAATAGATGCCTTTATTAGAGACCAAATTTTCTGAGCAAAACCACAAGCCACCTCCTATGGTCCATAGACCCTTTTATGGGACGTAGGTCCCAACCGTAGAACCCTAGATCTCAAAAATATTTCACCAAATTTGGAGCCCTACCTACGAACCACTTCCTACAAGCCATAGGCCCTCCTATGGACCATCCTGTTAATTCGTGGGAAACTTTAAGAGACTTGAAGAATCCAACTTAGCTTCCACAACCACCATCTACGGATCATAGGACCTTGTACGGCCCGTAGGTGGAATTGTTCAAACTAATACCATCACATTTTCTGCAACATTTTCCTTTCCAACTCACGTACCATTTTATGAGGTGTCACAATGTCTCCCCCTTGGGAACATTCGTCCTCGAATAGGATCAAACTAGCATGAATAGAGTAGGGAAAAAGATCTAACAACCCATCAAGAATGCAAATCACATCAAAATGCACAAAATCAAGGAATGGTCAACCCCAAGCTAAAACATAACTCAAAAATCAATTTTTCATGAACATTCTTGCAAATGGAAACAAGAGAATAACTAAAACGCATGAATCTGAAAGAGTAAACATGAGTGACTAATACCTCAAGCTCAAGCTGAAATGGAAGGAAAAAGATGAGGATATTTGGACATCATATCAGCTTCGGCCTCCTAAGTATCACCTTCAACTAATTGATTCCTCCAAAGAACTTTCATGGAAGCAACTTCTTTATTTCTCAAGTTTCGGACTTGATGATCCAAGATTTCACCAAAACCTCTTCATAAGAAAGACTTTCCTTAACTCCAACACTCTCCAATGGTACAATAAAAGTAGAATCACCAATACACTTCTTAAATAACGAAACATGAAATAGGGATGCATTGATGCAAATTTGGAAGGCAAATCCAACTCATAAAATAACTTATCAAAACACCTCAAATTATCATATGGGCCTACATAACGGGGACAAAGCTTCCCTTTCTTCTCGAATATCATCACATCCTTTATAGGTGACATTTTCATGTAGGCCTAATCATCAACATCAAATTCAATTTCTCTTCTTCTAATATTCACATAAGGCATTTGTTGACTTTGAGTCATTTTCAATCTTTCTCTAATAAGCCAAACCTTCTCCATTGCCTCATGCACTAACTCAGCCCTATCAAAGCGACCTTACCAACTTCAAACCAACCAATAGGAGACCTACACCTCCTACCATAGAGAGCCTCAAATGGAGCTATTTGGATACTTGAGTGATAACTATTATTATAAGCCAACTCAATCAAAGGAAAGTGATTATCCCCAATTACCCTTGAAATCTATCATGGAAGCTCTCAACATGTCCTCCAAAGTCTGAATAGAATGGAGCGGCTTGACCATCAGCCCGAGGATGAAAATCTGTAATAAACTACACTTGAGTAACAAGACCTTTTTGAAATGACCTCCAAAATTGAGAAGTAAACTGAGTCCCTTAGTCAGAAATAATGGATATAGGCATTCCATGCAACTTCACCATTTCTTGAATATAGAACCTAGCATAGTCTTTGGATGAAAATGAAGTCTTCATAGGAAGAAAATGAGCCAACTTTCTTATTCAGTCCACAACAACCCAGATAGAATCACACTATTGAAGAGTACAATGTAAACCAGTGATGAAGTCCATATTCAGATCTTCCTACTCCAAGAATAAGTGCTAATTTCTTGAGCCAAATCTCCCGATTATTGATGCTTAACCTTCACTTATTTATAATTAGGACATTTAGCCACAAATTCCATAATATCTATCTTCAGACCATTCCACCAATAGACATCCCACAAATCACGGTAAATCTTGATGGCTCCCGGATGAATAGAATACCGAGAACTATGAGCTTCTGATAAAACCTGATGCCATAACTCATTAAGATTTAGAAAACATACGCGACCTTGGTAACGAAGCACACCATCTCCCTCTTGTGATAAATCCTCAATGGTTTTTTTGGATTTTGCTTTCTTCAATTCAACCATAGTCGGATCAAGATCTTGCTTAGGCTTCACATCTAATATAAGAGACGATTCTGAGCCATTTTGAACAATGATACCACCATCCTCGGAGTCAACCAAGTGAACACCTAATCGAGCTAGTCTATGAATATCACGAACTAACTCCTTCTTACCATCCTCAATATGAGCAACACTACTCATCAACAAAGAGCATCAGCAACCACATTTGCCTTACCCAGATGATAAAGAACTCTCATATAATAATATTTCAATAACTCAGCCACCTCCTTTGGTGAAGATTCAAATCCTTTTGTTTAAAACATATTGCAAACTTTTATGATCAGTGAACACATCTACATGAACACCATCGAGATAGTGTCTCCAAATCTTCAAAGAAAACACCACCGCCGCTAACTCCAAATCATGATTCGGATAATTCTTTTCATGTACCTTAAATTGCCTTGAAGCATAAGAAATTACCTTACCATGTTGCATAAAGAAACAATCAAGACCAATCCGCAAAGCATCACAATAAACCACAAAACAATTGAATCCTTCTGGTAATGTCAAAACTAGTGCTGAAGAGTCTATCCTTCAACTCTTGGAAACTTTTCTCATAAGCTTCCGCCTATTGGAATTTCACCTTTTCATGAGTCAAAAAGGTCAAAGGTGAAGCAATAGAAGAAAATTCTTCAACAAAACTTCTATAATAATTTGCCAAACCCAAGAAACTCCAAATATCTAAAGGGGAAAGAGGTCTAGGCAAGTTCTTAACTGCCTCATCTTCTTAGGATCAACTTGAATACCTTCACTGGAAACAATATAGTCAAGGAAAGAGACAGACTTTAACCAAAACTCACATTTGCTAAACTTAGCATACAATTGACGATCCCTAAGGATTTAACGATCCTTAGATGATCAACATGTTCATTCCTTGGAATAGGATACTTATTCTTTATTGTGATGTTGTTCAATTTCCAATAGTCAATTCACATACGAAGTGAACTCTCTTTATTTCGAACAAACAACACTAAAGAACTCCATAGTGAGATACTTGATCTAATAAACCCTTATCCAAAAATTGTTTCAACTAATCCTTTAACTCCTTAAGTTCTACCAGAGCCATATGGAAGGGAGGAATAGAGATAAGCTGCATATCAAAAAGAAGGTCAATACCAAAGTCTATTTCCCTTTTGGGAGGAACACCTAGAAGGTCACTAGGAAATACTTTTGGAAACTCATTAAAAAGTGAACCGACTCAAAAGTAGGGGTTTTGAAATCTGTATCCCTAACCCAAACAAGATAATAAACATAACCTTTAAAGATCATTTTCCTTTCCTTTAGGCAAGAGATTAATCGACCTATAGGTGCTGAATTTCCACCATTCCATTCTAAGATAGGTTCATTTGGAATGTGGAATGTGACCAATTGGGTTAAAAAATCTATGGAAGCATAACAAGAATGAAGCCAATATATCTCAAGAATAACTTTGAAATCTATCATGTCTATAAGGTCAATAGGAGTGACTCTTTGAGAAATCAATACTGGGAAATTTCTATAAACTCATCTAGCAATAATGGAGTCACCAACATGTATAGAGAATAAAAAAGGTTCTAAAAGAATTTCTAGACCAACACCAAACTTCATACTTTAGAAAGAAAATATAGAACCTAGATCAAGCAATGCATATACATCAAACTGAAAGACTCACAACATACTACACACCATATCTAGAGAACCCTCATGATCCTATCGAGTCTAAAGAGTATAGAATCTGTTCTGACGAGGAGCTCTACTCAAACTAGAAGAAATACCCTATTGGGCTGGGCGACCCGAAGAAACACTAGGTTGAACCTGACGACCATCTCTACCCTTGCCAATAAGCTAAGGGCACTATCTAAATCTGTGACCACTCTTACCACAGCAAAAGCATGCACCTGAACCAGCTAAGCACTCTCTCAAATAGTTCTTCCCATACCTCTTACATGCAGGGAAATTCTGAACACTAGGAGTAGTACCTTAAGGCTTAAGGTTAGACACCCTATCCTGTTGAACTTATGAACCAGAGCATTTATAGAATTGTGACCAGAGAACTTTTGCCAAAACTACGAATATCCATGTCCACTAGACCTAGAGTGAGAGAAATCACCAATATCTGTTCTTTCCCTCTTAGACTCTCTAGCCTTCTCCTTAAGATTTTCCTCCTTGAGTTTTGGGAATGAATCATCAAACTTGAGATGTCCATCTCTTTGATCAAAATGACGGTTTGACATTCTTTGACCACCATTCTAGACACATCCAAAATAAACTTACTCATTTGTGTTCTAGAGTCATCTACCATTGTTGGAGCATACTTAGACAATTGAGTGAACTTCAATGAGTACTCCTTCACACTCATGTTCCCTTGCTTAGATTTATAAACTCTCGCACTTTAGCCTCCCTCATCTAAAGAGGAAAGAACCGGTCAAGAAATGCCCTTTTGAATTTTTCCCAATCCAATGGACCTGCATCCAATGCCCTTTCTTCTTTCCATTGGTCAAACCAAACTTGAGCAACCCTTTTCAATTGGTAAGCATCCAAATCCACCTTTTCCACCAGAGCAATTCCCATAATGTCCACAATCTTATAGATTCCTTCAATGAATTCTTGTGGATCCTCATCCATTTTTGAACCATGAAATTCTGAAAAATTCAGCCTCATGAAGTCTCTTACCCTTGTTGTCGTCGTACCCACAATTGGATTCATAGTAGTTACAACTTCCCTATTCGCTTGAGCTGTCATATATTTTACCAACACTTGGAAAGTGGCCCTAAACTCCGCATGAGACACTTTCTCGGCCACAGGATCAACCATAACTTGAAGAACTTCGGATTCCACATTATCATTGACAGTCCTTCTCAATGGATCTCTTCGTAGAGGCATATTCTAAAAATGCATAGAACATGAGTTAGGAGGAAGACCTTTATAGAGTTCCACTCTATCACACTACTTTAGAGTAATGAAAGAAGTGAAGTTTCCTAAATGCCTTGTAGCCTCCTACTCATAAACGTGTAATGCTTTAGACTTATGAACAAGACTCTACTTGACGAGGCTTGTCAGACTCCTAGAACCTTTAAAACTTGATGCTCTAAATACAAAGTTTATCATGACCCAAACTACCCCCTAGATGTGACATGGTAAATAGGATACCGAAAGACCCTAAACAAGTCACTTGACATAAGTGTGAAGATAAATAATATAAAATAATAAAGAAGGAAAGTGACATATAAGTCTCAACATCAACATCACAAAAGATACAAAAATTAGAGCACAACAACCTTATACAGGAAACATACTAAGTATGATATTAAGCCTCTACTAATCATAGATGTAACTAGGATACACCCTCGCTCACAACTAAGTCTGAAAATTGAAAGACATGAAAGTAATAGAAGTTATCTTCTGGTGGCTATGCCCTCGAACTATGATGACTCATCAAGCGCATGGTAAAGGTAATCAATCAAATATAGCCACAACCTAATGGAGGAATGTGGAAATAATATAGGCACAAGAGGTATATACGTCAGTACTCAGAACAATAAAACATATCAATCGGATAAGCTTAGTACATAAATCATAAGAGGTTAATGCAATAGAAAAGTCATGACATATGTAATAATCATAAGCTAAGTAAGAAATCATATCATTTTTTAGATGTTTTCAGTTAACAACATAGACCATGTGAGCTATAACATAGAATCAGGTGTCTTGTTCCATACAAAAAAGAGATTGTTCTACTTGCCAAGTAAGGACCATGTTCTAAAGCTTAGGTGAATCCACTAGCTAATTGACCAATCGGGACATCCTATGGGGCATGTAATTCAAGGACTTTAAGAATCACCCAAATTCACCTGGTGCTAAGTAAACTCCTAACGAAAATAATAAAGAATAATATCATATTCATATCTTAGTCTTTGAAATGGTGAGAATCTAGTAACATAAACTCAATCATAATGACTCATAACTGATAAAAATTGCTCCTTTAAAATATCGTGATTTCATAAAATAATTGATGTATAGAGGACTCTTAATCAAAAACATCTAACTCATGATAATCTTTTTTTAGTAAAATCGCACTTTAATCAGAAATGGATAAATCATGGAAATCTTTCATAGTAAGAATACTTCAATCGGAAGTAACCTAATTTCATAAAACATGAGATACTTTATTTGAAAGCACCCTAGGATCATAGTCACTAAAATTCCTCATGCATGCATAACTTAAAAGCTTCAATTCATGATCATGAAATAGACATATAGCATGAGTTCATATGAAAAGCCTTGAAAACATATAATTGAGTCAAATCATGCATAATAAGATCAAATAAAGTAAATTGAGTCATAAACAAGTGAACCCATGAAGAATCATACAAACCCTAGAATTCAGGTGAGAACATAAAGTAGAATTTAAGGATTTCTTGGGACTAAATGGATGGAAATGATCCATTGATGAATTTCTCACATATCTTGATTAACCGAAGCTTTGGAATAGGAGAATGAAGCTTGATGCTTGCAGAACCCTAGCTTTCACCTTAAATCCTTGGAGAGAATTTTGGAGAAAAAGACCTTGAGGGATTTTGTAGTTTTTGAGTGAGAGAGAGGGAATGAGAGATTTTGAATGGTAAAATTAGTTATAGGACTTTGATATAGGCTAGAAACGACATAGTTTAGGAGTTAAGAAGGACAGGAAAGAGCCCTATTAACTCTGAGTTTAAAACTATCCGAAAGATCCTATGGTACCAAATACAGTCCATACAAGCCTCTACGAACCGTACTTATCATCTGTAGATGGCTTTACTGGAGACCAAATGTTTTGAGAAAAACCATGAGCCACCTCTTATAGTGTATAGACCCTTCTATGAGTTGTACATACAAACCATAAAACCCTAGATCTCAAAAATATTTCACCAAGTGTGGAGCGTTACCTACGAATCACTTCTTACGGGCCTAGGTCCTCCTATGGACCATCCTGATGATCCATGGGAAACTTTTTGAGACTTTGCAAATGCAACTTTCCAACTCAGTTTCCATGACCACCATCTACGGACCGTATGACCTCGTACAGTTCTTATAACGCTCAAATCACCCTCCAAAACAAATTAAAAGAGTGAGCGATCGTAGTCAGTAAAAATCCAACGAATAGTCAGGGTCGAATCCCACTGGGAATGGTACAACGTAGAGAATTCCTTACCAAAAAATTTGGATTTCAAATCAATTCATTTGTAGTGGTAAAACATTTGGGTGGATGGAACCACAAATTAATATTAAATCTGGATTATCAAATATTGCAATAACACTAGAAATTTAATGAAATCAAGAGCTAATAAGTAATAGGGGTGCGGGGATTGGAAGTCAATCTCACGTAGGGGTAACTGTGCTGCTCTGTTGTGATGAATACTCATGAAAAGGCTAAGTCATCTTCAATGACGCTAATCTTCTTTCGATCTCAAAGCATCCTTGCATAGAATGTCCTTTCGAACTCATCTATACACCAATTCTAAACAACCCAATACCTTAATCTATCCTTTCTTTCAATAATAGGGAAACTAGATCCGACCCATAACCTCTCTTTCAAGCAAGCTATAGACCTCAAACCTAAATTGCTAGCATTGAACTCATTACCCACTCCAATCAATCTCTTTCGATCATCAACCGGAGATCGAAAGTAGGAATTAAGTTTGCAACCTTAACCCATTAAATAACCTCATGGTAATTAGACCAAATTCATGCATGAACAACAAAAAAACATATCATAGTATGATACCCACTACATTAAATCAACACCCAACTCCATTAGAGCACCTCTAGATCTTGGGATTTTAGCCACACATCACAAAAAGCAAAGAAATTATACCTTTCATGAAAGCAACCATGGGTAGCATGAAATTAAGTAATTACGAGCAAACCCACTTTGGATTTAAATTCAATTTGTAAGATTCAAGCACAAAGTGTAAAACCCCAAAAGCTAGAAAAGTGTTCTTCAAAAGATAAAAAGTGTTCTCCCACTCTCAAAACACTCTAGTCTAAAAATCTCTAGGAAAAACTCTAAAAAACAAATTCTCTAAAAAAACTCTTTCAAAATTAAATTCTTTGGGCTATTTATACTTTCCCAAAATTTGACCCAAAATTCAAATGTCTGACAGCTTCGGCGACATTAGTCGAGCTCACCTAACCTAATCTGCGAATCACGGTTTGCTTCTCAGCGCGCCTTGTGATGATCTAAGCTTCAGATGTTTGAACTTCAGTCAGTGACTTCGATTAAGTCTGCGCCTTAGTCCGCCTTTTGACCATTAGACCTTTTCCTCTCACACTGTCACTTGGGGCGATATTTTTTTCAGTTGGCGATCTGCCCATTATGCTAGGCGATCAACAATGTTCACTTTTGCACTTTTTTTTGCATTTTTGGCCATTCTTTCAAACGCCAGTCCTTGCCTTGTCCAATTGCTTTCACACTGCAAATCATCAATATTCTATTAGTAAAGAATATAATTAGGCATTGTGGACACTAATTATTAAGCTAATTAGGCCTTAAATGAGTGCAAATTTACCACTCATCAACACCTCAAACTTAAACTTTTGCTTGTCCTCAAGTAAATCGAAAACACTATAAGCTCAATAAGGGTGTCTATAGCAGTACTTAGCGAGAGCTAACATGCAAATGCCATGGCAAGACTACTTTCAATAGCATGCTACCCTAAATCATGATCAAAAAGCTTCAAATGATGACTAGCTAGTCACAACACAAACTCAAGCTCACAATGGCTTTTTGTCTAATCCAAGAACATGTTATAATAAATGCATTCAAGTTCCCTCACGTCAAGAACGATTCTATGCTCTCGTAAAATTATAACAAAGGTGTAAGGAATCAATGCATCTCTCACTCTTTCAAAAGAGAAATACATAAAAGCTTTGTGCCATAGGTTTGCCCATATTTTCCAATCATCACACAATCTAGTTCATGTAAGATCTCATGGGTCTTTTAGGCTTGTAATGGGGCTGAGGGTTAAGGTATGGTCAATTTTGGATAGTGACTTCACCCTTTCAAAGCATTGTTGCAATCATCATCACCTCTTCTCAAGTCCATTTTCTTTCTTTTTCAACTGAGGACTCAACTGTTGGTTTGTCATTCACTTTATATGAAATCCCCTTTTTATTTCATTCACTCCTCTTTTTCATTTCCATTTTTCTCTCATTCAACACATTTTGTTTTTTTAAAGGAGGGGTTCCCTCTTTTTAGTACCACCTCAAAGTTGAGTCTCATTTCATCTTCCTTTACCGTTTACTTGGCTTTCATTCGTCCTTATTTTCCACACCCCCAACTTAGATTATTTTCCTAAGTTGGCTATTCAAACATTGCAATGCTTCAAAAAGGGGTTTTGGTGAGAAAGAGGGGATAATTTTGTTCAAGAAGTTTCTTTTGGTTGACAACAAGTGGATTAGGCTCAAATGGTGCCAAAATTGTTTCACACCCTCACAAGGTAGTCAAAATTTGGTTATGAATGATTTGGTTCCCTTATTGAATTTCTTCCCAAGGTCATGCCTCACATTCACCAAGATTTGTACAATTGGACTAACAAGGCAAATTCTAGGACTCCACATGCATGTTTTTAGGTAAATCTCACCACACATGGCACTTCAAAATACACTCATTTAGCATATCCCAACAAGATCAAAAGCGTACGTGTGATGTTCATTGCAAGGCTCACATCAAAATGTATCTAGTCAACAAAAGATTCATCAAGATCATTCAAAGGTGTAACCATATCAATTTCATTGTTGCAACAGAAACACTACGCATCATGCTCATCATGAGTACCATTTAAGACATCAATATTGAACAAAATTGATTCTCAAATTTTTATCAATGAAAACTTCAAGCATTTTGTGATTTAAAACTTATGGGGTATGGGGGTTTGCATTTATCAAGAGAGAACAAAATGATAAAGAAGTAAGGAGACACAATTCCCAAAATAAGAGCACTCTTGTATAAAAAAGCAATAACTACAATAATTGTTCAAATGATAAAATAATAAAATACAAACAAAAGAGGAATATTGACACGAAGGCCCTCACCCCTCCAAAAATAAAAATGCAGTGTCCTCAATGCAAAATAAATACAAGTTCTGGGAGGCTGAGAAAAAGGATCCCCCTTATAGGCTAAGCCTATGGAGCACTCTCATCTGGAGACTTGAGTGGAGAAACCTCAAGAGGGGCATCGATGCCCAGCAAAAGGATCACTAGAGGTGGCAAGTAATCATCAAGTGGGGCATCCGTGCCCATCTTAGCAGTAGGAAGGGTGGGGGAGTCTGGAGTGACTCTACTAGACCCGACCTCTAAAGTCTCTCGAAGAGATCTCTCTAGGGTAGCCTGAAGGATGACGTCCTCGGTCTTGTGTAGCTCGGTCAGTGTCTCAGCTCTCCCATGCTCATCCTCTCACAGTCTCTCCTCATCAGTCAACTCCTCGTTGGCTCCCTCATCCTCATCCTCAGCAATGACACCAGTATCCTCAGGCACAAAAGAGTAAGGTGTAGCACTAGGCATCTTAGGTTCTGGGGCAGCATCATCTGAAAGGGGAACATTGCCCCACAGTGTAGAGATGTCCATGGGCTGTATCTAGACCACCTCAGCCCTCAATGTGGCAACCTCAGCTCTCAAGGTATCTACAGCACTAGAACTTCCCTCGCCCTCCTCTAAAACTTCTATCCTAGCAGTCAGATCATCTAAACACAGAGTGTGGCCCTAAACTACCTCCTCACACCTGACCACCCACTCAGTCAGTGCAACAAAGGCTTTCTCTATAGCCTGGTCAATGAACTGGGGCAAGTCCTTCTCAACCCGGGCAGCTCTAACATCAGCTGACCGAGCAAGACTGCCCATCTGGTAGATAAGTGCCTGGGTCAAGGGAGGACGGGTAACAGGAGAAGGGGGAGGCCTAGTAGTAGCAGAAGATACATAAGCCATAGGGACAGTAGAAAAATAGTAGTAGTGGGAGGTGCTAAAGAAATACTTGCCTTCTCCACAGAAGGAGCAAGTGCGCTGGACCTAAAGGTACTCCTAATTTCTCACACAGTTGTGTAATAAGCACTGGGAAGGGAAGCAAAGTCTGTTCCTGTCTCACTCTCATTAGCATCTCAGAAGCAATGATGGCACTCATATGCATATGCTCACGGTTGATGATGGTGCCAACTAATATCGCCTTGTCATGATGAAGAATAGAATCTTTCTGGGATGGCATCAGATTGCTACTGATGAAGGCAAACCAGTATCTAGCCACCACATTTAGATCTTTCTTCTCGATCTTTGCACCATCCACCATCCACGAAGGAGAAGAACAAGAAATTAAGAGAGCTAACCAACCCTTCAAAGAATCCAGATCATGGTGCATTCGGATTTAATATAAATCATCAGCAAAGGCTTACATATGTAGAGCAGTATTGATGGCCCCCGCATCATATCAGACTTTCTTCCCTCTCACTTCCACTTCTTCAAGTGATTTCCATACTGTGCCCTTTCACTTTTTCGTAAGGGCTAGAGTGTAGGTAGCATAGAATTCCCTTACCCAAGATTGGATGTAAGGACTCCTGGCTCTTGTGAAACCCTTAAAACGGTGGAATTGGATGGTGCCCCATATAGTTGGGTCGTCACTCATCACTCCATCAACAGAGAGTCGTCTCTCCTCAAGAATGGTCCTTTCTCCTGCAGCATTGAGCCTGTTAAAGGCTCTTGGTGTCACGACCCAAGCCTAGGGCCTAGGTGTGACCGGCGAATGGGGAACCCGAAGGAACCCCAAACAAGCCTCCTAGTGTATCATTACACATTCTTGGTCGCGGAAGCAATTAAATGACCATAAGCAAGAAAAAAAAATGATACATAAATACCATAGATGAGTCAAGCTCAAGCATAATACACAACTTGTCCAACACCACCTCTAAACATGAGTACTTAGCGGGGGCCAAGACAAACTACCGGGCTCACCCTCATAGTCAAAACATAACTAAAAAGGAAAAGTTTTATACATAACAAAAGATCATGAGCAACGTCCCCGAAATGGAGGACTCACCAATAACCACTATAGAAAATCGTACTAGCCACGCGGAGGAGGATGGTCAAGCGGTGCTCCGGTCCCTACATGGTGACATCATGTAGGCATAGAGTATGCGTTAGTACATTTGAATGTACTAAGTATATGGGATGCAATGCAATGCTACATTAGATGGACATCATAGGAAAAATGCGTAATCATACCCAATAGATAGCATATTAATGAAATGATATGTATAATGATGCTTACATAAAAATCATATTTAGTGGGACGTAGTACATGTGTGGCGAGTGACCATCAATATAGTATTTCCAAGGCCTACCACCCCCTTGGAGAGGCGAAAGAGGTACAAACCCCTCAATATGGTTACACGGGCCTACCACCCCCCCTAGGGACCAAGGTACAAACCCCTACACGGGCACCCCCCGTGCTAGGGACCAAGGTACAAACCCCTCGATATGGTTACACGGGCCTACCACCCCCCGTGCTAGGGACCAAGGTACAAACCCCTCGATATGGTTACACGGGCCTACCACCCCCCGTGCTAGGGACCAAGGTACAAACCCCTCGATATGGTTATACGGGCCTACTACCCCCCGTACTAGGCATGGTCGACTCACAACACTTATAGAGAAAATCATATACATGTGTCCATTTCATCATCATTTCAGTAATTACATAACCATCCGTCTCATAGGACGTACCTTGGACCTTCCCTTTCCTAAGAATTCTAAATGGGCATTTTATCAAACACAAGGTGGGCAATTGTTCATATAAATGAAATCATGTATTTCAAGAATACTAATTCCAACCAATTCCAAAATCCATATAAATCAGCCCACCAACAACATACATATATATATCAACCTTCATAATTTGATCATGGAAGCATGTAAACCATAAACATCACATAATAATTCCATTTCATGATAATATGCAAAATGGACCATAATAGGGTGTGTAGTAGTAATTCCATAATTCAAGAGTTCATAAATAATCATAAGGACCCATAAACTTGAAGTAGAAATAGAGGATAAATGGTTGGACTTGTGGAAAGGAAGGTTTCCACAATCAAACCCACATACCTCAACTTTGGAGAATCCTTGATGAAGATTGGAATGGAGAATCGAAGCTTGAGATTGAGTCTTGAATCCGGAATTAGAGCTTGAGATGTTTGAATTTGGTTGAAGATCTTGGTGGAATTTTTGGAGAGGGCTTAGAGAGTGTTTTTGGAGTTAAGAAAATGACTAAGTATGGGACATATCCCCTTTTTATAAAAAAAGTCTCCAACCCGCCTAGAAAAAAAAGGCTCACTGGAATTGGAAATTCTGCACAGACAGGTTTTACGAAAATGGTCATAACTCCCTCATCCTAACGCGGAATAAGGTGAAACCAAGTGCGTTGGAAAGCTAACTCAAAGAGATTTAATATCATAGGTTGCAGCCCTTCCAGTTCCTTTTGTGCTAAGAGATATGCCCCTTTAAAGTTGACCCTCCAAATCGCAATTTTTGCGATTTTCAAATTTTGATACGGTTGCTCTAAAATTCGGGTTAGACCCATTTCCCACTCAATTTGACCCCACGAATAAGAATATGAAGTCGAATTTCCGAAATCATGCACGGATTTTGAGATATATGGAAATTACAATTATAGGTGTTTCCGAAGCACATTTTTGGGCATTTGGGTCGTTTCACTTGGAGCAATAACTGGAAGGACTAGATGGTTAAGCTTGTGCAAATGGAGGTTGCACTAACTTGGATCTAAGCTCATTCCTCTTCCTCACCACCCTAGGTTGTACCCTCTCTTGGTTAGATGATTGCGGGGTGGTGGTTTGGAGACGATTTGATACTTTTGAAGGCACATTAATGGTAACCCCCGTTGTCTTTTAAGAGGAGGAGGTGGAGGAGAGGACTCCCTATATGATTCAATGTCTGAGGAGACCACATTCTTACCCTTTGTCCTTTCCATTTTCTACAAAGCACATATTAAAGCACAAGATCTGTGAAGATTAGTTAAAATCAAAAGCACTTTGAATCACATTTCAAACATCAGTCCTAAGGCTCGCCTAACAGGAAGGTGTATTGCCCAATAAGATCGGCAAACTACCGTGAACTCACTGAAATGGACAGTAGCAATTTACTTAAGGTTTAGGCAAAAAAGGTCGAGTCAATGCCAACTCGGCTATTTGCCGAGTTGGTTTTGGTGAGCTAAGACAAGTCCACCAAAACTGACAGTGCAAAAGGAAGAATAACAGGCATCAAGGGTGATGTCCACTCTTACTCGACAATATGCCAAATGGGTTGGGTGAACTAAGACAAGCCCGCCGAATGGGACAGTATCAAAGGCCATGCACATGCTTAGAAAGGCGAGCTGGGTCTTACTCGGTGATTCGCCTAACCTCTTCTGCGGGCTAAGACAAGCTTGCCTAACTGGAAGTTTCAGCCAGTGCCTAATTTTCAGAACCAAACCCAAAAAGCACATCGAAAACAAGATCCCCCAACATTACAATCCACCTATATGCTTGTTCTACCCATGGGTACTCAGATTTCCCGCAGATATCACTAAGTGTCGCACTAATTGACAATTTGCCCTTAAGAAAGTAGTCACCTTATCTATCATTGGGCAAAATCATGCAATTGGTCAACACTAAGCTACTCAGACTTCACTCACATAAAATTAAGCACAGACCCATCAATCATATCAACACAATTCATCATTCTAAACAACACAATCACGATTCACAAATTAATACAGGCATTCAGAATCACAATTACAAGGGTACAATTCAAATTCAACAATACGATGCTACCCAACAAAATTAAGCACTCAAATTCATTCGAAGGGCTCAAGCCCACACTTTATGCGCAATCATACTTCAAAATTATCAACAAAAAGTCAAAACAACAACCTTTATGCTGAAAAACAAGCAAGCAACTGAGGAATCGAGGTTGGGTTGACTCAAACATCATGCAAATGCACTTCTAGCTCCTTTAATCCACTCACACTAGTTACACAAGCACTCAAAATGCACAATGCAAGAGAGGGGACTCGAAAAGGTTTTAAAATTTTCAAAGGTTTGAGTTTTGAAATTAAAAATAACCCTTGGCCTTTTTATATCAGGCCTGTTTGGTGCATTTATTAGCATCACCGAACGTGTTCGGTGTATCACCACATGGAGCTTAAGCTCGCTGAACATGCTTGACCTAATACCCAAACTTGAAGGCTGCTTCGACGAACCTGATAGAGCGAAGTGTACTTTGGCGAATTGCCCTTTGGAGTTCAGCTCGCTGATCTTGACAGTATACTTTCTCATCAACTTCAGCTCAAAAGGCGAACAAAAATTAGTCTGTGTAGTGCCTTTGGCACATTGCTGATTTGGTTTGGTCATCGCCTAAACTTCCCTTGTCTATATTTTAACCTCTTTTTGACATGCACTCATAATGCACGGTATTCGAAAGCAATAAAAAAAGTAAATACTTGGGTTGCCTCCAAGAAGCGCCTTATTTAACGTCATGGGACGACATAGTCCTCAAACTCAACATTCATTTTTGGGATGCAGGATGGTGTCACTAGGCAATGTTCCTTTTTGCCTTGGATTGAGATGAGTTGCAATTTGATCTAATTGGGTCTCCAGCTTCTTAATGAAAACTGAGTGAGAAGTCACCGTCTGTGATAAAGTAGAGAAGTCATTTTTCAAGTCCTTCAACACCTTATCGGACCCTTCAACCTTATTGTATATCCTTAAAATCATGTCCTTAGTTCGATTTTCTTCTGGCCCACTTGGTTCTTTTGGGCATGGACGATCATGGGGAAGAACATACTTATGTTCTTCCATCTCCCTGACTCTCCAATTTCCACCTCGCCAACCACTATCTCTATCTTTATTCCAACCTTGGTTCCCACCTTGTCATTGATAATTGGTATGAGAACCCCCCATTTGGTTTCCCAAATATTGAACTTCTTCATTGTATAATACCTCAAACTTGGCATTCTCCGGACATTGCCCTATGTTAGTTTCAACCGCATTTATCGACTTGGCTCCACCTCCCATGACGTGTTTGTACAACAAATTGATTTGGGTCATCATTTTGGCAATGTTTTCATCTTTTTCATGGTCCTTCTCGATTGTTTCGTTAGTTAAACCCACTTGTAGAGTAGGCACTTGGTTCTCTCTAGTGTGCCATGCTCTGTTAACCATAGTCATATCATCAAGCAACAACACATCCACCTCATACAGTTGTCTCATTAATCCACTATGGACTAATTGATCAGCTACACCTTTGTTGACTAAATCAAGGCTAAAATAAAAGTATTACAGTAGAAAATTGTCCAGAATGCCATGCGTTGGACATTGTAGGAGTAACCTCTTGAACCTCAGCCATGTCTCATGCAATGGTTCACCTCCAATACGCTTAAAATTATGGATTTGGACGCGGAGTTTAACCATCTTTTTGAGGGTGGAAAGATTCTCTCCAAAAAGGCATCAGTTAGCTCATCCCAAGAAGTGATTGAATCATTCGGCAACTCCACCAATCATCTTGTAGCTTTTCCCGTTAAAGAGAATGGGAATAACCTCAACCTTACGGATTCTTGAAGACAAAATGTCCACATACCTCAATGAAATTCCTAAGGTATTCATGGGGATCTTCATGAGCTAGACCCCCGAACATTCCCTTCATCTGGAGCAATTACATCATAGTTTTAGTGATGTGAAACACAGCCCCACCAATTGTAGGAGGTATCCAGATTGCTCATGTGGTTTGAATGACATTAAAACGAATGTCGTTTAGATCACCTATATTGTCATTTTTACTATAGTGACTATCATTGTCACACCCATGGTCACACATCTTGTTAACCTGCAAATCAGCCAACAACAAATCTACTACAACTAAACAAGTCTAAAATCTAATTTCTCAATTAGAATTCTCAACCACCATTCCCCCGCAGTGGCACCATTTTTTATAATTCTCAAATCACCCTCCAAAACCAATTAAAAGAGTGAGTAATCATAGTCAGTAAAAACCCAACGAAGAGATGGTGTTGAATCCCATAGGGAATGGTCCAGTGTAGAGAATTCGTTTTTAAGAAATTTGAATTTTAAATTAATTCATTTGTAGTGGTAAAACATTTGGGTGGATGAAACTGTCACCACCCAAGGTACCCCCTAGACGTGACATGGCGTACAAGACCCCAAAAGGCCTCACACAAGCCACTTAGCATACATACATACAAGATCATAGGGATTTAAGAGTTTAAAAGACAATATCATATCAAAGCTTTTAAGAAGATAGCGCAAATCTACATCTCATGTCTCAAAGCCAATCTATCATAAGAATGAGAAATAAAGTTTGGGACGTAACCCAAATACAACGCCAAAATGAAAGAACATAAAAGTAAGAACAACATGGCTATGTCCTCGAATGGATGAGGACTCACCAAGTCTTCAATAATCCTTTTACTAAGCTCTAGCCATGAATAGATGGAGAATCGCCAAGCTCTACATTACCAAGTCAATGTAGGCAAGAGTATGTGTTAGTACAATCAAGTACCAAGTATGATAGCAATGCAAAAAATCATTTAAAACATGCTAAAACGGGACATTTTCATGACATACAATGACCAAGCCAAAACATGATAAAGGTTAGAAAACATAAGTCATAAACCATGGCCAAGCAAGCTAAACATCTTTACATTACCTTGAGAAACATCATAAAAACATTTTAGTTCATTTGTTGTGGGAAGTAGCCTTAACCGACATGTAAGACCATGTGAGCTATCAACATGGAATCCGGTGTCTAACCCCACACCAATAGGGCCATCCTACTTGCCAAGGTAGGACCCTTTACTTAACATATAGCTTACGTGGATCCACTAGCTAGTGTCTATCATAGACCATCATCCTATGGGGGCACAAAGGTAAGAGATAAGGAGATTGCTACAAGAAACCCGACCTCTACTAACAGGAGAGCTTCTATCTCCATATCCTCTCGGTGCTAAGAATATATCCCATAGAATGGTTATAATTCTTGTTCATCTTATTATCCATGGAAATGTACAACTAGAGTTACCAATCCAAGCTAAAGTTCATAGAATAGCTCCTTAAACCTTTGATTCAACTTTAGTTGAGAAAACCTTTCAACAAGTTATGAATCCTTTATGTGAGTAAAAATCCCTTCACATTCATAGATTGAGTAATATGTGAGAAAACCTTTCACCACTCAACAATATCTTCAATTAAGGTTCAATCTCAAAGCAATTCATAAATCATCATAATTTCCATAATTGAACATGCATACTTCATAAAAACCCATTTTCATCATTCATCAATTCCATCATGAATCATAGCTTTTAAAATCATTAAAATGTGCATGAATTCACATATACTTCATAAATTCTATCTTCTTCATAATTCAACCCATCATCAATGCATAAATATCAAAATTAGGAGAATTCATGTGGGTTCATCGGGATTCATATTGAAACATGTAATTCAACTCAATTCATACTTAGAAAACCATAATTGAAAGTAATTTGATCATAATTGAAAGAACCCACATCATAGAAGAAAACCCCACCCTTCAAATCAAATTAGGGATTTGATACTTTGAAAATTGGAGATTTTAGGGATTCCATGGAGGAAAGGGCTCGATGGATGAAAACTATCATACCTTAGGGTCTCAATTCCTTAAGCAATTGATGAAGAAAAGCTTGATTTCTTGAACCCTAGCTTGCCCTCTTCTTCTTCTAACTTCTAGAGAGAGAAATATTTGGGAGAAGAGAGCTTTAGGAATGGTTGAGAATGGGTAAAATTAGGCTTAAAAAGGTTTATATAGGGTATGGGTCAAAGGTAAAACCGACTTAGATTAGGAATTAAACACCTATTGAAAAGACCAAAAGGCCCCTTTTAAATAACTGTCGGACCCCTACCTACGGTTAGACCTACGACCCGTCCTGTCCTTTCGTAAGTAGATTCAGAGACTGCCAATCCTTCCACCCTACAGCAATGGACCCAATGTACGGTTCATGGCTCGGTCTACGGGCCGTACATGGCCACCGTAGGTCAAAGCCTCAGCCCTAAAAATTTAACTAAGTATGGGTCTCACCAACGAATCCTACCTACGACTCGTACATAACTCGACGGTCCGTCTTGGATAGCCGTACTTCAACTACTGAAACTTGATATTTTAGGGGACCAGGACCAGCCAACCACGGGCCTGACCTACAGTCCGTAGGTCAGTCCACGAGCCGTAGGTGGCTCCGTTGGTATTGGTACCAACAAGTTCTAGAAAACTAAAATTCTTTTCGTTATGAGTCCGAGGTGATACATTATCTCCCCCTTGGGAATGTTCATCCTCGAATGAGAATCAAGGCATCATAAGGAGGGTAAGAAACAAGATCTAGCAACCCAACCGAAAATGCAATCACATAAATGCACATATCCAAGGAGGAAAGCATCATCCCCAAGCTAAAGCATGTTCAACACATCATTTCATGATGACTTTATGCAACTCTTACTTAATGCACATAATCATAAATAAATCAATCAAGCTAGTTCATTTTCACAACATTAGACTCTTTATGAACATGCATAATCAAGGAATCATGGAAATAACTAAGACAAATGAAACCAAAAGAATGAACCATGAGTACTTAGATACCTCAAGCTAGAGTAGGTTCGGAGGGAAAGAGATGAGGATATCGGGACATCATATCGGCACCCTCTACTAGTTGATTCCTCCAAAGAACCTTCACGGAAGCAACTTCTTTATTACTTAACTTTTGGACTTGCTGGTCTAAAATCTCAATCGGAACTTCTTCATAGGAAAGACTATCCTTTACGCCAAGATTCTCTAATGGCACTATAGATGTCGGATCACCAACACATTTCTTCAACAAGGAGACATGGAAAACCGGATGCACCGACACCAAATCATTAGGCAAGTCAAGCTCATAAGCACTCTTACCAACACGTCTCAAAATTTGGTATGGGCCTATATAACGGGGACTAAGCTTCCCTTTCTTTCCAAATCTCATCACACCCTTCATGGGTGAAATTTTCATGTAAACCCAATCATCAACATTAAAATTCTAAATCTCTCCTTCTAACATTGGCAGAGGACTTTTGTCGACTTTGAGCCATCTTCAACCTTTCTCTAATAAGCCAAATTTCTCCATAGCCTTATGTACCAACTCGGGACCTATCAAAGCAACTTCACCAACGTCAAACCAACCTATAGGAGATCTACACCTCCTACCATAGAGAGCTTCAAATGGAGCCATGCCAATACTAGAATGGTAGCTATTATTATATACAAACTCAATCAAAGGAAAATGATCATCCAAATTACCCTTGAAATCAATTACACAAGCTCTCAACATATCGTCCAAAGTTTGGATAGTACGCTCCGCTGGCCCATCAATTTGAGGATGAAAGGCCGTACTAAGCTTAACATGAGTACCAAGACCCTTTTGGAAGGACATCCAAAATTTAGAGGTAAATTGTGCACCACGATCTGAGATAATGGATAAAGGCACTCCATGCAACCTAACCATTTCCCTCAAGTACAACTTACCATAATCCTCCACCAAATAAAAAACCTTGACGGGAATGAAATGGGCTGATTTCATCATACGATCCACAATAACCCAAATCGAGTCATATTGTCACCGGGTGCGTGGTTAACCAACAATAAAGTCCATATTCACATCTTCCCACTTCCAAGTAGGAATACTAATATCTTGGGACAAACCTTCCGGCTTTTGATGCTCAACCTTCACTTGCTGACAATTAGGACACTTAGCCAAAAATTCCTCAATATCCTTCTTCATCCCATTCCACCAATAGATCTCCCGCAAGTCACGGTACATCTTACTAGCTCCTGGGTGAATGGAATATCGAGAACTATGGGCTTCCGATAGAATTTGTCCTCTTAAGTCATCTATATTGGGAACAAACAAATGACCTTGATATTGAAGCACACCATCTCCCCCTTGGGAGAAAGCCTCAACGGACTTTTGGAGCACCGCTTCCTTCAACTCAACAAAATTAGGATCAAGATCTTGTTTAGCCTTCACATCATGCACAAAGGACGATTCGGAACCATTGTGAATCATAACACCACCTTTAGTGGAATCAATCAACCGAACACTCAATCGGGCCAAACTACCAACATCACGAACCAACTCGTTCTTACCATCCTCAACATGAGCAATACTATCCATCGATAACTGACTAAGAGCATCTACCACCACATTAGCCTTGCCGGGGTGATAGAGGACACTCATGTCATAGTCTTTTAAAAACTCAAGCCACCTCCTTTGGTGAAGATTCTGATCTTTTTGTTTAAACACATATTGCAAACTCTTATGGTCGGTAAAAATGTCAACATGCACACCAAACAAATAATGCCTCCAAATCTTTAAAGCAAATACAACCGCCGCTAATTCTAAGTCATGAGTAGGATAGTTCTTTTCATGAACCTTGAGTTGCCTTGAAGCATAAGCAATAACTTTCCCATTTTGCATAAGAACACATCCTAGCCCAATTCTCGAGGCATCACAATAAACCATAAAACCATCGGACCCTTCTGGTAAAGTCAATATCAGAGCTGAGGTAAGTCTATCTTTCAATTCTTGAAAATTCTTCTCACATTCTTCGGACCAAGTGAAGTTAACCTTCTTTTGAATCAAAGCCGTCAATGGGGAAGCAATCGAAGAAAACCCTTCGACAAACCTCCTATAGTAACCGACTAAACCCAATAAACTACGAATATCCGAAGGTGATAGCGGTCTAGGCCAATTCCTAACCGCATCCGTCTTCTTAGGATCTATCTGAATACCCTTATGGGAGACAATGTGACCAAGAAAAGCCATGGACATTAGCCAAAACTCACATTTACTAAACTTTGAAAAAAGTTGATGGTCCTTGAGGACCTGCAACACAAACCTCAAATGATCGACATGCTCACCTTCAATCCTTGAGTAAATTAAAATATCATCTATGAACACAATCACAAACATGTTAAAGATATTGTCTAAACAACCTATTCATCAAATCCATAAACGCGGCTGGAGCATTTGTCAACCCAAACGACATCACTAGGAATTCATAATGGCCATATCTAGTCCGGAAAGCCATTTTCGGAATATTATCTTCTTTGACCCTCAATTGGTGATAACCCGAATGAATGTCGATCTTAGAGAAGTAACTAGCCCCTTGAAGTTGATCAAACAAGTCATCTTTCCTTGGAAGAGAATACTTATTCTTAATAGTAACCTTATTCAATTGGCGGTAGTCAATGCACATACGAAGTGAACCATCCTTCTTCCTTACAAACAAGATCGGAGCACCCCATGGAGAAACACTCGGTTGGATGAAACCCTTATCCAACAAGTTTTTCAACTGCTCTTTTAGTTCCTTAAGTTCTGCCAGAGCCATTCTATATGGAGGAATAGAGATAGGTTGCGTGTCCGAGAGAAAGTCAATACCGAAGTCTATTTCTCTTTCGGGAGGAATACTGGGTAAATCATCGGGAAACACTTCTAGAAACTCATTAACAATGGAGACCGACTCAGGAGTAGGGGTTTTGGAATCCATATCCCTCACCCTAACAAGATGGCATAAGTAACCCTTAGAAATCATCTTTCTAGCTTTTAGACAAGAAATAAATTGACCTTTAAATAGAGAATTCCCCCCCTCCACTCTAGGATAGGCTCATTCGAAAATTGAAACTTGACCATTCGGGTCCTACAATCAATAGAAGCGTAGCAAGAATGCAACCAATCCATCCCAAGGATAACATCAAAATCTAACATATCAAGCTCTACAAGATCAACATGAGTGACTCTATGGGATAATGAGACGTGACAATTTCTATAGACTCTCTTAGCCACAATAGATTCATCAATTGGAGTAGAGACATGAAAAGGATCTAACAACACATCTAGAACAACATCAAACCTCATAGACACATATGGTGTCACAAAAGACAAAGTAGCACCGGTATCAAGCAAGGCATAAACATCAAAGTGAAAGACTTTCAACATACCGGTAACCATATCGGGAGAACCATCTTGCTCCTGAAGAACTTGAAGTGCATAGAATCGATTTTGCTTAGGAGCATTTGAACCCAAACCACTAGGTGGAGCTTGCTTACCTTCTCTTCCCTTAGCCATGAGAGATGGATAGTCCCTTATCTTATGACCACTTTTACCACAATCGAAGCAACCATCTGTCATGACCCAATCTCTCGAGTCATGATGGCGCCTACCAACCCACCAGTAGGCCATCCAAAACCCTATCCTGGAACTGAATAGTAATGGGAATGAGGGTGGAAACTAATTTAAACCAAGCGGAAGCAACACAAGAATGCACAAAACAAGAAAGCTGAAATGAAACCAAACTATATACATAACTGAAACCTCCCAGAATCTGGAAGTCACATGTACAGAACTATTAACAAGAGTACAAGTCCCAAAAGTGGACCACAGAAACAACTGTCTCGAAAGCAAAATACAATTCATTATATAATAACAGAAGAAGACAGGTAATCCCAGAACGCATTGTGCTCACCCTCGTCTCCCGAAAAGACAACTGTAGGCTTGAACTCAACGCTGATAACTGGTGCTCGGACTTACATCACAAAAAAGATGCAAAGTGTAGCATGAGTACCAAAACAACGGGTACCCAATAAGCATTATAGGCCAATTGAGCAAGAAAGGTAAAGACAGGCAGACAAGATAGAATCGGCACAAACAAAGGTCAACAGGACGGAAGCAGATAAAGCGATAGCAACAAGAACAACTAAGCTAAACCCAGCTGAGCCCCCCATCCGCTGGGCAGACTAGTGCGCAAGTTAAAATAAAACCCGAACAGACCCCCATAAGCCCGACAGGTACACAGAAGAGCTACTCTACAGAAATGAAAGAAACCCAACTCTAGAAACCTCAACACCATGGGTCTCGGACATGAAAAGATAACACCTGGGCCCCACCCAATCATCGGTCATGAGCTGGAAATACCAGACTCTAACCGGGTAACGTCAACCTCAAGCTGGAACAATACCTGGGCCTAACCCAATCATCAGTCACGAGCTGGAAATACCAGACTCGAACAAGGTAACATCAGCCTCGAGCTGGAATAATACATAGGCCTAGCCCAATCATCAGTCATGAGCTTGAAATACCAGCCTCGAACCAGGTAACATCACCCTCGAGCTAGAATAATACCAAGGCCCAGCCCAATCATCAGTCACGAGCTATAAATATCAGACTCTAACCGGGTAACGTCAGCCTCGAGCTGGAACAACCAACCCACGCTCGACAGTCTAGCACTGGAAATACCGGCTCCAACCAAATAACGTCAGCTGCGCAGTTGGGACTAGTAGCCTCCGCTCCACGGACTCGCACTGGAAATACCTGGCTACATTCGAGTAACGTCAGCTACGAATCGGAGCAGGAGCGTACAACCGACAACCTAGCACTGGAAATATTGGACGCTAACCAAATAACGTCAGCTGCGTGCTAGAGCTAACAACCTCGAACCGGATCAAAGAACCAATAACGAAACGACGCAAGGAAAAACACCACGGGCCGCCGGCCCACAAAGATATCCACCGAAGGCTCCCAGCCTAGCATAAACCAACCGATAGTCGATGCAACATAAAAAATTCTCATGCAATAAACCGCCATCGCAGGGATAGAAAGAGAAAAGAAGATAGACAATCCAAAGCCACAAAAACGCCTAAACTAAGGCTCAACTATCAGACCCGTCTGCTATGCCAGTCTACAAGGATCTAGTCCATCCGAATAGATGTCGGATACATACTCAAGTCAACCAGGAACACAGGACTAAGGCAATACTACCCTGACCTAATCTAAGGCCGAAAAACACAAGCAATCAACACAACGAAAGAATATAATCCAAACCCACGCATGCAACAATAGATAACCACCCAATAGATAATTCACAGCATAAATACCAACAATCCAAGCCCACAACCCAACCTACAACATGATACTAGCCCCGAACAGCCCACAAATCAATTATAAATGAAGAAAATAGAGAAGAAGAAGAACAATACTAGCTACCCAATCCCAGATTCACATAAGTTGACAAGCATTTAAACAGTCATGCTCAATCTAGAAAGAAGGGAAGTCATAACCTACCAAAAAGCAGATCACGCACGCTCCAAGTCACTCAACCGGAGATTTCCCCTTCCAAACAGCCTTAGAATGCTGCCACACTGTCAAAAATAGAGTCACAGCGTCAATACGGTCGTTTAGACACTAAAATCATCAAATTTGGAGACGGACCAATTTCAGAGTCAAATTTGGAAACGTGGGATCCGCTCTGAATTTTCTGGAATTTACTCCGTGAAGAGGTCCCAAATCTTTCCCCGAACCTACGACCCAAAATGGGATGCTAATCGAGGCTCAGATCAGCTCCAACAACCAACAACAAGGAAGTACAAAACTTTTCACAAAATATGCCAAAAAGCAACTTACGCCTCTAATTCATGACAAGCGAGGAGTACCCAACGCTAAAAAACCTAAAACCCATGAAGCCAATGAGATTCTGAATCCTTGGGACTTTGAATCACCGAAAACTGATAACTGAGGAGGGAGATATGAATTTTCAAAGCTTCCATCCAAATGATCCTCGACCTCCTATATATAAGCACTGATCCACGCTCTTCTCAGTGAACGCAGCTAAGGCTCCACAGAGAGAAACCCTCTACAGCTCTGCAAACGCAGCCCTATACCCGCAAACGCAGAGGACAAGAACACCCTAAACACATAGAACTCCGTGAACGCGGCCCAAGGCCCGCAAACGCGGAGAACAAAGTACCCCACAGACCCAGACCTCTGCGAATGCGACCTCTGGCCCGCGAATGCGGAGTAGACTCCCTCACTCCTCTGCAAACGCGGAGAGATGGGATGTCTGCAATATTTGACAACTGCACACCTGAGTTTTGGCAACTCTAAAACTCCGACGGGGTGCCCGAAATTCGTTCGGAATATGCTACCCCCTTGAATGGCGCAGTCGAAATTTCCATACTAGGTCGTTTCGATAAAAAGTGGGTCCCACACCCAAAGGGCCATTTTAGCCAATTTCTATTGGAGGCCTCAGATTTTGATCAGAATCTCCCAGAAGTTCTCGAAGGGTAATTCTAGACCAAACTCGGCATTTTGGAACTAACCGCACTGTCGGAATTTTCATCCGAGCGCATTTACTAAGAATGTTGACCAAAGTCAACCTTAAGTCAAATTTCGAAGGATAAAGAGCTAACTTGCCCCAAAATCACATTGGAAACCCCAGGACTCGGGCAAACAATGTTTCTAGCCTAATTTAGCTGTTCTGGAGCTGATGGAACCGTCAAAATTCCCATATGAAGTCGTTTACCTGAAGTTATGACAGAAACCAACTTTTCAAGGTTCAAAAGCTCCAAAACTGGAAAACAAGCATAAACACCAAACGAAAGACCATGCGAACGAACAGTCGGTGCTAGCAAGTCATAAATGACTTGGGGTCACTACAGGAACACTCTAAACAACAGAAAAGAGGCATTAACAAAGAAATAGCTTAGAGGGTCATTACACCATCCGTACCAGCTAAGCACTTGCCCTCATGTTTCTTCCCATACTTAGCATAAGTAGCCGATGAGAATCCACCTCCATTTCCTCCTTGAGGCTTAGGGTTATGCACCCTATCTTTGTTGAACTTAAGAGGAGCATTGGAGGAACCTTGACCAGAAAACCTTTGTCGAAATCTAGAACGACAATGTCCATCGGACCTTGAATGTGAGAAATTACCATCGCCGGTCCTAGCCCTCTTTGCCTCCCTAGACCTTTCCTTAAGCTTTTCCTCATATATTTGTTGAGCATGAACCATAAGACGAGAAAAATCCATATCATGGATAAGCATAGCGGTACGACATTCCTTGACCACCATTTCGGACACTCCCGAAATAAACTTACTCATTCTTGCCCTAGGATCGGCAACCATAGAAGGAGCATATCGAGACAATTGTGTGAACTTCAAAGCATACTTTTTCACACTCATGTTTCCTTGACGAAGGTTGACAAACTCAAGCACCCTTGCCTCCCTCATCTCAAGGGGAAAAAACCTATCAAGGAAAGCAACCTTGAATTTATCCCAATCAAGAGGACCCGCATCATCCACCCTCTCACTCCTCCATTGGTTGAGCCAAACTTGAGAAACACCCTTAAGTTGATAAGCGGCCAACTCCACCTTTTCCTCCGACGTCACACCCATGATCATTAAAACCTTGTACACTTCATCAATGAACTCTTGAGGATCTTCCTCAACCTTAGAGCCATAAAATTCCAGAGGGTTCATTCTAGTGAAGTCCCTCTCCCTTGCTGCCGCCGTACCCACATTTTGATTCACGGGAGCCACAACCTCTCTATTGGCTTGAGCCAACACTTCATAGATTGAGTAATATGTGAGAAAACCTTTCACAACTGAACAATATCTTCAATTAAGCTTCAATCTTAAAGCAATTCATAAATCATCATAATTTTCAAAATTGAACATGCATACTTCATAAAAACCAATTTTTCATCATTCATCAATTCCATCATGAATCATAGCTTTCGAAATCATTAAAACGTGCATGAGTTCACATATACTTCATAAATTCCATCTTCTTCATAATTCAACCCATCATCAATGCATAAATATAAAAATTAGGAGAATTCATGTGGGTTCATCGGGATTCATATTGAAACATGTAATTCAACTCAATTCATACTTAGAAAACCATAATTGAAAGTAATTTGATCATAATTGAAAGAAACCGCATCATAGAAGAAAACCCTTAAATCAAATTGGGGATTTGATACTTTGAAAATTGGAGATTTTAGGGATTCCATGGAGGAAAGGGCTCCATGGATGAACACTATCATACCTTAGGGTCTCAATTCCTTATGCAATTGATGAAGAAAAGATTGATATCTTGAACCCTAGCTTGCCCTCTTCTTCTTCTAACTTCTAGAGAGAGAAATATTTGGGAGAGGAGAGTTTTGGGAATGATCGAGAATGGGTAAAATTAGGCTTAAAAAGGTTTATATAGGGTATGGGTCAAAGGCCAAACCGATTTAGATTAGGAATTAAACACCTAGGGAAAAGACCAAAAAGCCCCTTTTAAATAAATATCGGACCCCTACCTACGGTTGGACCTATGGTCCGTAGGTGGACCTACGACCCGTCCTGTCCTTTCGTAGGTAGATTTAGAGACTGCCAATCCTTCGACCCTGCAGTGATGGACCCAATGTATGGTTCATAGGTCAGCCTACGAGCGGTACATGGCCACCGTATGTTAAATCCTCAACCCTGAAAATTTAACTAAGTATGGGTCTCACCAACGAATTCTACCTACGACTCGTGCATAGCTCGACGGTACGTCCAGGCAAGCCGTACTTCAACTACTGAGACTTGATATTTTAGGGGACTTGGACCAGCCAGCTACAGGCTTGACCTACGGTCTGTAGGTCAGCCCATGAGCCGTAGGTGGCTCCGTTGGTACTGGTACCAGCAAGTTCTAGAAAACTGAAATTCATTCCGTTATGAATCCGAGGTGTTACACGAATTACCAACTTGATATGAAATCTGGATTATCAAATATTGCAATAACACTAAAAATTTAATGAAATCAAGAGTTAATAAGTAGTCTAGGGGTGCAGGGATTGAAAGTCAGTCTCACGTAGGGGTAGCTGTGGTGCTCTATTTTGATGAACACTCATGAATAGGCTAAGCCATCTTCAATGACGCTAATTTTCTTTCGATCTCAAAGCATCCTTGCATAGAATCCCCTTTTGGTATCATCAATATGCCAATTTTAAACAACCCAATACCTTACTCTATCCTTTCTTTAAAGAATAGGGAAACTAGATTCGACCCATAACCTCTCTTTTAAGAAAGCTACAGACATCAAACCAAAATTGCTAGCATTGAACTAATTATCCACTCCAATCAATCTCTTTCGAGCATCAACCGGAGATCGAAAGTAGGAATTAAGTTTGCAACCTTAACCCATTAATTAACCTCATGGTAATTAGACCAAATTCATGCACGAACATCAACAAAATAGAGCATTGCACGATACCCACTATATTAAATCAACACCCAACCCCATTAGAGCACCCCTAGATCTTGGGATTTAGCTATGCATCACAAAAAGCAAAGAAATTATACCTTTCATGAAAGCAGCCATGGGTAGCATAAAATTAAGTAATTAGGAGCAAACCCACTTTAGATTTAGCTTCAATTTGCAAGATTCAAGCACAAAGTTGTAAAACTCCAAAAGCTAGAAAAGTGTTCATCAAAAGATAAAAAGTGTTCTCCCATTCTCAAAACTCTCTAATCTAAAAATATCTCGGAAAAAGCTCTAAAAAATACTCTCTAAAAAAACTCCTTCAAAGTTACATTCTTTGGGCTATTTATATTTTCCCAAAATTCAAATGTCTGACAGCTTCGGCAATATTAGTCGGGCTCACCTAACCTACTCAGCGAATCACCCTTCACTTCTCAGCTCACCTTGTGATTCTCTAGGCTTCAGATGTTTGAACCTCAGTTGACGACTTTGATTAAGTCTGCCTTTCAGCTTTGGTGCATAACCGAATACCACCTTAGTCTGCCTTTTGAGCATTAGACCTTTTCCCCGCACACTGTCACTTTGGGCGATATTGTGCTTAGTAGGCGATCCGCCCATCATGCTAGGCGATAAAAAATGTTCACTTTTGCACTTCGTTTTGCATTTTTAGCCATTCTTTCAAACGTTAGTCCTTGCCTTGTCCAATTGCTTTCACACTGCAAATCATCAACATTCTATTAGGAAAGGACATAATTAGACATTAAAGACACTAATTATTCAGATAATTAGGCCTTAAATGAGTGCAAATTTACCACTCATCAAGTTCATAGGTAGACTCGTTTAAACTGGTTCCATCACATTTTTCGCAATGTTTTCCTTTCCAACTCACTTACCAATTTCTGAGGTGTTACAGGGTGCCTGTGTCCATTATTTTAGATAGGGTTTCTCAGTTCACTTCTAGTTTTTAAAGGAACTTTCAGGAGGAGTTGGGTACCGATATTGATCTTCACACAAATTTCCATCCATAGACCGATGGGCAGTAAGAGCATACTATTCATGTTTTGAAGGATATTCTACGAGCTTGTGAATTGGACTTAGAAGGTTAGTGGAACTAGTTCTTAGCCTTGGCGAAGTTTGCATATAACAACTACCACTACAGTATTCAGATGGCCCCATTAAAGGCCTTATATGGTAGATATTGTCGCTCTTCCACTGGTTGGTTTGAGTCTTTAGATCCTAGGCCGTGTGGTACCGACTTGCTTCAAGAGTCTTTTGATAGAGTTTAGGTGATTCAGGATAGGCTTAGGTTAGCACATAGACCGCATAAGAGTTATGATGACCATATGCGTCAGGCATTGAGATTCAGAGTTAATGATTGCATGTTTCTCCGAGGCTCACCCATGAAGGGCATGATGCAGTTCGAAAGGTGGGGCAAGCTAAGCCCCAGGTATGTAGGGCCTTTTGAGATCCTTTGGACTATTGGTGATGTTGCTTATTAGTTGGCCTTACCTCCAGTATTTTTAGCTATTTATCAAGTTTTCCATGTTTAGATGCTTTGTTGGTATATTCCTGACAAGTCTTATGTACTTCGGTATGATTCACTTCAGTTGGATGATTTTTTGACCTTCGTGGAGGAGCCAGTTACTATTTTGGTTAGTGATGTTAGGTTGGTTGTATTCGAGAGCCATTCTTGTTATTAAGATCTAGTGGATAAATTATATGCTCGAGGAGGCTACCTCGGAGATCGATAATGAGACGCGAGATTGGTTTCCCCACATGTTTGAGCCTTCATGTACATCTTGACTTTTTACTTTTGAGCATGGAAGTTCTTTAATAGTGGATATTTTATTGACCCTCCAGGTCATTTCCTTGTTGTTGCATTATTTTCAGTGTTTAGAGCATTTCTATAGTCACTCAAAGTTATTTATGACTCATTGGACTGCCAGTTTGGTCCCCTAGTTGTTCATTTGGTTTTATGCGAGTTATTATGTGTTGGAGCTTTTAATACTTGAATGGTTGGCTTTGGTAAAAACTTTGGGTAAATGGACAGTTTTGTTATCCCTAGAATGTCAAGTTTGGTATAGGAGGACCTTTGGTGCTGATCTCGAGGTTTCTGGGCTCATTTTGAGCTACGTCATGGATTTTGACTTAAAATAGAGTTTGGGTGTGGGACCCACTTTTTTTGAGATGTCCTCCATTGGAAATTTAAACATCTCTATTGAGTCTTGAAGGCTGAATTTTGTCGTGTAACATAGTTTGTTTGCATACACGGGGTTCTGAACAAATATCGAGAACCCCATCAAAGAATTGTGGGACTTGATGTTCTAGTTGATGCAATAGCATTTGGTGCATGTGAAATCCTTCATCGCAGTCACGATGATAGCCTCCACTATCACTACCCAAGGTACCCCCTAGACGTGACATGGCATACAAGACCCCGAAAGGCCTCATACAAGCCACTTAGCATACATACATACATGATTATAGAGATTAAGAGTTCAAAAGACAATATCATATCAAAGCTTTTAAGAAAAATAACGGAAGTCTACATCTCATGTCTCAAGCCAATCTAATCATAAGAAGAGAAATAAGGTTTGGGATGTAACCCAATACAATGTGAAAAGAAAGAAAATAAAAGTAAGAACAACTAGGCTAGGTTCTCTAATGGATGAGGACTCACCAAGTCTCCACAATTCTTCTACTAAGCTCTAGCCACGAGTGGATGGAGAATCGCCATGCCCTACATCAACAAGTCAATGTAGACAAGAGTATGCATTAGTACAATCAAATACCAAGTATGATAGCAATGTACGAAATCATTTAAGACACGCTAAAATGGGACATTTTAGTAACATGCAATGACCAAGCTAAACATGATAAGGGTTAGAAAACATAAAACATAAACCATGGTCAAAGCAAACTAAACATCTTTACTTTACTTGAGAAGTATCATAACAACACTTTAGTTCATCGTTTGTGGGAAGTAGCTTTAACCAACATATAAGACCATGTGAGCAATCAACATGAAATCCGGTGTATAACCCCACACCGATAAGGCCATCCTACTTGCCAAGGCAGGACCCTTTACTTAACATATAGAATAGCTCCTTAAGAACATGGGTAATCACCTCTTGTTCGTTTCAAATTCATAGTGGGAGTATTACGTGAGAAGCCCTTTCACAACTCAACCATAACATCAACATATCATAGACTTTGATTCTTCAATCTCAAAGCACCCTTAATTAATCATTAACTTCACATGAGACATGCATAATTTCATAGACTTCATTCTTACATAGTTCATCATGCTCATAACTTGTAAATCATAGGGTTCACATAGGTTCATGAAAATTTCTCTTAATTCATGCAATTCAATGCAAACTCATTCTTAGAAAGCCATAGATAAGTCAATTTGACCATAATTGAAGGAACCCACATAATAGAGTAAAATCATAGTTTCTGATTGAACATGCTTACTTTCATAAAACCATCACTAGGTCATTCATAACCTCATTCATGAAAAGTCTTAGCTTAGGAATCATAATTCATGCATGGATTTATAGAGATTTCACATAATTCTTCACTTCATAATTCAAACCACCAACAAAGAATAATTTTTGAAATTGGGGGAAATTGACATGGGTTCATGGGGATTCATCTCAAATCATGAAATTCAACTCAATTCATGCTTCAAAGTTCATAAATCAATCAATTATATCAACATTACAAAGAACCCATAACATGGAAGAAAACCCCTAATTCAATTGAGAACTTCTAACTTGAAAATTGGAGAATTTAGGGATTCCATGGAGGGAAGGGCTCCATGGATGAATACAATCATACCTTAGGGTCTTAATTCCTTAAGAAATTTGATGAAGAAAAATTGATTTCTTGAACCCTAGATTGCCTTCTCCTTCTTCTCCTTTTATCTTCTAGAGAGAGAAGCATTTGAGAGAGGAGGGTTTGGGGAATTTCTCGTAAAATGGTTGGAAAGGGTATATTTTAGAATTGAATAGACTTACATAGTGTTAGGGAATGGAGGAAACCAACTTAAGTTAGTAAATAAGGCATTGGGTGAAACACCAAAAGATCCCTTTAAAATATCTATCGGGCCCCTACCTATGGTTGGACCTACTGTCCGTAGGTCAGACCTATGACCCGTATTGTCCCTCCGTAAGTAGATTCAGAGACTGAAAAATTGGACCCTAGAAGGACGGGTCCAATGTACAGCTCGTGGATCAATCAACGGTCCGTACACTGCAACCGTAGGTTAGAACTTATGGCTTAAGAATTTGACTAAGTCTGGAGGAGACCTATGAGACCTATCTATGACTCGTTGAAAGATCGACGGGCCATCCTGGTAGACTGTCGTTAAGGTTTTGAAACTTGACATTTTTGAAAACTTGGTCTTGCCACTTACGGTTCCCACCTACGGTTCGTCAGTCCATCTACGGTCCGTAGGTGGCCTCCATCACTGGCTCTAGAACCCAGAAAAATTCAAAAAATTTCCACCCTTGAATATGGGGTAACATTATCTCCCCCTTGGGAACATTCGTCCTTGAATGAGAATCAAGACATCATAAGGAGGGTAAGAACAAGAACTAACAACCCAACCTAGAATACAATCACATAAATGCACATATCCGAGGAGGAAACATCAACTCCAAGCTAAAGCATGTTTAACACATCATTTCATGAAGACTTTATACAACTCATGTTCAATGCATATAATCATAGAGAAATCAATCAAGTTAACTCATTTTCACAACATTTAGACTCTTCATGAACATGCATAAATGAGGAATCATTAGAATATCTAAGACACATGAAACCAAAAGAATGAACCATGAGGAACTAGGTACCTCAAGCTAGAGTAGGATCGGAGGGAAAGAGATGAGGATATCGGGACATCATATCGGCCACGGCCTCCCAAGTAGCACCCTCAACTAATTGATTCCTCCAAAGAACTTTCACCGAAGCAACTTCTTTATTTCTTAACTTTCGAACTTGCCGGTCCAAATTCTCAACCGGGACTTCTTCATAGGAGAGAATGTCCTTTATGCCAAGATTCTCCAATGGCACTATAGACGTCGGATCGCCAACACACTTCTTCAACAATGAGACATGGAAAATCGGATGTACCGATGCCAAATCATTAGGCAAATTAAGTTCATAATCAACCTTACCAACACATCTCAAAATTTGATATGGGCCTACATAATGGGGACTAAGCTTCCCTTTCTTCCCGAATCTCATTACACCCTTCATGGGTGAAATTTTCAAGTAAACTCAATCATTTGCATCAAATTCTAATCTCTCCTTCTAACATCGGCATAGGACTTTTGTCGACTTTGGGCTGTTTTCAACCTTTCTCTAATAAGATGAACTTTCTCCATAGGCTCATGCACCAACTCGGGTCCTATCAAAGCAACTTTACCAACTTCGAACCAACCTATAGGAGATCTACATCTCCTACCATAGAGAGCTTCAAACGTAGCCATGCCAATACTAGAATGGTAGCTGTTATTATAAGCAAACTCAATCAAAGGCAAATGATCATCCCAATTACCCTTGAAATCAATTACACAAGCTCTCAACATATCATCCAAAGTTTGGATAGTACTCTCCATTGCCCATCGGTTTGAGGATGAAAGGCCGTACTAAGCTTAACACGAGTACCAAGACCCTTTTGGAAAGATTTCTGAAATTGGGAAGTAAATTGTGCACCACGATCGGAGATAATGGATAAAAGCACTCCATGCAACCTAACCATCTCTCTCAAGTACAACTTAGCATAATCCTCCGCTGAATAAGAAACTTTGACGGGAATGAAATGGGCTGATTTCGTCAGACGATCCACAATAGCCCAAATCAAATCATATTCTCGCTAGGTGTGTGGTAAATCAACAATGAAGTCCATGTTCACATCTTCCCACTTCCAAGTAGGAGTACTAATATCTTGGGTCAAACCTCTCGGATTTTGGTGCTCGACTTTCACTTGTTGACAATTAGGACATTTAGCCACAAACTCCGCAATATCCTTCTTCATCCCATTCCACCTGTAGATTTCCCACAAATCACGATACATTTTGGTAGCTCCCGGGTGAATGGAATATCGAGAACTATGGGCTTCCGATAAAAGTTGTCCTCTTAATTCAGGTACATCGGGTACACACAACCGACCTTGATATCGAAATACACCATCTCCCCCTTGGGAGAAAGCCTCAACGGACTTTTTGAGCACCGCCTCCATCTACTTAACCAAATCAGGATCAAGGTCTTGTTTAGCCTTCACATCATACAAAAAGGACGATTGGGAACCATTGTGAACCATAACACCACCTTCAGTGGAATCAATCAACCGAACACCCAACCGGGCCAGTCTATGAACATCACGAACTAACTCTTTCTTACAGTACTCAATATGAGAAACACTACCCATAGATAGCCGATTAAGAGCATCCGCCACCACATTAGCCTTGTCGGGGTGATAGATGACACTCATGTCATAGTCCTTTAACAACTCAAGCCACCTCCTTTAGCGAAGATTTTGATCTTTTTATTTAAACACATATTGCAAACTCTTATGGTCGGTAAAGACGTTAACATGCACACCATAAAAATAATGCCTCCAAATCTTCAAGGTAAACACAACGGCCGCAAATTCTAAATCATGAGTAGGATAGTTCTTTTCATGTACCTTAAGTTACCTTGATGCATAAGCAATGACTTTTCCATTTTGAATAAGAACACATCCTAGCCTGATTCTCGGGGCATCACAATAAACCACAAAACCATAGGAGCGAAGTAAGTCTATATTTCAACTCTTGAAAACTCTTCTCACATCCATCAGACCAAGTGAACTTAACCTTCTTTTGAGTCAAAGCCATCAATGGGGAAGCAATCGAAGAAAACCCTTCAACAAACCTCCTATAATAACCAGCCAGACCCAAGAAACTATGAATATCCGAAGGTGATACAGGTCTAGGCCAATTCTTAACCGCATCTGTCTTCTTGGGATCTATTTCAATACCCTTACCGGAGACAATGTGACAAGAAATGCCACAGACGTTAGCCAAAACTCACATTTACTAAACTTTGCAAAGAGTTGTTGATCCTTGAGGACTTGCAAGACAATCCTCAAATGATCGGCATGCTCATCCTCACTCCTTGAGTAAATCAAAATATCATCTATGAACACAATCACAAACATATCAAGATATTGTCTAAATACCCTATTCGTCAAGTTCATAAACGCGGTGAATTTGTCAACCCGAATGACATCACTAGGAATTCGTAATGGTCATATCTCATCCGAAAAGCCATTTTCAAAATATCATCTTCCTTCACTCTAAATTGGTGATAACCCTAACGAAGGTCGATCTTAGAGAAGTAACTAGCCCCTTGAAGTTGATCAAACAAGTCATCTATTCTTGGAAGAGGATACTTATTCTTAATGGTAACCTTGTTCAGTTGGTGGTAGTCAACGCACATACGAAGTGAACCATCTTTCTTTCTTACAAACAAGACCGGAGCACCCCATGGAGAAACACTTGGTCGGATGAAACCCTTATCCAACAAATCCTTCAGCTGCTCCTTTAGTTCCTTAAGTTCTGCCGGAGCCATTCTATATGGAGGAATAGAGATAGGTTGCGTATCCGGGAGAAGGACAATACCGAAGTCTATTCCTTTTTAGGAGGAATACCAGGTAAATCATCAGGAAACACTTCCAGAAAATCATAAACAATGGGGACCGACTCGAGTTGGGGTTTCGAAACCTATATCCCTCACCCTCACATGATGGTATATGCAACCCTTCGAAATCATCTTTCTAGCTTTAAGACAAGAAATAAATTGATCTCTAACCATAGAATTTCCCCCTTCCACTCCAGGATAGGCTCATTTTGAAATTGAAACTTGACCTTTCGGGTCCTACAATCTACAGAAGCATAACAAGAATGCAACCAATCCATCCCAAGAATAACATCCAAATCTAACATATCAAGCTCTACAAGATCAACATAAGTGACTCTATGAGATAGAGATGGGGCAATTTCTATAGACTTTCTTAGCCACAATGGACTCACCAATCAGAGTATAGACATGAAAAGGATCTAGCAACACATCCGGAACAACATCAAACCTCATAGCCACATATGGCGTCTTAAAAGATAAGGTAGCACCGGGATCAAGCAAAGAATAAACATCAAAGTGAAAGACTTTCAACATATCGGTAACCACATCGGGAGAACCCTCTTGCTCATGACGAGCCTGAAGTGCATAAAACTGATTTTGCTTTTGATTTCCACTAGAACTTGATGGATTTTGAGGTTGAGTGCATCGACGGTTATCCCCTTCATTCATAGCTACTAAGGGGAAATCCCGTATCTTGTGATCCATCTTGCCCCAACCAAAGCATGCATTAGAACCAACTAGACACTTGCCCTCATGCTTCTTCCCACACTTAGCACAAGTATTCAATGAAGAGCCACCACTACTTCCTCTTTGAGGCCTAGGGTTAGACACCCTATCTTTGTTGGACTTGGGAGGAGCATTGGAGGAACCTTGACCGGAAAACCATTGTCGAAATCTAGGATGACCGTGTCCATCGGACCTTGAATGTGAAAAGTTACCATCACCGGTCGTAGCCTTTTTTGTCTCTCTAGACCTTTCCTTGAGCTTTTCCTCTTCTGTTTGTTGAGCATACACCATGAGGCGAGAAATATCCATTTCACTGACAAGCATAGTGGTGCGGCACTCTTTAACCAACATTTCAGACACTCTCGAGACAAACTTACTCATTCTTGCCCTAGGATAGACAACTATGTAAGGAGCATATCGGGACAGTTGGGTGAACTTCATAGCATACTCTTTCACACTCATGCTTCCTTGACGAAGGTTGATAAATTCAAGCACCCTTGCCTCCCTCATCTTAAGGGGAAAGAACCTATCAAGGAAAGCAACCTTGAATTTCTCCCAATCAAGAGGACCCTCATTAACCGCCCTCTAACTCTTCCAATGGTTGAACCAAATTTGAGCAACACCCTTGAGTTGATAAGCGTCTAACTCCGCCTTTTCCTCCGATGTGATCATCAATACCTTGTACACTTCATTGATGAACTCTTGAGGATATTCCTCCACCTTAGAACCATGAAATGTCAGAGGGTTCATCCTTGTGAAGTTTCTTACCCTAGATGCCGCCGTACCCACATTTGGGTTCACGCGAGCCACAACCTCTCTATTGGCTTGAACCATCACGGCTTGGGCAAACACTAGAAAAGCAGCCCTAAACTCCGCATTAGATACTTGTTCGGCCAAAGGGTTGACCGGAACTTGTGGAGCTTGAGGAGGAGCTTGTTGATCCACATTCTCTCCAATATATCTTCTAGCATAAGCTCTTCGGGTAGCCATATCGTGAAACACATAGGATAAGGATTAGGAGAGAGACATATAGAGTTAAACTCTATGGCACGACTTAGGAGTAATGACAGAAGTGAAGTTTCTTAAACGTCTTATAGCCTCTCATTCATAAATGTGGCGCGCTTTACACTCATGAGCAAGACTCTACTCGACGCGGCTTATGAGACATCGTAGGATCTTTCTAAAACCTTGCGCTCTGAATACCATGTTTGTCACGACCCATGGTACCCCCTAGACGTGACATGGCGTACAAGACCCCGAAAGGCCTCATACAAGCCACTTACCATACATACATACAAGATCATAGAGATTAAGAGTTCAGAAGACAATATCATATCAAAGCTTTTAAGAAAAATAGCGAAACTCTACATCTCATGTCTCAAGCCAATCTAATCATAAGAAGAGAAATAAGGTTTGGGACGTAACCCAATACAATGTCAAAAGAAAGAACATAAAAGTAAGAACAACTAGGCTAGGTCCTCGAATGGATGAGGACTAACCAAGTCTTCACAATTCTTCTACTAAGCTCTAGCCACGAGTGGATGGAGAATCACCACGCCCTACATCAACAAGTCAATGTAGGCAATAGTATGTGTTAGTACAATCAAGTACCAAGTATGATAGCGATGCACGAAATCATTCAAAACATGCTAAAATGGGACATTTTCGTAACATGCAATGACCAAGCTAAATATGATAAGGGCTAGAAAACATAAAACATAAACCATGGTCAAAGCAAGCTAAACATCTTTACTTTACTTGAGAAGCATCATAACAACACTTTAGTTCATCGTTTGTGGGAAGTAGCCTTAACCGACATGTAAGACCATGTGAGCTATCAACATGGAATCCAGTGTATAAGCCCACACCGATAGGGCCATCCTACTTGCTAAGGTAGGACCCTTTACTTAACATATAGCTTACGTGGATCCACTAGCTAATGTCTATCATAGACCATCATCCTATGGTGGCACATAGTTTATGGGACATGGGTAATCGCCACTTGTCCACTCGGTGCTAAGCATATTCCCACGAATTACACATAATTCAATTATCATAAGTAGACATGGGTAGTCACCTCTTGTCAATCATTAGTCATAAGTTCATTATTAGTAGACATGGGTGATCGCCTCTTGTCTACATTAGGGAACATAGGTGATCTCTTGTTGTCCCTTCATTAGAATAGCTCCTAAAGAACATGATTAATCACCTCTTGTTCGTTTCAAATTCATAGTGGGACTATTATGTGAGAAACCCTTTCACAACTCAACCATAACATCAACATATCATAGACTTTGATGTGTCAATCTCAAAGAACCCTTAATTCATCATTACCTTCATGTGAGACCTGCATAATTTCATAGACTTCATTCTTACATAGTTCATCATGCTCCTAACTTGCAAATCATAGGGTTCACATAGGTTCATGAAAATTTCTCTTAATTCATGCAATTCAATGCAAACTCATGCTTAGAAAGCCATAGATAAGTCAATTTGACCATAATTGAAGGAACCCACATAATAGAGTAAAATCATAGTTTTTGATTGAACATGCTTACTTTCATAAAACCATCACAAGGTCATTCATAACCTCATTCATGAAAAGTATTAGATTAGGAATCATAATTCATGGATGGATTCATAGTTATTTCACATAATTGTTCACTTCATAATTCAACCCACCAACAAAGCATAATTTTCAAAATTGGGGGAAATTGGCATGGGTTCATGGTGATTCATCTCAAATCATGAAATTCAACTCAATTCATGCTTCATAGTTCATAAATCAATCAATTATATCAACATTACAAAGAACCCATAACATGGAAGAAAACCCCTAATTCAATTGAGAACTTCTAACTTGAAAATTGGAGAATTTAGGGATTCCATGGAGGGAAGGGCTCCATGGATGGAAACTATCATACCTTAGGGTCTTAATTCCTTAAGCAATTTGATGAAGAAAGTTTGATTTCTTGAACCCTAGCTTGCCTTCTCCTTCTTCTCCTTCTATCTTCTAGAGAGAAATATTTGAGAGAGGAGGGTTTGGGGATTTTTTTGTAAAATGGTTGGAAAGGGTAGATTTTAGGATTGAATAGACTTATATAGTTTTAGGGAATGGAGGAAACCGACTTAAGTTAGTAAATAAGGCATTGGGTGAAAAGACCAAAAGACCCCTTTAAAATAACTGTTGGGCCCCTACCTACGGTTGGACCTACGGTCCGTAGGTCAGACCTACGACCCATACTGTCCCTCTGTATGTAGATTCAGAGACTAACAAATTGGACCCTGCAATGACGGGTTCCAATGTACAGCTCGTATCAATCGACGGTCCATACACTGTAACCATAGGTCAGAACTTATAACTTAAGAATTTGACTAAGTCTGGAGGAGACCTACGAGACCTATCTACGACTCATTGAAAGATCGATGGGCCATCCTGGAAGATCGTCGTTAAGGTTCTGAAACTTGACATTTTTTAAAACTTGGTCATGCCACTTACGGTTCCCACCTACGGTTTGTCAGTTCATCTACGGTCCATAGGTGGGCTCAATCATTGGCACCAGAACTCAACAAAATTCAAAAAATTTCCACCCTTGAATCTGGGGTATTACATTCGAAATCTTGAAGGAAACTGCACTTGAGCATCACAGTTGTGGGGCCTTCTAGTCTCGGTTCATGATGAGCATTCTAGTCTCGGTCGTGATGAGCATTTTGTGGGGGTTTTACAATTTTGTCAGTGCAATTGTGAGGTTTGACCTCCGTAGTTATGATGCCTTGCTATTTGAGTGGGTTACGATCGCAACACTAGGTGTCATAATAGCAATGAAAAACATTGTCTTTTTTAATAAAGACCAGCCTCGAAATTTTAGAACCTCTTCCAATTTTGTGAACTTGATTATATAAGTTTTATAACTCTAATTGAGCTGGTGTTTTGCTCTAATTGCTATGAATTTTTGAGGCTACGTGTTGGGATCACAGATAAGGTTTGACGAGCTCACATCGAAGGTAAATTTTTATCTCGAAAGACCCATCTTCCTTCTTTAATGGTGATTGCTGAATCTTTAACTTCCATGATCTGATTTAGCCTATTTCTGAGCTTGATTTGTGTCTATATTTGGGGAACATGTTCCTTCAGCTATTTGGGACCAGTTGATAGAGTCAATTTTGAGATTCCCAGTATAGGTCCCATAATTCCATTTTTTACTCAATTTTTGATATGTCATCAATTGTTTCAAATTGGGTATCTGAATGTCTTTATTAACATTGTGATAATTTATTTGATAATGTGGTAGTGATTGGAGCTTCTTTGAAAGGGGAAAGCTCTGAAATAGTAGTTTTGTAGCGCACATTGAGCTTCGAGGTAGGCTACAACTTACCAAACTTTAGATTGAGCTTGTAATTCTATATTCATGTTGATTAGCTAGCTTAGGGTTGGGTTTCTAGCTTATAACTTGCTTTTTTTTAAAGTGGGTGTATCTCAATTGAAATGTGATAGGAAATTATTAAGTAGTAAATATACAATTATTTTAAAGTATAGATTGAATTAGTATATATATATGTTAGGAACTTTTGTCTAATTAAGTAGTTTCATCCATTTAAAAACATGAAATTTGTGACCCGAAGGTCTATATTTCATTGAATAAAATTTGTATAAAGTAAAAAACTTGGCTTTCCCAAACAAGGAGACTCATACCAACACAAAAAGGATAGTAAAAAAGACATCTCAGAAAATAAAAGCAAACCACAACAAAATCAAAGAAAAACAACTAAGAAACTTATGGATTGTGTCGGTGGAGACCCTAATATCGACTTCCTAAGCTTCTTGTTAGCGTCTTATGGAGATTTCCAGCAGCATACAAAAATAAGAAAGTCAAGGTAGGATCTATTAAAATCACCACTATTTTGTGAATTTCATTAGAAAATTGTGAATGTTAAAACTTATAACTTTCCAAGTGTTCTATGCTAGGAAGATCAAACTTTTGGGTGGTTTCTACCTCCAGTCACCCATATTTATCCGTTTTCGGACAAAGAAACATGCTTAAAATTTTCAAGATTTGTAACACCAAAAGCACGATGTTGAAGTTATGATAGAAACATCTCATGTTTTTGTGAGATGTAGACATGATATTGTTATACAAATTTAATCTCCTAGTATTTTCCTTTCCAAAAGAATAAACTTCGAAATAGGTGCCTATTACTTTTGTAAAGAAAATATTTCAAAAATTTATCAAGGTGTTTGATATCTGTAGAACTTGTAAGATGATTGGTTTCTAAAAGATTGTACATGTGGGCTATTCTATATACCTTGTGTAATTAGTTTTCGAGCTAGTGATTTGAAAATATTACATTTGTGAAGAACCACTGTATAATGACTATATGTGTGAATGTTGTGTTGTTGATGATGTATTGATGTTTAGATAGTTCATTTGTTCCTTACCTTCTAGAACCTCAAACTGGGGATGTAATGACTCTCATGGTCATTTGCTTGTTTTGTGTGCATT
The DNA here is from genome assembly GCA_018342035.1 of Solanum appendiculatum. Lineage (NCBI taxonomy): Eukaryota > Viridiplantae > Streptophyta > Magnoliopsida > Solanales > Solanaceae > Solanum > Solanum appendiculatum. The sequence continues at coordinate 728,464 of JAGDQO010000612.1, read as the reverse complement.
TTACTTTTTTCCCCCTTCCCATAGCTCTCGTTCATTATTTGTGGTGTGTTGGGATGGAAGGAATGTTTCCCAAGAAGGTTTGAGAGTTTTGGGTGAGTTTTTCTCTTTTTAGAGGTTTTTAAATGAAAGAGTTGACTTTTGTCATCACCTAGACAATATGATATCGTATGAGATTTCCATTAGTTCCATAAGCTTTAGAAGATCCATTTTGGACTAATGGCATGGTTGGTTTGGGTCCTATGGCCTTCAGTGTGAGTTTGAGCAGTTAGGCGACATAGTTGTGAAAGTTTGGCCAAGATTTGACTTCAATCAACAGTCTTAGAAAACATTATTAGATGAGAATTCCATCAGTGCTAGATCTAAAATGTTTAGTCTGGTCTAAAATGACCTCATGTTTAGATCCTAAGGTAATCAGGATTATTTTGTGTCATTTGGCATTTGTTGTTTTTCTTAACTTGTGTAATTGTTGACTTGGGTGAACATTCTATCAAAATCATCTTTGTTGGTTGTTTCGTCAATTTCATTGAGTCTGGAATATCATTATTGGTAGGGTAGCATAGTTTCCTTGTGTTAATGAGGTTTCAAATTAATCTCGAGCCCCCGTCGGGGCATTTTCTTAACTTGGAATTGAGCTGATGCGGCCTTGATGGTGCATCATATTCTGTTCTCCATGTTCGTGGGCCTTGAGCCACATTTGCAGAGGTCTGAGCATTTGACCATCAAATTTGTGAAGGTCATCGAGTTAGGTGTAACACCCCAAGCTTTCAAAGAAAGAAAATGCAGAATTTCAAACCTGGTGCAAGTGACTACGGAGGTCACCTATGGACCGTAGGTGGAATGATGGGCCGTAGGTGGAATGACGGGCCATAGGTGGAAACCGTCGTTGGCACTGTGAACTTTTAGGATTTCCAAGTTTCTGAACCTCGACCTACTGAGCAACAGGACGGGTCGTCGTCCAATTGATGGTCCGTATATGGTTTCTGTAGATCCCTTCCTGACTTAGCCAAATTTTCATCACTAAATGAAGTCTCTGAATCAATTGACGGAAGGACATGACGGTCCATCGATTGACCTACGGACCGTAGGTCCTGACTGCAGACTGCCCCTGACAATTATTATTTAAGGTCTTTTTGATCTTTTTCCTAAATGTTTAACTATTAATCTAAGTCGGTTATGCCCTTAACCCAGACCCTATATATATTTTCTAAGCCTAATTTCACTCATTCTAACTCAATCCCAAATTTCTCCTCTCTCAAATATTTCTCTCTCCAAGAAAATCCTCTCAACTCTCAAGGAAGAAGAAAGCTAGGATCCTCCATTGAAGACCATCAATTTTCATCAATTTCTTGTGGACTTTGTTGAGGTATGATAGTGTTCACCATTTGGAGCCCTTTCCTCCAATGGGTCCTCAACTTTCTTCAAGGTTTTCAAGGTTCAATTTCCCCAATTGAATTAGGGTTTTTGATTAATTCTTATGGGTTCTTCAATTATGATTTCAATTGTTGATTTTATGATTTCTAGTGCACGATCTAGCGTGATAACGTAATTTAGTGCACGAATTAGCGTGAATTATATGATTTGATGTAAAGATTTAATGAATCCCCATGAACCCATGCTATTTCTCCCAAATTTCTTAATCTATGCTTTGATTGGTGGGTTGAGCTATGAATTGAGGAATTTTATGAAATCTCTATGAAGCTATGCATGAATTATGAATGAATTGAGGATGACTTTACGAAAGTTAGTATGATCAAGTCAAAAGCATGATTTTTCCTCTATTATGTGAGTTCCTTCAAGTATGGGTAAATTGTCTTATTTATGGCTTTCTAAGCATGAGCTTGCATTGAATTGCATGATTTAAGTAGAACTTTTATGAACACATATGAACTCTATGATTCATGAATTATGAGCATGATGAACTATGTAAAGATGAAGCTTATGAACTTATGCATGTCTCATATGAATTTAATGATGAATTAAGGGTACTTTGAGAGTGAAGTACCAAAGTTATGACATGATGATGTTGTGTTGAGTTGTGAAAGGTTTTCTCACGTAATGCTCAAACTATAAATTAAATGAACAAGAGGCGATTACCCATGTTCTTAAGGAGCTATTCTAATGAAGGGACAAGAGGGGATTACCCATGTTCCCTAATGTAGACAAGAGGCTTTTACCCATGTCTTCCTATGACAAATGAACTATGATTAATCCATGAGAAAATATGCTTAGGACCGAGTAGAGAAGTGGCGCTTACCCGTGTCCCATAACCTATGTGCCACCATAGGATGATGGTCTATGATAGACACTAGCTAGTGGATTCACGTAATCTAAGAAGTTATGGTCCTACCTTGGCAAGTAGGGCAACCCTCTTTCGGTGTAGGGTAGACACCGGATTCCATGTTGATAGCTCACATGGTCTTATATGTCGGTAAAGGCTAATTCCCCACAACTAATCAATAAAAATGTTGTTATGATGATCTCAAGTAAAGTAAAGTAAAGTAAGGTAAAGAAAGATGATTTAGCTTACTTTGGCCATGGTTTATGCTTCATGCTTCTTATGCTTTATTATGTTTTAGCTTGGCCATTGCATGTCATGATTATGTCTCATTCTAGCATGTTTTGAATGTTTTATGTGCATTGCTATCATATTTGGTACTTGAATGTACTAACGCATACTCTTGCCTACATTAACTTCTTTGATGTAGGACTTGGTGATTCACCATCCACTCGTGGCTAGAGCTTAGTAGAAGATTGATAGAAGACTTGGTGAGTCCTCATCTATCCGAAGACATAGCCTAGTTGTTTTCATTTTCAGGTTATTTCATTTCAGATTTGTATTGGGTTTCATCCCAAACTTTATTTTCTATGTTAGATTGGCTTTGAGACATGAGATATAGACTTTCGCTGTTTCTTTTAAAAGTTTTTATATGAAAATCTCTTCTGAACTCTTAATCTCTATTATCTTGTATGTATGTATGCTAAGTGGCTTGTATGAGGCCTCTCGGGGTCTTGTACGTCATGTCACGTCACGTCTAGGGGGTACCTTGGGTAGTGACAAACTTGGTATTCAGAACACAAGGTTTTAGAAAGATCCTAGGATGTCTCATAAGACACGTCAAGTAGAGTCTTGTTCATGAGTGTGAAGCGCACCACATTTATGAATGAGAGTCTATAAGACGTTTAAGAAATTCCACTTCTTTCATTACTCCTATGTCGTGCCATAGAGTTTAACTCTACATGTCTCTCTCCTAATCCCTATCCTACGCATTTCAGGATATGGCGACCCGAAGAGCTTATGCTAGAAGGAATATAGGATTGAATGTGGAACAAGAAGCTCCTCCTCATGCTCCTCAAGTTTCGGCCGACCCTTTGGCCGAACAAGTGACTAATGCGGAGTTTAGGGAAGCTTTGCAAGTTTTATCTCAAGCCGTGATGGCTCAAGCAAATAGAAAGGTTGTGGCTCCCGTGAACCCAAATGTGGGTACGACGGCATCAAGAGTGAGGGACTTCACTAGAATGAACCCTCCGGAATTTCATGGCTCTAAGGTTGAGGAAGATCCTCAAGAATTCAATGATGAAGTGTACAAGGTCTTGATGATTATGGGTGTGACGCTGGAAGAAAAGGCGGAGTTGGTCGCTTATCAACTCAAGGGCGTTGCCCAAATTTTGTTCAACCAATGGAAGAGTGAGAGGGCGGTTAATAAGGGTCATCATGATTGGGAGAAATTCAAGGTTGCTTTCCTTGATAGGTTCTTTCCCCGTGAGATGAGGGAGGCAAGGGTGCTTGAATTTATTAAACTTCGTCAAGGGAACATGAATGTGAAAGAGTATGCTTTGAAGTTCATACAATTGTCTCATATGCTCCTTCTATAGTTGCCGATCCTAGGGCAAGAATGAGTAAATTTGTCTCAGGAGTGTCCGAAGTGTTGGTTAAAGAGTGCCGCATCGCTATGCTTGTTAATGATATGGATATTTCTCGCCTTTTGGTGTATGCTCAACAAATAGAGGAAGAAAAGCTCAAGGAAAGGTCTAGAGAGACTAAGAGGGCTAGGACCGGTGATGGTAACTTTTCACATTCAAAGTCTGATGGACATGGTCGTCCTAGATTTCGACAAAGGTTCTCTAATCAAGGTCCTTCCAATTCCCCTCCTAAGACCAACAAAGATAGGGTGCCTAACCCTAAGCCTCAAGGAGGAAATGGTGGTGGTTTTTCATCGACTACTTGTGCTAAGTGTGGAAGAAAGCATGAGGGTGCATGTTTAGCCGGTTCTAATGCATGCTTTGGTTGTGGCAAGATGGATCACAATATAAGGGATTGTCCCTTAGTGGCTGAGATGGAGGGAGAAAATCGTCGACAGACTCAATCTCAAAATCCATCAAGTTCTAGAGGAAATTAGAAGCAAAACCGATTCTATGCACTTCCAGCTCGTCATGAGCAAGATATCTCTCCCGATGTGGTTACCGGTATGTTGAAAGTTTTTCACTTTGATGTTTATGCCTTTCTTGATCCAGGTGCTACCTTGTATTTTGTTACACCATATGTGGCTATGAGGTTTGATGTTGTTCCGAATGTGTTTCTAGATCCTTTTCGTGTCTCTACTCCGATTGGAGAATCTATCACGGCTAAGAGAGTCTATAAAAATTGCCCCGTCTCCTTATCGCATAGAGTCACTCATGTTGATCTTAAAGAGCTTGATATGTTAGACTTTGATGTTATTCCTGGGATGGATTGGTTGCATGCTTGTTATGCCTCTATTGATTGTAGGACCCGAATGGTCAAGTTTCAATTCCCGAATGAGCCTATCCTAGAGTGGAAGGGGGGAAATTCTATGTGTAGAGGTCAATTTGTTTCTTATCTAAGAGCTAGAAAGATGATCTCTAAGGGTTTCATATACCAAACTATTAGGGTGAGGGATATAGATTCTGAAACCCCTACTCTTGAGTCGGACCCCGTTGTTAATGAGTTTTCGAAAGTGCTTCCCGATGATTTACCCGGTATTCCTCCCGAAAGGGAAATAGACTTCGGCATTGACCTTCTTTCGGATATGCAACCTATTTCTATTCCTCCTTATAGAATGGCTCCGGCGGAACTTAAGGAACTAAAGGAGCAATTAAAAGATTTGTTGTGTAATGGTTTCATCCGACCCAGTGTTTCTCCATGGGGTGCTCTGGTCTTGTTTGTGAGGAAGGAAGATGTTCACTCGGTATATGTATTGACTACCGCCAAATGAACAAGGTTACCATGAAGAATAAGTATCCTCTTCCAAGGATAGATGACTTGTTTGTCAACTTCGAGGGGCTAGTTATTTTTGTAAGATCGACCTTCATTCGGGCTATCACCAATTAAGGGTGAAAGAAGATGATATTTTGAAAATGGCTTTCCAGACTAGGTATGGTCACTACGAGTTCTTGGTAATGTCGTTTGGGTTGACAAATGCTCCGGCCGCATTTATGGACTTGCTGAATAGGGTGTTCAAGCAATACCTTGACATGTTTGTGATTGTGTTTATTGATGATATCTTGATCTACTCAAGGAATGAGGATGAGCATGCTAATCATTTGAAGGTAGTATTACAAGTCCTCAAGGACCAACAACTCTTAGTAATGTTTAGTAAATGTGAGTTTTGGCTAAGGTCCGTGGCTTTTCTTTGTCACATTGTTTCTGGTAAAGGTATTGAGGTAGATCCTAAGAAGACGGATGCGGTTAAGAATTGGCCTAGACCTCTATCACCTTCGGATATCCGTAGTTTTTTGGGCTTAGCCGGTTATTAGAGGAGGGTTTTTGAAGGTTTTTCTTCTATTGCTTCTCCATTGACGGCTTTGACTCAAAAGAAGGTTAAGTTTATATGGTCCGAGGCATGTGAAAAGAGTTTCCAAGAGTTGAAAGATAGACTTACTTCGGCTCCGATATTGACTCTATCGGAAGGATCCGATGGTTTCGTGGTTTATTGTGATGCCTCAAGAATTTGATTGGGATGTATTCTTAGGCAAAATGGAAAAGTCATTGCTTATGCTTTGAGACAACTCAAGGTGCATGAAAAGAACTATCCTACTCATGACCTAGAATTAACGGTGGTTGTGTTTGCTTTGAAAATATGACGGCATTATTTGTATGGGGTACATGTGGATGTCTTTACCGACTATAAGAGTTTACAATATGTGTTTAAATAGAAGGATCTGAATCTCTGCCAAAGAAGGTGGCTTGAGTTGTTAAAAGACTATGATATGAGTGTCCTTTATCACCTCGGTAAGGCTAATGCGATGGCGGATGCTCTTAGTCGACTATCTATGGGTAGTGTTGCTCATGTTGAGGAAGTTAAGAAAGAGTTTGTTTGCGATGTTCATAGATTGGCCCGATTGGGTGTTCGGTTGATTGATTCTACTAAAGGTGGTGTTACGGTTCACAATGGTTCCGAATCCTCTTTTGTGTATAATGTAAAGGCTAAACAAGATCTCGATCCTAATTTGGTAGAATTGAAGGAAGCGGTGCTCAAAAAGTCCGTAGAGGCTTTCTCCCAAGGGGGAGATGGTGTGCTTCGCTATCAAGGTCGTTTGTGTGTTCCCAATGTAGATGACTTAAGAGGACAACTTTTATTGGAAGCCCATAGTTCTCGATATTCCATTCACCCGGGAGCTACCAAGATGTATCGTGATTTGTGGGAGATCTATTGGTGGAATGGAATGAAGAAGGACATTGCGGAATTTGTGGCTAAGTGTCCTAATTGTCAACAAGTGAAAGTTGAGCATCAAAAGCCGAGAGGTTTGACCCAAGATATTAGTATTCCTACTTGGAAGTGGGAGGATGTGAATATGGATTTTGTTGTTGGTTTACCTAGCACCCGGCGACAATATGATTCGATTTGGGTTATTGTAGATCGAATGACAAAATCAGCGCATTTCATTCCCGTCAAGACTTCTTATTCAGCGGAGGATTATGCTAAGTTGTATTTGAGGGAAATGGTTAGGCTGCATGGAGTGCCTTTGTCCATTATCTCCGATCGTGGTGCACAATTCACTTTAAAATTTTGGAAGTCGTTCCAAAAAGGTCTTGGTACTCGTGTTAAGCTTAGTACGGCCTTTCTTCCCCAAACAGATAGGCAAGTGGAGCGTACAATCCAGACCTTGGAAGATATGTCGAGAGCTTGTGTAATCGATTTCAAGGGTACTTGGGATGATCATTTGCCTTTGATTGAATTTGCTTTTAATAAAAGCTACCATTCTAGCATTGGTATGGCTCCATTTAAGGCTCTCTATGGTAGGAGGTGTAGATCTCATATAGGTTGGTTTGAAGTTGGTGAAGTTTCTTTGATAGGCCTCGAGTTGGTGCATGAGACTATGGAGAAAGTTTGGCTTATTAGGGAAAGGTTGAAAATGGCCCAAAGTCGACAAAAGTCCTATGCCGATGTTAGAAGGAGAGATTTAGAATTTGATGTTGATGATTGGGTTTACTTGAAAATTTCACCCGTGAAGGGTGTAATGAGATTTAGGAACAAAGGGAAGCTTAGTTCCTGTTATGTTGGCCCATATCACATTTTGAGACGTGTTGGTAAGGTTGCTTATGAGCTTGACTTGCCCAATGAGTTGGCATCAGTGCATCCGGTCTTCCATATCTCATTGTTGAAGAAGTGTGTTGGTGATCCGACATCTATAGTGCCATTAGAGAATCTTGACATAAAGGATAGTCTTTCTTATGAAGAGATTCCGATTGAGATTTTAGACCGGCAAGTCCGGAAGTTAAGGAATAAGGAAGTTGCTTCCGTAAAAGTTCTTTGGAGGAATCAATTAGTTGAGGGTGCTACTTGGGAGGCCAAGGCCAATATGATGTCCCGATATCCTCATCTCTTTCCTTTCGATCCTACTCTAGCTTGAGGTACCTACTTCCTCTTGGTTCACTCTTTTGGTCTCATGTGTCTTCGCTATTTCCATGATTCCTTGATTATGCATGTTCATGAAGAGTCTAATATGATTATGTGCATTGAGTATGAGTTGCATAAAGTCTTCATGAAATAATGTGTTGAATATGCTTTAGCTTGGAGTTGATGTTTCCTCCTCGGATATGTGCATTTATGTGATTGCATGCTAGGTTGGGTTGTTAGTCCGTGTCTCTTACCCTTCTCATGATGTCTTGATTCTCATTCAATGACGAATGTTCCCAATGGGGAGATATTGTAACACCCCAAGCTTTCAAAGAAAGAAAATGTAGAATTTCAAACCTGGTGCCAGTGACTACGGAAGTCCACTTACTGACCGTAGGTGGAATGACGGGCCGTAGGTGGGAACCGTCAATGGCACTGTGAACTTTCAGGATTTCCAAGTTTCGGACCTCGACCTACGGAGCAACAGGATGGGTCGTCGTCCAGTTGACGGTCCATAGATGGTTTTCGTAGATCCCTTCCAGACTTAACAAAATTTTCAGGCCCAAATAAAGTCTCTGAATCAATTGACGGAAGGACAGGACAGTCCATCGATTGACCTACGAACCGTAGGTCCTGACCGTAGACTGCCCCTGACAGTTATTATTTAAGGGCTTTTTGGTCTTTTCCCTAAATGTTTAACTATTAATCTAAGTCGGTTATACCCTTAACCCAGACCTATATATATATTTTCTAAGCCTAATTTCACTCATTCTAACTCATTCCCAAATTTCTCCTCTCTCAAATATTTCTCTCTCCAAGAAAATCCTCTCAACTCTCAAGGAAGAAGAAAGATAGGATCCTCCATTGAAGACCATCAATTTTCATCAATTTCTTGTGGACTTTGTTGAGGTATGATAGTGTTCACCATTTGGAACCCTTTCCTCCAATGGGTCCTCAACTTTCTTCAAGGTTTTCAATGTTCAATTTCCCCAATTGAATTAGGGTTTTTGATCAATTCTTATGGGTTCTTCAATTATGATTTCAATTGATCATTTTATGATTTCTAGTGCACGATCTAGCGTGATAAAGTAATTTAGTGCACGAATTAGCGTGAATTATATGATTTGATGTAAAGATTTAATGAATCCCCATGAACCCATGCTATTTCTCCCCAATTTTTTAATCTATGCTTTGATTGGTGGGTTGAGCTATGAATTGAGGAATTTTATGAAATCTCTATGAAGCTATGCATGAATTATGAATGAATTGAGGATGACTTTACGAAAGTTAGTATGTTCAAGTCAAAAGCATGATTTTTCCTCTATTATGTGAGTTCCTTCAAGTATGGGTAAATTGTCTTATTTATGGCTTTCTAAGCATGTGCTTGCATTGAATTGCATGATTTAAGTTGAACTTTTATGAACACATATGAACTCTATGATTCACGAATTATGAGCATGATGAACTATGTAAATATGAAGCTTATGAACTTATGCATGTCTCATATGAATTTAATGATGAATTAAGGGTACTTTGAGAGTGAAGTACCAAAGTTATGACATGATGATGTTGTGTTGAGTTGTGAAAGGGTTTTCTCACACTATGAATTAAATGAACAGGAGGCGATTACCCATGTTCTTAAGGAGCTATTCTAATGAAGGGACAAGAGGTGATTACCCATGTTTCCTAATGTAGACAAGAGGCGATTACCCATGTTTACCTATGACAAATGAACTATGATTAATCCGTGGGAAAATATGTTTAGCACCGAGTGGACAAGTGGCGATTACCCATGTCCCATAACCTATGTGCCACCATAGGATGATGGTCTATGATAGACACTAGCTAGTGGATCCACGTAAGCTAAGAAGTTATGGTCCTACCTTGGCAAGTAGGGCAACCCTCTTTTGGTGTAGGGTAGACACCGAATTCCATGTTGATAGCTCACATGGTCTTATATGTCGGTTAAAGCTAATTCCCCACAACTAATGAATAAAAGTGTTGTTATGATGATCTCAAGTGAAGTAAAGTAAAGTAAGGTAAAGAAAGATGATTTAGTTTGCTTTGGCCATGGTTTATGCTTCATGCTTCTTATGCTTTATCATGTTTTAGCTTGGCCATTGCATGTCATGATTATGTCTCATTCTAGCATGTTTTGAATGTTTTTTGTGCATTGCTATCATACTTGGTACTTGATTGTACTAACGCATACTCTTGCCTACATTAACTTCTTTGATGTACTACTTGGTGATTCACCATCCACTCGTGGCTAGAGCTTAGTAGAAGATTGATAGAAGACTTGGTGAGTCCTCATCCATCCGAGGACATTGTCTAGTTGTTTTCATTTTCAGGTTATTTCATTTCAGATTTGTATTGGGTTTCGTCCCAAACTTTATTTTCTATGTTAGATTGGCTTTGAGATATGAGAAATAGACTTCAGTTGTTTCTTTTAAAAGATTTGATATGAAAATCTCTTTCGAACTCTTAATCTCTATTATCTTTTATGTATGTATGCTAAGTGGCTTGTATGAGGCCTCTCGGGGTCTTGTACGCCATGTCACGTCTAGGAGGTACCTTGGGTCGTGACATTAAGCCACCACATTCGTGGGCTAAGCTCTGCATTCGCAGATGGTCAATTGATCTGATCTTTGCATTTACAGAGCAGTTGTCGTGTTTGGGGAGGGTTAATCAACTTGATAACTACGTTCCCAAGCAAGGTCCCACGTTTGTAATCGCTAGTTACTTGGAGTTATAATATTCCAGCCCATTTTCAGCATGCATATTTTTCAAAGACCAAGTCTTTGTGGCGATTCTTAAGATCGATTCTTGAATGTTTTTAGTGGAAATTGCTGGGAATTGTTACGGGATCACGTGGGCGCATTGTGTGGGTTGTTATCTCTCATTTAGCTTGTAAGTTATGTTAGTTTATCTCTTAATTTCCTCATTTTTGATTATCCTTGACTTTAAACTTTTTGGGACTATTTTGAGCTCGTTAATGCTTGTATTGTGCCCATTTTTAGGCACAAGTTCCTTGATCCAGGTTGTACCTTGTGATGAAGTATATGTTTTTATTCCATACACAGGTCCATGATCCTATTTTTGCCTGACTTTTAACTCTGAAATCTTTTATTGTAATATGGGTATCATTTTGCTTGTTTTGACGTTCTCATTGCTAATTTGATAGCGTGACATATTTTAGAGGCCCTTCAAAAGGGAAAAGTTCTAGAATAGAAGTTCAGGTTTGATTTCAGCCTTGAGGTAGGTTATGATTTCTTCTTTGTAGACTTAGCTTAGTCAGATTATATATATATATATATTGAGTAGTATTGATCGTTAGGACAGATTCAGGATAAGACTTTAGGTTTGCCTGATCCTTATATTTTTGCCATTTACGGGATATATAGCTTAGCTTTTAGTAGATAAACCTTTATTTAGGTTGATCCTTATCGTTGGTTGATGTTATTGAATCATTAGAATGCTTCTAGGTTGCATGAAACATTTATGTGAGTTAGATTAGTTTTGTTGATTGTGTGCTTTCAACATTATTTTTGCGCTTTTATTGCTTTATTATTGTATTATTTGGGCCTGAGGCCTTGGACTTGGACTGACTGGAGTTTCAGGTTATTACAACTGTATTGTGACGCGGGTTTACCCAATTATTTATGTGGAGTGATTGCTTTAAGAATAGTGTGACTATGGTTTGTGTGAAATCATGTTCACGACATTTACATCTGGGATGTTTACATCTTGAAATGATGGAAAGAGGTATTCGACACCTACAAATGTTTTCAAAATTATTTTACACTTGTTTTTAGCTTTAAGGGAGCGGGTTACTACTCTACTGATGGAAATTTTGGTTTTGAAAGGAAATCCTCTATTTTCTATTTTTTATTTTCTAAGGAGAGTACTACTTTAACTTGTTGGTTTTATCATCAAATGTTCGACTATTTTGAGGAAAATTGTCTTTAATGAGAAAATGGGTAAAAGAGAAGAAGTTTTCTTTAAATACAGAGATGACTCCACTTTTTACCGAAAGAGGTTCTATTTTACTTGATATTGTGAGCCCGTGAAACATTTCTAGATTGCACTACATGCATACTACATATATTGAACAAATCTGGCTGTCCATAGATTGAATTACATGTTTTTTTACAATTATTGCATCTGTAGTTGAGCTGAGGCGGGATCCATAGTTGTCCTGGGGAGTCCACGGGATGTCTAGTGAGATAATTCTACAACTTTTTACTTTATTCATGCATTGTCAACATGTGCATCACATCTTCTTGTATTATTATTTGTTTGTGATTGGTTGACTTGTAGTGTTTGGAATTGTTGCTTGCCTTTTTGACCATCGGTGGTGTTTATTTAATTTTGGTTACCCGTCAACCTTATTGTGAGTACTATCATCCTTTCTATATATATCTGATCTTTCTGACCTCTTTCGGCCTATAATGTCTACTAAGTACCCTGATTTTTGGTACTCATACCACACTTCTGTATTTTTTTGATGTAGCTCCTTGTACGAGCCACCCTTAATGAGCATCGGATCTCCCATTCCCGTTGTGGACTTAGATTGTGGTGAGCTCTTGACGTCCATAGATTGTTGCTTTCCTTCTTTTAAGCTCTCAATGTATTTTTGTATTTTGATTGATAAACTTGATGGATATATCTTTTCTGTACTTAGACGCTCTTGTACCACTGACACTAGGTACGAGGTGGTTTCTTGTATATAGTTTTTTCTTTCTCGGCCACTTTTGGAGCCGTTTAGTATATTTTGTTTCATATTTACGTATCTATTCTATGGGCCCTATGATGTATCTCTGATTTTGCTTTCGCTTATTTCTTTCTAGTCATTTACTATCTTCTACTTTGGATTTTGTCTTGCCTAATAGGGGGTTTATAGTAGGCGCCATCATGGGCTGATTTTGGGTCGTGATAGTGTGGTATCAGAGTTGTAGGTTCACCGATATTACTAGTACAAGAGCAAGTGCCTAGTAAAACATCACAGATCAATATGATGACGTTCATATCCAATCTTTGAGAGGTTATAGGGAATTCTTAGAAAATACTTCACTTTTCTTGTTTCGTACAGTGCCTTCTTAACTGTAGCAACATCCAAATTTTGTTTGTTTCTTTTTTCTGAGATGGTTAGGATAAGATCGTCTGTTAGTAGGCGAGAGTCTCTTTCACCTGTAGATGGCGTCCCAACTAGGGCTAGAGGCCGAGGTTGACATTAGAGGTCAAGGCAAAGCACGAGCAGCAACACTAGCTCGAGACCAAGAGCAAGCATTGTCTCTGAAGCCCGTTATAGAGGTTGAGCAGACTAACCATCAATCAGAAGGTATGGGGCTATCCCCGCCTCTGTCAGGATTCATCGCTACGCTAGTTGTAAAGGAAACTCTTGCTAAGATCCTTAACTTTATGGAGGGTATGTCTCAGGCGGAGACTTTTCTTAGTATTTTAGCTAGCCCTCATGTTAGAGACGGGGCTCAAACTTTAGCCCAAGCAGGGGCACAGGGTTTACACGTACTAGAGGAATTGCCTACTACTATGGCTCCTTGCTTAGTGGTACAGCTGGATCCTACAGCTTCTCCACCTATGGCATTTAGGCCGGTCATGTCTTTTGAGAAGTAGAAGATGATGGGACCGTTCATTAGGTTGGGTCCTCCTAAATTCGCAGGTGCTGTGGGCAAGGATGTCCATAAGTTTCCAGTGAGTTGCTAGGAGAGATTACAAAACCTCGGGTTGGTGGAGTCCCCCACGGTTGAATACACTATTGTCTAGATGAATGAGCTGGCAAAGCAGTGGTGGAGATCTGTTCTTGAGTGTAGACAAGCGAGCACAACAATATTTTAGGCTTTTGTCCACCCCTGTAAATTGTGGTCTAAACTAGCAAAAATTGTGACCTTTGATAAAAGGCTACACTTTTTGGCTTTCGGCAACGCTTTCTCGGGGGTGGCCTAAAGAGGTGTAACCTTTGACTTTAGACAATGCTTTTTAAGTGTTGCTGAATCATCTACACTTAATAAGCGTGGCCATTGATGTACAAAGGCCACGCTTTGTAACACATCTTTAACAACATTTTAATTTGATAAACCTAAACTTTTTAAGTGTGGCCTTTGCTTTGCTATTGGCAACGTTTGAAAGCGTAGCCTTTATATCTTTTCTACAACAACACTTTATAAGTGTAACCTTTTCTTATGTACATGCTACAATTTATATTATCATTAAGCCACACAATTGACGTTCCTATAGCCACACTTTTGAAGTGTGGCAACGATGTCTAGAATTTTTATAGCCACAATTTCTAATCAAAATATAATAATTTTGGTTTGCATATTAATCACCAAACTATATATATAAATGATCTCAACCACCAAATTAAGTAATAAATGTTTCAAATGTATAGATCATTTGCAATAAACATCGGAAAACATATCTTATATAGGATATACTTCAAAATTAAAGTAATATTTGAAGATTTGTACTAGCATAAATTCCACAAAATGAAATGAGCTCAAACATATATCACAATAGTTCAAAAACTTTATCGTTCACTTCAATTGATCAAGTAGACTTGTGGCACCATTCAAATTTGATCACCGACATTTCCCTACACGTTCAAAATAAAATTAAAAGTTAGTAAAACAACAAGCCTGTGAGTATTCCATAGTCTTTTTTCAATCTAAAAAATCTTGTAATTCAAATCTTTTCAATCAGTTTAAGAAAAAATGTTCTTTTTTTCCTTTCCAAAGGTATGGACCAAACTTACATAACACTACAGATTAACTGACAAATGTAAAATTTCTCTCCTCAAGGGAGCTTAATTTGAATTTTAACAGCATCGTGTCAAAGCTTACTCTTTATGAAACATCATGATAGTCATAAAACAAGTGCACAATTCAAATATGAATATCAAGTGTTTCTTGACATTGATTTATAATTACACCTGATCGTAGTACCCTTAGTGTTCAGACAATAGCTAGCATCACTAGTAAGCCAACATACTTCTGGAGAAATCATTATTTATTAGTCATTGACGTATCAAGGACAATGTAAACTAAAAATCACATAACTGGGAACCAAGTATTGTCGCATCTAAAGAAATAAGAAGTCAACTAAGGTGACTTGATAAATTCAAGAGAGAGTGGGATTTTCAATTATTGCATGGTCATCAATTTGAAAACACCTTTTTAAGCAACTTTTCAAATTTCTATGGCTTTAAATGTAGTTACTGGTGAATTTTTCAAGTTATTGCATTGTCATCCATTTAAATGTACACGCACTCCATCAAATTTCTCACTCACTAACCAAAGGACTAGAATAGAAAAACCTATAGCAGAGTTTGTAAGATAAAAAAAATACCTTTTCAAGAATCGAAGCATGAATTGAGCCAGATGAATTTTGTAATTATCCAGTTTAGTCTTCTAAAATCTCCTTCAATCAACAAATTATGTCTAAATCTTAAATTAGCTCCCAAATCTACTTAGAAAAGCTTTTGTCGAAGCTCCTAAAGATATTTAACATATCATCCAAAAAGACTACCTGAGCAAACTATGTTTCCCATTACGTAGTAATTCCAAAATAGTTATGATTCCATGAACCAAAACTGATCAACATAAACATTGAATTGAACCCCTTCTACAGATATATCACGAACATAAGCAATATTAATTACATAAATACACAGAGGTTTGAAAGAATGTAGGTACCAAAATAAATAAAAGCACAAATTTTGAGGCAAAGAAGAATAGATGTTAGATACCTCACATATTCCTTACCTCTAGTTTTTGGAAGAAGATCTTCCGCCAGTGAGTCGCTATGGTCACACAATTGTCCATACGAACAACATTGGCATGATTAACATGAGATAAACCAGAATGCCGCACCAAAAGAAAAACTTCAAATAGTTGTAATGAGAAGTCATTAACATAAATAGTAGACAAAAATAAATACATGGAGTAGTCCAACAGATGGAGAGTTGAGAAGTAAATACTGACAAAACCTAGAAATAGACACATGTGAACCATGGCACAAACAAATGACTCAACACACAAATTTATTTATTTTTTCAGATTTTTGCAAAAGTAGAGCTTACTTGCCTATTAGCATAGTGATCCAAATTAGGATTTAGTCCCTTTTTTGATAGGGTCCGTTTTAGAACCATTTATTTAATGGGGGACAGGTGCACCATTAGAACAATATGTGCAACATCACAACTATTTTGAGGCCCACGTTACATATACAATTCAATGGAATTTTTAAAGATGTATATTGAAACTGCCATATACGCGTTACAGTTTCCTGCTTTAGCGTTAGCTTTTCATTAAAAGACGTTAGTAACTTCAAAACAATATTCATGTTAATAATGCAGCGACTCCAATAAAGAATTGAAAAAAATAATTTGTCCCGTCTCAGTGAACAGTCTAGCAAAGAATAATAATAAGAAGATGAAGAAGCAGAATGTAGTACAAAAGTGACTTACTATTACAATTTGACTGTCTTCGTAAACTTCTTTCCTCGTCATTGTGCAAGTTGCAATAAACATTTCTTACTATGATGGTTCTCCGTTGTTTTCTTTGGTTGCACGCTGCAAATATATCAACATAAAGTAAAAATACACATCAATACATTCTGATAAAGTACAAAAAAATGAAAATCATATTTTTTTACAGCGTCAACTAAATATTTCAAATGGCATGCGTACTCTTGCACAATTTGAATAAGCTTCGAACTCATATCTTTTAATTGCACCTCTTTTAAGTCCTTTTTACCTAGAGAACTGAGTTTTAACTTCTATATTTCACCATCCCTAGGGGTAGGTGAACATTTGCACTGACATCTTGAAAAAAAAAATCTTTTTCCAAGAAGTTGAGAATGATCTACAAGGTGAAGCCAACAAGGGCAGAACAAAAAATCTTCTATTTTTGTGTAATAATTAAGGGCATTATCACCATTTTTTGCCCTAGAGGTAAAAAACTATTCCTGGATGCATGTTGAGGAGATGCTACATTAAATATTAACAAGAAAATACAAGATCTCACATCACAAATAACAAAACTTTAAGAATACATACCCTCCTGTGGTCTGATAACATGCAGAAGTAGTGGCTGTTGATAAAACTAAGAAACAATATTAGTGACTATTACTAAAAGAGGGGAAACAAAAAGAGAAGAAAAATAAATTAATTCAATTACTTATAGGTAGGTGGACTTGAAGTCAAGATTGCTGTCCCAGAGAAGTCACAAGTAGCACCAGTTGAAGCCTTCCTCTGATAATAGCTATTTACAGCATAGGAACAGTGATCTTTGTTAGTGTTAGGGTTGTAGCAAGGACCATTTTGAAGGATACCTGTACAATCAGCTCCATTTCCACAGGCATAGTTTATATTTTTCTTTGTTAGTCTGTTTTGCACTAGTCTATTAGGTATCAACCAAGCAACTCAGAGAAAAAAAATAAGCATGTCAAATACTTCTTAGCAGTTAACATTACTTTAGTAAAGCAATAAAATCTTTATTTACTTTAACCATGTATGCGAGGATAGGCCAGTAGAACATTCTTAGTAAAACATAATTAATATATGCTTTCATTTGGTATTATATGCGGTTGACATGAATAGACATTTGGATTTTGTTAAAGTCAAGCTCAGGTCTAAAAGTAGTCATTTGAACCAATCATAGAACTCTTATAACTTAAGAGGTTGAACGAGACAGTTCATAGGCTTAGATGTTTATCAGTAGAAGAAATCGTTCACCCGCCAAACATAACTTATTCACAATTATATGTGTTAAACGATTAATATTTGTGGGAGTCTTAAGTATTTAACCTTGTGTGCATTTTGTAATTTTACTTTGTCGCCGAAGTTTCTCAAACATGTAATTATATATTTTGATGTTTAAAGTTTACTTTGAATTTTACACATTGTGTTTTCACAAGAGAATTCAATTATTTCATCCTAAAAAGTTCTTGATCACAAGGACAACAGAGAGAGAAAAATTGAGGCACACATTTACTTTGAAGATTTGTTTTCTTTCTCAACTTTCAAGCGTGTAACTATATATAGTAAGGATACTTAGAATACCTCAATTTGTATATGTTGCTATGATCAATCAATGGTGAAAATTTAACATTCTCTTTACAAATTTATTTATTTCGGTTGGATAAAATTAATCAACAAATGCCCACAGCAAAGAACCATCGTATGTGTGTATACTACTACAAGCTAGAATCCCTTCTAATCAATTTAAGAAGCTCGAGTTTCATAAACCAGTAAAGGTGAAGCAGAAACAACATACTACTAATAAGCATGACATGAAAATCTTCATTTTCATGGACGATTTCAATCCGAATCAGCTTAGCAATTTAAGGGAAAATAGAAATTCTCATGCTTAATTTATGGCTATTGACCACGACAAAGAATCAACTGGCTGGTGTAATACCATTACAAGCTAGAATCTCAAAAATCAACAACACAAGAAAATTAAAAATCCACCCCCACACAATAAACCTAGATGCAATAAATTCAGACTTTTAAAGGTAGAAATTTCTACCTGATAAACTCTATTCCAACAAAACCCTTTCGACGTGATGAAGCTTTAGGACATGCATCATCTTCATTGTCCTGTCCCTGGTGAAAAACGACAAAATGGTAAGGGATTTCTATATGTTAGCAGAAAACAAAGAGAAAATCGTGAATGGAGCTACAAGAGCTTCAATTTCAAAATGGAATTTTTGTATCTCAAAAGATAATGAAAAATCAGAGAAGTATTTTGAAATCATTCTTCAACTTGTTTTGTGAAAAATCATTACTTTGTGTTTTGATTGAACAAATACCTATTAATTTGGGTGAAAATCCGTTTTTACAAAGCCTTGAAAAATTTCTGATTTAGGGCAAACAACTTCTTATCCTGCTTTGCAACCTTTGGTGTTTGCCCCCTAACCTTTTCGGCACGAGCAAGTGATCTGTGAGCCTTACCCATTGATGATTTCTGATTCACCGGTCATCGGAGAAACTGCAAATCGTTTGGGAGCTGCGAAAGTTGGTGTACTAGGGTTGGCAAACAAAATCTCTTTTAGAGACTTGGAGAGTTTCTTTTATTATTTATGAATTTCTTTTGGTCAAATAAAAATGGGAGGGAGGGTTAAATTTGTTGGAGGGAATATAATATTTTAGTGAAAACTTTAAGGCCACATTTGGTAAGTGTTGTTTTTCCAATTATAAAAATAGCATACTTTAAGAGTGTAGTCATATATATAAATAGTTGTGGCCCATTATATCATGATATGACAACGCTTATAAAGTGTAGCCTATACTACTAAAGAGCACGTTTTACAAGTGTTGCCAATATTACCGTGGTCAAAAGCTAAACACTAAGGCTACACCTAAGGCTACAACTTGAAAGTCTAAGCCTTAAAAGGTTTAGGCAACACTTTACAAGCGTTTCCTTGATTTAGTGTGGCCTTAGGCCTAAAATTTTGTAGTGGAGGTCACCTCTTTTGACATAGGCTCAGTTATCTGAGACTTTCTTGGAGAAGTTTGTACCTACAACATGAAGGAGCAGTTAAGAGATAAGTTCACAAACCTTTACAGGGATCAAAGTTAGTTTAGGAGTATGAGACATGGTTCCATGAGATAGCCAGGCATGCAACTATGCTTATACCAACAGAGTACAAGAAGTTGCGTAGATTCATTAGAGGGTTGGCATTGCCCCTTCGGTTGGCTACAGAGAAGATGGTAGCATCAGGTTGTTTGTTCCTTGAGATAGTTGACCATGCGTGAACCATTAAGGGGATACATACAGAGTCCTATGGAGGCAATGTCAAGAGGCCCTGCCATCAGAGTAGTTTTAGCAGGTCTCAGACCCGTGGTTGGGGTTTCCAGGCAAAGGTTACCCACAATAGTGTCAGCCTAGTATGCCAACTGAGGAAGCTCAGTAGATTACAGATGGTGGCTTCACAGGTACTAGTGGGTAGGGTAGCCAGGGTTCGAGTAAGAATTCTTGGGGTCACGACTATTTACTTTTCCCAAAAGCCAAAGTCAATAATTTTTCATTAATTCAACCCTCTCATTCTCAAAAATTTCTATGCTCAAGAACTTCAAGAAATATCAAGGCTAGATGTCATCTCCAAAGGTTTTTCCTCAAAATTCGTCATTAAGGCATGTTAGGCTACTTATAGTGATATACTAAGTTCATCCTCACGTCTTACATCTAACTTCAGTCAGTAAGATTTGAACTTAGGATTTTTACCCCAAGTTCCTTGAATTCTAAGTATGCTTTGATCTCTTATTATTCAATTTTGTTTCTTATCATTGAGAATATAGTTCTTCATGTATTTTGGTTCTTGAATTGTTGTTCATGCATATTTTATCACATGAATCATATTCAGTTAAGAATTGTTGAAAGATTTTGCATAATTATTTTCTTGCTTTGGCTTCTAAATTGAAGTAATTCTAAGTATTTTTAAGTTATTATTTGAGAAGAGTTTTAAGGAAACACTGATGGTTCCAAATACTTTTTTTAGTACTTCGAGAAATAATTTCTAATTTAAGAAGAGCATGAATAGTTTTAGAAGAAGTTTCAGTTAGTAAAGTAAAGATCATTTTTCCCTAAAGAGGGACTTTTTGAGTATTAACTTCGCACAAATATTATTAGGAGCACTATTGCCTGTTTTGGGAGTAGTATTGAGCACAAATTTGGGTAAGAGTTAAGACAACTCAAACTCCATAAACTACGTCGCTAGCGTAGATTGGATTATGCCGTTGATTCGGATGACTCTTCACCCAACCTCATTGAGGGTTTTTTAGATGGATCCATAAGTTAAGTTTTGTTGTCCTATACTTCGGCAAGGTATAGGATGGCTCTAGAAATGCGAGCTAGATGTTGTATCTTCACAAGGTTCATAGTGATGGTTGTTGGTTAGAGAAACTCCTCAAGAAAAGTAAAGTCCTATTTTAGAAATTGATATGTATTACCTATTTCAGATGTAAAGCTTTACTCTTTTTATTACATTGAATGCTTTACTTTTAGTCAAGTTATTTTTTGTATACTTTTAGTTCAAATACTATTTCATTCAGCTTTATTACATGTTGTACATTTCACGTACTAATAACTTTCAACACTGCATCATTTTATGTTGCAGATACAAGTGCTCAGATACATCAATAGGTTCTCTGTTGAGATCACTACGTCGTCATCCTTTAATGAGACCTCCTTGCTTTTGGAGGACTATATCCATTATGCTAATCATTAGTAGAAGCAGTTGTAGTACTAATCTATTAGTACTCTCAAGGTAGCTGTGGGTCTTCTCACGGCACCTACCTTCAGTTTAGTAGAGACTTCATGGACAAAGTTATAGAGCTAGTTCAGTATTTCTTTTCAGATGTTTCAAACATTTTCATTATCTATTTTCTGACAATGCTTGAGATTTAGCGAAGTGGTCTTTTTTGAATGCTCATCTTTAATGTTTCCGGGTGTATGTGTTTAGTCTTCCACTAAGTATTCAGCTAGGACAAGGGCTCGCTTGGGACCAACAATGGTTTCTAAGTTTTGGCCACGCTTAGGGTGTAGACTCAGGGTGTTACAAACTTGGTATCAAAACATCAGAGTTCAAGTGTTCTAGGATGTCTATGAAGCCTTGTCTAGTAGAGTCCTTCTTATTAGTGTTAATCGCGCCACATCAATACAAGGGAGGCTACAAGAAATTAGATAATGCTACCCTTCTTTCATATTCTAGTTCATGCAATAGAGTTTGACTCTATGAAATTTCTTTTAACTCGTACGTTCACGTATTTCATATCATGCCTCCAAAGCATACAACCAGTCAGAGGAATGATGTAGGTATTCAGGTTTCTGCTCAAAATAATGTAAGCAATCTGCCTTCATCGAGTAGGATGTAGACTAGGATGAGAGCTAGCTTAAGAGATCAGGGAGAAAGTGTTGGGGCTCAACTTGTGCCTACTAACATAGTCAAGGTTCCATAATCATCTGCTCCTAAGTGTCCCCGTACTACTACTTCAGAGATAGAGTTTAGAGGAGTTTTTTAGATGCTCACTCAGTTGGTGGGTAGTTAGGCCATCTGGGCACAAGAGTCACTAACTCTAGTTTCCAAGAGTCGTCAGCTGCCAAAAGGGATTTCCTTAGGATGAACCCACCAGTATTCACGGGATCCAAGGTAGAAGATAATCCTGAGAAATTCATTGATTAGATGTGAAAAATTCTGAAGGTTATGCATGCTACTGAAACTGAGGGAGTTGAACTTGCTACTTACCAATTCAAGGATGTGGCGAATATATGGAGCTTGCAATGGGAGAAGAGCCATGGTGAGGATGCGGATTCAATTAGTTGGAATGAGTTTGAGAAGGCCTTGTTAGATCGATTCTTTCCCAAAGAACTACAAAAGTCTCAGGTGAAAGAGTTTATGAATTTGAAATAAGGGGAAATGAGTGTGAAGGAGTATGGTCTTAAATTGATTTCCCTACCGACCTACCTGTCCTACCCCTAGAGCATGATATTGATTTCCCCATTGAGCTTGAGCTAGGTACTCGGCCGATTTTTATTCTGTCATATCGGATGGCTCCTATAGAGCTCTAGGAGTTCAGTGTTCAGCTTCAAGATATCTTGAGTAAGGGGTTCATCAGGCGTAGTGTGTTGCCTTGGGGCTCTCCCGTTCTCTTCATGAAGAAAAAGAATGGTACGATACGACCAGCTTCGACCCTATGCCTAGGATTGATGATCTATTCGACCAGCTTCAGGGTGTCGCAGTATTTTCAATAATTGATCTGAGGTCTGGTTACCATCAGCAGAGGATTAGGGTAGTGGACATCCTTAAGACCATATTTAGGACTCGATATGGCTATTATGCGTTCCAATTAATGTCTTTCTAGTTGACCAATGCCCCTACCGCCTTCATGGACTTGATGATGCGGGTGGTCAGGCTGTGCCTTGATTTCTTTCATCATTGTGTTCATAGATGACATTTGAGGGTTGTGCTACAGACTTTGAGATATCAGTGGCTTTATGCCAAGTTCTCAAAGTGCAAGTTTGGGTTTAAGTCTGTATCATTCTTGGAGCACGTAGTGTCCAAGGATGGTATCATGGTAGATCCAGTGAAGATTGAGGCTATTCATGATTGGGCTAGGCCCACTTTAGTTACTAAGGTTCAGTGCTTTGTTGGATTAGCGAGCTACTACAGATGGTTTGTGGAGGGCTTCTCCATTATTGTAGCACCTCTAACCCAGTTGAATAGCCTTGATGTGCCTTTTGAGTGGTCTGAGGAGTGCAAGTTGAGCTTTCAAAAGCTCAAGGAGTTGCTGACTACTGCTCCTATATTGACTCTTCTAGTTGAGGGTGAGGGATTCATGGTCTATTGTGATGCATCTGGCATTGGTTTGGGTTGTGTTTTGATACAGCGGGGCCAGGTTATTGCTTAGTCAAGAGAGCTTAGGCTACATGAGTGCAACTACCCCACTCATGACTTAGAGTTGGCGGTGATAGTTTTGGCACTTAAGTGTTGGAGGCACTACCTGTATGGAGTTCGTTGTGAAATGTATACTGATTACAGGAGTCTTCAGTACATCATGAGCCAGAGGGACCTTAATTCGAGGCACCATCACTGGATTGAGCTTATGAAGGACTATGACCTCTCTATTCTCTCTCCTTTGTGAGCCCCAAAGGGGATGCGATAAGAGGGCTAGACACGAGGGCAACTATAGCGGGTCTTCTTCCAGGCAGAGGGACTCCTATGATAGGCCCAAGTAGTTATTTAAGTAGGGTCAGCCCTGCCAACCTATTCAGACCTTATTATAGGCTTTAGAGGGTGACCTGTACATTGGAAGAGAGGCTTGCTCTAGTCAGAGTCATGGGTCCCAGTCTGGTGCTTTTGGATGTGGCGGCCATTCTTCTGGTAGTCGATCATCTCCAGGTTGCTTTGATTTTGGGGAGCTTGGCCATTGGTGTAGAGATTGTGCCATGCGTAGGTGGATTTTTCCCGCTCCATATGCAGCTCCCCCAACTCTACCAGCTCCACCAGTAACACCTCCATCTAGGGGTCGAGGTCAAGTTCACGACCTTCGTAGTGTATAGCAGGGTATTCAGGGTGGTCCCCGGGGAGGCAGGTTAGGTGGTAGGACTAATGGCCAGGACAGAGGCGAACACAGTCATTTCTATACACCTGCAGCTAGGGCGGAGGCTGAGGTATCGGATGCTGTGATCACATGTATGATTCTTTGATGCCATCAGCCCACCTTGACTTTATTTGATTCTAGCTCTACCTATTTCATGTGTCTGTTTATTATGCTTCTCGTATGGGTATGAGTTCTGAGCCTATGGCAGTGCCACTGCATGCGTCGACCTCCGTGGGTGAATCTTTAGAAATGGATCAGGTGTTTCGATCTTGCTTAGTTACTATCCAGGGGCTTGGCACCCGAGTTGACCTTATATTTCTAGATATGCTTGATTTTGACGTGATTCTGGGCATGAATTGGTTATCCCTCTACGTGCGGTTATAGATTTTTTCCCTAAGACCGTTATCTTAGCCATGTGTGGTACTCCTCCGGTGGTGTGGAAGGGTCCATTAGTAGCGCACTGATTGGAGTTATATCTTTTGTTGGGGCTCGGAGGCTAGTGGGTAGAGGGTGTTTGTCTTATTTGGCATATGTGCGGGATGTGAAAGGGGAGGTCCCTCCCATTGAGTCTATTCTACTTGTTCATGATTTTGTAGATGTGTTTCCTACTGACCTACCTGGCCTACCCTAGAGTGATATTGATTTTCCTATTGAGCTTGAGCCAAGTACTCAACCTATCTCTATTCCTCCATATCGGATGGCTCCCACGGAGCTCAAGGAGATCAGTGTTAAACTTTAGGATCTCTTGGGTAAGGGATTTATGAGGCCTAGTGTATCGCCTTGGGGGGCACCCGTTCTGTTTATAAAGAATAAGGATGGTACAATGCGCATGTGTAATGATTATAGACAGCTGAATAAGGTGACAATGAAGAATCGTTACCCCATGCCAAGGATTGACGATCTATTTGACCAACTTCAGGGTGCCGCAGTGTATTCAAAGATTGATATGAGGTCTGAGTACCATCAGCTGAAGATTAGGGCAGCGGACAACCTTAAGATCGCATTTAGTACTCAATATGGTCACTATGAGTTCCTAGTGATATCATTTGGGTTGACTAATGCCTTGGCCCCTTTATGGACTTTATGACATGGGTGTTCATGCCGTATCTTGATGTGTTCGTCATTGTGTGCATAGATGAGATTGTGGTATACTCGTGGAGCAGGAGTGATCATGTGCAACATATGACGACTGTGGTCTAGACTTTGAGAGATCAGCGGCTTTATGCCAAGTTCTCAAAGTGCTGGTTCTTGCTTGAGTCTGTAGCATTCTTGGTGCATGTTGTGTGCAAGGATGGCATCATGGTAGATCCGGCGAAGATTGAGGCTATTCGTGATTAGGCTAGGCCCATTTTTGTTACTGAGGTCATTACAATAAATATGATATATAACTACAAAATTATTAGCTACAACATCAAATTCGTCACTAATTGTTCGCTTTTAGTGACAAAATTTACTTTTCATACTTAAATATATGAGACACATACTTTAGTGACGAAACATAAAAATTTGTAGCAACGTTTTGTCCACTAAAATTTCCCACCAAAAAATTAATTGACGCCATTTGTTAAGTAGTGTTAGTCACAAATTTAAAGTTATCGGTGACAATTATTTCGTCACTAATAATGTATCTAATTCATGACAAATTATTTTGTCTTAAAATTTATTAATTTTTGGACACAAAAAAAATTTCTTCTCAAAAAATATGTTGTTACAATATCGACAAATTAGATTTTGTAATTAAATATTATAAGTTTTATCTATAAAAATTTAGATTTAATTATGACATTTATTTTCGTCACTAATAATATAAATAATTGGTGACAAACATTTTATTGTCTCTAATCAATCTGTGATTTAGTGAAAATTAAAAATTGTCACAAAATATGTAAGGTGTTAAATAGCGACGACTTAAAATTTGTAGTGAATAATTCAACTATTTGCTACGAAAAAAATTCATAGCTAAATATTATTTTTTTTGGCTACAACTGTTCATAATTACAAGTGACAACTTACAAAAAGAATAATACGAGTGCTTCATAAGAAATAGACAGAGTCCATTCGTTAATTGGCGAGGAAAAAAATTAAAACCAACGAATTCGGATTCAATTAATCAATTTTCTTAAATTATGCAATTATAAAATGCATCATTTGAAAAATAAAATCTAGGTTATAAGTACCGTGAGTGGGTACTATTCTACCACTAGATCACTAATATTTGTTGGTTTAACACTTTTTTTTTTATTTGATATACTTTCATTGATAAAAACGATAGAAAAATTAATTTCTCAAGTCTTGGTGCTAATTTTTGTGTCTCTATTGATTTTGTGATTGGTACACTGCATAGACTAAGTCGATCTATTTTCTTCTATCTAAAAATATGATACACATTTAATAGTGATTCCACATACGTACGTAGAGCAACTATACAGAGATAACATCGACTTACAAACTTAGACTTTGCAAAGGTGCAAAATATTTCATAAATTTGTATCAACTTTTTCTATCCGTCTGAAAATTGAAATAAACTAAAAAATGAAAGCATAAATGAAAGAAATTAACCAACTAGGATTTCAAATATATTATGATGAAGTACTATAGTTATGGGTATCGATGTTTTTTAAAACAATTGATTTACTGATCGAATTGAACTGATTATTATTTATTTTTTTTAAATCGAAAGTTTAATCTTATATAAATTAATAATGATACTGAATAATTTTATTAATTTATAAACTAAATAAATAAAATGACAGAATCGTACTGATTATATTTAAAGATATTTTAAAACATATACAGTCTAATTAAATAACTACATCTACATAGCCCATATTTTTAAACTACTCCCGTATTGTCTTTTTTCACAAGAGATCTTATACACTTAGTATACACAAATGTATAGACTTGTATATACATGTATAATAGTGTATAAAGTGTGTTTATATACACTTTTATACTGTTATACAAAATTAAACAACACACATACAAATACATACATACATATATTAGTGGCAACTTGGTAGTCTCCACTAATTTTGTTGTTTTTATAAAGATTTTGAACGCAAGTTCAAAGTTTTATTACTAATGTGTTTGGTCCATTATTTGTACTTTATGTTTCAACCACGTAATACAAAATTCAATTAATAAATATAGTCGTGGACTTTATTATAAATTTAAAAAATTATCTATTTAAAGGATAAGTAAATTTTACATAATAATATTTTATTAATGACAATAAAAACTCATTTATCTATATAGACAATAAAAATAAGATAAAAGTTAAACTTAAATATACACATACACAAACATATAAACTCACCAAAATGAAAAAATATATAAATATTTTTCCTCATACCAAACACATTTATACATCTTTGATTTAGTCAATGTAAAATGAGAAGAGAGAATGACTTTCAGACATTTGGATATGGATAAATACAATATGGGTTTTATATTGAAAAAAGATTATCGTGCAAACTCGTACCAAATATTGGCAGGCATAAAATATAATCTACATTTGAATGAATTGCGGGTGCTAGTGCTAAATTTCATGCATTTGTGTATGTGTATAAATAATCATATAATATATTATTTCTATAGAAGTTAGATTTGAAAAAAGTGAATGAAGTTAAAAATAAAATAAAAATGAGAGACAAGAGAGAGTTGATCGGATGGTAAGCACTCCTCACTTCCAACCTTAAGGTTGTGAGTTCGAGTCCCCAAGAAAGCATAATGTGGGAGCTCCTGGGGAGGGGTTAAAAAAATTTGAATGGGATAATATGTAAAAGAAATTATTTGTGTATTTGAAAGTGGAAAGTATTGTAATTGCAATTGAATAATTAGATTAAATTATTTTCAAGATTTATGATGATATAATATGATTAATAAACAATATCAATATAAAATAATTAAATGTCACCAATTGTTAGTAATTAGTGACAAAATATTTCATCATCAAAGGTAACTTTCAGCAACAACAAAATGATAGATTTAACAATAAAATTATTAACCTTTTTTATAATAATAAATTTGTCCCTAATTATTACATTTAAGGACAATAATTTTTTGTATATAAAATATAGTCATTAGTGACAAAATTAGATTTTGTTCAACTACGAAATACATATAACTTTAGAGGCAATTGATGTCGTCACTTATTGAAGTAAAATAATTAGCGACGATATAATTTTGTCAGTAGTTATAACCTTTTTAGTAACAAAGCATACTATTAACTATAAAAAATATACTTTTAGCGACGAACCACTAAATCGTCTTTGTATACTTTTAGCGACACACATTTAGTGACGAATGATTGACGAATTATTTTTTGTCTAACAAGATTTTTAGTGATGAAATATGATTTATAAATGACGAAATTATATGTCCCTAATAATCAAATTTGTTGTAGTGATTCGAAACTTTGTCGGATTAGCATGCTATTATAGATGGTGTTTGGAGGGTTTCTCCACTATTGTAGCACCTCTAACCCGGTTGACTCACCTTGATGTTCCTTTTGAGTGGTCTAAGGAGTGTGAGTTGAGTTTTCGGAAGCTCAAAGAGTTGATAAGTACCGCTCAAATATTGACTATTCTAGTTGAGGGTGAGGGCTTCACGGTCTATTGTGACGCATCCTGCGTTGGTTTGGGTTATGTATTGATGTAGCAGGACCAGGTTATTGCTTATGCATCGAGGTAACTTAGGCTACATGAGTGCAACTACCCCACTCTTTACTTTGAGTTGGCGGCGGTAGTTTTCGCGCTTAAGATCTGATGGCACTACCTGTATGGGGTTCGTTGTGAGATCTACATTGATCACAAAAGTCTTCAGTATATTATGAGTCAGAGGGATCTTAATTCCAAACAGCATCATTGGATTGAGTTTCTGAAGGACTATGACTTATCTATTCTCTATCATTTGAGAAAAGCAAATGTAGTAGCGGACGCCTTAAGTCGGAAGGCAGTGAGTATGGGTAGTCTAGCCTCTCTATCTACCATGGAGCGACCTTTAGCTTTGGATATTTAGTCCTTAGCTAATCAGATGGTTCAATTGGATGTTTCAGATTCTAGGCGTGTTTTAGCCTAAGTGGGAGTTCATTCCTCTGTACTTTATCAGATTTGTAGCCATTAGTTTGAGGATAAGGTCTTGGTGGCACTTCGAGATCGAGTGTTAGCAGGTGATGTCGGTCAAGTTACCTTAGATTCAGATAGGGTTTTGAGGTTTGTAGGCTGCATTTATGTTTCGAGAGTTGGGGGGTTTATTTAAGCTAATACTTCGCGAGACCTATGATTCTAGATACTCTATCTATCCGGGCACATCGAAGATGTATCGTGAGTTGAGGTAGCATTACTGGTGGGGCGGCATGAAGAGAGATATTGCAGATTATGTGTCCAGTTGCCTGAGTTGCCAGCAGGTGAAGGCCAAGCACTTGAGACCTAGTGGTGAATTTTAGAGATTACCCATTCGGAGTGGAAGTTGGATCATATCACTATGGACTTTGTGGCTGGTTTGCCTTGGACTTCTAGAGGTGTTGATAGCATTTGGGTCATCATTGAATGATTAAACAAGTCATCACATTTCCTCCCTGTTCAGTCTTCATTCAGCGTTGAGAGGTTGGCTCGTATCAACATTCGAAAGGTGGTTTGTCTACATAGTGTGCCGGTCTCTATTATATCATATCAGGGTGCACAATTCACTTCTAGCTTTTGGAGGACCTTTAAGGAAGAGATGGGCACTCGCGTTGACCTTGGCACAGCCTTCCACCCACAGACTGATGGGCAGTCAGAGCGTACTTTCAGGTTCTTGAGGATATGTTGCAGGCTTGTATTTTAAAGTTTGGAGGTCAGTGGGACCAGTTCTTACCTTCGGTGGAGTTTACGTACAACAACAACTGCCATTCTAGCATTCAGATGGCCCCATTCGAGGCCTTATATGGTAGGAATTATTGCTCTCTAGTTGGTTGGTTTGAGTCCACAAAGCGTAGACCGCGTGTTACATACTTGATTCAAAAGACTTTGGACCTGGTGAGGGTGATTTAGGACAGACTTCGGACAGCTCAGTGTAGTTATGCTGACCATGGGCGGTGACCTTTGAGGTTTTAAGAGGGTAATAGAGTATTTCTCCATGTTTCACCCATGAAGGGCGTGATAAGATTTGGGAGGCCTGGGAAGCTTTGCCCAAGGTATATTGGGCCTTTGAGATCCTCTGGACAGTTGACGAGGTTGCATATGAGTTGGCTTTACCTCCAGTTTTCTCATCTATCCACCCAGTTTTCCATGTTTCGATGCTGCGGTGGTATATTCCTGATAAGTCTCATGTGCTTCAGTGTGATGCAGTAGAGTCGGATGACTGCTTGACTTTTGTGGAGAAGCCAGTTGCCATTCTCATTGATTAAGGCCCATTAGAGGCATCGCCCAGTTTAGGAGGCTATTTGGGAAACCAAGCATGATATGTGGGAATAGTTTCCTCGCTTGTTCGAGCCTTCAGGTACATCTTAACTCTTACTTTAATGGAGATAGTCCTTTTTAGTATTGGATGTTGTAATGACCTCAGGCTGTTTCTGTGTTTATGCCTCAAGTTCGTCATTTAGAGTGCTCATATATAGACCTCAAGTCATTTATGACTTGTTGGGACTGAAAGTTTGGTCACCAGGTCGTTCGTTTAGGTTTTGTGCAAGTTTTAGTATTTTGGACCTTTTGAACCTTGAACAGTCATTTTTGATGAAAAGTTCAAGAATATGACCTCAAACCCAATCCTAATGATTCCATCAGCTCTAGAAGGATATTTTAGGCTAGTTGCATGGTCGTCATGACTCCCGAGGCTTTTAGTGTGAGTTTGTGCGATTAAGCATTTTAACTTTCAAGTTAAGGCCTAAGTTTGACTTTAGTCAACATTCTGAGTAAATGAGCTCGGACGAGAATTCTTTAGTGCAGTTAGCTCCGGAATGTTGAGTTTGGTCTAGAACGACCCTTCGTTTGGATCACGAGGCTTTCGGGCTAATTCCGAGCCCCATTGTGGATTTTGACTTAAAATGAAATTAGGGGTGGGATCCACGTTTTGCCAAGATGATCTCATATGGGAATTTCAAATGCTCCGTTGAGTCCAGAATATCAAATTCGGCAGGGATGCATATCTCATTTACATGCACGAGGTTTCGAATGAATCACAGGTCCCGTGTCAGAGAATTCAGAGTTTCAGCAAACTAGCTGAAGTAATGATATCAAGTGCAGGATTTTAGCGGCTAGAAATCCGACTTTTAACAACCAGAAATAGATTTTTAGCTACCAGATCTTGACTATTTACATAGCGAATTTGCAGCTTCATTTCTTATTTTCAAAAGGTGATTTCTCCCTTGTTTCAACTCTGATTGAGGTGATTCAAAGTCCCACACATCCATAATTATTGAGGCCACGTTGTGGAGTGATCAAACTGCATTGAGGAACCTCCGTTCGAGGTGAATTTTGCATTAAAGTTGATGTCCCTCCTCTTTTTGGTGCTTAAGTTATGAACTCTTTGCATGTGTTTTTGTTCGCTGTTTCGGGCTTCGGATTGTGTTCAATTTTTTAACACAAGTTCGAGGCATAGTTTAGGACCTCTTGATGGAGTTAATTCTAGAAATTCTGGTGTGGGT
Source organism: Solanum appendiculatum (assembly GCA_018342035.1). Classification (NCBI taxonomy): domain Eukaryota; kingdom Viridiplantae; phylum Streptophyta; class Magnoliopsida; order Solanales; family Solanaceae; genus Solanum; species Solanum appendiculatum. Next base: position 696,861 of record JAGDQO010000612.1, on the reverse strand, counting down.
CCCACAATTCCGGCTTGACTCCAAAATTGGGACATTTTTGTTTTAAATGTTTTGTGTCTAAACAATCGTATTGACGTTGTAATCCTATTTTTGATAGCGTGGCAACGTTCAGAGGCAGTTTGGAAGGGAAAAGCTCCATCATTGTGATTTGGAGCACGCGTGGTCAGCCTATAGGTAGATTGAGCTTGAATGCATCAATTCATGTGTATTAGTGTGAATTGGGGGCGGGTACCTAGTTATTCTTACTTTCCTTCTTAGAAACTATGTTTTAGGATTGATCACCATGTTTTCGAGGGTAGTACCATGCTAGTTGGGGTTTTATGTGTGTTGTCTCATGCTGTTGTGAATTACTTGCGCTGTCACTTGTTATTTGGAGCATGTTTGGCCTTACTCTAGTATAGACTAGTTTTGCCTTAGACTCGCGAGCCTTGTAGCCTTGTTATCGTCTCTAACGTCATTTCAGACGGACTTGATCCTTGTAGAATGGAATAGCAGATTTGAGTATGATAGTATGAGCCTTAGTTTAGGCATTTGCACAACTTTGTAGACCTTCCTTCTCTCCCTATCTCTGCGGCTATGATGCATTACAGGAGGGTTATGTTTTCATGGCCACTTGAGATTGGGTTGTTCTAGAATTAGAGCCTCCTGCAGATGCTTATGGGTAGACGTCGTTCCATGATGACTTAGTCCTGATATTGGAATCCTCTTCGGAGTAGACATGCCCCTTGTCACTCTTGCTAGCGGGGCCGGGAGTTGACTGGATACTATGATTATTTTTTGTTCGAGGCTGATATTTACGATTCAAGGCCATTATCTACAGTCTGAGGTAGATGTTGATGGTTTGAGGCCTTATTCCCAGTCTGAGGCTGATGCTTTAGGGTTCGAGGCCGTCACCTCTAGTTAGAGGCCATCACATGGGGTTCGAGGCCCAGAGTACATTTATTGGAGTTTGATTGAGGCACTTCACTCTTGTAGTCTTAGCTATTTTGTGTATCTGTCAGGCTTATGGGGGCCCATTCGGGTTTTATTTAAACCTATGCACGAGTGTACCTTCTGGGTTTATGGGGTCCAATTAGGTTTAGTTTAGCTGTATTTAGATCTAATTTTGATGTGCTCGTGTGATTTGTTTCATATTTGCTTGGACCTCTGTTTATGTCTAAATTCTATCTTTTCTTATTGTTATTACCTTTCTTGCTTAGTCGGCCTATGATGCCTACTGAGTACCTTTGTTTTGGTACACATGCAACACTCTGGATGTCCTAATAATAGATATCAACGGTGATAGTTTGTGCCATCTTTTGCAGCCTTCGGATATCGGAGACGAGGGTGAGCACCTGGCGTCCTGGATCAGCCTTTCTCCTTCTGTACATTTGATAGCTAGTCTTTTGCCTCTAAGACGGCTAGTTGTGGTCCACTTTTGGGACATATATTACTTTATACTACACAGCTCTATACTCGTGACTTCTAGGTTCTGGGAGGTTTTCTTGTATATATAGTTTTGGTTTGCTTCATTTTTTTCTCTTTTCTTATTGTTAGTGTTATTTCTGTTTAATTTCTACCCTTGTACCCATTACTTGTTGTTCTGGGTACGGGTTGGCTTACCTACTGGTGAGTTATAGTAGGTGCCATCATGGCTTGGGAAGTCGGGTTGTGACACAAATAAACTTTAGTTGAGTTGGATATGAAACAGTACAACACAATATCTCCTCGTCTTTCTATTAGATTTAGATTAAGAGGCTCCACATCTAGGTTATTTTGCCTATGCTTCTTATTCGTACTTCAGTTTTCCCCTATCCTTGATTGCACTAGTATCAAGGAAGATTCCATATGCTTCCATCTCTTTATGCATTGCTCATTCTTAAGGTTTGCTATTAGATGTGGTATTCAAAAAGCAACATTGTTTTGACTTACATGGTTTTCATCCTCTATAGAATATGGTTTCTATCTTATCAAAGCAAAAGAATATTTGCTCGTTCACTATAATCAATAGGGAAAAGATTGAGAAGGCAAATTTCATTAGGAAGTAGTTTCATAGGAAAAAATAATCTTAGAAAATAGTAATAGAGCATAAGATGAAACTAACCAAAACTGACTGTAATGCTGAAGTACTTGGTAGCCTCAGCATTATGCTTAAAGAGTGCCAAAGAACCTATCAAAAAACTCAGCACTGATCCTGCACCCATAGCCTGCAAATTGATCAACATTTAAACAGTAAGTTTCAAGGGAGAGCATCATGGTGTCAGGATACCAATAACCATAGTGCCTTAGTTCAAATTACAAAAAAAATCACTTGTTTGAGTACCTAAGAGAAGTGCAAAGACCTCCCTGGATGGTCAGGAAGACATGCATAATTGACCTTCTTCACTCGTGGATGGGAAGATAAATGTTCAGCAATTTTTTGGGCATTCTCCTACAAGATATTGAAATTATTTAGTTAGAACACTGTGATGTGCCTGAATTTTCCAAACCACCCTAACTTGTCTAGACAATATAAAGATGAAGATGCAGCAGTATGAATGCCATAATCATGAAAATCTATAGGGTCAAGAATAATAGATTAACAAAGGCGCAGGAAGGCATACATGTTTCTAGAACGAGTGGTGGGAAAACTAATTTCACCACCAAAAAAAGCAAATAAAATTAAACCTTTGTTTTTCAACACGAAGAGCCATTGTTTTGATTCCTCATAAAAAAATTCAACAATCGTATGGTGCTAACCTTGCACCTTCAACATTCTGTAGGAAGTACACCTCCTTCACCAAGCTGGTTAAGTTGGAAAATTTATAAGCAAATTATCAAAAGGACACTTGAGATGTTCAAAGAGAAACAAGGCATCAGACATCATTTATGTTCAATACACTATACATAACTAACTAGAGATTTTCATTTATAGACTTGTGAATGAACTGATTTCTTAAACTTTACTTAACTTTATCAACAACAAAAAAAAGAATTCTTAAACTTCATGATCAATTATAAGGCAGCCAATGCATTCAGGAAAAGAATTTTAGTGTCATGAAGTATTGCACAAATTTGTGCATTGCAGGGTCTATAGGGTGCTGCATAGAGAGGACTTCTTGTACACATTTTCAACCATATGGAAGGGATCCATTTTTGAATTGCATAAAACCCTGAGCAAGTATACTAAGATGGTGTGAAGGCTCATCCTCGGGCCTAAGTGAAGGCCCTTATTCAAAGTAAAGTATTATTGGAGTTGCGAGACAATCGTTCTTTACATCCTTTTAATCCAGTCTAAAGAAAATATAACTCTTATTTTTATAAGAAGTGGAAGAGGAAAAGGAAGCATGATCATACAGCATTTGCTACCTATTGTTGAACAGATCTAGAGTTTCACTATGGGTTGGGTTAGTGATTTATTGCTAGAGAAACCAATAATGGGTCTACTTACAAACTCACGTTTAGTACAGTTAAGCTCCTAATGTTATTATTGATTTAGGCCACACAAAAAGACCCAAGAAAAGTAAGAATATACAACCATAAGATGACAATAAATCAAAATATGTAAAGTATACAAAATAGAGGAAAAACCTTTCTCCTCTGACAGCAAGTAGACTAGCCAGGAGATCACTATGACCGGAGATGAACTTAGTAGCTGAATGCATCACAATATCTACAAAACCATGGACAAGTAAGCTAACATCTGATGCATGTTATTGGAGAGTATTCAAGTTAGCAGAACAAAAAGTGTTTGACAAATTCCCGCTCTGATCGCCAAAGGATGGGATTGTACTAGGGACATAATATTGTTATCTACCAGCACAAGAACGCCATGTGGATGAGCCATCTTGGCAATTTTATGTAATAAATCAAAAGAGACAATAGTATGAGACAAAAAAATCATTATCTTTTGAAGATCAATATATTACTATCTGCAACAGTAAAAGCAGAAAACTATACGTGCATAATCTACATATGCCACTGTCAATCACTCACACGAATATAACAAATTTATTGATGAGGGCTGGTTGGACTTTCCAGCCAAACAAGCTTTGTCCATGGTTTAATCACAGAACCAACCTCATCTAAGTTAGTGGTATCCACTCGCCTGTACAATTAAGATGACAATCAAGATTATAATATCCTAATTGAAAATAAAGTTACATCGATAAAAGAGATACCAACTTCACCCAATCCCAGCTTTTGGAACAACTTGTGACAGCATCCGATCAGAACTGCCATTTATGACATCCCCAGAAACAATCTCCTCACCTATAAAATCAACAAATTGAAGCTATCCTTTTCATAACCATCATTTGCATATCTTGTTTGTATGCATGGGGTTATGAATGAATTCCAAACACCTCATCAGAGATTTGATGTTGCAAAAAACCAGCTGATATGCATCAGCTAGTGCAAGCCAACATGGCCTTCGCATTTACATGCCTTGGGCCGCTTTGTGGAGCCCAGACAGCCTGGTGGCTGCATTTGCGGGGTCCCAACACTCTCTTTTCCGTGTTCGCGAGGCACCGCCACATTTGCAGAGAGAATTTTTGGTCTCCTTATTATAATTTTCTTTTTAATCATTGTAAAATACTCCTAAAAATATGGTAAACAAGGCTGACATAACAGACAAAAAGTTGAGTACAAAATCATGTATCTGATGAAGCATCCATAAAGCCTTGGTGCCAAACACTGAAAGACTCGCAACTCCTCAATCAAACTCAAATAAGTATATCAACCTCTTTGAAGTTCGCAGAAACACAACTCAAAGTAGACAACTGTCGAATCTTTGAAATGTAGGGAAAGCAGGGATTATCAAGAAAAAAGACTGTAAATTCTAAAGCAATAGCGGTGGAGCAAGCTGGCATCGTGATTTAACCACAAAACTGTGAAACCTCACAGAAACTTATAGAAAATCTCAATGCACAGTTTACAGTTGAAAAAAAAGAAAGACATCCACGTTTTTCACATATAGTCTTAAGCAAGTATATGTAATCAAGACCAAAATTAGGGAAGAAATAGACTAATTCCAACTAACTTTTTAAATTTAGAAAAGTGTAAACTTAGAGAACATATATCATTGCTAAATGCAAACTAGAAGTACCCAATACGTTTCTCTCTTCCTCTACATCACTGATTTATAGTTGACAATTTATAGTTAGATCAGACTACACAAATTCTACACAGAGACACATCAAAACTATTTTCAAATTCCATACCAATGACTCCACAGAATCTATAGTAAAGCTTCTCGACAAAAGCTTCCATTTGTTTGTCTTAAAAATACATATAAACATTCCAATCAATCGTATAGAAAGAGCCTAAAGAAGCATGTCAAATTCATGGTACCTTCTTAATTGAAGCAATTAAAAATTGCATGATGTTGCAGAATGATTCTTTCTTCAAGTTATGGCTAGATAACTTGCCAAGGATATATGGAAGTAGGTTATAAACTGGATTTTTCCCTGTAAACATTGAGTGTAAAGGAAAAAAATAGTATTATGTGATGTGTGTACACACAGAATCACGCAATAACAGATGAAAGAAGCTCAATAGTTGAAAGACTAGAAGGAGATTCGATAGATGATCTTCTTTATTAGCAACTTATGAAAGAAAAGTTGGGTAAATATACTACCTTTATTTTACAACTCATGAAAGAAAGTTTGGCGAGATTTGAATTTCTTTCATCTTCATCTTCAAAACAGATGGCCATTTCATTTATATAACCTTTCACCTAATAATGATACACGCAAATCAAGATGATAAAAATTCTAGCACATGAAAGTTAAGTATAAATGTTTGATAATTCAGCCAAACCTTCATCATGTCATTCAGTATTAGATGAGAAAGAACCTATACAACATTATTCCGCACAGAAACTGATGAATCTCTTAAATATGCATACATATGCTCAATCCATTATCTTTCAATAATGACTGCTGCTGAGCGTAAAAAGGGTTTTTGAGATCAATTTGGTGAAATTTCCATTCTGCCTAGGTGTCTGAAATGCAACACTCTTCATTCGCAGAGAGTGGTCCACATCTGTAGACTTGAAGTCACCAGACTGGCGCATCCGCAGACCAATTGGCGTGTTCGCTGTCCTCCGTTGACCATGACTCTGCATGCGTGGTCCTTCAAGTGCGTTTGCACTCTAATGTTGACCAGGACTCCACGTTCGCGGTCCTTCAAGCGCGTTCGCGAAGGGTACTTTCCCTGCAAGAAATTGCATTTTCAGCTCTTGACCTTTTGCCTGCAGTTCACTTGGTTTCTTCAATTATCTCCTAAATCAACTCTCCATTTAATTTCCGTGCAAATATGAAGAAAACCACATTAAAAGCATCAATTCTAAATTAAAACAAGTCATAATAACTACGAAAAGAGCCTCAAATGAGTGGAAATCCACGACTCATCAACACCTCCAACTTAGAAACTTTGCTTGTCCTCAAGTAAAGAAAATTAAAAACATAAGAGGCTCTTATTTCAAGACACACCACAAATCAATTTCACCTTTCTCAATTAAGCACAAAGGTAATGGCTTTGGTTGGTACTAACAAATAGTCCACATGCAAACTTTTCACAAAAGAAATCCTCTTATTATCATGCAACATTTTTAGAAATCAAGAATCATTTAAGTGACAACAACTCAAACTCAAGATATGACTCAACTCATTAACTCTTTCACTTGCTCACTTGAATCAATTATGATTTTTTAAAATCACCATTTTTTCAACTTACATGCCCTCACAAGAAAGAAGTGTCCCAAAACCACACACACATATAAACAAGACAAGGGACAAAGATGCAACACTCACACTCACAAAGAATCATCTCATGCACACAAATGTCACATCATAGGCTTGCTTATATTTTCAATCAGCATTGACTCAACTCCATTTGATTAGAAATCTCAAAGGACTTTGTTAAGTTTGTAATGAAGGCTTAGGGAAGGTTAGGATATCATTTAGGTATAAGTGACTAAACCCTCCTTGAACACTACACAACAACTCATCATTTTCAACTTTCTCCATTTTTCTTTACTTTTCAAACCAATGCACATTCCATACTATTTTTCATTTTTCTTTTCTTATTTCCACTCTAGATGCCCCACATGCAACCATTTTCAATTTTTGGAGGATTCAAGTCTCATTTATTCTTTTTTTTTCTTTTCTTTTTCAACGATTTCTTTCTTTAAGACTTTCCATTCATCCTTCAATTCCTCTCTTCTTTTTTTCTTTTTTTCTTTTTTTTATCAAGCCCTCATATGGTAAGCATCCCTTCAATGAATTTCCCATAACACCCCCAACTTAGACTTTTAGCCTCAACTTTCACAACCTCAAGTTCAAGGAGGAAAGGGTTCAAAAGAGGATTACTCTTTCAAAAAGGATAAGGCTTGTAATGTGGTTGCCAATAAAAAAGAATAGGCTCAAAGGGGACAACTAAGGATTTATTTAGTGCAAAGGTGGGATTTTTAGGCCAAGTGGACTTCAAGAACATCAAAGAAAGCCTAAGATCATTTCTCCAACCAAGCTGAATGACGACCAACATTTCAAGACGAACCAGGCAAGTTCTACATGACAAAAGCAAACACAAGGAATTATTCAACAACTCACCACACATGGCCTGCAAATCAATCAAGATGGTTCAAAATCTTACTTCCTTTTCAAAATACAATTAGCACTGAACATTTTAACTTCTAACGAATCAAAAGTTCCAAAAAGAGTTGTAAGAGTTGTAACAAAATCATTCATAACATGCTCAACCATTTAAAAATGGAGAGGTATGTTGAACACTATTCACATGCATCACAATGCTCTTAGTAACAACCAAGTCAAAACCTTCCCAAAAATATGACGATTTTTCCCTTAAGAAAACTATCAACCAATCCATAATCGAGAAACCTCATGCATCTATTCGAGAACGGTTACTCAGGCTTCGCCACAATCAACACCAATCAAACACTCACAAGCAATCAATGATTTATCCTTAAGAAAGTCGTTAGTCTATCAATCATCGGGCATCATCAATCCAAATCTTATTATCAAAACAAAAATAAAGTAACAACAAACTACAAATCAAAAACAAAAATAGACCAATACAACACAATATCAACAAAAACATCCATAATATCAAAGCCCGACTAGGGTACACCAATCCATAACATAAAAAGTAGAGTATGCCCGACAAGGGCACAATCACAATACACAGAAACAATCAACAAAATAACTACAAGGGAGGCACCCTAACTAAAAATAAGACTGTGTCTCCATAGTCCAAATATCAAAAGAGAATACAAGGGACTCCATGAACTGCATCACTCTAAGCTCGAGCCGGTAGGAAATGTGAGATCCTCCTCATCCGGCTTGTTGTGGTCCACTTTTGGGACTTGTATTTGTTCATACTAGACAACTTTGTACTCGTGACTTCCAGGTTCTGGGAGGGTTTCTTGTATATATAGTTTTGGTTTACTTCGCTTTTGTCTTTTTTCTTATTATTAGTGTTATTTCTATTTAAATTCTACCCTTGTACCCATTACTTGTCGTTTTGGGTATTGGTTGGCTTACTTACTGGTGAGTTATAGTAGGTGCCATCATGACTCGTGAACTCAGTCGTGACATAAATATACTTTAGTTGAGTTGGATATGAAATACTCCAACACGCTATCTCCTCCTATTTCTTTTAGATTTAGAGTAAGAGGCTCCATTTCTAGGTTATTTTGCGTATGCTTCTTATTGGTAGTTCAGTTTTCCCCTATCCTTGATGGAACTAGTGTCAAGGCAAATTGCCTATGCTTCCATCTCGTTATGCATTGCTCATTCTTCAGGTTTGCTGTTAGATCTGGTATTCAAAAAGCAACATTGTTTTAATACTTATATAGCTTTCATCCTCTATAGAGTGGTTTCTGTCTTTCCAAAGCAAAATAATATTTGCACGTTTACTATAATGAATAGGGCATAGATTGAGAAGGCAAATGCCATTAGAATGTAGTTTGAAAGGAAAAAATGATCTTAGAAAATAGTAATTGAGCAGAAGATGAAACTAAGTAAAACTAATTGTAATGATGAAGTACTTGGTAGCCTCAACAACGTGCTAAAAAAGTGCCAAAGAACCTGTCAAAAAACTCAGCACCGATCCTGCAACCATAGCCTGCAAATTGATCAACCTTTAAACAGTACACTACAAGGAAGAACTTCATGGTGACAGGATACCGACAACCATAGCGCCTTAGTTCAAATTACAAAAAAATCACATGTGGGTTCACGGGGACCACAACTTCTCTATTGGCTTTGGCCGTCACGGCTTGGGCCAATGCGTGGAAAGCGCCTCGAAACTTCGCAATAGTAACCTCTTCGGCCAAAGGAGCGGCCAGAACTTGGTTAGCCTCTTGCTCCACATTCACATTTGCGTTCCTCCTTACAAAAGCTCTTCTAGGTGCCATATCCTGAAAAGCGTAGGACATGGATTAAGAGAGGAACATATAGAGTTAAACTCTAAAGCACGATTCTAGAATATGAAAAAAATGGAATTTCCTAACATCTTGTAGCCTCTTATTCGTAAATGTGGCGCACTTCACACTTGTGAACAAGACTCTACTAGACGTGGCTTTGAGACATCCTAGGATCTTTCTAAACCTTGTGCTCTGAATACCAAGTTTGTCATGACCCAAAGTACCTGTTAGGAGTGACATAGCATATAGGACCACGAGAAACCCCACACAAGCCACTTAGCGTGCATATACATAATGTAAAGACAAAATGAGGAAAAAGATAGACAATCTCATAAAAGTAAAGCATTTACAAGCGGAAGTCTTGACTATGTCTCAAAAGCGAACTAATACAATAGAATGATCAGGACATAACCCGTACATCATATACAAGTTTGAAACTAAAAGTAAAGGAAAGAAATAAAGTCTATTCATCCCCGAAGCATGAGGACTCACCAAGGCTGATAGCTCGAACTCTGAAAACAATTAGCCACGAGAGTGCGAAGGATGACTGTCTTACCCTACATTATAAGAGAATGTAGGCACAAGTATGCATTAGTACATGGAATGTACTATGTATGAAGCACATGCATATAATCACATAAGCTGTGCCAATGAGATGCTTTCACATAGGAAATAATGCTAGTGAGATATCATCATGAACATGCAATGACCAAGCTAAATCATGTGACAAAAGGTTAGAAACTCAATGCATAAACATGGTCAATGAAAGCTAGTCATGTCATAAGTCTTGTCTCATGAGGTACTTCTAGTACCCTTGTTCATTATTATGGGATTTTTACGTTTAACCGACGTAGACCATGTGAGCTATAACATGGAATTCATTGTCTGCCCCACACCGAAAGGGGAGTGATGTGTACCCCACACCACTAGAAGGGGTGTCCTACTTTCCAAGGTAAGGACCATAAATCTGTAGCTTACGTGGATCCACTAGCTATGTGTCTATCTGAGACAAAACCTACGAGGCATGTAGTTATGGGACTTAGGGATTTCTAATAAAGATCCACGGAAGCTAAACGGAAACCTTCATCCCAAAAGCCCGCTTGGTGCTAAGTTAAATCCCAAGGAATAATCGATTACGTTTATTCATATTTTAACCCAGGAAGAGGTACATCTAGGGTTACCAAATCCAAGCTAAGATCATATCAAGATGTTTCAACTACCACGGGCATGCCTAAGGTTACGTCACTAGAATAGCTCCTAATCGATTCATAGGTGAGAAAGCCTTTCAACCATATGAACCCTAATTTATGTGAGAAAACCTTTCACATTCATACTCTTAACTTACTGTGAAGAAAACATTTTCACAACTCATGAATGACATTATCTATATGCACCCTAGCATCTATAAGCATAATTCTGATGAAACATGCATCTCTTATGCAAGCTATTCATATACATGCATCTCTTATGCAAGCTATTCATATACATGCATCTCTTATGCAAGCTATTCATATACATGCATCTCTTATGCAAGCTTCTCACATGTTCATAAATCATGATCTAATATGGGTACATGTCAATTCATCTTAGAATCATGCAATAAACTAGAATCGTGCATATTTTCTTAAATTCATAAGTTCATAAATGCATGGATCATACTTCATCATGAATTCATAACTAGGAATCATGGCTCATGCATGGGTTCATACAATTTCTTCTCAAATCATATAAATCACGCTAGATTGTGCACTAGATTACTTTATCACGCTAGATCGTACACTAGGAATCATAAAATCAACAATTGGAATCATAATTGAAGAACCCATAAAAATTGATCAAAAACCCTAACTCAATTTGGGGAATTGAACCTTGAAAATTGAAGAAAACTAGGGACCCATTGGAGGAAAGGTCTCCAATGGTGAATGCTAATATACCTCAACAAAGCCCACAAGAAATTTCTAGAAAATCAATGACCTTCAACGGAGGATCCTAGCCCGTCTTCTTCCTTGAGACCTAAGAGAACTTTCTAGAGAGAAAATTATTTGGGAAGTTGGGGATTTGAGAATGTAATTAATGAAGGAATTATTTGGGAATAAAGACTTATATAGTAGGTGAATTTAGGGGCAAAGTCGTAATTAAAAAGACTTAAAAGAATTGGGAAAAGACATTAAAACCCCTGGAAAAATAACTGTTGGATGAAGTTTATGGCTCCAACCTATGGTTCGTAAGAGTTTCCACGGACCGTCCTGTTGGACCGTAGAAAACTTCAGAAAACCCAAAATTCAGGACACTTTCTACGACTTCGATCTACGGCCCGTAGACCATTCCACGGTCCGTAGGTCCAACCCGTAGAACCCAACTTGACCCTCAGAAACTTGACGAAGTCTGGAACATTTTGACGGAACCTTTCTACGATCCGTGGAAAGACCTACGGTCCGTCCTGTCAGCCCGTAGACTCAACTTCAGAAACTTGATTTTCAAAACATTTTATCCTCTTTCTACGGATGCATTCTACGGTCCGTCAACTAATCTATGACGTATAGATAGCGTCCGTAGAAAGTGACTCTGGGCCAAAAACTGAAAAAATTTCTCTTTTCGAAAACTGAGGTGTTAAAATATCTCCCCCTTAGGAACATTCGTCCTCGAATGGAACTCAGCTAGCAACAACAAGAGTAGGGGAAACAACAATTCTATGATTCCAATCATGAATGCAACTACATAATGCACATATCCGAGGAGGAAAATCAACACCAAGCTAAAGCATACTTCATCACAAAATTTCAAGCCATAAACACTTAATGAATGCATGCATAAGGAAACATGAGAATGACTAATACGCATGAATCCTAGAAATGAACCATGAGGAGCTAAATACCTCAAGCTAGGGAAGACTCGGAAGGAAAGAGATGAGGATAACGGGACATCATATCGGCCTCGGCCTCCCACGTAGCACCCTCAACTAATTGATTCCTCCACAATACCTTAACAAAAGCAACTTCTTTGTTTCTCAACTTCCGGACTTGTCGGTCTAGAACCTCAACCGGAATCTCTTCATAAGATAAACTTTCTTTAATGCCAAGACTTTCTAAAGGCACTATGGATGTCGGATCTCCAACACACTTCTTCAAAAGAGACATATGGAAAACCGGATAAACCGATGCTAACTAATTAGGCAACTCAAACTCATAAGCAACTTTGCCACCGCGTCTCAAAATATTATATGGGCCTACATACCTAGGACTAAGCTTCCCCTTCTTACCAAATCTCATGACGCCCTTCATGGGTGAAACTTTTAAATAGACCCAATCATCAACCTCGAACTCAAGATCCCTTCTTCTAACATCGGCATAGGACTTTTGTCAACTTTTAGTCGTTTTCAACAATTCTCTAATAAGCCGAACTTTCTCCATAGCTTCATGCACTAATTCGGGACCCATCAAATAAACTTCACCGACCACAAACCATCTTATAGGGGACCTACATCTCCTACCGTAGAGAGCCTCAAATGGAGCCATACCAATACTTGCATGGTAACTATTATTGTAGGCAAACTCAATCAAAGGCAAATGATTATCCCAATTACCCTTGAAATCAATCACACAAGCTCTTAGCATATCCTCTAAGGTTTGGATAGTACGCTCCGCTTGCCCATTGGTTTGGGGATGAAAAGTCGTGCTAAGCTTAACCTTGGTACCAAGACCCTTTTGGAAAGACTTCCAAAATTGAGAAGTGAATTGGGTACCTCTATCGGAGATAATGGATAGGGGCACTCCATGCAACCTAACCATCTCCCTAATGTATAACTTAGCATAATCTTCTGCTGAAAAGGACACCTTGACGGGAATGAAGTGAGCCGACTTCGTCATACGGTCTACTATAACCCATCTAGAATCATGTTGCCGGTGAGTACGGGGTAAACCCACTATGAAGTCGATATTAACTTCTTCCCACTTCCAATTAGGAATATCTATATCTTTGGATAAGCCTCCCGGCCTTTGATGTTCAACCTTAACTTGTTGACAATTTGGGCACTTTGCCACAAATTTTGCAATATCTTTCTTCATTCCATTCCACCAATAGACTTCCCGCAAATTGCGGTACATCTTGGTGGCTCCTGGATGAATCGAGTATCAGGAACTATGAGCTTTTTCTAGAATTTGTTCTCTTAGGCTATCAACATTAGGCACAAACAAACGGCCTTGATATCTAACGACACCATCTCCCCCTGAGCAAAAAGCCTCATTGCCCTTCTTTAGAACCGCCTCTTTCAACTCAACTAGTATTGGATCAAATGCTTGCTTAGCCTTAACGTCCACCACAAAGGATGATTCCGACCCATTTTGGATAATCACACCTCCCTCATCGGAGTCAACTAACCGAAAACCTAGTTGAGCTAGTCTATGAACATCCCGAACCAATTCTTTCTTATCATCTTTTATATGTGCAACACTATTCATCGACAACCGACTCAAGGCATAGGCCAGTACATTAGGTTTGCCCGGGTGATAGAGGACACTCATGTCATAGTCTTTTAAGAGCTCTAACCATCTACGTTGTCGAAGATTTAGATCCTTCTGCTTGAACACATATTGCAGAATTTTGTGGTCGGTAAATACATCAACATGGACACCATACAAATAGTGTCTCCAAATCTTTAGGGCAAAGACAACTACCGCAAGTTCTAAATCATGGGTAGGGTAATTCTTTTCATGAACCTTAAGTTGCCTTGAAGCATAAGCAATCACCTTCCCATTTTGCAGAAGAACACACCCTAAGCCAACCCTTGAAGCATCACAATAAACCACAAAGCTATGGGAACATTCCGGCAATGTCAATATCAGAGCGAAAGTAACCCTATCTTTCAATTCTTGAAAGCTCCTTTCACAAGCCTCTAACCATACAAACTTAGTCTTCCTTTCCATCAACGAGGTCAATGGAGAGGCAATAGAAGAGAACCCTTCCACAAACCTCCTATAATATCCGACCAAGCCCAAGAAATGATGAATATCCGAAGATGATAGAGGTCTAGGCCAATTTTTAACCACATCCGTCTTCTTAGGATCTACCTCAATACCCTTGCCGGACACAATGTGACCAAGGAAAGCCACGGATCTCGACCAAAACTTTCACTTATTGAACTTAGCATTTAACTCACGATCCCTAAGAATTTGCAATATAATCCTCAAATGATCTGTATGCTCTTCCTCACTTCAGGAGTAAATCAAAATATCATCAATGAATACAATCACGAACAGATCAAGGAATTGTCTAAACACCCTATTCATCAAATCCATAAAAGTCGCCGGAGCATTAGTCAATCCAAATGACATAACCACAAACTCATAATGTTCATATCTAGTTCAAAAAGTCGTCTTTGGAATATCACAATCTCTCACCCTAATTGGTGATAACCCGATCGGAGATCAATCTTAGAGAAGAAACTAGCACCTTGAAGTTGGTCAAACAAATCATCTATCCTCGGAATTAGGTACTTATTCTTAATGGTAACCTTATTCAATTGCCGGTAATCGATACACATACGGAGAGAGCCATCTTCCTTACGAAAAAACAACACCAGAGCACCCCATGGAGAAATACTTGGTCATATGAAACCCTTATCCAACAAATCCTTCAATTGCTCTTTCAATTCCTTAAGTTCCATCGGTGCCATACGGTAAGGAGGAATAGAGATAGGTTGCTTATCGGGAAGAAGGTCAATACCAAAGTCTATTTCCCTGTCAGGAGGGACACCGGGTAGATCATCGGGAAACACATCAAGAAACTCATTTACCACGGGAACCGACTCAAGACCAAATAAGATGATAAATGCAACCCTTGGAGATCATCTTTCTAGCTTTAAGACAAGAAACAAACCGACCTCTAGGCATAGAATTTCCCCCTTTCCACTCTAGGATGGGCTCATTAGGAAATTGAAACTTAACCACTCGGGTTCTACAATCAATCGAGGCATAACAAGAATGAAGCCAATTCATCCCAAGAATGACATCAAAGTCTATCATATCTAGTTCTACAAGATCAACATAGGTGACTCCATGAAACAAGGAAATGGGACACTTCCTATAAACTCTTTTAGCCACAATAGAATCACCAATAGGTGTAGAGACACAAAAGGGATCTAACAACACATCCGGGGCAATATCAAATCTTTTATCTACATATGGTGTCACAAAAGATAAAGTAGCACCGGGATCAAGTAAAGCATATACATAGATGGAAGACTTTCAACATACTGGTAACCACATCAGGAGAACCTTCTTGCTCTTGGCGAGTTTGGAGTGCATAAAATCAGTTTTACTTCGGAACACTAGAACCCGAACCACTAGAAGCACCTTGTTTACCATCTTTCCCTTTTGTAACATTCATTGGACAATCCCTCATTTTGTGACCACCTTTGCCACAAGTGAAGCAACCATCCGATCCGGCTAAGCATCTCCTCTCATGCTTCCTCCCACACTTTTGACATGGGGGAATTGGAGTCCTATCACCACCACCATTGCCTCATTGAGGCTTAGGGGTTAGACACCCTATTCTTGTATAACTTAGGCATAGGAGCCTTTGAAGACCCTTGGTTCAAAAACCTTTGTCGAAACTTAGAACAGCCATGTCCTCCGGTCCTTTGGTTTAAGCAGTCACCATCTCCGGTCCTAGTCCTCTTTGCCTCTTTGGACCTCCCCTTTAGCTTCTCTTCTTCGATTTTTTGTGCATGTACCATCAACCGTGAAATATCCATTTCTTTAATAAGCATGGCAGTCCCACACTCCTTGACCACCAAGTCTGACACCCCCGACACAAACTTACTCATCTTTGCCCTTGAATCGGCCACCAAGGAAGGCGCATATTTTGACAATTGAGTGAACTTCAATGCATATTCGTTGACACTCATACCACCTTGCTTCAAGTTAATGAACTCGAGGACCTTATCCTCCCTCATCTCAAGAGGAAAGAATCGATCAAGAAAAGCTTCCTTAAATTTCTCCCATTCAAGAGGGCCTGCATCTCTAGCCCTTTCACTTTTCCATTGGTTAAACCACACTTAGGACACCCTTCAATTGGAAAGTGGCAAACTTTGCTTTCTTTTCTGGCGTCACTCCCATGGTCATCAATGTCTTGTAAACCTCTTCAATGAACTCTTATGGATCCTCCTCCACCTTGGAGCCATGGAATTCTGGAGGGTTCATCCTTGTGAAATCTCTCACCCTTGCCACCTCCATACCCACATGTGGGTTCACGGGGACCACAACTTCTCTATTGGCTTGGGCCATCACGGTTTGGGCCAATGCATGGAAAGCAGCTAAGAACTCTGCATTAGTAACCTCTTCGGCCATAGGAGCGGCCGGAACTTGGTTAGCCTCTTGCTCCACATTCTCATTTGCGTTCCTCCTTACAAAAGCTCTTCTAGGTGCCATATCTTGAAAAGCGTAGGACATGGATTAGGAGAGAAACGTATAGACTTAAACTCTAAAGCACAATTCTAGAATATGAAAGAAGTCAAATTTCCTAACATCTTGTAGCCTCTTATTCATAAATGTGGCGTGCTTCACACTTGTGAACAAGACTATACTAGACGTGGCTTTGAGACATCCTAGGATCTTTCTAATCATTGTGCTCTGAATACCAAGTTTGTCACGATCCAAAGTACCCCCTAGGTGTGACATGGCGTATAGGACCCCGAGAGGCCCCACACAAGCCACTTAGCATGCATATACATAAGTTAAAGACAAAATGAGGAAAAAGATAGACAATCTCATAAAAGTAAAGCATTTACAAGCAGAAGTCTTGACTATGTCTCAAATGCCAACTAATACAATAAAATGATCGGGACAACTAACCATGAGAGTGCGAAGGATGACTGTCTGACCCAACATTATAAGAGAATTAGGTACAAGTATGCATTAGTACATGGAATGTACTATGTATGAAGCAAATGCATATAATCACATAATTCGTGCCAATGAGATGCTTTCATATAGGAAATCATGCTAGTGAGATATCATCATGAACATGCAATGACCAAGATAAATCATGTGACAAAAGCTTAGAAACTCAATGCATAAACATGGTCATAGCAAGCTAGTCATGTCATAAGTCTTGTCTCGTGAGGTACTTCTAGTACACTAGTTCCTTATTATGGGATTTTTACATTTAACCGACATAGACCATGTGAGCTATAACACGGAATTCAGTGTCTGTCCCACACCAAAAAGTGGAGTGATGTCTACCCCACACCACTAGAAGGGGTGTCCTACTTTCCAAGGTAAGGACCATAAATCTGTAGCTTACGCGGATCAACTAGCTATGTGTCTATCTGAGACAAAACCTACAAGGCACGTAGTTATGGGACTTAGGAATTTCTACTAAAGGTCCATGGATGCTAAACGGAAATCTTCATCCCAGAATCCCGCTCGGTGCTAAGTAAAATCCCAAGGAATAGTCGATTAAGCTTATTCATATTTTAACAAAGGAAGAGGTACATCTAGGGTTAACAAATCAAAGCTAAGATCATATCAAGACGTTTCAACTACCATGGGCTTACCCAAGCTTACGTCACTAGAATCGCTCCTAATAGATTCATAGGTGAGAAAGCCTTTCGACCATATGAAACCTAATTTATGTGAAAATACCTTTCACATTCATATTCTTAGCTTGTTGTGAAGAAAACCTTTTCAAAACTCATGGATACCATCATCTATATGCACCCTAGCAATTATAAGCATAATTCTCAAGAAACATGCATCTCTTATGCAAGCTATTCATATACATGCATCTCTTATGCAAGCTATTCATATACATGCATCTCCTATGCAAGCTTCTCACATGTTCATAAATTATGATCTAGTATGGGTACATTTTAATTCATCTTAGAATCATGCAATAAACTAGAATCATGCTATTTTCATCAATTTCATAAGTTCATAAATGCATGGATCATACTTCATCATGAATTCATAACTAGGAATCATGGCTCATGCATGGGTTCATATAAATTCTACTCAAATTATATAAATCACGCTAGATCGTGCACTAGATTATTTTATCACGCTAGATCGTGCACTAAGAATTATAAAATCAACAACTGGAATCATAATTGAAGAACCCATAAGAATTGATCAAAACCCTAACTCAATTTGGGGAATTGAACCTTGAAAATTAAAGAAAATTAGGGACCTATTGGAGGAAAGGTCGCCAATGATGAATGCTAACATACCTCAACAAAGCCCACATGAAATTGCTAGAAAATCGATGACCTTCAATGAAGGATCCTAGCCCTTCTTCTTCCATGAGACTTGAGAGAACTTTCTAGAGAGAGAATTATTTGGGAAGTTGTAGATTTTTGAGAATGTAATTAATGATGGAATAATTTGGGAAGAAAGACTTATATAGTGGGTGAATTTAGGGGCAAAGTCATAATTAAAAAGACTTAAAAGAATTGGGAAAAGACGTTAAAACCCCTGGAAAAATAACTGCCGGATGAAGTTTACGGCTCCAACCGACGATTCGTAAGAGTTCCTACGGACCGTCCTGTTGGACCATAGAAAACTTCAGAAAACCCAAAATTTAGTACACTTTCTACGACTTCGATCTACGGCCCGTAGACCATTCTACGGTCGTATGTCCAACCCGTAGAACCCAACTTGACCCTCAAAAACTTTCCTAAGTCTGGAACATTTTGACGGAACCTTTCTACTGTCCGTCCTGTCAGCCCGTAGACTCAACTTCAAAAACTTGATTTTCAAAACATTTTACCCTCTTTCTACGGATGCATTCTACGGTCCGTCAACTGATCTACGACCTGTAGATAGCGTCCGTAGAAAGTGACTCTGGGCCAAAAACTGAAAAAAACTCTCTTTTCGAAAACTGAGGTGTTACAGAATTGATTTCTTAAACTTTACTTAACTTTATCAACAACAACAAAAAGAATTCTTAAACTTCATGGTCAATTATAAGGGCAGCCAGTGCATTCAGGAAAAGAATTTCAGTGTCACGAAATATTGCACAAATTTGTGCATTGGAGGGTCTATAGGGTGCTCCATAGAGAGGACTTCTTTACACACCTTAAGCCATATGGAAGGGATCTATTTTTGACTTGCATACAATTCTGAGTAAGTATACTAAGATTGTGTGAAGGCTCATCCTCGGGCCTAAGTGAATGCCCTTATTCAAAGTAAAGATTTATGAGAGTTGTGAAACTATCATCCTTTAAATCCTTTTAATCCAGTCAAAAAAAATAGAAATCTTTTTTTTTATAAAAAGTGGAAGAGGAAAAGGAAGCATGATCATATAAGCATTTGCTACCTTTTGTAGAACAGTTCTAGAGTTTCACTATGGGTTGAGTAAGTGATTCATTGCTAGAGAAACCAATAATGGGTCTACTTAAAAACTCACTTTTACTATAGTCAAGCTCCTAATGCGATTATTGGTTTAGGCCACCAAAAAACACCCAAGAAAAAAAAGAATATACAACCATAAGATCACAATAAGTCAAAATATGAAACATATGCGAAATAGAGGAAAAACCTTTTTCCTCTGATAGCAAGTACACTAGCCATGAGATCACTATGACCGGGTATGAACTTAGTAGCTGAAAGCATCACAATATCTACAAAACCATGGACAAGTAAGCTAACATTCGATGCATGTTATTGGAGAGTATTCCAATTAGCAGAACAAAAAGTGTTTGCAAAATACCTGCTCCGAGCTCCGAAGGATGGGACAATACTGGGGACATAATGTTGTTATCTGCAGCACAAGAGCCCCATGTGCATGAGCCATCTTGGCAATTTTCTGTAATAAATCAGAAGAGATAACAATATGAGACAAGAAAATCATTATCTTTTGAAGATCAATTTATTATTATCTATCAGCAACAGTAAAAATTGAAAAATGTATGTGCATAATCTATGTATACCATTGTTAATCACCGACACGAATATCAGAAATTTGTTGATGAGGATTGATTGGACTTTCCAACCAAACAACCTTTGTCCATTGTTTAATCACAGAAGCAACCTCTTCTAAGTTAGTGGAATCCACTCGCCTGTACAAATAAGATGACAATCAAGATTCTAATAACCTTATTAAAAACAAAGTTACATCGATAAAAGAGATACAAACTTCACACAATCCCAGCTTTTGGAACAAATTGTAACAGCAGCCAATCAGAACCGCCATAAATGACATCCGCAGTAACAATCTCCCCACCTATAAAATCAACAAATTGAAGCTATTCTTTTGCTAACTTTCATTTGCATATCTTGTTTGTGTGCTCGGGGTTCTGAATGAATTTCGAACACCCCGTTGGAGATTTGAAACTGCCAAAAACCAGCTGATATACATCAGCTAGTGCAGGACAAAATGGCCTTCGTGTTCGCAGGCCTTGGGCCGCTTCGTAGAGCCCAAACAGCCTGGTGGCTACATTCGCTGGGTCTTGGCTCTCTCTTTTCCACATTCACAGGCCCTGCCACGTTGGTAGAGAGCATTTTGGTCTCCTTATTATAATTTTCTTTTTAATCTTTACAAAATACTCCTAAAAATATGGTAAACACGGCTAACATAACAGATAGAAAGCTGAGTACAAAATCAAGTATCTGATGAAGCATCCATAAAGCCTTGGTGCCAAATACTGAAAGACTGGCAATTCCTCAATCAATCTCAAATAAGTATATCAGCCTCTTTGAAGCTCGCAGAAATACAACTCAAAGTAGACAACCGTCGTATCTTTGAAATGTAGAGCAAGCAGGGATTATCAAGAAAAAAGACTGTAAATTCTAAAGCAATAGCAGTGGAGCAAGCTGGCATCGTGATTTATCCATAAAACTTTGAAACCTCACAGAAAGTTAAGGAAAATCTCAATGCGCAGTTTACAATTGAAAAAAAAAAGAAAGACATCCATGTTTTCAAATATAGTCTTAAGCAAGTATATGTAATTCGGTCCAAAATCAGGGCAGGAATAGACTAATTCCGACTAAATTTGTTAATTTAGCAAAGTGTAAACTTAGAGAACAGATATCCTTGCTAAATGCAAACTACAAGTACCCAATACATTTCTCTCTTCTTCTAAATTATTGATCTATAATTGACAATTTATTGTTAGATCAGAGTACACAAATTCTACACAGAAACACATCAAAACTATTATCAAATTCCATACCAGCAACTCCACAAAATCTAAAATAAAGCTTCTCGACAACAGCTTCCATTTGTTTGTCCTAAAAATACATATAAATATTTCAATCAATCCTAAAGAAAGATCCCAAAGAAGCATGTCAAATTCATGGTACCTTCTTAATTGAAGCAATTAAAAATTGCATATTGTTGCAGAATGATTCTCCCTTCAAGTTTTGGCTAGATAACATGCTAAGGATATCCGAAGTAGGTTATAAACTGGATTGTTCCCTATGAACATTAAGTGAAGAGGAAAAAATAGTATTATGTGATGTGTGTACACACAGAAACACGCAATAACATATCAAAGAAGCTCAATAGTTGAAAGACTAGAAAGAGATTAGATAGATGAACTTCTTTATTAGAAACTGATGAAAGAAAAGTTGGGTAAATATACTACCTTTCTTTGACAACTCATGAAATTTTTTTGGCAAGATTTGAAATTCTTTCATCTTCATCTTCCAAATAGATGGCCATGTCATTTATATAACCTTTCACCTAATAATGATATACGCAAATCAAGATGATAAAAATTCTACCACATGACAGCTAAGTATAAATGTTTGATAATCCAGTCAAACCTTCATCAAGTCATTCAGTATCAGATGAGAAAAGAACCAATACCGCATTCTTCCGCACAAAAACTGATGGATCTCTTAATCATGCATAGATATGATCTGTCCATTATCATTCAATAATGACTGCTAATGAGTGTAAAAAAGGGTTTTTGGGATCAATTTGGTGAAATTTCTATTCTGCCCAAGTGTCTGAAATGCGACACTCTGCATTCGCGGAGAGTGATCCACATTCCCAGACTTGAGTTGACCGGACTAGCATGTCTGCGGTTCTCTTGGAATGTTTGTGGTCCTTCGTTGACCATGACTCCGCATTTTTGATCCTTCGGGCACGTTCGCGATCTTATGTTGACCAAGGCTCCGCGTTCACGGTCCTTCAAGCGTGTTCGCAAAGAGTACTTTCCCTGCTAGAAATTGCATTTTCCGATCTTGACCTATTTTTGCCTCAAGTTCACTTGGTTTCTTCAAATATCTCCTAAATCAACTCTCCATTTCATTTCCGAGCAAATATGAAGAAAATCACATTAAAAATATTAATTCTAAACAAAAGCAAGCCAAAATAACTACGAAAAGAGCCTCAAATGAGTGGAAATCCACCACTCATCAACACCCCCAACTTAGTAACTTCGTTTGTTCTCAAGTAAAGAAAATCAAAAACACAAGAGGCTCTTATTTCAAGACACACCACAAATCAATTTCACCTTTCTCAATTAAGCACAAAGGTAATGACTTCAGTTAGTACTAACAAATAGTCCACATGCAAACTTTTCACAAAAGAAATCTTCTCATTCTCATGAAACATTTTCAAAAACCAAGAATCATTTAAGTGACAACAACTCAAACTCAAGAAATGACTCAACTCATTATCTCTTTCACATGCTCACTTGAATCAATTAGTTATTTTCAAAATCACCACTTTTTCAACTTACATGCCCTTAGAAGAAAGAAGTGTCCCAAAACCACACACATATATAAACAAGACAAGGGACAAAGATGCAACACTCACACTCACAAAGAATCATCTCATGCACACAAATGTCACACCATAGGCTTGCCCATATTTTCAATCAACATTGACTCAACTCTATTTCATTGGAAATCACAAAGGACTTTGTTAAGTTTGTAATGTAGGCTTTGGGAAGGTTAGGATATCATTTAGAAACAAGTGACTACACCCTCCTTGAACACTACGCAACAACTCATCATTTTCAACTTTCTCCACTTTTCTTCACTTTTCAAACCCATGCACATTCCATACTATTTTTCATTTTTCTTTTCGTATTTCAACTCTAGATGCCCCCACATGCAACCATTTTCAATTTTTGGAGGATTCAAGTCTCATTTATTCTTTTTTTTTCTTTTCTTTTTCAACGATTTCTTTCTTTAAGACTTTCCATTCATCCTTCAATTCCTCTCTTCTTTTTTTCTTTTTTTCTTTTTTTTATCAAGCCCTCATATGGTAAGCATCCCTTCAATGAATTTCACATAACACCCCCAACTTAGACTTTTAGCCTCAACTTTCACAACCTCAAGTTCAAGGAGGAAAGGGTTCAAAAGAGGATTACTCTTTCAAAAAGGATAAGGCTTGTAATGTGGTTGCCAATAAAAAAGAATAGGCTCAAAGGGGACAACTAAGGATTTATTTAGTGCAAAGGTGGGATTTTTAGGCCAAGTGGACTTCAAGAACATCAAAGAAAGCCTAAGATCATTTCTCCAACCAAGCTGAATGACGACCAACATTTCAAGACGAACCAGGCAAGTTCTACATGACAAAAGCAAACACAAGGAATTATTCAACAACTCACCACACATGGCCTGCACATCAATCAAGATGGTTCAAAATCTTACTTCCTTTTCAAAATACAATTAGCACTGAACATTTTAACCACTAAAGAATCAAAAGTCACAAAAAGAGTTTTATGAGTTGTCACAAAATCATTCATAACATGCTCAACCTTTTAAAAAAAGAGAGGTATGCTCAACACTATTCACATGCATGACTATGTTCTTAGTACCAACCAAGTCAAAACCTTCCCAAAAAGATGATGATTTTCCCTTAAGAAAGCCGTCAACCAATCCATCATTGGGCAACCTCATGCATCCATTCGGGAACGGCTACTCAGACTTTGCCACAATCAATGCCAATCAAACACTAACAAGCAATCGATGATTTATCCTTATGAAAGTCATCACTCTATCTATCATCAGGCGTCGTCAATCCAAATCTTATTATCAAAATAAAAACAAAGAAACTACAAACTACAAATCAAAAACTAAAACAGATTGATCCAACACAATATCAACAGAAACATCTACAATATCAAAGCCCGACAAAGGCACACCAATCCATAGCAAAAAAAGAAAAGTACGCCTAACAAGGGCACAATCACAGTATATAGAAACAATCAACAAAATAACTACAAGGGAGGCACCCCAACTGAAAATAAGACTGTGTCGTCATAGTTCAAATATCAAAAGAGAATACGAGGGACTCCCTGAACTGCATCACTCTTAGCTCGAGCCGGTAGGAAATGTGAGATCCTCCTCATCTGAAGCACTGCTACCACATAAGCTCCTAAGATTTCCCATCATCTTGCTCAGGAACTTTCTCTTTGATCGCTCATGCTCTCGGAATGTCATCTGTCTTTGCTCGATCTTGCCCTACCTCCGACTCAAACGCTCAAGTCGGTCAGACATCACTTTATGTGTTGTAGCTACAGAAGTTATAGTAGGTGGAGGAACACCCTCTGAGGTGGGGGCTCCAGATGAGTCAGAAGTATACCATATATGTTCAGGAAGCCAAAATCAGTAACTAAGCTTTCTAAGATACTGAAATCCCAGTTTCCATTAGTGGTTAACAATTTTTCTTGTCCTCTTCAGACATCCTCTAAAGAGCAAGGCATGCTGCCCTAGCAAGTAAAGGTTACACTTTTTCCCAATACCCAAAGCCTATGTCAATGATGTCTTGTAAGTGAGAGCTAAGAACAGAATTTGATGTTTGTGCTGCCATGCATAAAGTAGATAAAGCACCACAACTTTGCTCTGCACTTGTTCCAGCAATATTAAAATAGAAGAAATCCCAAATGTTGACAGCTGCAATATTAAAAGAATCACTATTAAAGTTTCCCTTTAAGCTTTAGGAAAAAATATGGATGAGTTAGGCATCAGATAAGTAAAGCTTATCTATTTTTTATGACAATGATAGTTAACATTAAGCCAAAGTGAGTTAAGCAAAGGCAATATAGCTTATTGAAGTCAACAGAGTAGTCACTTCCCATTCATGCCAGAGATATTAAGTTTTTAGCATCATTCTTTTCTGACATTAAAAATGCCTCATATGAATGGAAAAGGATGACTCAAATAGCCAATTTGTCAAGTTGCAAATTTTTCTAACACAAAAAGTGTACAAAGCCTTTAATCCTCGTCAAGTCTTTGATAAGTTGTTATGTAACCCGAGCTCTTTATTAATATTATGTTTCATATTATATGAAAGACTGGTTGCTTCTTCTCAAATCTTGAATTTGTTAAGACAGTCAAATTATCCCACATTACCACAAAAGACATTACCATTCCAACAAATCAGCAATGATGTTTGTTTAAATGTTTGAAATATCCACTAATAGGTCCACTATGGATTGAAGGATAAGTTACACTCTTTATCTGATATAATGATTATCTTCAGCCATGCTATAACAACAACAACAAGATACTCTGTAAAATCCCACTAAGTAGGGTTTAGGGAGGGTAGAGTGTATGCATACCTTACCACCACCTCATGGAGGTACATTTCAACCATGCTTAAGTATTCCAAAATAAAATGCACACTGTAACACTTAACCCATCTCTTTGTAGCTCATGCTTAACAACAATCTCTAAGGCTACTAAATCAGCACACATCACCCAGTACCAAAATAAACATCTGATATTCATTTCATGTTCTCTCCATCATGAGCTCCTCAAAAAAATAACTGCAACCACTCTACCATGCTTCAAAACAAAATTTATAACTTCTTGAGTCACGCCTCACTAGATTTCTTATTACCAATTCAAAAGAAAAACAATTGGAATGATTTTATAGAATACATATTGTGCTACTCATTAAGTCTCACTTAGACATTAAGTCTCCAATTAGGAACTCCAGTGAAGCAAGATCTCCAATATTTGAATCGATAGTAAGATTCAAGAGATTCTTAGCAGTTTCCTCTGGGTTCTTCCAAACATATATTGTAATGAAAGCATTCTCAACAGCTTCATAAATTGCTTTGTCTTGTGAAAATACCTGCAAATGTGCTTTATTAGGTCAAAATGTTTAATAAGACCTCATTAATAAAACATATCGAAATCATTTGTTGCTCCGATTATACAAAGTTAACATTACCAGTGGAAACATTTTCCAGAGGTAAGCTTCTGATCCGTCTATTTGGAACTGTCTACATCTCATCAGTAGAAGAATTGTATTCTCCACATCTGTGGCAGAAGATGAAGCCATTAATTGGACAAGGGTTGGCATTATGGCAGACACACAATTGGATAACCTCAAGCCTGCCTCCAGCAATGTAAAATAAGTCAAAGGAGACGCCTGTTTAATTACAAACAAAAAACAGCAAATTAAGAGAAATGAGTTGGAAAAATCGAAAAAGAATGAGAACCCAGATGGAAAATTTGAAAAGAAAATAAAAGAAGAGAACCCAGATGGAAAAATGGCAAGGAATGTGAACCAAGTAGGAAAATTGAAAAAAAGAATGAGAACCCAGATGGAGATTGAAAATTTGGTCTTGGGAGTTTCGGTAAGGTGAAAACCTAAGATGGGAAATACATACAATGAATTCTTCCAATTCAGAAGGACGAAGAGCACTAACTAAAGTGGGATTTTTAACTGAGAGGCGACTGCAATCTGAGTCTTACTCTTCAAGAGGGCCTAAACTTGAATTCGCAGAAAGTGATAAAGAAGGGAGGTGGGGTGGGGGTGGGGTAGGGGGTAGAGTTTGAAATGGGAAATGTGGGTGTATGAGAGCGGGAAGATGAAGAGGAAAGACACAAAATTAAATATTTAACTAGATAACTTACTCGCTTTTCATGCTGTAATCCATGACCCCATTAATATTATAAATGATTATTTTCTAATATCCAAATATTAGAAATTTATTATTGTTACATATATTAAGAACTTGAAAGATTGTAAAAATTTTACTCTTTAATAAATTTTATCTTCTACATATTTTTAATTATAATATTTGTTCTTTGGTATAATTGGCTTCTAAATATTGAATGATTTTCCATAGATTAGTCAATTATCACTTTCTCTATTGTTTTGTATATGTGCATGCAAAGTATAAGATACTCAATTTGATGGCCTATTATTCATTCTTTAGCCAGTAGCAGCTAGTTTTCCTTGCTCTTCGATGTCATTGTTCATAAATACCCCTAAAATATGCCATAATAAATTTATTATGTTGAAGTTATTAGTCCCTCATATTCTCAAATGTGTGTTCCTTGATTATTCTAGAGGTAGTAAATAATAAAAAGATCTCATTAAGTTTTTTAAAACTTTTTTAATCATATTTAAAAAACTGAAAATATTTTGAAATACATTATTTTTGAACAAAAAAAAGAACAACTAAAGAATTATGAACAAACCAAGTCCCATGTTTCTTATTCTGGAGGGCATCAGCTGGGCAAAAATATACGAAATAAAAATAATTACAAGTAATTAGGAGAATCATGAAACGTTACAAGTAGCAGTAGTTATAATAGTTGAGACTCTCTAACATTTTCATGTATTAACCATTAATAAAGAATAGAAAAGAAACAATTGAAACATTTAAACTTTTCTAATTAAAGAATGTGAAAGGTTAAGAAGCAATATGTGAAAAATACATGATAATATCTATCTATCTATCTATCTACATATATACACACACACACACACCTATACTACCTTAAAAGCATGAACTCCGTAACTTCAATATTAAATTAGTATAACACCCCCAACTTAGAACATTCAATTTAGTATATCTTTTGTATTTTACATTACATTACATTTATTTATTTACATTATAAAATATATTAAAAGCATACACATTTTCACATTGAAGGTTGGGACTTATTCGAAGAGTTATGACTTTTTTAAAAAGTTGTGATTTCTCCGATGAGTTGTGATCTTTTCAAAGGGTTTCGACTTCTCAGAAGGGTTGTGACTATTCCAAAAGGTTGTGACTTTTTCAAAGAGTTGTGTTTTTTCTGAAAGGTTGTGACTTTTCTAAAGAGTTGTGACTTTTTGGATGAGTTGTGACCTTTCTAAAGGGTTGTGACTTTTCTGAAGGGTTTTGCCTTTTCTGATAATGCACAACAAGCACATGTTCATACTACCTTTGTTGCCTATAAATAGAGGGTTCCCTCACATTTTTAAACTTTGAATTTTCTAAGTTTTCTATTCTTTTTCTTCTTAGAACACCCAATCTAGTACATATTCTACATTTATTTATATTATAATATAAAATATAAAATATATTAAAAGAAGACATCTTTTCACATTGAACGATTATAATTTTTCCAAAGGATTGTGACTTACAAATTCATAAAAGATAAAACTTTACAGATCATTGAATAAAACACTAATGTAAGTTGTCAGATAAAATGATGGTACAGAAAGAAAAAGCCCATAAAAAGAAGTATGTATGAACCAAAAAATTATCATGGTTGTGATTACTTGTTCAAGAATTGAGCAGTTGAAATAGTTTTTATTTTTTTGGTGAAAATCAAGAGTAGATTCCAAGGAATTGGCGAAGTTCCACAGAAATTAGGGATGAAATTTGTCACGAACAAGAAGATACAACAATGGGTATGATTTGCGTATTTTTTATAGGTAGTTCCTGAAGATGCGCTACCGAAGGGATGGAACAGTCTGAAGGGACGCAAGAGGTGAAGAAACGGGTTTAAAGGTAAAAAAAAAATAGAGGTAAAAAACCTAAATGTACGAAGAAAAACATAAAAGTAAATTCCTGAATTCTAAGGGTGTCACGTAGGCGGGCCTAGGATTCTCTTTTATATATATATAAGATAAGATAAGATTGCCATGTCTCGGCTAGTTTATGCACGTATTGATTAATTAATTATATGAGTTGTGCTATATTTTTTACTAGCCTACGTTTTAGATAACTCTATTCACCAAAAATGGAATAAGGGAAATAAATATTATATCATTTGTTTCACTTTATTTGTCTGATTTAAACTTGAAAAAAAAATTAAAAAATTAAAAGAAGATTTTTGAATCTTTTGGTATAAAAATGTCATTTTATCTAGTGATCTTTAATATGTGATATGAAAATGTTGCAAAGAAAACAAAGAGAAGTTTTTTTTTGAAATAAACTAAAAAGAAAAATAAGACAAGCAAGTTGAAATAGAAGAAATAATATTTTTACCTTTGCTAATTTTTATATTTCTCAATCGGACATATTACCTAGTCAGGTATATCAAATGACTAAGTTGTAAAATGTGTAATTTAATGTCATCATTATTTAATTTTTAAAAAATACGAAAAATCAATGTCTTAACAATTTTAGGATAGTGGTTTGAGAATAATTTTAAACTTCCAAGTTTTGGACTTTGTTTAATCCTTTGTCTTTGCCTAGGAGCTAGGGGTGGGCGTTTGGTATTTGGTTCGGATTTTTAAAATTTTGGGTTCAGTAATTCGATAATTGGTAGTAAAAGTAGATATCAAACATCAAATTTTTAAATTTTTATTCAGTAATTCGATAAAAGTAAATTAAACTTCGATTTGATACGGTATTCGATAATACTGTATTAAAGTTATAGCCGATTGTACTACAAAGTTAATATATCATTTCTCCAATTATTTCTATTTTTTATGTGGAGGCACGATAATAGAAGATCAACAAGCAAGAAAACATGAAGAAAAAGCAAATCTATACAACTAAAAAACATATGTATTTGGATTGTTTATGCTTATTCTTTAACTTTCTCTTTGAACTTTGTACTAATGAGTAATGTATATGTTGGCATATGACCTTAATTAAGTAAATAATTTGGTATTCGGGAAAATACTGAATACCAAATGGTACTAATGTCTACTACCAAACTCAAACCCGAATACCATACCAAATACCAAATTACCAAAAATTTTGATTCGATTCAGTAATTCGGTTTTCAATGTTTTATGCATAGCCCTACTAGGAGCAATGTGGGCTTTAGAGCATGTTTGGTATTGCTGCTAAAAATTGCTTATTTCTAGAAACACTTTTTTAAAATGGCTTTTTAAAAAAGTGCTTTTGAAAAAAAGCAATTTGCGTTTGGCTAATTCATTTGAAAAGTGCTTTCGAAAACAAATTGCATTTGGCTAATCTTTTTTCAAAAGTGCTTTTGAGAGTCAATTTACGAAAAAGGGTAAGTATCAATGTACTTTTAATATTAAAATTATTTTATAGAGAGAAACAATTTTAAATATCTATTACAAAAGTTTTAGTTAAAATTTTATTTTAATTAAATTAAAATGTACATATTCAAATTTTCAATCAATATTTTATATACATAAATAAATAAAATATTAATATAATATTAACATGATGATTTAAATATATAATTAAAAATATTAAGAAAAATAAATTTAAAAACCATTCCATAAATAAAACCACTATATACGAAAAATACGCCACAAAAATAAATAAAGTCCTTCATATATCCTACAAAAATATTGTTGTTACCTTTATTTCTAATTTTGTAAAATAAAACGTAAAAATAAAATATAAAATAATAATATATAAACATAAAATAAAATAAAAAAATAAAATCTTGAATGAAACATAAGCAAACTTATGAGATATGCTAATTAATTAATAAGGGATATATTGGTAAATATGTATATATGAAAGGGATATTTTACTCTTCAAAAAAATAATTTTCTGCTTCTGCTTCTGCTTTTTTTAAGAAGCAGAAATTTTTAGCTTCTTCCCAACAATAGAAAAACTGCTTCTGCTTCTATTTAAAAGCAGTTTTCAGGATTTGTCAAACACTTATTTTTTCAAAAAAAGTATTTTTTATAGAAAAAAAACACTTTTGACTTCCCCCAACAGCAATGCCAAACAGGCTCTTAGTAAGTTTAATTCTTTGAAAAGTGATCAAAAATATTTTAAAATTAAGTAAAAACATTCTTACCATTAATAGTTTGATCCAAAAATATTTTTACTGCTTATAGTTTTGGTTAAGAAATGCTGGATTAGGCTCCCCTCCTGTAGTTATTTCGTCCGGTGAGGTATTAAAATCACTACACGTGTCCCTTAATATAAAGAATGGTTCAGATTTATTTGTTAAATAACCAACCAATTTAACTATGGTCAACAATTAGCCCTATCTTCCTTCTCTCTCTACCGCCAGACCCCAAATCCTCTTCTTTGTGATGACCCTCCAGGTCATTTTCTCCGTTTTCTGATCTTTTCAACGTTTAGAGATTTTCTGTAACGACCCCAAGTCATTTATGACTTGCTGGCACTGACAGTTCGGTCGCCTGGTCAATCATTTGGGTTGTATGCATGTTTCTGTGTTTTGGAGCTTTCGGAGTTTCAATAGTTGACTTCGGTCAAAACTCCAGGAAAATGGCCTCAGATTGGAATTCTGATTCTCGAGGCTTTTGGTGCGAGTTTATGCCTTTAAAATTGGCCTTAGTTTGACTTTGGTCAACATTCTTGGAAAACGGGCTCAGATAAAATATTTGTCAGCGCGGTTAGTTCCAGAATGTCGATTTTGGTCTAGACCGACCCTTTGTGCGCTTCCCCCGGCTTCCGGTCTAATTTTGAGGCCTTTTGTGGATTTTGGCTTAAAATGGCGCATGGGTGTGGGATCCACTTTTTTCTTCGAGATGACTTTGTATGGAAATTTTGACTGCGCTATTGAGTCCGGAATGTCGAATTTAGTGGGGCAGCATATCTGGTTTATTTTCATCGGGCCCCGAACGAATTTCGAGTGTCCGTTCGGAGACTTTGAAAAATAGCAAAAGTGTTGATATCTAGTGCATGTTTTTAGCGACCAGAAATGGGACTTTTAGCGACCAGATTTCTGCTATTTATATAGCAGAAATATCAGTCATTCTTCCAAACATCAAAACCCCATATCTCTCTCATTTCCTGGCCAAATGAGGCGATTGAAAGTGTGGAAGCCTCGTTTTGATGGTGGCTTCGCTATAGAGTGATCGAAAGTTGTCGGGTGCACGTCAATCGAGATAAAATCGTGATAGACCAGACTGCTTCGACTTCTAGATTTTGGCTATATTGATTTGGTGATATCTTGCTCATTTTAGCTCCGTTTTGGGTGATTCGAAGTCCAGCATGTTCGGGAAGTTTGTGGCTACGAATTGGAGTGCTCATGGACTGTTGGGTACTCTCCGTTTGAGGTAATTTCTGTGTTGAAGCTGCTGCCCTTGTTATTTTAATTAGCTTTATTGGTGAATAATATTGCATGAGCTGATTTCTTCATTTCCGAGCATCGACTTGTGCCCCATTTTGGGAAAAAAGTTCAGTAAGCTCAAATGTACCTTTTCACGGAGTCGATTTTAAGATTTCCAGCACGGGTCCCACAATCTCATTTTAGACCCGATTTTGGGTCCGTCTCCGATTATTGCAATTTTAGTGTCAAAACGTCCGTAATGATGTTATGATCAATATTTTGATAGCGTGGCAGAGATTGGAGGTGATTCATAATAGTGGAGCTTCAATTGGGTGGATTCGGAGCGCGCGTGATCGGCTTCGAGGTAGGCTATGGTCTCCCACTTTTACTGGGCTTTATTAGATACATTTTAGTATGAATTGCATATGATTTAGGTTGGTATTTGTCAAGTATAGGGTTTACCTCCTTCTATCTCATTTTCTTGACCCCGATTGATCTTTAGACTAGAGTAGTCTCGTGAATCCTTAGATTAGGCTATGGGCCTTGGTTGTGGTATTGACTTAGCGTTATTATCATTATTTAAGATTGGTATTGATGGCCTTAGTCTAGGTTTGAGCCTTGGATGTTTTATCATATGATGTACCGCCCCTATAGCTAGACGTAGCTTCCGGTAGGGCTTGTTATGGATGGTGTACCTTGTGCTAGTGCCTGAGACCTCAGAGGCTCGTCGTAGCCGTAGGTTTGGCTTAGTTTTGCTCGTTGGGAGCTGAGATGGAATATTTTGTGGTAAGGCATCGATCCTAGAGATATTTCTCCCCCTATTTGATTTTGAGCCATCTCCCATTTACTGCACTTTCTGATTAGTGGTAGGTTTGTGATGCCTTATTGTCTATTGTCTATTGTTGGGCCCGAGGCCGTATTCGAGGAGCGATTGAATCCCAGGTTAGATTCCCTTGCCTTGGTAGTGTGGCATGATTTGGTATTACATTTCTGATTGTGTGTACCTTGTTTGGATGCTGGTGATGGCATGCTTGCATTGATTGAGCATTTTCACTTGTTTGTGGTACGATCCCGTTACTTTCATTGGATTTTTAATACTGTTTTGAGTGGACATTCTCACACTATTACTATTTTCTAAAAATGGTTTTTAACGGGAGTCGTACCACCTGGACTACTTTGATAAACTGATTTTGAAACTCATGAGGCGTCGAGGACGTACTCCTTTTATACTGGCAGTATCTGAGGCATCGAGGACGCACCCAGTTTTTATTGATATCCAGCTCGGCGTCGCCCTTTTCTACATCGGCTTGGCCTTTCACTCTCCGGTACCACTACGAGGATGCTATATGTTATGTATAAGACCTGGTTCGGACCCAACTAGTGTATACGAACTTCCTGCGTCCCTTATGGGCCCCACTGGCCATTGCACTACTGAACCGAATGATGGAGCTACATGGGTCCCACCCAGGCCGGGGTGGGTCTATACACTTGGTTGTTGATGATCTCTGAGAACCACGGATGATGTTACTGGTTTTTACTACAAACTTGCATTCATTATCATCGCCTATCACCAGTATACTTGTTTGCTGTTTGGTCCCCTGGTTTATGGGGGCTGGGGGTATGTTCGTACCTTCCGGGGGTATGGGCGTCCGGTCGGTTATTATTTGATTATACTTGTATTATTTTGTGTTGTACTTGTAGTTGGTCTACAATGTGTCTTAGTCTGGATTTGTTATTGGTACTTCCTGCTAGGTTCAGTTGGATTAGTTCCTAGGTGATTAGCGATGGCAGTCACTATTTTGTTCTTGATTAGTTGACTCCTATAGTTCTCTCTCATTGTAATTAGGTTGTAGCTTGCGTTTACAGGTGCATTCTTTGACTCTGTTTCCTTTCTTTGCGTATCCTAGCTCTTTACTCTTATTTCATGCTTTACCTTGTGTTAGATCCTATTTAGTTACTTGTGTTGTTCCTAACTTGTTTATATGTTATTTATACTTGCTTTATCTTTAGAGCTCAGTCAGCCTATGCCTACTGAGTACCATTCATTTCGTACTCATACTACACTTCTGCACCCTACAGATAACAGTACGGGTTATCGCTGGTGATTTGTCTTGGTGCGGAGCAGCTTGCATTCAGAGATTGGGTGAGCTCCTGGCATCCAGAGTTGCCGATTTCCATCTATTTGGGGCTAGGACTAGTCTTTACTTGCTTTCGAAGACTGTCTGTATCTATTTTGTATTTGTAAAAGCTGTGTACTCTTGTTTTGTTTAGATGCTCGATTACTAACTGATGCCAGGTCTTGGGGATGGTTTCTTGGATATATCTATGTTGATTCCTCTTTCTTCTCTTTATATTCGTTTGTTACTTCATTGGTTCCTCTTCCGCTTGATCGCCCGTTGCTTCTGGTTTTGGGCTATGGGTTAGGTTTACCTACTTGTGGGTTGTAGTAGGTGCCATCATGACCTGCGAAATCGGGTCGTGACAAGTTGGTATCATAGCCAGGTTGACCGGCATCGTTGGTATGAGAGCAATGCCTAGTATAGTCCTGTGGATTAGTGCGGAGACGTCCGTATCTTATCTTTGGGAGGTTATGGGGCATATTTAGGAAATTATGTTCTTGACTCCTTATCGGGTGTCCATGCTTTGAATAACCTCTAAAACTGATTCTTTGGAATCTACTCTCTCTTAGATGGATAGCACGAGATTCCCAGTGGGCGCGGTCGGAGCATCAGCAGGTTCTACCAGAGTTTTAGCAAATGGTTCTCAGGCCAGAGATGGGTTGATGGTTCCCCAGTAGGGTTCATCATCGATATCGAAGTATGTCACGAGATTTCTTGAGTGGGCTGGGCATAACCCCATGTCATCCCCTACGGATTGGGATATGAGTCAGGAGTTCGTCAAGGGGTTGTCTTTGCCACTCCGTCTGGCGTCTGGGCACTTGATAGAGGTTGGGTCTACCTTTCCCAAGGTTGTTAGTCATGCGAGGGCCATGGAGAAAGCATGCCTTGAGTCTTACAGAGATAGTGGTAAGAGGCCTCGCCATCAACACAGTGGTGACAGCATCCCACTTTGGGGTGAGTATCAGTTCAGCAAAGTTCATCTTCTTACTCGACCCATCAGGCCTACGGCAGTAGCACCTCAGGTTCCAGGAGATTCTGATCTAGGTTATGGAGCTTAGAGCGGACAGTGTTCAGGTCAGACTTCTCGGGGTGAGCCCATTGGGCCTTCAGGTGTCGGAGCTCGTTCTATTCTAGGTAGGTCCTTTCAGCGAGTTGGTATTGGTGATGGTGGCTATGAGTGTGGTGAGGTAGGCCACTTTGTTAGGGAGTGTCATAGGACCCCGATACAGTCAACCAGGGGTGGTTCCCAGAGGGTTGGAGATGGTTCACCATTTGTTAGGGGCCGCCAGAGGAATTCGTCTTGTTCTTCACGCTGGGTTTCAGACTATAGAGGTTGCTATGATTGTGGGGAGTTTGATCACTGGTCCAGGGAGTGCCCCAAGCAGGAGATGATCTTTCAGACATTGCATACTTCTCCTACTCCCCAGACTAGAGCAGTTGAACCTTGTCGCATCTGTGGAGAGCTTGGCCACCGGTCGAGATTGTGTCCCCGGCGTGGGACCATGGTGCGGTTTGTTCAGCTGGGACAGTTTCATGGGACTACAGCACATCGAGCCAGCAGTAGTGCCCCGAGGGTAGTAGGAGGTAGTGTGGGTGTTCAGTTTTAGGTCGGTCACGATCTGTTCCATGCTTCTACAGGTCATCCAGAGGCCGAGGATCCAGGTATCGGTTGTATTTGCTCGATTTCCTTTTTTGGCTTTGCATTGCTCATATTGTGTGGTTTTGGGGGTTTTCATACCCATACGTGCTTATTTGACTTGCTATTTATCTCCTGACTGTTGTGGCCACCTTATTTGGGATTGTGTATGTGTTTTAGCTCCGTAGTTGATTTCTCTTAGTAGTGGATCACTTAGGTCGGATTTTTATATCTGAGAGTAGTGGTCGAGTAACTCCCCATGCCTCTGCCTTGGTGATTGGAAGATTTGTGGCTGGAGAAAGGTGGAACAGCCTTCTGTGGTATTGTAGAAATCCTAGTTGGTCGTCTCTTCCCATTTGCCTTAGTCTTGTTCTCAATTGCAAAGTTGTGGTCCATTCGTTCAATCTTTTGAGGGTTTTGGTGCTTGACCACAGCTAATTGGGATTTGGAAAGTGTGATGTCTTGTTGCACCTTCTTGCTGTTATGGTTGGTTCTTTATGGTTGGGTTGGTAGCTCTCGAGGTCTTGGTTATGTTCTGGAACCGGAATGGTGGTGTCCCTTGGCGGGTTCAGACTTTAGCTTTTGTTGGAGAATTAAAGGCTGCTTAGAAGGTTCATCTCCAGGATGGGGACAAAGAAACTCGTGAAATGTGAGATTTTTAATTTGTTCAAGATGGAAGGTTTGCTTTTAGCATATTGGGTGACTTGCAGTGTTCGTTGATGGGGTTTGGTGCCCTTGGACCATTATCGATCGGTTGACTATGTTTATTCGCTGCCAACCGGCTTGGTTTCCCTTGGACTAGGATGGCTAGATCAGATTTGCGCTCGCTGAGTAGTTGTGGGCATATGGTGTCGGCATTTTGGAAGTTCATGTGGTAAGATTAAGTCATTGGAGCTGGGCTCAGTGTAGCCTTGTCATTCGCGGGATGATCTCCCTTGTGAGTAGAGTGTTAGTTTTAGGAGGTTGAGCTTCAGCTTGGATTGTTTGTTTTTTGAAGTAGAGATTGGAATTTTGGGCCTTGCCCTGGGTTGAGTTTCTTATCTTGGCGGGTGTCGCTCCCCGATGTTTAGACAGAGTATGTAACCTCTTCTAGGTTGGTGTTGTATGGTTCTGTAAGAAAGTTTCAGATGGTGTTGGTAGTATTCAGGATGGCCAAGGACCGGCAGAACGCACTTGGTGGCTAGAAGAAGATAGATTTAGAGCATAAGTGATAGCTCCATGGACACGGATGAGGCAATAGAAGCCCTAAGAGGACAATCATTAAGGTCCCAAGATAAGGAGTTGCAAGCCAAGATCGTTGGGCTTTAATGGAAAATCAAGAAGATGCTTATCATGGAAGAAAAGCCCAAGAACGAGTCTAAGAATTGTGGAGAAGAATGGAATAGGTGCTACACATATTTTATGGTTCAACTCCAAGTCCAAATGGAAGAATATTGGGCCACACAAAGCCCAACAAAAGAGCCCAAAAAGCTGAATGCTTAAAGTCAAAGTTTCCTAAATTTAAAAGTTCCTTATTTTAAAGTTTCCTAGTTAAAAGTTTTCCTAGTTTAAAAGTTTTCCTAGTTTAAATTTTCCTAGTTTTAAAGTTTCCTAGTTTAAATTTTCCTAGTTTAAATTTTCCTAGTTTAAAAGTTTCCTAGTTTAAAGTTTTCCTAGTTTAAAGTTTCCTAGTTTAAATTTTCGTAGTTATTATTTCCATAAAAGTAGGATTTAAATCTCATTCTATTTGGGATAGGTTTTCCCTATATATAGGGGTTGATTTTATTAATTTTAATAGACAACATTATTATTAATTGAGAGTTTCTCTTCTTTACACCTTTGTGTGTGGCTACTTGAGATTTATCTTGCAACCTTATAAGAATGATTCTTAAGAGGTGAGATTAATTCTTAATTTGATATCTTTGGTTTTATTCATAAATTAAAGAAGGTGATTAGTCTTATACTAATTGTTGTCTCTAATTTCTTTGAAATAGGGGTCTAGATCACTTTTGATCTAAGTTCTTGAATTGGCTCTATTAGTATCATAAATTAGTTTTAATTCGCTAATTTTTTAATACTAAGATCAATTAGGGTTCTTAGCACATCTTTTGGAATTTGGGGATTTTCTTCTCAAATTTCGCATATCTTTTCAATTTTTGTCTTTAATCTATTTATTTTCTCTTCCGCATTATTTTATTTTTTATTCTGGTAACCCGATTCTTATCAAGTGGTATCAGAGCGGTTCTATCAAGGTTCCGTTCTCGATAATTTTGGGAGTTTCAAAAAAATCCATTTGTAGTTGCTTAAAAGTTAAGCTACAAAGCAAAAAAAAAAGTAAAAAAAAACAAAAGGAAAAGAAAATTCAATTACTTGAGTATTAAGGTATTTCAAGAAACTCCGAATTTGTTTTGATTCTTGATTTTCTTCTCAAAGAGGAAAATCAAGAATAGGGGAAATTGATGTTTTTTTTGTTTCTTTTTTTCTTGTTTCACAAAGTGGTCCTTTTTTCTTGTTTCATCAATCCCAATTTATTTGGGAGTTGATAAATTCTTTTCTTTCTACATCTTACTTCTAAAAGGATTGTTACTAGTAGGGTTTATATATAAATCTTAAAGGAACCAGCCAAAGGTTGTAATTTGAGTGGAAAAAGGCAAGAGATGGTGAGATCAATAGAGATAAAAAAAAGAAGCCAAATCGAGAGATAATTGTTTCTTTGAATTATTTTTTTGAGATGTCTTTAACAGGAAAGGATGATGACTCTGGGACTCAAAACGACGAATTAATGAAGATGCTCAAAATGATTACGACCCGACTTGATGTGTTAGAGATTGCACAAAACCCACATAATCCAGTGAACATGACCGATGTGAGGAGAATCCATCAAAACCCGATGCCTCAAGTTTGGAGACAAGCTTTCCGAGCTCCTCAAGTCCATCAAGCTGAGGATCAATTTGGTGATTATGAAGATGAATTTGAAGAAGCTTATCAACTGAGAAACGAAAGGAGGGTGCCACGAGTTAGAGTTGAGGATGACAATCTTAGTAGCATTAAGATGAAGATTCCAACTTTAAAGGGGACAAGAGATCCAGACTTGTACCTTGATTGGGAGAGGAAAGTGGAGGCCATCTTTGACTGTAATAACTACTCTGAAGGTAAGAAGGTTAAACTTATTGTGGTTGAATTTTCTTACTATGTTGCTAGTTGGTGGAGGAAATTTTGCAGAGACAGAATAGACAGTGGAGAACCGCCCATTGCGACATGGGGCGAGATGAAGAGGGTTATGAGAAAATGTTTTGTACCATCACACTTCAAAAGAGATCTGCAAAAATGCCTTCAAACTCTAAGGCAAGGCTCTATGTTTGTGGATGATTATTTCAAGGCTATGGATATGGCTATGATCCAAGCAAATTGTAATGAGAACGAGGAGGCCACTATGGTAAGATTTCTTAATGGTTTAAATGGAGAAATAGTTGATGTAGTAGAATTGCAACAATATGTGAATTTAGATTAATTGGTTGATTTGGCTGTAAAAGTAGAAAAATTTAATAAAAGGAAGCAACAAGCTGGCTCATGGAAGAATCGATCTACTACAACTACAAGGAAGCCATGGCCAACACATGAGGAGAAATCTATGCCTAAAAAACAAGATGACAAAGGCAAAGGTAAATGGGAGGCCAAAGATGGAGGTAAGACTTTTAACACAAAACTTCTACTCATTCTACCCCTACTAGTGCTATACAATGTCATAAGTGTCAAGGGAGGGGACATAAAGCGTTTGAATATCCAAATAGAAGATTTGTCTTAATTAAGGATAATGGGGAATATGAGAGTGAAAAAAGCGAGGGAGAAGAAGAAGAAGAATAGGGTGTTAGGAGTGAGGACGAGAGAGAGATGATTTTTCATAATGAGGGACAATTTTTGGGGGTAGTTAGGCGTCTTATGAACATTAATATGAGAGAGCTTGACGAGGCACAAAGAGAAATTATTTTTCATACACGATGTGGGATAAAGAGTAAAATTTGCTCTATGATCATTGATAATGGTAGTTGTGCTAATATGGTGAGCACATATGCGGTGGAGAAATTGGGGATTCCATGCACGGAACGTAAGGCCAATTATAAGCTTCAATGGTTGAATGACTGTGGGGAGCTCAAGGTGAGTAAACAATGCATGATTTCCTTTTCTATTGGAGAGTATTCTGATGAAGTTCTTTGTGATGTTGTACCAATGCAAGTTTGTCATATTTTGTTGGGCCGACCTTGGCAATATGATAGATATGCTTCCCATGATTGGAGGAGGAATAAGTACTCTCTTGAACATAAGGGGAAGAAGTATATTCTTGCACCCTTAACTCCTTCTCAAGTGTATGAAGACCAACAACAAATAAAAGAAACAATGGGGAAACATGGGGAGGGATCAAAAAAAGAGAGTAAAAAAAATGATAGAGAGGAAAATATTCAAGTGAGGCGTGAGAAGAGAGAGGGAAACAATGAGGAAAAAGAAAAGGTGGGAAAGAGTGATAAAAAGAGAGAATTGGTGAGAGAAAGAGGCTGAGGGTGAAAATTGTGAGTCTTACAAAAGCCAAAGAGTGTTTACTTGCAAAAAAAGAGGGGCTGCCCATTGTCCTTCTCACTTATAGGGAAGTTATGATTAACACTAACGATTTAACTCCTTCTTTGCCTAGTGTTGTATCAACTCTTTTGCAGGATTTTGATGATGTATTTCCTCCGGATATCCCTAAGGGATTACCTCCTTTGAGAGGAATATAACATCAAATTGACTTTGTTCCTGGAACTCAACTTCCGATTAGGCCCGCTTATAGAAGCAATCCAGATGAAACAAGAGAACTACAAAGGCAAGTAGAGGAATTGCTTGAAAAGGGCTTTGTGAGAGAAAGCATGAGTCCATGCTCTGTTCCTGTGCTCTTGGTACCAAAAAATTATGGAACTTGGAGGATGTGTGTGGATTGTCGTGCCATCAACAAAATAACGGTAAAGTATCAACATCCTATCCCCCACCTAGATGATATGCTTGACCAATTGCATAGCTCTAAAATATTTTCAAAAATTGATTTAAAAAGTGGATACCACCAAATTCGAATGAATCCTAGAGATTAATGGAAAACTGCTTTCAAAACTAAGTATGGATTGTATGAGTGGTTGGTGATGCCGTTTGGCTTAACTAATGCACCTAGTATTTTCATGAGGCTAATGAACCATATCTTTAAAGATTTTCATGGCAAGTTTGTGGTGGTGTATTTTGATGATATTCTAATCTTTTCTACATCTCTTGAAGAACATGTGGAACACTGGAGGTTAGTTTTTGATGTGCTTAGGGAGCAACAATTGTATGCTAATCTATCCAAATGCACGTTTGTTGTTGATAAAGTAATCTTTCTTGGTTTTGTTGTTAGCTCGAATGGTGTTGAAGTTGATGAAGATAAAATTAAAGCAATATAAGAATGGCTTGTTCCTAAGAGTGTGACTGAAGTGAGGAGTTTTCATGGACTTGCTAGTTTTTATAGGAGATTTGTGAGGGATTTTAGTACAAATGCTGCACCATTAACGGAAGTCATTAAAAAGATAAGGTGTTTAAATGGGGAAAAGAACAAGAGCATGCATTTAATGTCTTGAAAGATAAGTTGTGTTCTGCTCCTATGTTACAATTACCAGATTTTTCTAAATCTTTTGAAGTTAAATGTGATGCTAGTGGAAAAGGTATAGGGGTTTTCCTAATGCAAGATTTTAAGCCTATTGCATATTTTAGTGAGAAATTGAGTGGAGCTACATTGAATTATTCTACTTATGATCGTGAGTTGTATGCCTTGGTAAGGCCTTTGGCTACTTGGCAACATTACTTATGGCCATGTGAGTTTGTGATAAAGACTGACCATGAATCATTGAAGTACTTGAAAAGCCAAGCTAAGTTAAGTAAACGACATAACAAGTGGGTGGAGTTCATGGAGACGTTTCCTTATGTGATTTCATACAAACAAGGTAAGGACAACGTAGTGGCTGATGCATTGTCCTAAAGGTACGTTCTTGTTTCTACTCTTACTTCTAAGCTGATGGGATTTGATCACATTAAAACCATGTATGCTAATGATTTAGACTTTGGGGTTGCTTATGATGCATGTTT
This sequence comes from Solanum appendiculatum, assembly GCA_018342035.1. Classification (NCBI taxonomy): domain Eukaryota; kingdom Viridiplantae; phylum Streptophyta; class Magnoliopsida; order Solanales; family Solanaceae; genus Solanum; species Solanum appendiculatum. The sequence goes on along the minus strand of JAGDQO010000612.1, from coordinate 654,429 downwards.
GAAGGGACCCTTTGAGAAATTCACTCTATGTGATGAGTTTCTTTTCAAGAAAAATAAGTTGTGTGTGCCAATACGTTCATTGCGTGATGTTTTTGTAAGAGAGGCACATTGTGGGGGGCTTATGGGTCACTTTGGAGTGCCAAAAACCTTAGATATACTTGCTGAAAATTTCTTTTGGACTGGCATGCTCAAGGATGTAGAAAAATTTTATGCACAATGTTTAGAATGTAAACATGCTAAATCTAGGGTTTTACCACATAGGTTGTATACTCCATTGCCTGTTCCAATTTCTCCTTGGATAGATATCTCTATGGATTTTGTCTTAGGTTTACCGAAAACGAAGAATGGCAAGGATAGTTTCTTTGTTGTGGTGGATAGATTCTCCAAGATGGCTCGTTTCATTCCAAGCTTGAAAACGAATGATGCTTCTCATGTGGCTGATTTGTTTGTTAAAGAGGTGGTGAAATTACATGGCATACCTAGAACTATTGTTAGTGATAGGGATGTTAAGTTTTTAAGTCACTGTTGGCGTGTTCTTTGGGGAAGGTTAGGGACTAAATTGTTATTTTCTACTTCTTGTCACCCACAAACTGATGGACAAACTGAGGTGGTGAATAGAACTTTAGGGAACATGTTGAGGGCTGTTTTGAAAGGTAAATTAACTACTTGGGAGGATCAATTGCCTTTGGTGGAATTTTCTTAAAATAGAACTATTCATTCTTCTATTGGATCTTCTCCTTTTGAAGTTGTTAATGGTTTTAACCCCCTTATTCCCCTTGATTTAGTGCCACTGCCTACTAATGATATTGCTAGTCTTGATGGAAATAATAAAGCTGAGATGATGAGGAAGATACATGGGCAGACTAAACTGGCCATTGAAAGGCGGAATAAACAAGTTGCCTTGAGAAGAAAAAAAGGACGAAAGCAAGTCATTTTTGAGCCTGGGGACTTAGTTTGGATTCACATGCGTAAAGAACGATTTCCCTCCAAAAGGAAGTCTAAATTGCTTGCCAGAGGCGATGGACCTTTCAAAGTTCTTGAGCAAATTGGAAACAATGCTTACAAATTGGATTTGCCTAGTGAGTATCTAGTAAGTGCTACTTTCAATGTTGCTGACTTGTCCTTGTTTGATGTAGGGTCTAATTCGAGGATGAATTCTTTTCAAAAAGAGGGGGATGATAGCTCCATGGACACGGATGAGGCTATAGAAGTCCTAAGAGGACAACCATTAAGGTCTCAAGATAAGGAGTTGCAAGCCAAGATCGTTGGGCTTCAATGGAAAATCAAGAAGATGCTTATCATGGAAGAAAAGCCCAAGAACGAGTCTAAGAATCGTGGAGAAGAATGGAATAGGTGCTACACATATTTTATGGTTCAAGTCCAAGTCCAAATGGAAGAATATTGGGCCACACAAAGCCCAATAAAAGAGCCCAAAAAGCTGAATGCTTAAAGTCAAAGTTTCCTAAATTTTAAAGTTCCTTATTTTAAAGTTTCCTAGTTAAAAGTTTTCCTAGTTTAAAAGTTTTCCTAGTTTAAAGTTTCCTATCTTAAAAGTTTCCTAGTTTAAAGTTTTCCTAGTTTAAAGTTTCCTAGTTTAAAGTTTCCTAGTTTAAATTTTCCTAGTTATAATTTCCATATAGGTAGGATTTAAATCCCATTCTATTTGGGATAGGTTTTCCCAATATATAGGGGTTGATTTTATTATTTTGAATAGGCAACATTATTATTAATTGAGAGTTTCTCTTCTTTACACCTTTGTGTGGCTACTTGGGATTTAACTAGCAACCTTATAAGAACGATTCTTAAGAGGTGAGATTAATTCGTAATTTGATATCTTTGGTTCTTATTCGTAAATTAAAGAAGGTGATTAGTCTTATACTAATTGTTGTCTCTAATTTCTTTGAAATAGGGGTCTAGATCACTTTTGATCTAAGTTCTTGAATTGGCTCTATTAGTATCATAAATTAGTTTTAATTCGCTAATTTTTTAATACTAAGATCAATTAGGGTTCTTAGCACATCTTTTGGAATTTGGGGATTTTCTTCTCAAATTTCACATATCTTTACAATTCTTGTCTTTAATCTATTTATTTTCGCTTCCGCATTATTTTCTTGTTTATTTTGGTAACCCGATTCTTATCAATAAGGCAAGTATTTTGAATTATGAGTTGAGTTGCATCTGCCATGGCCCTGTGTTTCTCATTTTGGTGGTTTCGGTGTGGTTTTTGTTTTCCTCAGATGAACCTGGTGTTTTCGGTCAAAATCGGGTTAATTGAGCGAGAGTTGGAGTCCAAAATGAAATTGGAGGAGCTTTTGGAGTTTGAAGTGAATTTAAGGATTTTCCTCTCAACCTGAGTTCTGTGATGATGTTGTTCGATCTGTGAGGCTGTCTGAGGGTCTGGCGGAGCATGCGGACCCTATATCCTAGTCTTTTCATGCCTTTGCATTGTAACTATCCTTCCACTTTCACAGACGAAAGTCCTTTTAGTAGTGGATGTTGTAATGACCCTGCATGTTATTTTCTCCGTTTTCTGATCTTTTCAGCGTTTAGAGCTTTTTTGTAACGACCCCAAGTCATTTATGACTTGCTGGGACTGACTGTTCGGTCGCTTGGTCAATCGTTTGGGTTGTATGCCTGTTTATGTGTTTTTGAGCTTTCGAAGTTTCAACAGTTGACTTCGGTCAAAACTCTAAGAAAACGACCTCAGAGTGGAATTCTGATGGTTTCATCAGCTCCGAATGGTCATTTTAGGCTAGTGGCATGGTTGTCTCGATTCCCGAGGCTTTCGGTGTGAGTTTATGCCATTAGGCGTTTTAGCCTTTAAGAATTGGCCTTTGTTTGACTTTGGTCAACATTCTTGGAAAACGCGCTCGGATGAAAATTCAGTAAGCGTGGTTAGTTTTGAAATTCCGAGTTTGGTCTAGAACGACCCATCGTGCGCTTTTCGGGGCTTTCGGTCTAATTTTGAGGTCCTTTGTGGATTTTGGCTTAAAATGGCTCATGGGTGTGGGACAAGCTTTTCATAGAGATGACCTCGTATGGAAATTCTGACTGCGTCATTGAATCCGGAATGTCGAATTTAGTGGGGTAGCATATTTGGTCTATTTTCATCGGGTCCCGAACGAATTTCGAGGGTCCGTTCGGAGACTTTGAAAAATAGCAAAAGTGCTGAAATCTGGTGCATGCTTTTAGCGACCAGAAACAGCCGTTTAGCGACCAGGTTTCTCTCTTATAGCAGAAATATCAGCCATTCTCCCAAACTTTAAAACCCCATATCTCTCTTATTTCTAGGCCAAATGAGGTGATTCAATGTGTGGAAGCTTCACTTTCATGGTGGCTTCGCTGTAGAGTGATCAGAAGTTTTCGGGTGCGCGTCAATCAAGGTATAATCACGATAGACCAGACTGCTTCGAGTTCTAGATTTTGGCTATATTGATTTGGTGATATCTTGCTCATTTTAGCTCCGTTTTGGGTGATTCGAAGTCCAACATGTTCGAGAAGTTTGTGGCTACGAATTGGAGTGCTTGGGGACTGTAGGGTACTCTCCGTTTAAGATAATTTCCACGTTGAAGCTGCTGCTCTTGTTATTTTAATTAGCTTTATTGGTGAATAATATTGTCTGGGCTGATTTCTTCATATTTGAGCATCGAATTGTGCCCCATTTTGGGACACAACTTCAATAAGATTAAATGTACCTTTTCACATAGTCAATTTTTAGATTCCTGGCACGGGTCCCATAATTTCATTTTAGACCCAATTTTGGGTCCGCCTATGATTATTCCCATTTTTGTGTCAAAACGTCCGTGATGACTTAGTGATCAATATTTTGATAGTGTGGAGGCGATTGGAGGTGATTCATAAAGGCGGAGCTTCAATTGGGTGGATTCGAAACGCGCGTGATCGACTCCGAGGTAGGCTATGGTCTCCCACTTTGACTGGGCTTTATTAGATACGAATGACGGAGCTACATGGGTCCCATACGGATGAGGTAGGCTATAATGAATATAATTAGTGGGAGCTACATATATGTCACAACCCAAAGTACCCCCTAGGTGTGACATGGCATATAGGACCCCGAGGGATCCCACACAAGCCACTTAGCATACATATACATAAGGTAAAGACAATAATGAGGGAAAGAAATAGAAAATCTCATAAAAGTAAAGAGTTTACAAGCGGAAGTCTTGACTATGTCTCAAAAGCCATCTACTACAATAGAATGATCGGGACGTAACACGTACATCATACACAAGTCTGAAACTGAAAAGAAAGGAAAGCAATAAAGTCTCCTAGTCCCCGAAGCATGAGGACTCACCAAGGCTGATAGCTCGAACTCTGAAATCAACTAACCACGAGAGTGCAAAGGATGACTGTCTGACCCTACATTATAAGAGAATGTAGGCACAAGTATGCATTAGTACATGGAATGTACTATGTATGAAGCACATGCGTATAATCACATAAGTCATGCCAATGAGATGCTTTCATATAAGAAATCATGCTAGTGAGATATCATCATGAACATGCAATGAGTAACTAAATCATGTGACAAAGGGTTAGAAACTCAATGCATTACATGGTCAATGCAGGCTAGTTATATCATAAGTCTTGCGAGACACTTCTAGTACCCTAGTTCATTATTATGGGATTTTTACATTTAACCAACATAGACCATGTGAGCTATAACATGGAATCCAGTGTCTGCCCCACACCGAAAAGGGGAGTGATGTCTACCCCACACCACTAGAAAGGGTGTCCTACTTACCAAGGTAAGGACCATAAATTTGTAGCTTATGTGGATCCACTAGCTAGGTGTCTGTCTGAGACAAAACCTACGAGGCACGTAGTTATGGGACTTAGGGATTTGGTATGAAAGGTCCACGGACGCTAAACAGAAACATTCATAACAAAAGCCTGCTCGGTGCTAAGTAAAATCCCAAGGAATAGTAAATTAAGCTTATTCATATTTTAACCAAGGAAGAGGTACATCTAGGGTTACCAGATCCAAGCTAAGATCATATCAAGGCGTTTCAACTACCATGGGCTTGCCCAAGCTTATGTCATGAGAATAGCTCCTGATTGATTCTTAGGTGAGTAAGCCTTTCAACCATATGAACCCTAAATTATGTGAGAAAACCTTTCACATTCCAATGCTTAGCTTAGCATGAAGAAAACCTTTTCACAACTCATGGATGCCATCATCTATATGCACCCTAGCAATTATAAGCATAATTCTTATGAAACATGCATCTCTTATGCAAGCTATTCATATACATGCATCTCTTATGCAAGCTATTCATATGCTCATATATCATGATCTAGTATGGGTACATGTCAATTCATCTTAGAATCATGCAATAAGCTAGAATCATGCATATTTCATCAATTTCATAAGTTCATAAATGCATGGATATACTTCATTATGAATTCAAAGCTAGGAATCATGGCTCATGCATGGGTTCATACAATTTCTACATCAAATCATATAAATTACGCTAATTCTTGCACTAAGTTACTTTATCACGCTAGATCGTGCACTAGGTATCATAAAATTAACAATTGGAATCATAATTGAAGAACCCATAAGAATTGATCAAAACCCTAATACAATTTGGGGAAATTGAACCTTTAAATTGGAGGAAAACTAGGGACCCATTGGAGGTAAGGGCTCCAAATGGTGAATGCTAACATACTTCAACAAAGCCCACAAGAAATTGCTAAGAATTGATGACCTTCAATGGAGGATCCTAGCCCTTCTTCTTACTTGAGAATTGAGAGAACTTTTCTAGAGAGAGAAATATTTGGGAAGTTGGGGAATTTGAGAATGAGAATAATGAAGGGAAATTTTGGATAAAAGACTTATATAGTGGGTCAATTTAGGGGCAAAGTCATAATTAAAAAGACTTAAAAGAATTGGGAAAAGACATAAAAACCCTGGAAAATAACTGTCAGACGAAGCCTACGATTCCATCCTACGGTTCGTAGGTCTTCCTACGGACCGTCCTGTTGGACCGTAGAAAACTTCAGAAAATCCAAAAACTCAAGACACTTTCTACGACTTTGACCTACGGCCCGTAGACCATTCTACGGTCCGTAGGTCTAACCCGTAGAACCCAACTTAACCCTCAGAACCTCGAACAAGTCTGGAACACTTGACGGAACCTTTCTACGGTCCATGGAAAGACCTACGGTACATCCTGTCAGTTCGTAGACTCAACTTCAGAAACTGGATTTTCAAAACAATTTACCCTCTTTCTCCGGATGTATTCTACGGTCTGTCAACTGGTCTACAGCCCGTAGACTACATCAGTATAGAGTGACTCTAGGCCCAAAACAGGAAAAATTTCTCTTTCGAAAACTGAGGTGTTACAATATCTCCCCCTTGGAAACATTTGTCCCCGAATGGAAATCAGCTAGCAACAACAAGAGTAGGGGAAACAACAATTCTATGATTCCAATCATGAATGCAACTACGTAATGCACATATCCGAGGAGGAAAATCAACTCCAAGCTAAAGCATGCTTCATCACAAAATGTCAAGCTATAAACACTTAATGAAATGCATGCATAAGGAATCATGAGAATGACTATGACGCATGAATCCTAGAAATAGACCATGAGGAGCTAAATACCTCAAGCTAGGGAAGACTCGAAAGAAAAAAGATGAGGATAACGGGACATCATATCAGCCTGTGCCTCCCACGTAGCACCCTCAACCAATTAGCTCCTCCACAATACCTTAACGGAAGCAATTTCTTTGCTTCTCAACTTCCGGACTTGTCGGTCTAGAATCTCAACTAGAACCTCTTCATAAGATAAACTCTCTTTGATGCCAAGATTTTCTAAGGGCACTATGGATGTCGGATCTCCAACACACTTCTTCAAAAGAGACACATGGAAAACCGGATGAACCGATGCTAACTCATTAGGCAAGCAACCTTGCCAATGCGTCTCAAAATCTTATATGGGCCTACATACCGGGGACTAAGCTTCCCTTTCTTACCAAACCTCATGACACCCTTCATGGGAGAAATTTTCAAATAGACCCAATCATCAACCTCAAACTCTAGATCCCTTCTTCTAACATTGGCATAGGACTTTTGTCGACTTTGAGCCATTTTCAACCTTTCACTAATAAGTAGAGCCTTCTCCATAGCCTCATGCACTAATTCGGGACCCATCAAAGCAACTTCACCCACCTTAAACCATCCTATAGGAGACCTACATCTTCTACCGTAAAGAGCCTCAAATGGAGCCATACCAATACTTGCATGGTAACTATTATTGTAGGCAAACTCAATCAAAGGCAAATGATCATCCCAATTATCCTTGAAATCAATCACACAAGCTCTTAGCATATCCTCTAAGGTTTGGATAGTACGCTCCGCTTGCCCATCGGTTTGTGGATGAAAAGTTGTGCTAAGCTTAACCTTGGTACCAAGACCCTTTTGGAAAGACTTCCAAAATTGAGAAGTGAATTGGGCACCTCTATCGGAGATAATGGACAGTGGCACTCCATGCAACCTAACCATCTCCCTAATGTACAACTTAGCATAATCTTCTGCCAAAAAGGACACCTTGACGGGAATGAAGTGAGTCGACTTTGTCATACGGTCTACTATAACCCATATAGAATCATGTTGCCGGTGAGTACGGGGTAAACCCACTATGAAGTCCATATTAACATCTTCCCACTTCCAAATACGAATAGCTATATCTTGGGACAAGCCTCCCGGCCTTTGATGTTCAACCTTAACTTGTTGACAATTTGGGCACCTTGCCACAAATTCACAATATCTTTCTTCATTTCATTCCACCAATAGACTTCCCACAAATCGCGGTACATCTTGGTGGCTCCCGGATGAATAGAGTATCGGGAACTATGATCTTCTTCTAGAATTTGCCCTCTTACGCCATCAACATTAGGCACACACAAACGGCCTTGATATCTAAGGACACCATCTCCCCCTTGGGAGAAAGCCTCATTGCCCTTCTAGAGAACCGCCTCTTTCAACTCAACTAAAATTTGATCGAGTACTTGCTTAGCCTTAACATCCACCACAAAAGATGATTCCGACCCATTTTGGACAATCACACCTCCCTCATCGGAGTCAACCAACCGAACAGCTAGCCGAGCTAGTCTATGAACATCCTGAACCAATTCTTTCTTATCATCTTCTATATGTGCAACACTATTCATCGACAACCGACTCAAAGTATCGGCCACTACATTAGCTTTGCCCGGGTGATAGAGGACACTCAGATCATAGTCCTTTAAGAGCTCTAGCCATCTACGCTGTCGAAGGTTTAACTCCTTATGTTTGAACACATATTGCAAACTCTTGTGGTCGGTAAATACATCAACATGGACACCATACAAATAGTGCATCCAAATTTTTAGAGCAAAGACAACGGCCACAAGTTTCAAATCATGGGTAGGGTAATTGTTTTCATGAACCTTAAGTTGCCTTGAATAATAAGCAATCACCTTTTCATTTTGCATAAGAACACACCCTAAGATAACCCTTGAAGCATCACAATAAACCACAAAGACATTGGAACTTTCTGGCAAAGTCAATATTGGAACGGAAGTAAGCCTATCTTTCAATTCTTGAAATCTCTTTTCACATGCCTCCGACCACACGAACTTAGCCTTCTTTTGAGTCAACGAGGTCAATAGAGATGCAATAGAAGAAAACCCTTCCACAAACCTCCTATAGTATCCGGCCAAGCCCAGGAAACTGCGAATATCCGAAGGAGATAGAGGTCTAGGACAATTTCTAACCACATCCATCTTCTTAGGATCAACCTCAATACCTTTACCGGACACAATGTGACCAAGAAAAGCCACAGACCTCAACCAAAACTCACATTTATTGAACTTAGCATATAACTCACGATCCCTAAGAATTTTCAATACAATCCTCAAATGGTTGGCATGCTTTTCCTCACTTCGGGAGTAAATCAAAATATCATCAACGAATACAATCACGAATATATCAAGGTATTGCCTAAACACCCTATTCATCAAATCCATAAAATCCACCGAAGCATTAGTCAATCCAAACTACATAACCACAAACTCATAATGGCCATATCTTGTTCGAAAAGCCATTCTTGGAATATCACAATCCCTCACCCTCAATTGGTGATAACCCGACCGGAGATCAATCTTAGAGAAGACGCTAGCACCTTGAAGTTTGTCAAACAAATCATCTATTCTCGGAATCATGTACTTATTCTTAATGGTAAACTTATTCAACTGCTGGTAATCAATACACATACGGAGAGAGCCATCTTTCTTACGGACAAACAACACCGGAACACCCCGTGGAGAAATACTTGGTCGGATGAAACCCTTATCCAACAAATCCTTCAATTGCTCTTTCAATTCCTTAAGTTCTGCCTGAGCCATACGGTAAGGAAGAATAGAGATAGGTTGCGTATCAGAAAAAAGGTCAATACCAAAGTCAATCTCCCTTTCGGGAGGAACACCGGGTAGATCATCAGGAAACACATCTAGAAACTCATTTACCACGGGAACCGACTCCATACTAGGGGTTTCAGAATCTATATCCCTAACCCGAATAAGATGATAAATGCAACCCTTGGAGATCATCTTTCAAGCTCTAAGACAAGAAACAAACCGACCTCTGGGCATAGAATTTCCCCCTTTCTACTCTAGGACGGGCTCATTAGGGAATTGAAATTTAACCACTCAGGTTCTACAATCAACCGAGGCATAATAAGAATGAAGCCAATCCATTCCAAGAATGACATCAAAGTCTATCATATCTAGCTCTACGAGATCAACATAGGTGAACCTATGAGACAAGGAAATGGGACACTTCCTATAAACTCTTTTAGCCACAATAGAATCACCAATAGGAGTAAAGACACAAAAGGGGTCTAACAACACATCCGGGGCAATATCAAATCTCATAGCTAAATATGGCATCACAAAGATAACGTAGCACCAGGATCAAATAAAGCATATACATCAAGATGGAAGACTTTCTACATACCGGTAACCACATCGGGAGAACCCTCTTGCTCTTGGCAAGTTTGGAGTGCATAAAATCGGTTTTGCTTGGGAGGACTAGAACCCAAACCACTAGGAGCACCTTGTTTACCATCCTTCCTATTTGTAACATTCATTGGACAATCCCTCATTTTGTGACCACTCTTGCCACAAGTGAAGCAACCATCCGATCCGGCTAAGCATCTCCCCTTATGCTTCCTCCCACACTTTTGACATGGGGGAATTGGAGTCCTATCACCACCACCATTGCCTCCTTGAGGCTTAGGGTTAGACATCCTATTCTTGTCAAACTTAAGCATAGGAGCATTTGAAGACCCTTGGTGCGAAAGGTTTTGTCGAAACTTAGGACGGTCATGTCCTCCAGTCCTTTGGTTTGAGAAGTCACCATCACTGGTCCCAGCCCTCTTTGCCACTTTGGACCTCTCCTTTAGTTTCTCTTCTTCAATCTATTGTGCATGTACCATCAACCATGAAATATCCATTTCTTTGATAAGCATGGCAGTCCTACACTCCTTGACCACCAAATCGAATATCTCCGACACGAACTTACTCATTTTGGCCCTTGAATTGGCCACCAAGGAAGGTGTATATTTTGACAATTGAGTGAGCTTCAATGCATATTCTTTAACACTCATACCACCTTGTTTCAAGTTAATGAACTCAAGGACCTTAGCCTCTCTCATATCAAGAGGAAAGAATTGATCAAGAAAAGCTTCCTTAAATTTCTCCCATTCAAGAGGACCCGTATCCCTAGCCCTCTCACTTTTCCATTGGTTAAACAATACTTGGGCCACACCCTTCAATTGGTAAGCGGCCAACTCCACTTTCTCTTCCGGTGTGACTCCCTTGATCATCAAATCTTGTAAACCTCTCCAATGAACTCTTGTGGATCCTCCTCCACCTTGGAGCCATGAAATTCCAGAGGATTCATCTTTGTGAAATCTCTCACCCTTGCCGCCGTCGTACCCACATGTGGGTTCATGGGGACCACAAATGTTGTATTGGCTTGGGCCATCACGGCTTGGGCCAATGAGTGGAAAGTGGCTCGGAACTCTGCATTAGCAATCTCTTCGGCCAAAGATCGAAACTTGGTTAGCCTCTTATTCCACATTCTCATTTGCATTCCTCCTTGCAAAAGCCCTTCTAGTTGCCATATCCTGAAAGCGTACGACACGGATTAGGAGAGGAGCGTATAGGGTTAAACTCTATGGCACGATTCTAGAATATAAAAGAACTGGAATTTCCTAACATCTTGTAGCCTCCTATTCATAAATGTGGCACGCTTCACACTTATGAACAAGACTCTACTAGACGTGGCTTTGAGACATCCTAGGACCTTTCTAAACCTTGTGCTCTGAATACAAAGTTTTTCACAACCCATATAGGACCCCGAGGGACCCCACACAAGCCACTTAGCATACATATATATACATAAGGTAAATACAATAATGACGGAAAGAAATAGAAAATCTCATAAAAGTAAAAAGTTTACAAGCGGAAGTCTTGACTATGTCTCAAAAGCCATCTACTACAATAGAATGATCGAGATGTAACCCGTACATAATACACAAGTCTGAAACTGAAAATTAAAGGAAAGCAATAAAGTCTCCTAGTCCTCGAAGCATGAGGACTCACCAAGGCTGATAGCTCAAACTCTGAAATCAACTAACCACGAGAATGGGAAGGATGACTGTCTGACCCTACATTATAAGAGAATGTAGGCACAAGTATGCATTAATACATGGAATGTACTATGTATGAAGCATATGCGTATAATCACATTAGTCATGCCAATGAGATGCTTTCATATAGGAAATCATGCTAGTGAGATATCATCATGAACATTCAATGAGCAACTAAATCATGTGACAAAGGGTTAGAAACTCAATGCATAACATGGTCAATGCAAGCTAGTCATATCATAAGTCTTGTGCGACACTTCTAGTACCCCAATTCATTATTATGGGATTTTTATATTTAACCGACATAGACCATGTGAGCTATAACATCGAATCCAGTGTCTGCCCCACACCGAAAAAGGGAGTGATATCTACCCCACACCACTAGAAGGGGTGTCCTACTTGCCAAGGTAAGGACCATAAATCTGTAGCTTATATGGATCCACTAGCTAGGTGTCTATCTTAGACAAACCCTACGAGGCACGTAGTTATGGGACTTAGAGATTTGCTATGAAAGGTCCATGGACGCAACACGGAAGCCTTCATCCCAAAAGCCTGCTCGGTGCTAATTAAAATCCCAAGGAATAGTAAATTAAGCTTATTCATATTTTAACCAAGAAAGGGGTACATCTAGGGTTACCAGATCCAAGCTAAGATCATATCAAGACGTTTCAACTACCATGGGCTTGCCCAAACTTACGTCATGAGAATAGCTCCTGATTGATTCATAGGTGAGAAAGCCTTTCAACCATATGAACCCTAAATTATGTGAGAAAAACTTTCACATTCATATGCTTAGCTTAGTGTGAAGAAAACCTTTTCACAACTCATGGATGTCATCATCTATATGCACCCTAGCAATTATAAGCATAATTCTTATGAAACATGCATCTCTCATGCAAGCTATTCATATACATGCATCTCTTATGCAAGCTATTCATATGCTCATATATCATGATCTAGTATGGGTACATGTCAATTCATCTTAGAATCATGCAATAAGCTAGAATCATGCATATTTCATCAACCTCCTCTCCCGCTCAGTCTCCCAGGTAGCTTCCTCGACTGAACGATGCCTCCAACTGATCTTAACTATAGGAATATCTCTAGACCTCAGCTGCCTCACATCTCTGGCCAAAATAGCAACCGGGTCCTCAATATAGGTCAGGCGATCATCCAACTCAACGACATCATACTAGAGCACATGAGACTCATATGGAACATACCAGCGCAGCATAGAAACATGGAAAACTTGATGAATAGCTGAGAATGCTGGAGGTAAAGCTAACTCGTAGGCTGTCTCCCCAACTATCCTCAAAATCTCAAAAGGCCCAATATATCTGGGGCTAAGCTTGTCCCGCCTCCAAAATCTCATCACTCCCTTCATGGGCGATACTCTGAGGAATACTCTATCACCAACGGCAAATCTCAACGGTCGGTGCCTACGATCCGCATAACTCTGGTGTCTACTCTGAGCCGTCTTGAGTCGAGCCTGAATCATCCTCACATGCACCAAGGCCTCCTAAAACAAGTCTGTACCACGTGGCCTAGGCTCCGTAGACTCAAACCAACCAACTGGAGTGCAACAATGCCTACCATATAAAGCCTCAAACGGGGCCATCTGAATGCTAGAGTGGTAGCTGTTGTTGTACACAAACTCCGCCAAAGGCAAGAACTGGTTCCACTGACCTACAAAGTCCAACACATAGGCCCGCAACATATCCTCAAGAACCTGAATAGTACGCTCTGACTGGCCATCCGTCTGCGGGTGAAATGTTGTGCTAAGATCGACACGGGTGCCCAACTCCTCCTGAAATACCCTCCAAAAGCTGGAAGTGAACTGTGAACCCAAGTCTGAAATGATAGAAACAAGCACACCATGAAGACGGACCACCTCCCGAATGTAGATACGGGCTAACCTCTCAGTACTGAAGAAAGTATGAACTGGAAGGAAGTGTGCTGACTTGGTCAATCGATCTACGATGACCCAAATGCTGTCAACACCTCTAGAAGTCTGATGCAAACCCACAATGAAATCCATGGTGGTACGCTCCCACTTCAACTCAGGAATAGGTAATCTTTGCAACTCCCCACCAGGCCTCAAATGCTTGGCCTTCACCTACTGACAACACAAGCACTGGGACACATAGTCTGAGATGTCCCTCCTCATACCACTCCACCAGTAATGCTGCCTCAAATCATGATACATCCTAGCGGTGCCCGGATGGATAGAATATCTGGAATCATGGGCCTCGCTAAGGATCAGCTGAATCAACACCCCAACTCTTGGAACACACAAACGGCCAGCAAACCTCAAAACCCTATCTGAATCTAAGGTAGCTTGCCCGGCATCACCTGCCAATACTCAATCACTGAGTGCCACCAAAGACTCATCCTCGAACTGACGACTACGGATCTGATCTAGTAGTGATGACTGAACTCCCACATAGGCTAACACCCGACTGGAATCTGAAACATCAAGCCTGATCATCTGATAGGCTAGGGACTGAATTTCCAAGTCCAAGGGTCACTCCGAAACAAAAAAGAAGGCTAGACTACCCATACTCACTGCCTTCCGGCTCAAGGCATCCGCTACCACATTCGCCTTGCCCGGATGGTAGAGAATAGAGAGATCATAGTCCTTCAGGAGCTCAATCCAACGGCGTTGCCTCGAATTAAGATCCCTCTGGGTCATAATGTATTGAGGCTCCTGTGATCAGTGTAGATCTCACAATGAACTCCATATAGGTAATGCCTCCAAATCATAAGCGCGAAAACTACCACCGCCAACTCACAGTCATGAATGGGGTAGTTGCGCTCATGCAGCTTAAGCTGCCTCGATGCATAAGTAATAACTCGGCCCTGCTACATCAAAACAGAACCCAAACGAACACCGGATGCGTCACAATAAACCATGAAGACCTTGCCCTCAACTGGAAGAGTCAAGATAGGAGTGGTGGTAAGCAACTCCTTGAGCCTCAAAAATCTCCTCTCACACTCCTCCGACCACACAAATGGAACATCCTGGAGAGTCAACCGAGTCAAAGGCACCGCTAAGTAGAGAAACCCTCAACAAAATCTCTATAGTACCCTGCCAATTCGATGAAGCTCCGAATCTCTGTCACAGAGGTGGGTCTAGCCCAATCACGAATAACCTCAATCTTCGTCAGATCCACCATAATGCCATCCTTGGACACCACATGCCCCAAGAATGCTACAGACTCAAGCTAAAATTCGCACTTTGAGAACTTGGCATAAAGCCGATGATCTCTCAAAGTCTGGAGCACTATCCTCAAATGCAGCTCATGCTCACTATGACTCCGTGAGTATAGCAAGATATCATCGATGAAGACTATGACAAAGGAGTCCAGATACAGCCTAAATACATGAGTCATCAAGTCCATGAAGGCGGCAGGGGCATTAGTTAACCCAAAAGACATCACTAGCAACTCAAAATGGTTGTAACGAGTCCTAAATGTTGTCTTAGGGATGCCCACTGCTCTAATCCTCAACTGATGGTAGCCGGATCTCAAGTCAACCTTAGAAAACACTGCAGTACCCTGAAGCTAGTCGAACAGATCATCAATACAAGGCATGGGGTAACGGTTCTTTGCAGTCACCTTATTCAACTGCCCGTAATAAATACACATCCGCATAGTACCATCCTTCTTCTTCACAAACAGGACTGGGGCACCCCAAAGCGATACACTAGGCTAAATGAATCCCTTACCCAAGAGATCCTAAAGTTGAACACTGAGCTCCTTAAGCTCTGTGGGGGCCATACGGTATGGTGGGATGGAAATAGGACGAGTACCCGACCTAAAATCAATGGCGAAGTCAATGTCCCGATCTGGGGGTAGGCCAGGAAGGTCGGCAGGAAACACATCAGCAAACTCTCGGACTATAGGCATTGAATCAACTGTAGGTCCCTCCCTACTAACATCTCTAACACAAGCCAAATATGCCAAACACCCGCTAGCCACTAGCCTCCGAGCCTGAACATAAGAAATCACCCCAACCGGTGTGCGATTACAAGAACCCTGCCACACTACCGGTGAAATACCAGGCATGGCTAAGGTAACGGTCTTTGCATAGTAACCAAGACCGCTCGGTGAGGGGCTAACCAGTCCATACCCAGAATCAAGTCAAAATCCAACATACTAAGCACAATAAGATCAGCCCGAGTGTCCTATCCCCGAATAGTCACCACACAAGATCTACAAACTTGATCCACTACTAAAGAATCCCCTACTGGGGTAGAAACATGCAAAGGTACCACTAAGGGCTCTTGACTCACCCCCTAACCGAGGAGCACAATAAGTAGACACATAGGAATATGTAGAACCAGGATCAAATAAAGCTGAAGCGGACTAGTGGCATAAGAGAACCGTACCTGTGATCACATCATCCGATGCCTCGGCCTCTGCTCTAGCTGGAGCTGCATAGAAATGGCCCTGGGCACCTCTACCCCATGCATCCACTCTGCCACCTGTCCTGCCTCCCCGGGGACCTCCCTGAACACCCTGATGCTGACCTCCTCCCCTAGCTGGAGGCGCTATTGCTGGTACCAGTCTCGCTGCCTGTGGGGCTGGTAAGACTAGTCTGGAGATAGGGCACTCCCTAGAGCAATAACCAAGCTCCCCACATGTAAAACAACCCTAAGAAGACCTGCTCGCAACTGGAGGTCGGCCACCCCGACCGGAGGAACCTATCTGAAAACCACCTCGGCCCTAACTCGGATCGGCACTATAACCACCCTGACGGTGCGGGTCACCCTCTGATATCTGTAATGATGCCTGAAATAGGGGACTAGGCTGACTCGGCTAGAACCTCTGATAGCCCTGGTCCTGAGTAACCCTAGGCCTAGGACGGGGCCAACTGAAATGATCATCCTGCCTGGCTCTCTTGCCGCTGCCCCCGTGGGCCTCACGACGGAGCTGCTCAACTGTGTGGGCATGGTCCACTACATCCAAAACAAAGCAGTCCAATGAAACCATAGACTGCGACTCAATACGCAGCTGCAACCTCAAACCTCTCACGAAACACTTGACTCTCTCCTCCTCTGTGGGCAAGATCATAGTGGCATGACGGGACAACTAATAAAATCTAGTCTCGTACTCAGATACCGTCATAGATCCCTGCTCCAACCTCAAGAACTCATAATGGAGCCAATCTCTGACGCTCCATGGAATATTTCTAGCCAGAAAGGCCTTAGAAAACTCTTTCCATGACACCAGCGGGGACCTAGCTGGCCTGGTTATATCACCCAAATTACACCTCCCTAAAGAAGTATAAGCGATCGCTGTCAAATAAAGAACCTATCAAAGGTTAGGGTCGATCCCACGAGGAATATGGTTCAGACTTAAGCTAATTAAGATTAGTTGTACGTTTAGCTGAATTATCTCTAAAGGAAAGGGGGGAGTTAAATAAACTATAATTAAAACTTCTGAGTATGAAATAAAACAAATAAACAAATAGTAGGAAATATTTGGTTGGAGATATCAATTCAACAATGAAACTAGGGTATATGTGTTCCCCATAAGCTCTTAACTCGGTAATCCTAACAATGGTAATTCTTTCTAATGTCTAGCATGCATGATCGGTAAGTTATGTATCCCTAAGTGAATGATCCTCCAAATAGGGAATTTCACTCCGCAACCTAGTCCCGCTACGTGTGTCATTTTACTAACCCTTACGTTTGGCCTAGATTAACTCGCAGCTATAACTAGTTTGGGTTATTAGATAGAGGACTACTCAATGCTAAATCTCCGTTGTATAATATCTTTCTCATTTGTTACCTCCCTGGTCCGGTTAGTAGGAATGAAGCGGGTTCTAACGTTGCGCACTGTTAAAAAGCATTCTAAACGAAGAGATTAACAAATACATGTATAAACACTTTCAAGAATTACAACATTATTAGTTTTACTTTCGTTAATTACTCATGGTTTCCACGACCCTAGTTGTTGATTTAGCTACTCATGCTTGATTGTTCACAATTTATATTAGGGTTTGAATAATAAATCATGAACTTATAGTAAGAATTGAAGAAATCCACAATCTTGAATTGAAAATCAAAAGAAAATTGCATAAACCAACTTCAAGAATTAATCTCCATAAAACATGAAAAGTAATTCCCAAAGCCAAAACGAGATTTACATGAGGTTTATATAGAAAATAAATCCTAATTAGACTAGGAAAAGGAAATCTGGGGAAATTCGGCCTGGGCAGAGTCATCTACGGTTGGAGACCTACGGCTCGTAGATAGACCTATGGCTCGTAGGTTCCAACTGCTATCCAGCAGTTAGTAGAATTCCTAAGGGTTTCTTTTTACGGGCATGATCTACGACTCGTCATTTCATGTACGGCTCGTCCTGTTCTTCCGTCAATCAGGTTCTGCAAGTGACCCTCTTCTGAAGTTATCTACGATTCATAGTCGGATCTACGGCCTGTCAACTTGGTCTGTCATTCCATACTTAGCCAATTCTTCAGGTTCCTGAACCGAAGACTCTAACTCACGACTCGTCAATTCATTGACGTTCCGTAGATTATCTCGTACATCACCAAAATCTTACTGTTGTTGTATCATTCTCCCCCACTGCACCAAAAGGCCTATTTCTTGCAAAATTTGCAAAAATACTATTAAATCTAATAACAAACTACTTAAGCAACATGCAAAATTTTAAGTTTAATGCATCAAAAGTACCGTAAATTCACGGTACATCAACACCCTCAACTTAAAATATTTGCTTGTCCTCAAGTGACACAACAAACTCTACACGATACAAGTATACAAGCAACCCAGATTTCAAGCTATCATGCAACAATTTCCTCAATATTCCTCCTCCTTATACATCCTCATCTTAGTGCAATTTCAATATAAACCCAACAAGCTAACTTATGCAGATCCATACAAGACATCGACATACCAATAGACACATATAACAATTTACCAAGATATCAACTCTCCAATAATACAACTTGTGCCCTCACAACAAAGAAATCTCTTTTTCACACAAAATTTGACTTTTTAATTTAGGGACTCAGTATTCACTTACACTCAGAATGAAGTCAATACAATTTAAGCACAATACCATAGGCTTGCCCTTATTTTCTTTACTTTGGCTTTTCAAACTTTCCAACTAGAATCACTATAGGACTTTATTGGCTTGTAATGTAGGCTCGGGGTTAGGTGTGGTATATTTGGACATTAAGTGACTTTTCCCCACCCCTCCTTGAAATCTAATTTGGCTCGTTACCTTTCTTTTTCAACCACTTTTCATCTCTTTTTGCTTCATACTCTTTTCCGTAGGATTTTTATCAGCTTGAGTGTGACTTCTTTACTTGAATTCTTTTTGGTTACAGCTTTTGATTCTTTTCACTTCTTTTTGTAGATTCACACCTTTTTCATCATTTTCAAACTATCTGCTTCCTTTGCTTTACACACAACTCTATTCATACCCTTGTTTTTCTTGCTTTCCTTCATAATAGCCACCCTCAACTTACACATTTAGTATGAGCTAAGGTACACAATATCCTTAGAAAGGACCAGGGCCAGAATTCAGGTAACTTCATAGTAGCCATCCTCAACTTAGGCTTTTGGCCTATGTTGAGGTGCACGATGTCCACGGAGGGACTAGGGCCAAAACAAATTTTTTAACAATACTTTCAGGGAAGGTGAATTGGGTATAAAGAAAGACTGGTATTCGTTAGGCTTAAACATTTGGATCAAAGGGAAAGATTTTTACACATGATTTGGTTATTTCATTTTAGGCTTAAGTGGACTTAATAACAACAATGGCCTATGATCATCTTCTAATGTTCAGTTCAAATTACCTTAGCAAGACCAACAGGGCAAGTTCTAGATTGGCACATATCATACGAATATTCAAATAATCTCACTCTCACATGGCACCTTGTTGAAATTATCAAATCATCCATGAATCTGGGTTAATGTTATAGCTTAAGTCAATGTGTCATATCGATACTAAATCATGTCATACAAAGATCCTACACATTCAACTTATTAAATTCACATTCATAGCACAAATTTTTTAGATTGGAGGGATATCAGTTTCATGCGCTAATGCCATCATGCCTTATTTCCAGATTACTTGTACACATTTACAATCCTAAACATCCCGGTTCAACAGAAAGTAAACAGTTCCTTAGGGAAAAAGAACACAGACAAGAAAACCCCAAGGAAGGATTTATGAGTTATGCTACTCAGCCTTCACATTAACGCAAAACCCATTTGCCCCCATCCCCACAAAGAAAATAGAGCAATGTCCTCAATGCACAAATAAAAGTAAAACATCGGGTGAGACAAACCTGTGGTGCATACGCACTGAAGATCAATCAAGAACTGGTGGGTACAGTAGCTCGAAACCCAAGGGATCACCATGTTGGGCACTCTCAATAGTAGTGTAGGGCTCACCATCAGTAGCGAGCCCTGATCCAGAAGCACCTGCTGCCATCTCTCGCTCATGCTCTTGTCTCATCTACTCATCCAAAATAGACTGTTGCCGGGCAGCCTCATGCTCCCGACATTCCTTCTTCCGAGCTCGCCTAGTTTCCTCTAGATCTATCGCAACGTCCTCACTAGTGCGGACTCGCTTGCTTGCTCCACAGGATGTCTCAGTAGCCTGTTGTGCTCAACCAAAAAGTGCAGCACGCACTATATCATCTGCGTCAAGCTCCGGTGCAGGTGTCGGAACAGCCACATCTACGGCAGCCAAAGCGGTAAGATCAGCACGGAGACTAGCTAACTCCGTCTGGAAGGCTGTCAAATCAATCACAGGCCCAGGCTGGGACCTCTCCATCATCCGGCTCTCGAAGGCATCAATGCGCCGATTAACTGCTAGTATCTTAGCATCCACCATCCGCACGATCCTGGCCTCTGACTCCTCAACTGGCTTCTATATCCATGGCCGGATATGCTGTAACAAGGCTGCCATCTGAGCCTCTAGCCGGCTCACTCTAGCAATAGGGAGTATGGTTGTCCCTGTAACAGGTAGAGCACGGGGTGTGCCCACCGTAGAAGTTGAGCCTGTGGATGGGGGCACAGGCCCCTGAGGTTTCGTTGTGGGTGCCGAAATAGTTCATCATCAACCTGCTCGGGGGCCAATGCCTCGCCCATGGGCGGTAACTCAACCTGAATACCCCTGCGTGGTGCGGCAGGGTTGGTGTCATCTCGGATAAGACCTCTGTCCACAATCTTTGACACCTCAATGTACGAATCAACAAAGTAAACCGGGACCGTCACCTCTCAACACAACCTGAAAATGAGGCAAGGAAAGGGCAAGGTCGTCGTCTTTCTAAAGGCCCTCTCTTGTATCTCGGCAATGATTACTTTAGATAAATCAATCTCGTGCCCTGCCATCAAGCACACCACCATCACTGCCCGGTCCCAAGTCAACTGGTTATCCGCCATAGTAGGCGACAACCGGGTACGAACTATATCCCACCAGAACTTTGTTGCGAAACTCAATATGGCCTTCTTGATAGGAAGGGTCGTATCTCTGATCCACTCAGCATGAACTCCCTGATCTTCAATATGTCCTGCCACCCACCGAATCAATGACTCTCTCTGTGGCGCATCTCGCATAGCTCGACTGCGGACCTGCTGCATCCTATAATCAAACTCAACCGTGTTGATAGGCTAAGCATGTGAAGGGCCGTAAATAAAATGGTGTAGTGTGGCCTCTGATATTTCAATGGGAATGTCCCGGACTAAAGTAGAATGGAGTGGGGGCTTCTCTAATGGCTTTGCCCTCTGGGGTAGATTCTGAAGCACGGTGGCAGCATATGACGCATAGAACTCGCGTACCATGATCGGACTGTATCTGGTGAGAATCTCAGCCATCCACTCACAGCAATGCTTCTTGAATAACTCATGTATCTGGGGAATGGTGTGGAGGCTGTCTGTAAGTACCCACCGCTCTTCCTCGATTTGCCTAGTGTGTTTGAGTTGGGCATTCTGGCGGATAGCCTCATTATAAATACGAAACATACCCGGAACACACCAAATGTTAGGCTCTCCTACAATCCAAATGGGGTGTTCTTCTCTATCAGCATCATCCAGACCAGAACTAGGGGCAGAGTCGGAAGCATACTCCGACTCTGAAGTAGAACCTGGGTCGGGCTGAGCGGCAGGCTGTGAGCTGGGGGCGTCTCTAATCGAAGTGGCATATCTACCCCTGCTTGAACTCTCCACATCCTCTTCAGACTGGGGAACTGGCCTCCTCCTCTCTGGAAGTTGATATTTCTAGTGCCGGTACTATGGCCGTCTGTCTGGCCTGCTGTCTAGTCGTCTGGGGCGACTTGGGAGAGCTAGACCCCAAAGGTGGGTCATATTCAAACCCACGCTGCTCCTTCTCAGAGGCTTAATCAATAAGCAAGCGGCGTCGGGCCAGAGGAACTTGTGCAAGAGCCTTCCTTTTGTATTATTGAGTTATTTTAGGAGGCATTGTACCTACAAAACCATTGTTAGTAGCTACAAAATGCAAAAACAAAGCAAGAAAAGAAAACAGGGAAGAAAAGAAAAATTAACCTACTGCTACTGTTTTTGGGACCTACGAAAAGGAACTACGGACCGTATAAAGAAGTACGGGCCGTAGACCAGACCATAGATGAGGAAGCCCAATTTTCAAGTTTCTGAAGTTCAAGTGACGGCCTGCCAAGATGGTTCGTCAACTGATCTACGGCCCATAGATCAAACCGTCAAAATAACTTAGGCTATATGGGCAAAACTGACTGACGGGAGGGGACCTACGGTCCGTAGGTTACCCTACGACCCATAGGTCATGGTCATCGACCAGGATTGTCAGTGATAAGTTAAAACAAGACCCATAGGGCCACTAAAAACATCTAAATTGCAACTAGATCATGCATTTCACCATATGTGTACTCAAATGTCGATTATAAGGTTTCAAAATTTCACGTAACAAGCAAGTACGTTTATGATCACACATTAGAGCAACACCCTAAACCCGAAATACAATTAGAAACAATGCAGACTTAACTCATATCAAATAGCACATTACATAGGTAGTTTGAACGAAGCACAAACAGGATTCATATAAAAATAACCACCCAGGGCAAAGACAAATGTCAATTTCGATGTTCAAATGAAATACCAACCATAACATAATACATGCAGTACAGTACGAAGTTGGAGAGAAGCACTAGAAGTAGTGACCATGTAAGAAGCAAACTCCGGACCCACGAAGTGATGGGGGATAAACAGTAAAGGTGATAGAAAAGAAAAGAAGAAGAAAATTTGAGTAAGGAAGAGGGAAAAAGGATGTGGGTAGTGAGGATATATATATGGTGAGGGGGAGTGAGTGAAAGGGTGTGTTGGGGAGTTGGGGGGATGAATATAACTAAAAATGGGAATGGGGGGTGTCTCCAACGGTTGGGTGAATGGGGGCAAATGGGGGATGTTTTTAAAATAGGGGGGTTTTATTAAATTAAGATGCGGGACGGGTCAATTTAAGCCCTGACTGCCGTCTACGGTTTCCCGTCAACGGGTCATAGGTGGTTCGACGAACCGTCAAGTGGTTCCGTAAATACTCTCAACACTTAACAAAATTTCAAAACATACCTGGGGTATACGGTTGCAGACTACGGTTCGTAGATTGATGTACGGCTCATACTATGCAACCATAGACTTAAAGCTGCAGCTGCTTATGGGCATTAAGGTCTACGGATGCCATTTACGGTTTGTCATTTGATTAACGATTCGTAGATGGGACCCGTAGACTCTTCTCTACTTAACGTTCTGCAAACATTTTCTTACTTTCCTACACATGTCACAAACATTAGGACTTCCTTTAAGCTTTTATTGACTCTTTTTTACACGGACCCTATACTACCCTATTCTAGCCAATACTAAGACTCAAGAAACATTAAAAACCAAATAAAAAAACACTAAATTACATAAAAATCCTTAAGAAATTCCTAATTGGCTAGAAATTACAGCTTGGGTTGCCTCCCAGGTAGCGCTTGATTTAACATCGCGGCACGACGCAATTTTCTTGACTACTCAGACTTCGGCAAGATTCCATTGCTCAATTAGCTCGTTGACCTCCTCCAAATGGCCTACATAGAGTTTGATCCTCTGGCCATTAACCTTGAATTTGGTTCCTTCCTTGTTTTCAAGTTCAACGGCGCCATGTGAAAACACTTGGACGACTCTAAATGGTCCTGTCCATTTTGACCTTAGCTTGCCAGGAAACAACCGCAACCTTGAGTTGAAGAGGAGCACCATATCACCGGGAGCAAAACTGCGCTTTTTGATCTTTTGATCATGGTACTTCTTCATCTTTTCCTTATACAAGGTTGTACTCTCATAGGCTTTGAGGCGAAACTCATCCATCTCATTTAGTTCCATCATTCTTTGACTTGATGGAGCACCCCAATCCAGATTCAGCTTCTTGAGTGCCCATATCGACTTATGCTCTAGCTCTACAAATAAGTGACATGATTTCCCAAATACAATTTGATAAGGAGACATACCTATGGGATTTTTGAATGCTATGTGGTAAGCCCATAGAGCATCATCGAGCTTTCTTGACCAATCAATTTAGTTTGCATTCACAGTCTTTGCCAGAATTTGCTTGATTTCTCTATTCGACACTTCAACCTGCCCACTAGACTGTGGATGATAAGGAGTTGCTACACTGTAACGAACACCATACTTCTCAAGCAATGCCTTGAACAATTTGTTGCAAAAATGGGAACCTCCATCGTTGCTTATTGCCCTTGGTGTACCAAACCTGGGGAAGATGTTCTTTTTCAGAAAAGTGGTGACACTTTTACCTTCATTGTTTGGAAGCGGTATAGCTTCCACCCATTTTGACACATAGTCAACCGCCACCAGGATGTACTTCATACCATTCGAACTCACAAACGGACCCATGAAATCAATGCCACATACATCAAAGAGTTCAATGACGAGTACTGGGTTCATAGGGAGTTCTTGCCTTCTTGAAATACCTCCTTCCCTTTGGCATCAATCACATGCCTTTGAGAAATCATGGGCATCTTGGTGAATTGTAGGCCAGTAATACCCACATTGCAAGATCTTATGAGCAGTCCGGATACCACTATGATGACCACCAACAGGGGACGAATGGCAAGCTTCCAATATACTCATCATCTCTACCTCAAGCACACAGCAACGAATAATCCCATCAGCACATATACGGAACAAATAAGGCTCTTCCCAGAAAAACTTCTTCACATCGGACATGAACTTTTTTCGTTGGTGGAATGACAGGTCCGAAGGCACCACATCGCTAGCCAAGTAGTTGGAAAATTTTGCAAACCAAGGAATAAGATCAAAAGAGGCAGCTAATACCTGTTCGTCTGGGAAAGCATCATTAATCTCTAGTCCATCAGCTAACTTCTTCATAGCTTTATCTTCTAATCTAAATAGATGATCAGCCACTTGGATCTCGGTTCCCTTCCTGTCTCGGACTTTAAAATCAAACTCTTGTAGCAACAAAACCCAACAAATCAGCCTTGGTTTGGCATCCTTCTTCGCCAAGAGGTATCGCAATGCAGAGTGGTCAGTATGCACAATCACTTTGGTGCCCAGCAAATAAGATCGAAACTTCTCAAAGGTGAAGACGATAGCAAGAAACTCTTGTTCAAAGACTGTGTAGTTCTTTTGGGAAGCATTCAATGCTTTGCTCACATAGTATATAGGATGAAGTATCTTCTCGCGCCTTTGTCCCAAAACTACGCCAAGTGCCACTCCGCTCGCATCGCACATAACCTCGAATGGTTTCTCCCAATCTGGTGAAATGATGATGGGTGCAGAAGATAACTTCCCTTTTAGCATTTCAAATGCTCTCAAACATGCTTCATCAAATTTGAACTTTGTCTCCTTTTCAAGCAATTTGTACAAAGGATGTGCAATTTTTGAGAAGTCCTTTATGAATCTCCAATAGAAACCTGCATGCCCTAGAAAACATCTAATACTCTTCACAAAGATTGGAGGGGTTAATTTTTCAATCACCTCGACTTTGGCCCTATCCATTTCAGTGCCTTTCTGGGAGATTCTATGGCCCAACACTATGCCTTCTTTCACCATGAAGTGACATTTCTCACAGTTTAGCACAAGGTTGCATTCCTCGCATCGGCGCAGCACTTCACCTAAATGCAACAAACAATCATTGAAAGAGTTACCAACCACAGAAAAATCATCCATAAATACCTCAATAGTGTCCTCCACCATATCCAAGAAGATAGACATCATGCAACGTTGAAACGTCGCCGGTGCATTGCATAGTCCAAATTGCATCCTCTTGAAAGAGAATGTACCATAGGGACATGTGAATGTTGTCTTTTCTTGATCTTCAGGGGATATAGAGATCTGATTATACCCCGAGTATCCATCCAAAAAGTAGTACCACCCTTTTCCAGCAAGACGATCTAGCATTTGGTCCATGAATGGCATTGGGAAGTGGTCCTTTTTGGTCCATGCATTGAGCTTGCGATAGTCCATGCAAACTCTCCAGCCTATGACGGGCCTCATAGGAACAAGCTCATTTTTAGCATTTGGAACCACAGTTATTCCTCGCTTTTTAGGCACGCATTGGACTGGGCATACCCATTTACTATCAGCTATAGGGTATATCACGCCAGCATCCAACCATTTGATGATTTCTTTCTTTACCACCTCTTGCATAGATGGGTTTAACCTTCTCTGATTCTCCACTCTTGGAATGCAATCCGGCATGAGTTGAATTTAGTGAGAGCATATCCCTGGTGGGATACCAATTATGTCCGCAATCGTCCATTCGATCGCCCTTTTGTAACGCTTCAGCATCGCAACTAAAGCTTCCACTTTTCCTACATTAAGGTCAGCAGCAATAATCACAGGCAACATGTTGTTCTGGCCCAAGAATACATACCTCAAGTGGGTTGGAAGAGCTTTCAATTCCAACTCTGGGGGTTCATCAATGGATGGTCTTGCGGGCGGAGTGTCTCGATTCATTAAGTCCAAGTTCAGCTTTCATGGCGGACGACGAATAACAACACTTCCATCTAGTGCAGCCACCAATGCATCATATTTAGGGATTCCATCACCATCAAAATTCATGATCACAGCCGCAAGTGCGTCAACTCCTAGCCTCTCCTCAATGGGCACATTTAGGTTGGGCTCCTCCGCATAGTTCACCACTGATATTGACTTGATGTCTCTATGGTGCTTCATTGATCTGCAGATGTTAAATGTCACTTCTTCATTATTTAATCAAAACTTCATCTGCCCTTTTCCAGATCTACCAAAGCACGCCCGGTTATAAGAAACGGTCTGCCCAGGATTATAGGCACTTTAAAATCCACTTCATAGTCCAGAATCACAAAGTCCGCCGGAAAGATGAATGCCTCCACTTTTACCAAGACATCTTGTAGCACTCCTATTGGTTTCTTCACTATCCGGTCTTCCATCAGTAGCCTCATTGCAGTCGGCTTAGGGGCTCCCAAGCCCAATTTCTTGAACACGGACAGTGGTATGAGGTTTATGTTTGCACCCAAGTCACAGACTGCCTTTGCAATGTGCATTACGCCAATAGTGCACGGGATGGTAAATGCTCCAGGATCTTTCTTTTTCTGCACCAACGACCTTGTTGCAATGGCGCTACAATGCTGCAACTTGTCATCTTCCTCTAAGCTCGCAGCTCTCTTCTTGGTCACTAGGTTTTTCATGAACTTCACATATACCGGCATCTGCTCTAAAGCTTCAATCAAAAGAACGTTAATAGATAATTGTTTAAGCATAGATCTGAATTTCTTATACTTCCCTTCCTCTGTCTTCTTCACCAGTCTTTGTGGAAAGGGAGGTGGAGGTCTTGGTATAGGGATGACTTTTGTGTGAGTTCCACCTCTACCTCATTTTTATCCTTGGGTAGTTTTGCTACCTCTTTCTCATCTTCGTCAGATGCATTCGCGCTTTCCACTTCAGTTGGCATGGGAGGATCAATGGTCTGTTTCCCACCTCTAGTTGTCACAGCAATGCATTTTCTGTTATTTTTGGGGTTTTGCACAGTGTTACTGGGAAATGTTCCTTGTTGACGCAAATTTGCATTTATCGATAGTTGGTTCAATTGCTGCTCTATTTGTCGAATCGCCATTGTGTGTCTCTATATTTTGCTCGATGCCTGAGAGATCATTCCGCATTTCCTTCACATTCTCATTCGTGGCATCAAATCACTTCATCATCTTGCTCATCATATCTTCAATGCGATTCAAACTTGATCCGCCATCTCAATTTCCTAGTGGGATGTACACACCGCTTCTATCATTCCTGTTGTTGTAACTGCTTCGGTTGTAATTGTTATCGCAGTTGTAGTTCCCTTCACGATTGTATTGTCCTTCCCGATTATAGTTTCCATAGTTCCAACCTTGATTTCCTTAACCTTGGCGCCAATTTTCCTGATTGGATCTTGGGCATTAGCCTGGAAACCCCCCGTTTGCTCGTTCACAAGATTTGCATCCTCCTCATAAGTGTACCAATCATTTTACGGAGCATGCTATTGATATTGGACTGCGTGGACCTTCTCTGTATTGCCACTTACATGCTTTAGTACCAAACCCACTTCAGTTCTTAGTTGCGCCATTTCTTCACGGAACTCATCATGAGATAGATTTGATGCGGCTTGTATTGAGAAGGTACACTTTGTCGTAAATCACGCTCTAGTGCTCCAAGCCTTGTTGTTCTTCGATATCCTCTCTAGCTTCTCCACAATCTCCTGGAAGGTAATTGCTCCATAAGATCCACCTGCAATAGTATCAAGCACTGCCTTACCATTATCATCCATTCCTCGGTAAAAGATCATCCATTCCTCGGTAGAAGTATTCTTTGAGTGACTCGTCATCAATGCGGTGGTTTGGTACAGCTCTCATGTAGCTTGTGAATCTATCCCAAGCATCACTGACAGACTCTCCAGCAAGAGCCACGAAGTTATTGAGTTTATCCTTAAGATTCAGCTTCCTTGATACTGGGAAATATTTTTCAATAAAAACTCGATGCAGCTCATTCCATGTGTATATAGAGTTGTACGGGAGCTCGTTCAACCATACAGTGGCGTCTCCAGTTAGAGACAGTGGGAATACCCGTAGACCAACCATGTTCATATCTAGATTTGGATTCCCCACACTGCTTTTACATATGCTGGTAACCTTGGTCCAATGAGCATAAGGATCTTCCGATGGTAATCCAGCAAATAGTCCTCTAGCGGTCAACTCCTGGGACCTCTTGTTGCTCCTCGCTGTTTGGATTATCTTCTGCCCTAACTTGTTGAGCTGTTGCAGCCATTCTTCGCAGAGTTCTTCTTAGCTCAGGGTCATAAGGAGTCAGGGGAATGCCTTGACTACGTGTATTTGGCATACACTGGAACTATGAACTGTAGAAAATCAAAAACAACAATAAAACGTAAATCCGTAAATAATTGACTAAAGTGCACTACCAAAATTAGTCTAATCTAAAAAGCCTTATTCCCCGGCAACGGCGCCAAAATTTGATATCACCCAAATTACACCTCCCTAAAGAAGTATAAGCGGTTGCTGTCAAATAAAGAACCTAACAAAGGTTAGGGTCGATCCCACAAGGAATATGGTTCAGACTTAGGCTAATTAAGATTAGTTGTACGTTTAGCGGAATTATCTCTAAAGGAAAGGGGGAGAGTTAAATAAACTATAATTAAAACTACTGAATATGAAATAAAACAAATAAACAAATAGCAGGAAATATGCGGTTGGAGATATCAATACAAGAATGAAACTAGGGTATATGTGTTCCCCATAAGCTCTTAACTCAATAATCCTAACAATGGTAATTCTTTCTAATGTCTAGCATGCAAGATCGGTAAGTTATGTATCCTTAAGGAAATGGTCCTCCAAATAGGGAATTTCACTCTGCAACCTGGTCCGGCTACGTGTGTTGTTTTACTAACCCTTACCTTTGACCCAGATTAACCCACAGCTATAACTAGTTTGGGTTATTAGATAGCGAACTACTCAACGCTCAATCTCCGTTGTATAATCTATTTCTCATTCGTTACCTCCCTGGTCTGGTTAGTAGTAATGAGGTGGGTTCTAACGTTGCGCACCGTTAAAAAACATTCTAAACGAAGAGATTAACAAATACATGCATAAACGCTTTCAAGAATTACAACATTATTAGTTTTACTTTCGTTAATTACTCATGGTTCCCAGAACCCTAGTTGTGGATTTAGCTACTAATGCTTGAATGTTCACAATTTATATTAGGGTTTGAATAATAAATCATGAACTTACAGTAAGAATTGAAGAAATCCACAATCATGAATTGAAAATCAAAAGCAAATTGCATAAACTAACTTCAAGAATTAATCTCTACAAAAGATGAAAACTAATTCCCAAAGCCAAAAGGAAAATATTCTAAAATAGTTCCACACCCTCAAAACGAGATTTACATGAGGTATATATAGAAAATAAATCCTAATTAGACTAGGAAAAGGAAATCTGGGGAAATACGGCCTGGGCAGAGTCATCTACGGTTGGAGACCTACGGCTCGTAGACAGACCTACGGCTCGTAGGTTCCAACAGTCATCCATTAGTTAGTAGAATTCCTAAGGGTTTCTTTTTACGGGCATGATCTATGACTCATCATTTCATGTACGGCCCGTCCTGTTCTTCCGTCAATCAGGTTCTGCAAGTGACCCTCTTCTGAAGTTATCTACGGTTGGGAATCTATGATTCGTAGTAGGATCTACGGCCCGTCATCTTGGTCTGTCATTCCATACTTAGCCAATTCTTCAGGCTCCTGAACCGATGACTCCAACTCATGACTCATCAATTCACTGACGGTCCGTAGATTATCTCGTACATCACCAAAATCTTACTGTTGCAGTATCATTCTCCCCCACTGTACCAAAAGGCCTATTTCCTTCAAAATTAGCAAAAATACTATTAAATCTAATAGCAAACTACTTAAGCAACATGCAAAATTATAAGTTTAATGCATCAAAAGTACTGTATATTCACGGTACATCACCTGGTCTCCATGAAAGAATGCCACTACTGCATGGCCGGTCCATCTAATTAGTAAGCTATGAAGTTGCCTCCCCTCGACTCCACCAACCCTAAATTATGCAGTTGCTCCCGACAAGTAATAAGGAACTCCTGGGCATCCTTGCCAACTGCCCCAGAAAACCTCGGTGGTGACAACCACAGAAACACCCCGAGTATCTTCTGCTCCCGCAATGGCATGACCCCATCTAAGACATCCGGTTGCACAACGGCGGATGCTGGAGGCTGCTGAACCTCTGGAGTCGTTGCTGTAGGTTGGCCCTATGGTGGTGGAGCTGGCTTTGGAACTGGTGCTGGGACCTGCTGTTGCTGCATGGCCCCTATAGCCGCTAAAATCTGCGCAAGCATCGCCTGAAGATCAGGGGCGGAAGCTGGTCCGGGTGGTGGCTGGGCTGGTCCCAGCCCCAGCCCCACAGGTTGAGAAGGAATCTGATCTATATGAGGCTCCGGCTCTGGCTCCAGAGTCCTTGCTCTAACTCGGCCTGGTGCCGTAGCACCACCTCGACCTCGAGGTCGACCTCTACTGCGCGTGTGAGCCATCCTGCGACAGAGTGAAACAAGTAAAATTTTATGAAACCAATCGGACAACAACGCACGAACAGGATACAAAACAAGAAAATCTCGTAAAGACATCCTATAGCCTCTCGAAAATAAGTCACGAACGTCTCCGCACCGATCCGAGGACTCTACTAGATGCTAGCTCTACACAAGTGAGACCGGCAAACCAGGGTCTCTGATACCAACTTTGTCATGACCCGATTTCGCGCCTACCAACCCGCCAGTAGGCAAGCCAAACCCTGCCCCGGAACTTGACAGTAATGGGACTAAGGGTGGAAACTAGCCTCAACTAAGCGAAAGTATAAATAAAAGGATCACATAAGGAAAAGGTGGAAGAGAACCCAAAACTATATACAACAAAAGATACCTCCTAGAACCTGGAAGTCACAAGTACAGAACTACTAAAAGAGTATAAGTCCCAAAAGTGAACCACAGAAACAAGACTGTCTCAAGAGAAAAAGACAAGCCAAAATGCATAAACAGAAGGAGACAGGTAATCCCAGAACGCCATGTGCTCACCCTCGTCTCCGGAACAAACTGCTGCAGCTCGACCTCAACGCTGATAGCTGGTGCTCGGACCTGCATCACGAAAATAGATGCAGAGTGTAGCATGAGTACCAAAACAATAAGTACCCTGTAGGCATCATAGGCCGACTGAGCAAGAAAGGTAGAAACAGATGGAAAGGATAGAATCTACAAAAACAGAGGTCAAAGGAAATAAGCACAAAACTAATCGATAGCAAGTCTAAGAAAATACCTGAACTAACCCTAACTGGACCCCCCATAAGACCCAGAAGGTACACTCAAGCACAAAAAAACAAAAACCCGAGAAGATACCCCGACTCCGACAATACATCGGCACCATAGAAATGGGGAGAGAAAACAGAAGGATCACAAGCAATACGAAGCCCAAAACTAGGCTCAACTATCAGACCCAAGTCTGCTATGCCGGTCTACAAGGACCTAGTCCATCCGAATCGACGTCGTATACATACCAAAGTCAACTAGGTGGATGGGTCTATGGCAACACTAGCCTATCCAAGACTAAGGCAAAAAATATACTTCAACACAGATAAACAACCAACCAAATAAACCACATGCAACAACAAATACACAGCCCCTCCAATAACATGGTACTAACCTCCAAAATAGCCCGAAAATCAACCCTAAATCAAGAATTCGAAGAAGAAGTACAGAAATACTAGCCACCCACCCCATATTCACACAAATCAGTATGCATTTACACATTCAAGCTCAATCTAAAGGAAAGGAAGCCGTAACCTACCAGAAGGCCAACCGCGTGCGCTCCAAATCACTCCGCCGGAGCTTTTCCCTTCCAAACAACCTCGGATCGCTGCGACGCTATAAAAAATAGAATCACAGCATCAGTACGGTCGTTTAGACACTAAAATTATCAAAATCGGAGACAAAACAATTTCGGAATCAAAGTCGGGAAATGTGGGACCCGCTCCAGAAATCCTGGAATTCACTCCGTGAAGAGGTCCTAAACCCTCCCCCGAGCTTGTGTTAAAAAAAGGAACACCTCTTGGGGCTCGGATCAGCTCCATGCAACAACAAACCCAAGATGCAAAACTTTATACAATTCTAGATCAAGGCAGCCACTTACACCTCAAATTGACGGAAATTGAGGGTCACCCAACACTATCCGAGCACTAACCCACACAGCCAACAGAATTCTGAGCACTTGGGACTTCGAATCACCCAAAATGGAGCTCTAGACCTTGAGATTTCGAAGTTTTAAAATGAGGGTTGAATATGATATTTCACTATTTGAATAGCAGCAATTCCGGTCGCAAAAAGCTATCTCTGGTCACTAAAAGGCTAAATTCTGGTCACTAAAGGTCTGCACCAGTAACACCAGATTTTGCTATTTTTCAAAGTCTCCAAATGGATCCTCGGAATTCGTTCGGGACCTGATGAAAATAAACCAGATATGCTGTCCCACTAAATACGACATTCCAGACTCAATGGCGCAGTTAGAATTTCCATACGAGGTCGTTTGGATAAAAAGTGGGTCCCACACCCAAAGCACCATTCTAGCCGAATTCTACCAAGGGCCTCGAAATTAGACCGGAAGCCCCGGGAAGCATACGAAGGGTCATTCTAGACCAAACTCGGCATTCCAGAACTAACCACGCTGACGGAATTCTTATCTGAGCGTGTTTACCAAGAACGTTGACCAAAGTCAAACTTGAGCCAAATTTCAAAGGCTAAAGCGCCAAATGGCCTGAAAGCCTCGGGACTAGTGCCAACCATGCTACTAGCCTAATTTGGCCGCTCCAGAGCTGATGGAAACGTCAGAATTCCCATCTGAGGTGTTTACCTGAGGTTATGACCGAAATCAAATTTTCAAGTTTCAAAAGCTCCAAAACAGGAAAACGGGCATAAAACCCAAACAAACGACCAGGCGACCGAACAGTCGGTGTCAGCAAGTCATAGATGACTTGGAGTCGCTACAGGAACGCTCTAAACGACAGGTTGAAGGCATTAATACAGAAATGACCTGGAGGGTCATTACATTTTCGTAGGGGAAATGGGTGGTTTTTTTTTCCTTTTTAAATTTTCAATCCGGATAACATGCCTATAATATAAAAAGAAAACCTTCAATCAAAAATAAAATTAAAAGCAATTAAATTACTAATAAAAAAATAATAATAAAAACTGATTGTCAAAATAAAAAATAAAAAATTAATAATAGAAAGAAAATTTTTTAATTCCGGATTGGAAAAAAAAGGACCCACGTCCTTTAAAAAAGAAAGTTTAAAATTAGTCATGATAAGATATTTAAATAATTAATTAAAAATTTGAATTTCAAACAATAACTAACCTTATCCCTAAAAAAACATCTAAACATCATAACTCACATCTTTGGAAAATAACTACATCATCCACACCTTCTTAAACCAACTCTTCAAAAGGCATTTATCCAAACATGTGTAAAACAAATCACATTAAAAAAAAAAAACTGAATACACTTACATGAGATCATAAAAGCATATTGAGAGGAAATATAGTAGTGTATTGTGTGTATATATGCCCTCTCACTTAATTGTTTGATTTGAAATTGTTTAATTATGATTGAAGGGGAAGGACCAACGTCTTCACCAAGGCAATGAGGAAGAAGAAGAAACTAATGATAAAGAAATAAAGGAAGAATTTCATGGCAGTGAATCATGTACGCCACCTTTCAATATTTTGGGTACATAAATTATTACTATAATAGTTATTTCGTTGATTTAGTGACTTCACATGACATTAATTTTTTTTTTCTTCAAAAATTAGTCATTTTCTGATCATTTTTAATGCTAATATTAAAATGGTCCCTTCTTTATGTGATTTATAGTCGAATATACATAATGAATTTAATTGTCATTTTAATTTGGTTAGGATTCCTTACTTAGCTATACTTATTCCTGAAACTTGGTTATTTGAACAAATTTATTTATTACTATAATAGCGGACTGAAGGCGAAAAGTGTGCGGCAACAAATAAAAAATTTAATATAAATTACATGTTGGTAATTTTTATAACTCAAATCTTTTGATAGAAATTTTTTTAAAAAAACCAAATTACATATCACATTACATATGATGCAAAAATAGTAATATATCCAAAATATTGGTAGATTTTTATAAAATAATAGTGTATGATCTTTTATTTTAGAAGTTGTTAACTTCAAGCAATCAAGAGATCCAAACTCTATATAGCTATACTAAAAAGATGTTGAATTTTTTATAACAAATCCCAATATCCTACATTCTCTCTCTAATTTGTATGGGATTTTATTTTTTATAGTGATTAAAATTATATTTGTTGAATTTATATAATAAAAAGATTTTTACTAATGAAATAACAGTAACATAAAAAATAAATAAAATTTTAAAATTAAAAAAACTGTATAATTATTAACATTAACATAATATTAAAAGATGAGTAATCGAAAGGACATAAGTGAAAAAAATATACTTCTAAAAAAACACTTGGCAAAAGGTTAATAGAATAACGATAGTTATGAACAAGAAAATAAAAAAACATATAAATAAATAAATTCAATATAATAAATATATTTAAATCCAAAATGAGAAAGCATTTTGAATTATGAATGATGTGCATGTGTAATAAGGAATATCATATTTCTTTTTTTACCAAAATGACGTTTCCTTTAGATAGTATCTACAACCAAACATAACACCATCTAATACTTCCTTCGTCCAGATTTATGTGGCATCTTTCGGGTTTGTCTTTAACCGTTTTTTTTTAATATATTTTAAATTAACAATCATGGTGAATTATATACTTTTATGTAGTTTCTTAGTATATAAATTTTGTTTTAAAAAATTTAAAGATTTCATGTTCGAATTTACGATCAAAATTAGAATGTTTGACTCTGAAAAAATGAAAAATACCATATAAATTGAAACAAAGGGAGTAATATTTTTTGGTACTTCTGGATTGACAATAAAATGGACTAAATTCAAAACACCAATTGAACTTGGTGCTATTCACAATGATAAAAAGTTGTTAAATTTTTAATAATAAAAACTAATATGCTGCATTCTCCCTCTAATTTGAATGGGATTATATTCCATTTAGTGATTGAAAATATATTTGTTCAATTTAAATAATGAAAGGTTAACACATTAGCGATAGTTATGAACAAGAAAATGAAAAACATATAAATAAATAATTTCAATGTAAAAGTATAAATATTTAAATTTTAGATGAGAAAATATTTTAAAATGTCAAAAAATTCAAACTATATTAATAAAATTATGTAATTGAAAACTTACTATATAACAAACAAAAAATATTAATCGATGAAAAATTCTCAAGAAACATATTTAAAACAAAAATAAAATTCAAAATTTTCACTTTCATATTGATGTTTCAAAGGTAAAACTCAAAGTTTTATATGTGAGAGAATCTGAAACTGAATCACAGTTTAGTAAGGATATTATTTGAACAATAAATGAAATACAAAATAAAAAAGTTAGTAAAAATATCATTGAATAAAAAGAAGAATGATAATGTATAAAGAAATCATGCAATAGTTAGTATTATGTAACTTAATTCTTAATGGATAAAGTCAAGAATAAAGAATACTTTATAATGAAATAATTTCTAGCAATATAATAAAAATTAAGAATTAACTACATTTTCATACGGGGAATTTTATTAAATTATTTAAATATAATCTCAAATTCTATATTGAAAATAAAGTGGAGGGAAATTTTAGTATCTTATTACCTACAAATATAAATAACAACCCTTAAATGTATCGGTAGATTTTTAATAAGCAAAAATATTGAAAAAAAGAAGAACATCTCTTCTTATATCAATACTATTAATATGATCTCATTTTGATTAGATGTAAAATCCTATATGAGGAAAACTAATTAAAATATACAATAGAAAGTAATATACAAAAAGAGTAATAGAGATAATATGAAAATATTAGGAAAAATTACTGGAATATTCAGTTTAAGACATTAATTTACATAATATCAATCTACTCCTTTTTATTTATAACTTTAAGTTTTTAATTACAAATATGACAATTTAATAAAACTACACAGTTATACACGTTCTATACTTTTTTTGGCTTAATGTGCTGATTTTATGGGAGTCATAATTTACTTTATTTACATTTTAAAATTTCAATTTTTGGATGTATTTCTTTATTAAACATCTCCTTTTCTCTCTCTTAGTTTCCTACATCCCCTTTTCTCTCTTAATTCCCTAATAATCGTTTCTGTTCCTACATGATTTCTCTAAATTTAAAATAGTCATTTCTCTCCATGATAGATTTGACCCATTCAATTTTCAACTTTTTTTTTGTTTAAACTCTTCTCGTCAATAAAAAGGAAAAAGACTTAAAATATTGTCAAAAAAAAAACTACTCTTAAATCCTCCTAGTTTCAACGTTTCATGCAATAAATAGACCTCTATTGGACATCAAACATATGTTAGTATACCAAAT
This sequence comes from Solanum appendiculatum, assembly GCA_018342035.1. Taxonomy (NCBI): domain Eukaryota; kingdom Viridiplantae; phylum Streptophyta; class Magnoliopsida; order Solanales; family Solanaceae; genus Solanum; species Solanum appendiculatum. Next base: position 617,068 of record JAGDQO010000612.1, on the reverse strand, counting down.
TAAATTATTCATTATACCAAAAATTTAGATACCAATTTTTATTTTGATAATAGAAGCAAACTGGTACCATATAACATACTAATTTATACCATATACCATATCAATTTTGTATTATTTAATATAGCAATTTTTGCTCTGATAAATAAAATCATCTTGCCACGATATAGTGTAGCAACTTACACCATATATCATAGTGAGTTGGTATGTAATATATTAACTATTGTTTTAATTAATAGAATCAATTAATTAGCACTATCATATAATATTCTATATTATACCACGTATCATCTCAACATTAATTCATATCATACACCAATATTTATTTATAAATACTTTCTAATATTCAAATATTGTGTTAATTTATTTATATTCTTTTTGCCATATATTGTCTTATTTAAACCATAACAAAAACTATATATTATACCATCGCGATAATTTTTTTTTAACAATGGTAAAAAAATGACACCATTCTCGAATAATACTTCATATTGTTTATAACATTAAATAATATTTTGAAAAAACGTTTATTAAAAATATTTAAAAATAATATTCAACAACAATGTTAATTCTGTTGTTGATATTTGGTACAAGTCTTCTCGTTGTGACCCACTTGTATCATATTTACTACAAGTTACTTTTGATTTCTTGAATATATTACTCCTTCATTCTTGAAATCCACATAAATTCCTGCGACACATTTCCATAAATAGTTAGACACAAACAAACCTACAACATTGCATAACACCATAATATAATCAATTATTACAATTTTTAAAAAAATCTGAATTTGATTAAAATGGTGTCTGTTGTGGTGACACCATAGTGTGCAATTCTATCTAATATATAATGCACGACATATACCATCATTAACTCCACTGAGTTAATCAAGAATGACCAATTAATTTGTTTAAGAAATTCAATTTTACACTGTGCTCAGAATGATGTTTTCAGATTAATTTAGTATAAAAGATTTGTTTGTATATTGGTATATAGTACGATTTATTCTATCAAATGCTAAACATGTTGGTATACAGAATGGTTTTACCTTTTAAATTAGTCTAAAAGTTTGATTGTTATTTTTGTATGAAGTACACCAACACAAACTAATTAGTAATTTAACCAATTTAATGTTTCTACTTTTAACTATCAATGTATATACCATAATCCAACAAAAAAACATATACATCATAAACTAACCGGTTATTTAACAACACCAACACATACCACAAACACATACACTAAGCAAAATTGGTGTATATAAAATATCTAAAATATATCAACTACACCAACACATACACCACAAACTAAAGAACCTATGTATCTAAAAATATATCAACTACACCAACACATACACCACAAACAAAAAAGTTACGTATTTAAAATATATCAATTACACCAATACATGCACCACAATCTAAAAAATAATTTATAACTCGGTATATATATTATAATCCAACCAAAAAAATATCAAATGATTTATACGTTTTGATAACACTTGGTTTTTCTAATCCAACCAAAATTCAACCAAAAACACATGCCATCTTCCCATCTTTAAAAAACATAACCGAAAAACTAACAAAATACTTTAAAACCATCATAATCGAAATATCTATTATGGTACATACCTGTTACATCTCATCTTCTGTCGTGCTGAATTAAAATTGACACTATATTCATATCTGTCATTGAGCCGATAGAGAATTTCAGAATAGAGGAGGTAGAGAGTTTGATTTTGGTTATAATACCTTTTATGAGAGAGAATCATTAACTAACGTTTGAGATATTTGTGGAAGGTAAATAATATTAGGGGAAGAAATTAAGGAATTAGAATATCATCCATAGTGAATCGTGGGTTGTCCTTTTTCTGTTTTCCGTTTCATTTTTTTTTATTATTTTTTTTTTATTTTTTTTGTAAAAAATCTATTGCTATGTTGATGAAAAGTAAAACTATTGCTATATAGTGGTTATTAGGTGCTTATTTTGTATAGTTAGGTTTTTTATACCGTAAATTCATTTAAAATGCTATAATACTAAAATTTGTTATTAATAATTTTGACAATAAAAAATCGCAGAACATATAACTTTATTTTTAATAAGAACACTTCGCATAAACCATATTAACTTTTTGTCGTTATATTTAAATATGTAATTTTGTTAATGATTTAATTTTTAAATTAAATGACCGCACATCACGCGGGTACGTATATTAGTTTTCTTAATAGGTGTGCCAATTCAAAAGTGGTCAAGTAATTAGAGACAGAGGGGGAGTACCAGGCTGCGATCTTTCATTTTTTGTGAACCTTGAAGCTTATTGTTGTAGAGAGTCATGGCGCTAGCATCGTTCCGTAGTAAAAATGTGTCAAAATTGGAGCAGTTATATGTTCAGTTAAAATCTAAAGGTAAGGAAAGGATCATCGTCACTAGGAAAGACGTCGAAATTGAGGACTTAACATGGATTGCAAAAAAGTCAAGCGATCGTGCTATTGTAGAAGGAAAGTTTGATTTCACAATATTGTGGGAGATGTCCTTTCCAAATGGTGATATTAGAAATATTAATGATAAAAGACTAGCTTGTAACTTTTATTCTTTATCTCCTCCTAATGAGTTGGAGCTTGACAATAACAAGAAGGATATTACAAAGGAGGAAAAAGAGACAAGGTCAAAAAAGTTATTGGAGGATCAGATGATAAAAATACTAGAAAGCAAGAATATTCTCTTGATATTTGTACACGGAACAGGTGAAATGGATGAGCTGAGCATGAAGGTGGTATCTCATCGCATAAAAGAATTAAAGGCTAATCATGTATGAGAAATGATTAGCATTTTGAATAAACTGTATATCAGTGGAAGGTAACAATGCGATTTGGGTCAATTTGAGTTTGGAACTGATCCAAAACCTTGGAATAACCTGAAAACACTATGCCTGAAGCACTTGACAGAAATGGATATGGACTGGATGGAAATTCGAGAATTGTTCCCGAAGGTGGAATATCTGGAGAAAGTGAAATGCCCAAAGCTAACTATGTTCCCGTGCAATGCCCATGGAGTTTGGAAGGACAAGAGGATTGCATTTTAATGTTGTAACATCAGTTTTCTCATAAAAATGTGTGTTGTTCTTTTATTTTATAAAATTTTCTTTTACTATTGCATATATTTGTTGTTGAAATGAATGATACATTCTTATACCAATGGGAATATATTTTTTGTACCAAAGTAGCACAACTTGGTTTTGTGTTCAAAAGTCACTATAATATCAACTTATTAACAAAATGATCACAGTAGTGTAGCTTCTGGTGGACCTTTTCCACCCTACTTTTTTCATTATTGGGCACGATTGCTGGAAAATGACTCGTTTATTGATTTCAGCCATTTTGATCAGTCAAAATTGTCAACCTAACTATTGCTGGGATGGAAAAATCTGTAGTAGTTACTTTCATATTATTGTGACTTTTTAGCATGGGGTTAGGTTTCATAAATGTCAATATGTGGAGAAAATTGTGTTTATCATTGATAATAAGGACCATTTCTCTTTGACTAGGCTGCAAAAGAGACTATACTACCCATAAATTAGTCTTATTGTATATGAGGACTGGGTCATTAGCTGGCACTGGTTGGTGAAAAATCATCATCATCATCATATTTCATATATCATCATATCATATCATAATATATTATTACATCCATTTCTCAGCCAAAATGGTGAGTCTTATTTTCAGTTTGATCTTCTTTTTCATTCCCTCTATTAATGTTTTGTTCAATTCTTCGAGTTCTGTTCTTACTCTATTAAGAACTTATATTTTTTTCTAACATTTCATAGAGTTTTAGGTATTTGCAAATGTATATTCAGTTTGATATGAAATTGTATGAAAATATCGTACTAGAAACATAGGTTAGAAGCTATTTGAAGAGATTGCTTTTCCGATCATATGAAGGGATTGTCGTTCACAAGCGCAAATAAGATTAGATTTGTTGTGCACATGAAATACTTTTGTATATCAAATTGAAGATCACATGAGGTAAAATAATTTCATAGTCTGTATTTAAATTTTTATGAATATTTTATTTCTCCAAATAATTTTGTTTTTGTGTACGAAAAATGTGATGAACATATCTTTGATATCTATATTTCTTGTTTAACAGTGATGATTTAATTATGATGTCGAGCAGGATTGTTGTATACGGATACTGTGAAGTTATGATTATCATGATCACATTCTTTCTACCATTTTAAATCTCTAGGTAATTGTTATTTTAATTTTAAGATTGCCTTTCTATTCTTTTTTTTTTCATCTCTATTTTATTTTTATTTTTTGGTGAAAACGTTTGAGTTCTTATACCATGAAACTTATTTTTTCATATTTGCCTTTTTCCCATTTATAAGGTATGTTTCTTTTAAATTTCTCAACTCTTTAAATATAGGTAGTATGAATACTCTTTGCAATAATAAATAAATATTATTTGCTAAACAATGACATGCACTCTTTATTTATCGATATATAATTCATTCCCTTTTGGATCAAGTTATCGTGAATTTTTATTTTAATTTTAGGATTAGATTTTTTCCGATTCAAGAATCTCTTAATAAACTCTCTAATTAGTAATTATATTTGGATAACTAATACTACAAAATAGTAATTATGTAGGAATAAAAGGCTAAAGAATTTACATAATCTCAAAAGTATCCAATTTTAAATATATGTTGTAATCAATATAATGCAGTTAGAGAATACTTTTACTATGATAAATACTACTATTAGATATCCTAAATAAAAGTGGCCTTACATATTCCCACGTTGTATCACTAAGATAAGTTATCATTTATTGTCATCAGGTTCTTCATGTTAGTAATTTTCTTCCCAATTTGACAATATTCATGAGTTGTGCATTTTTTATTCACCGAGGTTATTTTAAAAATGGGAAATTCTTACTTATAAAGTTGAATTGCATACTAAAAACCCACTAAAATTTGAAAGATTTTTAAAATTTTAGTTTAACATTGTTCTAACCACAATTTTTTATGCAAAAATATCAATATTCATTCTTACAAAGATTTAAAAAGTTAACTTAGAAGAAATACAAATATGAGAACCATTCATATCAACTTAATTAATTAAAGAAAGTTATAGTATATCTTTGGGATTTAAATCTTATTATTATATAAGAATTCACAATGAAATTTTCATTGAGAAACCTTTATATTTGTAAAGTTAGCTCTTTCAATGCTATATATATATAAACGTGAAATTTGTAATATGCGAAAAAAATATAAATTTTTTATTTAGAATACTATTTTAAATGTATTTATTAAATAACTTTGTTGGACTACGCTAAATATTTATTCAAACACTTTAAAATAATAAATCATCCCACTTTGTAGTACTATATAGATATATCGTTGTTTTTGTTGTTGTCGTATAAATTAAAACAATTTGAAAAATATTTTCAAGGTCCTTCAATATAATAAGCTTTATAATTTAACATTGTCGTTCTCTGTTCTTTTTCAACTTTGCAATCGAACATCATGTTTGTGGATATAAAAAAGTATAACAAACTTTTATTTTGTTTTATAACACTAATATGTTATTAATAGATGTAATTTTTTTAAAAGTTGTATACTTATAGACATAGGGTACACGCGCAAAGCGCGTGTCCAAAAACTAGTATTATTAAAAGTGGGAAGCTTCTAACTTCAAAGTTGAATTACCATTTTGCCCCTAGTATAAATTAAAATGTTATAAAATATTTAATTAATCAAATATTAAAATTCTCAGTAAGTTTTCTCTCATAAATATTTGTATTCGTAACCGACTTTTTATGTAACCTATAATTACGATATTTAATATGTATTAACCTCTCACAATTGAATTAATAATAATAATAATATTCAGTTAAAAATAAATAAATAAAAAAAACAAATAATAATAATAATATATCATCATCAACAACAACATATATATATACACCTCTATACTAAATCAAACATTTAATTTAAATATCAAATATTAAACTATGTGAAATGAACAAAAATGTCCTCCGTTTATAGTTTGGCTCAAAAATATCGTTGCCGTTAATACTTTGGTTCAAAAATGCCCGTGCAGTCAATACTTTGGTCTAGAAATGCCCCTATAGTCACTAAATGGGTCAAAAATGCCCTTTTCCGAATATATATATATATATATATATATATATATATGGGGCCTTACAAATCTTGGGGCCTAAAGCAAGTGTTTTACTTGCTTTAGGCTTCAGCCGGCACTGCATATACTATATACTCACCGATTTTTTATAGTTTAATCAATTGGATGAACAACTATTTATGTTAATTCTTCAAAAGATATATTCTAAGAAGTTGCAAACTTCTACTACTTTTATTCTCAAAACTAAATATGTATGTGTTTTTTTATATTTATTATTAATATGGAAAACACGTGCAACGCGTGTGCCCAGAAACTAATAATAACAATAAATGGCGGAAGCTCTAGGGTTTAACATTAATTAAAAATTACAAACATATCGAAACCAAGAATATATGTGAAAAGCTTGCGTTTGGTTACCATTTTGCCCCTAGTATAAATTAAAATGTTATAAAATATTTAATTAATCAAATATTAAAATTCTCAGTAAGTTTTCTCTCATAAATATTTGTATTCGTAACAGACTTTTTATGTAACCTATAATTACAATATTTAATATGTATTAACCTCTCACAATTGAATTAATAATAATAATAATATTCAGTTAAAAATAAATAAATTAAGAAAAAAATAATAATAATAATATATCATCATCAACAACAACATATATATATACACCTCTATACTAAATCAAACATTTAATTTAAATATCAAATATTAAACTATGTGAAATGAACAAAAATGTCCTCCGTTTATAGTTTGGCTCAAAAATATCGTTGCCGTTAATACTTTGGTTCAAAAATGCCCGTGCAGTCAATACTTTGGTCCAGAAATGCCCTTATAGTCACTAAATGGGTCAAAAATGCCCTTTTCCGAATATATATATATATATATATATATGGGGCCTTACAAATCTTGGGGCCTAAAGCAAGTGTTTTACTAGCTTTAGGCTTCAGCCGGCACTGCATATACTATATACTCACCGATTTTTTATAGTTTAATCAATTGGATGAACAACTATTTATGTTAATTCTTCAAAAAATATATTCTAAGAAGTTGCAAACTTCTACTACTTTTATTCTCAAAACTAAATATGTATGTATTTTTTTATATATATTATTAATATGGAAAGCACGTGCAACGCGTGTGCCTAGAAACTAGTAATAACAATAAATGGCGGAAGCTCTAGGGTTTAACATTAATTAAAAATTACAAACATATCGAAACCAAGAATATATGTGAAAAGCTTGCGTTTGGTTCCTCTCAATTACTGTCAACGACCCTTTTAATTTCTAGACTAGATGTGATAAGAGGTGGAAAACATAAAATAAAAAAACAAAAAATAAAAAAAGTCAATTTTTTTTTTAGCGAAATAATGCGGTAGCTAGATACATTATTGCCAACTACTACCAAAAGTAATGGTTGAACCATCCTTAATCAGAGCTCCAAGCTTCGATCCTTAGACATGAAATTGTCTTTAATTAATAAGAAGCATTTTACCTTTAGGGTGTGTTGGTATGTTTCCTAGAAAATGTTTTGTTGGAAAATAAGTAGGTTTCTTGAAGGAAAATATTTTATTTATAAACTCAAAAGTTCTTGAATCATACTTTAAGTTCTATCTATTATGTATATTTCTCTGTGTCTTTCTATATGTTAAAAACTAACTAGTAACATTCCTATTTATAAAAGTAAAAACCAAATTAAACTAATACTAGGAAATTATAAAACTAAGAAATCCTAATTAAACACAAATAAGTAAATACCATAAATAACAAATCCTAAATAATTTAGGATTCCTAGTTCAACTTTGAATTATTATTTTCAACATTCTCCCGTAATTCAAAGTTGTATACTCTTGCCTTTTTCTTCTTGTCATTCTTGTTATTGTTGTTGTATTGGAGAACTTCTCTTCAATCTTCAATTTTTGGAGTTGTTCTCTTCAATTCTCACTTTTTTTTCTTGGTTGTGTCGGAGCACTTTCTCTCCAACTTCCAAGTGTTAGAACACTTTCTCTCTAACTCACAATATTGTTTTTCTTGGTTGTGTTGGAACACTTCTCTCCAACTTCCAAGTGTTGGAGCACTTCTCTCCAACTCACGATATTTTTTCTCTTGGTTGTGTTGGAGCATTTCTCTCCAACTTGCAAGGTTGATGCCCTTCCCACCAACGCTTTTTCTTTTTGGTTTTTTGTTTGTTTTTGGTGTTGGAGTACTTTTTTCCAACTTACGATATTTTTTCTGATACCAATTTGAAGAAAAATATTTTATTTATAAACTCAAAAGTTCTTGAATCTTACTTCAAGTTCTATCTATTCTGTATATTTCTCTGTGTCTTTCTATATGTTAAAACCTAACTAGTAACATTCCTATTTATAAAAGTAAAAACCAAATTAAACTAAGACTAGGAAACTATAAAACTAACAAATCCTAATTAAACATAAATAAGTAAATACCATAAATAACAAATCCTAAATAATTTAGGATTCCTACTCCAATTTTGAATTATTATTTTCAACATTTCTTACTTATTTTATAGTGTTTGGTAAGTAAGAAAAAAATATTATCCCAATAATATTTATGTGTAATCTAACAAAACATTACATGGGTGGAATGGGGTGGGGAGTGGCCCCGGTTGGGATGTTCAAGGGAGGGGTTGGAAAGAGATAATAAACTTGTTTTCCTACTTTGATTAAGAAAGTTATTTTCCGAAGTTTGTTTTGTTTGGGAAAATATCTTTCAAACAAGTCAAAGTGAAGTCATTTTCTACTAACCAACTTATTATTGCTTGACATTCAAAGATCATTTTGTAAAAAGTATAGAGTGAGTGAATTATGAACTTCAATTTGAGGAACATATGGGACTCATGGAACATTCATGGTGTGATTCTCTTTAGCCTTACTCTCCAAATGATCCTCATTTTTTTGCGCCTCTTAGAAAGCGTGTTTCAACTATCTACCTGACACTGCCCCTCTAGTCCAGCTACTTGCTCGTAGAATGGGCTGCTACTTTTGCAGTCAGACACATCTCCTACATCAAGAGGGATGGTGAGAACGTAGTTCAAGATGTTCTTGTATTCTGGGCACCCTTTCTGTTAGTACACCTCGGGGGCCCTGACAAGGTTAGTGCCTTTGCCCTCGAGGATAATGCCCTGTGGCACAGGCATTTCCTGAGTCTCGTGACCCAGGGTAGCACTGTGGCCTATGTATTTTTTATAACAGTTTCCAGAAACAAGCTATGGATCCCGACGGTGCTGATATTTGTGGTCGGAGTAATCAAGTATGGTGAACGTATTCGGGCTCTATATCTATCAAGTTTAGATCGATTTCAAGAGTCCATTATGAAAGATCCAGATCCCGGACCAAACTATGCCAAGCTGATGGACGTATACTTTTCGAAGAAAGCAGCCAACCTACCGACGAACATAGAGATGATCCACGAGTTCTATGACGATTTGGAGGAGGAAAAGTCCGTTAAAAAAAGCTATCTGATATTGAGGTAGTGGAAGAAGCTTATTACTTCTTTGAGAAATTCAAAGGACTAATTGTTGATCTCATATTTGACTTCCGCCAACGGAATGAAAGTCAAAATTTCTTCCTCAGCTTAAAAGCGATTGATGCTTTTCGAGTTATTGAGGTTGAACTCAATTTCATTTATGATGTTCTTTTTTACCAAAATGATTGTGGCTAACTCTTATTAGGGTTATGTATTTCGATTGATCTGCTTCATTCTCGAAGCTACTGCCGCGATCCTCTTCTACCGTTGGGATAAAACGGGACTTCCAAGGTGGGAGATGGGAGTTAGTTACACACTTCTCCTTGGTGATCTTATCTTGGATTTCACTTCCTTTTTTATGCTCCTTTTCTTGGACTGGACGACAGTTTCCCTGAAGAAAATGGGGTATGTGTTATGGCGTTTGCATATACCAGCTTTTGGATGGTTGTGCCGCGGTGGGCTGAATCCGTTTCACAATTCAACTTGATTAACTATTGTGTGCGTGGGCGCTCCAAGCGTAAGGAAAGCATATATCAATGTCTTGGGATTGTTAATGTATTGAATCGAATCATGTATGTGAAGTGCAAGAAATTCAATAACCAATTGAGGGACTTCATCTATGAAGAAATAAAGAATAAATCTTCACTCATAGAGGATTTAGAAACAACAAAGGAAATATGGTTAGCCAAAGGAGATTGGACTCTTCGTGCCAATAGATCTAGTCATCTGCTGCCCTATATTACTGAGTCTAATTTCGATGAGATCATTCTAGTATGGCACATTGCTACTGAACTCTGTTATAGTAAAGATAATATTGTTAAGGATCACTACTAAAAAACACTGCATTTAGCAACGAACTTCGTCGCTAGTCTGTCACTATTTTGGTCGTAGCTAACAAAAAATCTGTCACTAATTCATCGCTAAGTTGGATTAGCGACGGATTTTGTTGTTTAGCTATAAAATTTGTTCGTCGCTAAATCCAATTTTTTTAGTAGTGGATGGTGATAAAACAACGAGTTCCCCTATCAATTACCGCGAGATATCAAAGATTCTTTCAAATTATATTCTCTATCTCCTTGTGATGCAGCCTTCAATGATGTCGGTTGTGGCAGGCATTGGACAGATAGATACAGAGACACTTGTGCTGAAACTGAAAAGTTCTTCCTCAGCAGAAACATAAAGAAGACTAGCATTAATAAGGATAATCAAGGTGAGCGATGCTGCAATAATTTCTTCTTTACTTGTACCTGCCTAAAGGGAACAACAAATGACGAGGAACAACAAAAAGTTCGGTCCAAAAGGGAGCCAATTAATAGAGAGGAGAAACATGTAAGAGCTTGTAAAGCGATTCTTGAAGTGAACGCGGTGGTGAAGCCAGTGCAAGTGAAAGGGGATAGAAGTAAATCAACCTTGTTTGATGGACGTCGTCTAGCCAAAGATCTAGAAGAGCTTGACTATGGCATTGATAAATGGGAACTAATAAGCAAAGTATGGGTTGAAATGCTGTCCCATGATGCAATTAACTGCAACGCCGATGACCATTGCCAACATCTTAGCAAAGGAGGACAACTTATCACTTTGGTCAGGTTGTTGAAGACTCATTTTGGTTTGGGAAACAATTTCCAAATTAGTGAAGGTCATGCTAGGGCAAAACTGATTGTGGGCAAGTAGCTTCTTCTTCTTTTTTTGGCTATACGTTGTGTTTTAAGATCTCTAAGTTCTTGTGTGCTTCTAGTTAAATAATTTTTGCTGGATGTTGTTGCTTATTGTGATACAAAAGATCCCAATGACTAGCATATAGATCCATCTTCTTGCAAGTCAAAGATGGATGGAGGGAGTAAATGTCTCGAATTATAAGATAGATAGTTGATGGCTTGCATGAATCCACCATGAGTCAAGGGACCAGGTTCTTGACTGAGAACTACTAAGAACAGAAGATAAAAGACTACAAAACAGTAAGTAAAGAACACACGATGTTTATGTGGAAACTTTCTTGGTCAAGGAAGAAAAAAATCACGACCCACCACTATAGGATTTCACTAACAACTTCACTAAAACACGAGCAACGATTTGATTACAAACTTTTTTAATCGTAGGAATTAAAGTCTTAATCTC